>JAVLRN010000014.1:0-684864 GCA_032821775.1 Sanguinoderma infundibulare | reverse complement strand
ACCCTAACCCTAACCCTAACCCTAACCCTAACCCTAACCCTAACCCTAACCCTAACCCTAACCCTAACCCTAACCCTAACCCTAACCCTAACCCTAACCCTAACCCTAACCCTAACCCTAACCCTAACCCTAACCCTAAGTTTCGTAGCATAGTCGTTCGTGGTGTTCATCTCCTCCCTAACCCTAACCCTAACCCTAACCCTAACGGAAGTACCCGTTGAGATAAGCGCGCGTTTAATCGCACGTGCTCATTATGTAAGGTTAAGCGCCTTTAGTCTGTTTCGGCGGTCATGTGATCCGTAAGCGCCGCAAGCGGCGCTTACGTTGCGAAGGATCATGTGATAAGGCACACACGTGATGCATCTTATCTTATCTTTCCCGGACTACGGTCCGGATGTGATGGGAAGAGATCAACATCACGAACACGTGCTGATCGGTTGTCCGGCCATCAAACGTAAGCATTATTAGTTGTCGGCCCGTCCGACGCTATTTTGAGAGCCGTTGACGTCTTATGGCGTGCTCCGGCATGTCGACTTTCCCGTCGGCATCACGCAATCGTTGCGCATTCGATTTGCAATTGCGTACGGACCATGGTACGATTTGTCCGTATCCAATGAGAGTTCGTGCGACCCGTGCAAACACGGGAACACTAAGGTTGCCCTGACGAGCTTATAAGCGAAACGGGGCTGGGACGTGGTACTACCAAGTCCCCCGTTGGCAACCGTTTCGTAGCATAGTCGTTCGTGGTGTTTATCTCCTCCCTAACCCCCTTCGGTTCCGCGATGACTCGGGCTGTCAGCCCGGGTCTGGCGACTGTGGTCGAGGCAGCCCATGCGGGGCGGTCCAACGACGCCACAGATGCGGCCGCGTTCACTCGGCGCATTGCGCTGAACAACGCTGCGACGGTTGCGGATGTCGCCTTGTGCGTCCCGCTTAACTACCGTCAAGCCCTGGAAGCTCCGATCCGCCAGATCGCGAGTCTCGCTGAAAAGCGAGAGAGCGTCCGGTCTGCCCTTCGCAAGGCAGAGGCCCATCAAACGGCCGGTACAACCCCAGCCCACCTCGTTCTTAAGACGCCTACGTTGCAGGCCGTCTCCGAGTTCAAGGCGGGCGGGCTGTTTACGCAGCACGAGACCGCCATCTCGAGCGCGGTACAGACCGCCCAGGCCGCCATCAACGCGGCCAACATCACTTTCCTCACTGAGGAGGTGACGTGGCTGGGGTCCCAGCTTAGCCGGGATAGCCTCTGGCCGGTGCTCAAGGAGCCCGCCCATCAAAAGTTCTTCGAGTTGCTCGAGAACAACAAAGAGGTTATTTATTCATATCGGTACATCTCTCGCGACCCCCGTAACGGCGACGTCATAGTCGACGGGACCGACCTTTGGGTCGACGACGGTCGCTATGAGGGTACACCGACTTGAAGCCGATTGGCTGGAGAAACTCCGCCTCCGTCGAGAAGGAGTACGCGGATCTCATGTCCGATCTCCCTTGGATCGCGCAGCGCCTCATCTCCATCACGGAGAATCGCGCCACAGCCATGCGCCAGAAGATCGAGAAGAAGACCGAGATTCAAAAAGACGCTGACACCGTCATGGCCGATGTGACGCGCCCCGGGCCGTCCATTCAATCGTCAATCGACAAGGCCATGTCAGGCAAGGTTAAAGCGCTCGAGGCCAAGATCAAAAAGGCAAGTCCACGGATTCGTTCCGAGCTTACCCCGCTGATCAAAAACCTTTCTTTAGCTCACGCTCGCAAGCGACAAGAAGCAGAAGGCCTCGAACAAGTCGAACGGCAAGGCGGGGAAAACCGCCTCCTCCTCCACTACTCAGCAGCAGCCCAAGAAGTCGGGCAAGAACAAGGAGGAGAAGAAGCCGAAAGGCAAGCCGGGCAAACAGTCCGCCGACGCCGGAAAGGCCGACAAGGCCAAGGGCAAGGGCAAGGCGAAAGCCAGTACGTATATGGTCGCCCCTCTACCCTTCCGGACAGGATACTAACTATGACACACACACAGGCTCTTGATTACGTGCTCGCGCACACCCCGATCGGTGTTATCGGGGCGTCCCAGTTCGCGGCGTACGTTCATACGTCGCCCGGTGTAGTTGTACCTGATCGCATCGCATACTCGCTCTCCGTCGGACTTAAATATATGTACTATTCCCCTCGCAATTCTAGTTTGATACTGGATGCATTCAAAGATTTTGAACGCCGCCTGCGATGGCGCATATTCTTTGCGTTTACCGAGGGACCTGACCGTAAGTATGATCCAGATTATGACGTGGTGCGCGACCCCTCGGGGAAGCCGCCGCCGACTTTACCGCTATGGCTCGAAAAAGGCATCGACCGTGGGAGGCGCTTCGTTAATGACACGATCGCCAAAATCCCGGACGAAGAAAAGGGAACGGCTACCTATAAAACGCTCAGCCCGAACCCCGCCGAAATAAGAGCTTTTCTTGATGAGCGAAACTATGTAGTCACTCTAACCGACAAGAACTTGGGACTCGCGGTGTCCGAGCGTACCTGGTTACATACACAAACTCTAAAGCTATTAAGTAACGATAAGGATTATCAACCTATTAGTGAAATAATGGCAAACGCAATATTTAGAGATAAACAGACACGTATCGATCGTATAGCATCTCAGATCGATGAGAAAACAATCGAGCTGGCCTCATTAAAAGTCGACAAGTTCTTGCGCAGCAAGTTCCCGGCGGCCGGAGCGAAATTCCATTATCCGGAATTTTACGGCATACCAAAAATTCATAAGAAACCGACGGGCTTCCGGCCTATTATACCATGTCATTCCGTCGTTTTCGGGCCTGCAGCAAAATTCGTGTCCAAGCAACTCAAACCCCTCATACGAGCGGCGCCAACCATTATCCATGGAACCAAAGACCTGGTGTTAAAATTGAGCAAGCTTAAACTTCCTCTCGCGCCTTACGGCGAACGGTGGTACTTTGTCACCGGCGACGTAGTCGCATTCTACCCGAACGTCCCCCTCGATCAATGTCTGGATATTGTGTACCAGATGTGGCTGGACTTCACGTTCGACCCGTTAGAATTCAATGCTACGTATGAAGTCGACGGCATCGTAAAGGGCTCTGCAGGCGCTGAGCTCCGCACGATCGCTGATATCTTCCGTAAGTGCCTTGAGGTTGGCAACACTGATTTGATATGCAAATATGACAACAAATTATATAAGCAGAAGCGAGGCCTAGCTATGGGCGTCGCGGATTCTCCCGATTTAGCTAACCTGTTCGGCTGGCACTTCGAAAAGCTTAGTCATATAATGACCGATGATCGCGTAGCTTTCTACGGTCGTTACATCGATGACTGTTTCGGTATCGTGCGCGCTAAGAGTAGCGATGCAGCTCAACAATACCTCGACGGTAAAATTAAATTCGATGGCTGTCAAATCCTGTGGGAATCGTCCGAACTGCGGTGTAACTTTTTAGACGCGACGTTCTTTTTCGGGGGCAATGGCTCGTCCCTCGAATGGCGTCCGTACCGCAAGGCGAAGAACCACCTTGAGCGAATTCCTTGGATATCTCATCATCCCCTCGATGTTAAACGCGGTACTTTTACCGGTGAGATGTCGCGGCTCGCAACGCTTAGTAGTCAATTTCCCGTCTACTTGGAGAGCGTGCATGACTTGGTATGTCTGTACGTAAAGCGTGGCTACCCGCAAGACTTATTGGAAAACTGGACGAGGAAACACCTCACCGAGCGCTGGGATAATCGTTTACGTGAGAATAACGATCGCGAAACCGAAAGCGTCTTGGTCCTCAAGTCCGAGTACAATACAGCCTGGAATTGGTTCAATGCTACCGAGTTTGGAGCAACCATTCTTAATTACTGGAGAGATTGGCATGTTAATGCAGATCTCGGTCTTCCCCGCCCTGGAATCTCCCTGGCGGATTGGCCACGGCCGTCGCCGGCGACCCTTGGAAAGTCGCTGGCGGACACGGAGGGGCGCTTCTTAACGGAGGTGCTCACTCCACCGTCCGGGAGTCTTTGGATTCCCGACGTCCGTAAAATCAGTATGTTAGACAGTCGAGTTTTAGTGTCGCGAAAGCGCACGAAAAACATGTTCGACCTTACAAGTCTTTGGAAAAAGATGGTGTTCCAGAAGTTAGACGAACGGGTGCTGTCGGAACGAGATCCCGACCCGGTTATACCGGCTCCAGCACCCGCACCTACCCCTTCCAGCTCTGCACTTCAGCCAGCGGTTAACACACTACCTACCGCATCGGATGACACTGAAGATGTGGTCTACGTCAATTACGACCCCTCTGGAAGGCGTTCGCCTGGTCTCGGAAGAGGCCTATTTGGTTAAGGCGAAGACACAAGCGAATGAACAGTCCGGACCCGCAGATCGTAACACTTCAAGCGGGCGCCGGGAATGGCACTGGTGGCCGGGGTTCGCCCCGGATGGTCCCTGACGGGCTATACCATTGTCCCCAGCGAATGGGAAAACTGTACCCAACGACCCCCGGTTTGGCACCGGGCGGAGCGAACTGTTACTTTTATGGATTGGACCCCGTTTCGGCCGTGCCTGGCGGACGATTGGGTCTTCGGAAGTAGAAGGAATGGCCAGTTCGTGCTTCGATCGTACTGTTCAAAGTCACCGTATACGACCTGATGATTCAATCGAGAGCGAGCGGTAAACATGTCACGCGCGATGATATAATCCGTGTTTGAGCACATGCGTGACGTGGGCGATAACAAGTAACTGATCCGTGATCACGGACGCGACTGCTTCGGCTACGCGCACTGGACTTTATACTTCGTAAGCCCTCTGCTTGGGGGAGCGGACCCGGACGGCAACCGTTGCTGTCCACTTGGGCATTGGCTCGAGGAAATACGGTCTTCTCGTCGTATCTGTAATGCGTCGTCACACACTGCACCGACCTAGTGGCACGTGGGAAGTCACTTATATGTCGGTCGTGATGACCTGATCCCCCGCAAACTGTCTTCAACGCCTATACCATACTAACCTCTTGCAACTCCTCGGTAGCAAGCACTTTATTGCACATCAACACTACTCACGGCCCCGCTCACTGGGGCCGGCGCGGTCTAACCCAAACCCTAACCGTGAGTCTTGTTACTCGGCTTAATCGCTGAATATATGCGCAACGCTTATGTTTATCATTAGCTAACCCTAACCGGACCCTAACCCGAACCCAGACTCTAACCAAACCCTAACGGAAGTACCCGTTGAGATAAGCGCGCGCTTAATCGCACGTGCTCATTATGTAAGGTTAAGCGCCTTCTGTCTGTTTTGGTGGTCACGTGATCCGTAAGCGCCGCAAGCGGCGCCTACGTTGCGAAGGATCATGTGATAAGGCACCACGTGATGCATCTTATCTTATCTTTCCCGGACTACGGTCCGGATGTGATGGGAAGAGATCAACATCACAAACACGTGCTGCTCGGCTGTCCGGCCATCAAACGTAAGCATTATTAGTTGTCGGCCCGTCCAACGCTATTTTGAGAGCCGTTGACGTCTTATGGCGTGCTTCGGCATGTCGACTTTCCCGTCGGCATCACGCAATCGTTGCGCATTCGATTTGCAATTGCGCACGGACCATGGTACGATTTGTCCGTATCCAATGAGAGTTCGTGCGACCCGTGCAAACACGGGAATACTAAGGTTGCCCTGACGAGCTTATAAGCGAAACGGGGCTGGGACGTGGTACTACCAAGTCCCCCGTTGGCAACCGTTTCGTAGCATAGTCGTTCGTGGTGTTCATCTCCTCCCTAACCCTAACCCTAACCCGACCTCTTCTCTTCCCATGTGGCACTGTCTTCTTCCTCGGTACCTTATTGTGTCGCACTGCCACATGTCTTCTGTGTCCGATCAGTTTGAAGCTTAACTCTGATTCATTCCTCTCCAACTCCGTTGGCTTTTCTGGTGTTTCCTCTGTATGTAATCCTCTTCTATTTATTGTAGGATATATTTCTGTGATATATCTGCAGTTTATTGAGACGTTTCAAAGACACGCTGCTGCTTTGGCCTGCGCGGACACAGCTTCAATGCATCTGATCGGAATAACTGTATATTGTAATTTGCATAAAGGTACCGGAAACTGCGGGCCGGGCCGGCCCACTGCCCGTCCGCGCGGACACACCACCCTTGTGTCCGCGCAGACACACCACCCTTGTGTCCGCGCAGACACACCACCCTTGTGTCCGCGCACTTTCAACTCCGAAGTCCTAGCTTTTTGTTACCCTGACCCCGCCTACTCAACACCCCCCTTTATCACCCACACATACGACGAGTAATCATCATAGAGTAGGATTGCATGCTGGTACTTGTGGTACGACAGCACAGGGAAAGATTTCAGATCAACATGGATCAGCTCAAAAGGTCGGGATGCACGCCAATTGTCAATTGGGTGAGATTGCAATGGCATTTTGCCTTCAGCACATCCACGGCAAATCAAGTCCTTTTTGGAAGTCTCGACAATCGGACACTTCTCAGTGTGTTTCCGAAGATGTCTCAACACATCGTCTAAAGGATGACCTAAGCAATGGTGGAGAGTTTCATGATCTACGCCTTTCAGCACAACCATGTTTTGCACCTGTACAGGCTGCGCATAAATAACATAAATTGTATCACCAACATTGCGTGGTTCAAAAGAAACGACATGCTCATTGTTGCAGTAGAGCGAGATCTTGGTGGTAGTAGCATGTGCTGACATCCCGTCTCGCAGTAGAGCACCCATAGAAATGAGTTTGTTGGTGAGATTAGGAACGAAGGCGACATTTTTCAGCCTTAATGTTCTGCCTGTTTCCAATAGTAGGAACACAGTTCCTTCGCCAGTCATATAAGTTATGCCATCAGCAGTGTTGAGGGGCAGTTTGGTCTTGTAGTAGTGGAAATCGGCAAAATCACCCATAGAATAAGTGAAGTGCATGGACGCTCCTGAGTCGAGTATCCAAAGGTCGTTATTAACAACTGATTTCGCTTTCCCCTTACACTTCACGCACGCTGCATATGTAGAGCAGTGAATACATGTATTATCTTCTGTAGCCACTTGTAATACAGGTGTAGCTACAGGTATGCGCGATGATACTACATGACGAGAGGGTCTTGCGATACTAGTCACTGCCAATTTAGGTGTGCAGTCAGCATACAACTCATGGTGTAGTGGGGAAGGGACTGACCATTGACGATCAAAGAACTCCTCGATGTCATCATCCTGCTCGTCTTCACTGCTGAGCCCGAGGGACATGGTGTCCTCCATGTCCACGTCCTCGGCGACCATGCCTATGCGCTCCCTGAGGTGCGGCCTGATGCGCTCCCTGAAGGTGCACTGGCGGTGCTTGGGCTCACAGTCCTCGTGGTCCATGTCCTCGTTGCTGTCCACCTCGACGATCTGCGCACTGCTGGGGCCCGCGAAGGGCATTGGGCTGCGCGACACGTCCGGGCTGGTGCGGCGGGAGTCCGCGCTGAACGTCGCAGAGGATTCCGGCAATAAGCGCATTGAGTGCGGCTCTGTCACCGGCGTCAGGACGGGGTCCTTGAGAGCAGCTTCAGTAGGGCGGATGCATCTCTAGCGGTGCTCATCCACTCTAGGGATGCATCCGAATGCGGATGACAGATGCATCTGTGGCAAGCGCCCATCAAACAGCCAATATTTTGACCAAAAGCACCAGCCGGGGTTTGAACCGCCGACCTCGACTAATCCATCAAGTGCATCAGTCCATCTAACTGTTGAACTAACATGCCTGTACACAATTGTAAGCAATCAATCTATAGAGTGTAAGTCAGCCAACCAACACTTCGACCATGTTTCTTCCCTATAGGCAAGGTCACTATGTAGCAGAGGTTCTTGGGATTTTTCTGAGGTCAATACTAATCTGATTTCACTTGTTTTAGGCTTGTTTCGTTCGTTGTTTTAAGGTGTTTCCAACGCGTCCAACAGTGTGTTATCAAGTGAGCTATTGACTGGGTTATCAGGGATACAATGATCGCCTCAAGTAGGTAAAGAATGGTATGTATCACGATCAATTCTGCACCTATCTGTTCGCGAAAGGGCTCGTTGGAACCGCATTCGTAATGCGGTTCCAACGAGGCCTTCACCGTAGGAATCTGTCCATCCGTTCCCGAGATATGCTGACCCTCTCCTCCTACCAGGAGGACAGGTGGGCATATCTCGGGATTGAGACCTCCTATTTGCATCGTTTTTGTTGCTACCAATATATACATGTCTTCAGAACATGGAAACCTCTATTTTCTGTCGCTATGTCACCTGTATGGATTCCAGGAAGGTGAGTCCTGTATTCCGGCGCTTATCCTATTCTCACCAAGATATCTCTGTCCCACATTGCGTCCCCTCGGATTTCTATACCTCATCTAAAAGCCATGATTCAGGGCTTTCCAATGAGCCCCATAACGCCTATGTCCAATTGATAGAACAGCCAGTATTCCAGTACCTTTCTCCTCCCCCCTGTGTGCCTAATGTTTCGCATACAGCTCTCCCAAATGGTTATCAATCATCATGTACTATACCCCATTAGAATCAGGCAATATACTGCTTTAAAACAGGCCAAAATCGACCAAAATCGACCAGGAACTCGCCAAGATATGGATTTCAGAGCGCAGGAGCTAGCTTAAGGCAGCCACAACCCAATGCAATGCTACCTGGACACTATACAGCTATCCGGACTCTGAAAACGTATGTTTCCCTCAGTATTTCATAACATAGAGTAAGCCAACGCAAGTAATGTAAAGTCTTATTGGCGCAGTGGTTATTTGTGGTGACTGTTTGGTGTGACTGTGGGGGTTCGAATCTTGTGCTTGCTTTTTTAAAAGCCATTAATTGATTGGGCAATTGCACGCTCGGGCGAGCAGTGGTGATGCGAGCAAGCATGAAGATTGGCGCTGTGTCTGGATGCATCTGTTCTACTCGACTTACCGTGTATCATTGGATGCATCCATTATGCACAGTGAGTCGTGTAGGAGGGATGCATCCATCATCCGTGTTCGGATGCATCCCTAGAGTGGATGAGCACCACTAGGGATGCATCTCTACTACTGAATACCTACTCCTTGAGGGTGTCCTCGTTGATGCGGCTGTATTGGCTGCTGGCCATGACGAGCACCTCGAGTGTCTTGATGCGCTCGACGGTCGGCTCCATGCCTAACTGCATCGCAAGGGCGAACGCATGCGTGAGCGCAGGGTACTGGTGGTTGGGGCTGGTCTCCGCGTGGACGGGCTTGCATAGGAGCACGCGCGGGTCCTCCAAGTGCGGCAGCATGCCCTTGGTGATGGTAGGGAGTTCAGCGACGTGTGTGATGTGGGCATGCTGGTGCGCACCTTGGTGCTGTTGGAAATGGCCACGTCCTCCGCGCCGACCACGATGGCCTTGGCCTTGCTGCTGCTGCCCCTGAGGGCGCTGCTGCTGGTGCTGCTGCCCATGCGGGCGCTGCTGCTGCTGCTGCCCTTGCAGGCACTGCTGCTGGTGGAAGGTAGGGTCTTGCGGCTTGCACTTGACCACTGAGATCTTGTTTGTGCTGTCGTGCAGCTTCTGCTGGTGGCGCCCCTGGCGCTGCTCCCAGTGCATGATTATGTGGTTGTGTACTTCATCAAAGGTCACCTGGCGCATGGCAGGGTTCGTCGCTGTGCCAGTGATCCCCAAGATGTAGACCTGGATGACGGGGTCCATCGCCAGCGGGAGCTTCGAGAGGAGGATCATCCCCTTGATGTGCTCAGCGACGGTGAACTCATTGGTCTCGAGGGTTTGGAAGTGAGTGCGGAGCTTGTCCATCGCTGGGATGGGGTTGCCGTCAGCAGGGATGGTGATGCCCATGGCGGCGCGGAAGTCCTGGTAGACGACCGGGATGCCAGGCTTGCCGTAGGTGTCCTTGAGGTGGTCCCAGACCTCCTTGGCAGTGGTCTTGGACTTGATTGTGGTGCTGATGGCATCATCGACACGGAGGCAAATGTTGCCTCGCACAGAGGAGTCATCCTCATCCCACTTGTCGATCTCGTCCTGATCGGCGGTGGTAGCAGGCTTGGTCCTAGTCATCGGTTTGACCCAACAACTCTTGGACTGGAGGAAAGCCTGCATTTTCGGCGCCCACACAAGGTAGTTGGGGCCAGTGAGGAGAGGAACAGCGTTGACGAGGTCCTTCGACATGGCGATCGATAAGATAGTTTGACGTCTGAACAGAAGAGACTAGTTAGTCATCATTCTGAATAACAATCAAAAAGAAGAGAGGAATGCCAGAAGCGTATACCGGCATAGGTTCCCCCTCTTGTGGCATTGGCAGGCAGCGATAACAAAGATTGCGCCACATCCAAGCCACCATCATGTGTGGCCGGCAGCGTATGATCACGCCTGATCCAACACATGGATAGTCTGTCATAATGGCGACAAGGGATAGATGATAAACGTGTAAAAACACCAGGTGAGCTGGTGAGGAGTGGAACGCAGCCAGCAGCGAGCGGCGCAGTATCCACAACATCGACCAGGGCTCATAAGCTGTTGAGCACAGTGGGGTTTGCCCACTGTGGGGTGCAACTAGACGCAGCAGTCACACATACTCACCTGGCTAGAGAGGTAGAGAGGCTGTAGAGGCGAGTGAGGAGAAGAGTAGAAGAACTGTTGATATTAGGGCCAATGGGGGCCATATATATACTACAGAGCGTACTGCATTACTAAGGCTATACAGTACAAGACATGCCATACCGGGATACAAGGTATGGCATCACATGAGATCATCATGTGCGGCGGCTATACAGCGCCTGTGCAATGGATGTGATATCGGGCTGTGCCGATATCCAGATACGCAGCTATGCCGTGCAATGCTATGCTCGGCTATGCGCGTTCAACACTTCATTTACAACCCGTCGTCATTGTTTATTTGTTGTCGTTATAGGTGTTTATTCACTTACTCCTTTTTTCAAAGAGATGGACTTCGGCCGCCCTGCCACAACAATTCTGCGCTGGCGGCCAGCCTCGAGCCCCACGTTTCCCCAGCTTCCACGCCGCCCCGGATTTGGGGGAGCTTCTCCGGCCTGAACGTTAACCTTGAACCCGAGATTGAAGTCCACGTGGATCGACACACGCATGAACCGGGTGTGGGGTGCACTCGGCATGCACAAACGCAACTTGGAGGCGTCACCCACTCGGGCAGGCCTGTGGCCTCCCTTTCGTACTCGACTGTCCCTTGCAACCCAACCATCATCCCATCCTCTGGCCTAGCAAATCCCCTTCCGATCCAATCGTCCTCCTACCATGCACAACATATACCTCGTTCGTGTCCATCAGCGGGCAGATCACTCCCTGTATCTCGAACACAAGCTGAATGCGACCACGAATGACGATTACATCGCGATCTCTCACGTATGAGGCACACCGGAGACGGTAAAGGATACAGTGGTGGACGGTCACCCTGGTGCGTTGGGAATCAAACTTGACAGAAAGCAGGATCGATCTCACCGGTCACCCTTCACCGATCACCAGGGGTCGTCAAGCTGAGTCCCGCAAAACGAGACATCCTCTCCATCCTCAGTCGTCCCGATATCTGCGGCTCTGACTGGTTCTGGATGGACCTCTTCTGCATCGACCAGACCGAGTCAGCGACGATCAGCATCGCAGATCAGCTCAGGTCGATTCCCCACGTCTACAAGTCGGCCCGCTGCGTCAAAGTGCTCCTGGAGCACCCCATCTGCACCGAGTGGCATGTGACCGTCATGGACCTCATAAACAGCCCCGACTGGGACGATGAGGACGTCTTGGAGCGGCCGTTCATCCGTAATGAGAGGAAGCACAGCGGGCTCTGCGGGCCGCACATGGTGTGCTTCGATCCCTGGTTCGAGCGGCTGTGGACGCGCCAGGAGGGCCTGTATGGGAACGTCCTAGACTTTGTGCCCCTGAACCTCATCCCATGCCCTCGCAAGCAGAATCGGTTTGATAGGGAGTACAAGGAGTGGATGGCTGGCTATCTTACCGGGAAGCATCAGGCCGTCTTTCTGTTCCTGAACAATAAATTTCCGTATACAAGCAACTCCGAGCAGAGAGGGTTATATGTGGACCTTATGTACCGGTGCGTCCGTCAGCAGAATGTTCTTGTCCTCGAGTTGTGCTAACAAAGTGTGACATGGGTAGGCACCACCTCGCCATGGCGAAGTATGGCCGCGGAATCGGTCCTGGTACTACATGCGACCCGCTCTACGAGGCATGGCAAAGCGGACGGGCGACGACCAAACCCCGCGACTACGTCCTGGCTGTTTTCCCCGACGTCCCCGGCTACATCCCTCCCCCCAACATGCGCACGATGACGTTCCCGGAACTCGTGGCGAATGCACTCAGTCAGGCTCCCGTTCGACAACGTTATCGCATCGTACCGAAGATCCTCACTGGCATGATGAAAGACTCGGCGGCGATGTCCCTGAGGGAGAGCATGGCACCGTGGATCTTCGAGGAGCCGAAGAATGTTCGCGAGGCATATGACAGTCTTTTGGTCGTCCCACTAGCACTGTGGCCCATCGGATCAGCTGCACAAGAAAGGCTTTTCTGCGTGTGCAGGCAAGTGACGGTCAAGGATATACCACTCGGCCGTGCGGAGGTGCCGCGCGTCATCAAGCGGTGCATGGGGACAATGGACTACCTCAATCATCACACGTTCAGCTATACATTAGATCCATCTATGGGAGTGCCGAGGGACCAAGTGCGCACGGAGCGGGGGCGCGTGCAGAGGTACCTTTGGAAGAGCGTAGTGTGGTTCATTAGAGGAATCAGCGTCACGCAGGAGGAGGCATATTTGTGGGAGTCGGTTGTAGGTGCAAATGACGTTCCGGAGGCCGTTTTCGGGGAGGAGCTCCGGCGATTCCTTGTTGCCTTGATATGCGGAACGTCTATAACCACGGCAGATGTCATCCTTCGCCATGCCTCGCTTTGTGTCCTCTCGACGCCTGTCGGCGATATCCTCGCTGTGGTTCACGTGGAAGAGGGTGAACCGCATCGTCAAACGCCTCAGGTGCTTCAGCTGCTTCGATCACCATTGTACGCCCTCCAAGGTTTCCTGGTCGCGTCGCAGACCAGGACAGGTACCACCACCGTGATTGGGAGGACCGTCATCCCGTCGAAGACATTTGCGAAGGTCATATTCGAGGAGCGACGGGCGCGAGGAAGCTCGCGGGTGGTATCAGGCTGATGCACTGCATCGAGGTTTACATTGCTCCTCATATCTTCAAGTTTGCGGGCAGGTTATCTTACGATATAACGATGCCAATACCCCTCAAAACCCGAACACAGTCTTGCCCTCCCTGAACACCATCTCCCTCGATCCGCCACCTTCTCGACCAGCCACAGCAGTCCACACAGTAGTAGCCCGATGCCTATCTTCGCGCGATTCAAGTGTTCCTCCGTGACCTCCTTATCGAGCATACCACGATGCGCATGACAATAAACGACGAATAGGTTCAGCACTAGTGATCGACACAAACGAGCATGATGGACTGACGGGGAAATCTCGATGTGCATGATATTGAACCGCTCTTGAGGATGTCGCCCACTGGCACTGTAGTCTTGTTGTTAGATGTTGAATGCGAAGAGAGAGACCACCGCGAGCAGAAGACTGCATACATATTGAGCAGCAAAATCTTCGTCTCGTCAGACTTGTCGGACAGGACGCAGGGCATTCTGTGAAAAAATAGAGGGTGGTGTAGGGGCCCATCTGGCATGCGACCCCAAGACCGCGTCAGAAGAGGACCACGGCGCCGAGCCTAGGCGAGATGAGCACCACGACCTTGCTGTGCTCGAGCAGGTCCCCGTCGCTGGTTGTGACGAGCTCCGCCTCGTCTGTATCCCTCTCGATCCCAAGCAGCTTCTTCATGTTCGTCGACACAAGCGCGATCCCCTGCGCCGTCAACATCGCCCCGCCCGCGTCTAGTACAACCTGCGCGTCGTACATGCATATCAGTCCAGAGAAAGTGCATGGAGGGAAGGCACGCACCCTGCTGGTGTCGAACCGGGTATTCCGCGCCTTGTCCGCATCGCGCGTGCCCAGACCGACGGTGACGTTGTGCGCGAGCAACACGCCGATCTGGCTGTGCACCGACAGCGGTGGGCCCGGGAGTCTACATGGGAAATGCGAATTCAGCGCTTTCGACTCGCGCAACTGCAACTGCAAGATGGGACTCACATCCCCCGCGTCTCCCACTCCTTCGGGAATGGGCGCGCCTCCTTGGACAGCACGCCCACGCACGCCGCGCCCAGTTCCGGAACGAGGAGATGCACCGCGATCGGAACTGTCACCTTCAGCCGTTTCTCGCCTGATTCCAGCGCTCCCTCAACCTCCCGCTTCAGCTCGAGGACCGTCGCGATGATGTCCACCCTCTCCGCCTCAATGATGGGTGGGGCCTCGCCCCGTCTGATCCTGGCGAACCACGCCCCGAGCTCGCTCTCCATCTCGTTTCCGCTGAGGAGCAGGTGGTGGAGGGCGCCCTGGTCAAGTATGCTGTCACACTGTGGTCTAAAAAGACAGTAGTGGGTGGGCGTATCGCGTCCCGGCGCGGGCCCTCAAATGGTCATCGGGCTACGCCTTGCACCATAACGTGCCGCAGAGTTTGCTCGAGTTGGCACTAACGCTCTGGTCGTCTTGTGGTCTGTGTACAGCTTGCGGGCGAGCCTGAAAACGTTCTCGTCGATGGTAACGCAAGACTGGCGCTGCTCCGAGTACGAAAATGATGTTAGGCACTTGGGCGTCGACATGCACGCGGGCGATCCGCATGCCCACGCTGGGCGACGCGCCGAGCTGGATTGCGACATGTACTGCCCCTACATTCTGGACGATGGCGCCTTGGGCGAGCTTGTGCGGGGACCTCAGCACGAAGGCGGCGCTGAGGCCCGAGAGGAACCCGCAGGTTGCAGTTTGGGCGGTGAGGACGCCGGTGGTGACCCCCGCGCAGTATGCGACACCTCGTTTTCAGTGTTCTTTTTCGGTCGAGAAAGCTGGTAGAGAGGAAGACATACTATGTGTGCTACTGTCCACCGTGCGAACGACGGCCCCGCGGCCCCCTACGATGCTCGGGACGGCTTTGCTGAGGGCGTAGCGCCCATGACCAATCCAGAAAGAGAGCGAGTAGTACATCCCACATTAAAACATAATTACCGCCTATAGCTTAGCCTTCGCCGACACCGACACCTTCGCCGCGTTCTCCTGCAGGATGCGCGCGGCGTCGTTCACCATCGTCTCCACGATCGTCTTCGCGGGCAGGTCCTCGTTGATGAGCACCGAGACGCGCCCGATGAGCAACGCGCGCTCCTGGAGCGACTTCTCGGGGTGCTGCTTCCAGTCGTGGTCGACGGGGGCGATGCCCTTCGATGTGAGCTCCTTGATCTCTGCCTGCCGATTATTATTCCTATCCATCGCACTCTGCATCAGACCTCTTCGCACAGGCGAGTGCACAGCGGACGGCCGGTGTAAATGGGCGTCGTCACGGTGTCCTCGTACCCCGCACTCAGAATCGCGTCCTTGTACGCCTTGGGTGCGGCCGCCTCTGTGCTCGCGACGAAGCGCGGTGCCGCCCCAGACGGCCTGGGTGCCCCAGGAAAGGTTGGCGGCGAGGGAGCGGCCGTCGTACACGGTGCCGGCGCCGATGACGCAAATAGGCTTGCCGTTGAGCGAGGACGTGCGGCCCTTGCAGATGTCGACGCAGGCGGGGATGAGGATCGAGGCAGGGATGTTGCCCATGTGGCCGCCGCCCTCGCCGGCCTGGGGGCAGATGAGGTCGCAGCCGGCCTCGAGCGCCTTCTCGACGTGCTTCGGGTGGCCTACCATCTACATGGACGTAAGTGATGTGTATTTAGATGAGACGAACAAACGGTTGGCTGCATGGGGATGAGAGGGAGGCGTACGTTCATGCCGGGAATGCCTGCTTTGTGGAGCTTGTCGACGGCCCAGTTTGGAGGCACGCCGTATTGAAAGTAGGGTAGGATAGGTCACCGAACGAAGTAGACTATATGGTATTTGCTAAGCGCCTATTTGGTATTGTTTGTACACCACCGTACGCTCCCTTCGAGATTTTTTCTTCTCATCTTCCCTCAGCTGTTGACACTCCGTGCACCAGACTGAGGTAAGATATATTCCATTCCTTTAGTACCTAGTGCTCCCTGACATGTACTTTACAGTCTCGTCCGCGCTAGGTAAATATTATTATAGCTGTTGACACTCCGTGCACCAGACTGAGTCTCGTCCGCGCTAGCCGCTGCCCCCTCATCTTTCAATACGCCGATGGCGCAGACGAAGAGGGAGGCCTTCTCGTCAATGATGACGCCGATCAGTTCCGGAAGCTGGCCCTTGGTGTAGTCATACTATGGGCGCAAGGGTGGGCGATCGTGATCGTGAGCGAACGACGCGATCACCAATACTCAACCCCGGACTCACGTTCGTCTTGCGTGCGTTACCACCGACCTGGGGGATGAGCAGATCGACGCCGAAGGGGAGGGTCTTGTCCACAAGGTCATCCTTAATGGCCTTGATCTATACCACGGGGTGCGCAAGTCAGGAAGAACGCTCGAGTGAGCCGATTGCTTTGGTGGAAGATGCCAATACTGTGTACCTGCTGCCGGAGGATCTCGGGGGTATAGCCAGCACCAGCAATGACACCGAGGCCCCCAGCGTTTGATACGGCAGCCACCAACTCGGGGCCTGCAACACTCATACCTGTAACCGAGGAGAGCAGTCAGAGAACGTGGTTCGTCGTGAGGGCACGGGGTGTCATGCCTGCGAGCAGGATAGGGTGTTTGATACCGAACAGCTCGGTGACGGGAGTGGTGATAGTGGCCATGCTGTCAAGGACGTCGGGGGGAGAGACGAGGAAAGGAGGAGAGGAATTTATGAAGCGTGAGGAAGACAACCTCTGTGCGGATCGGGTCCGGGATTGCAGGCACTTCCAATTACCGGCATGTGAACACTGAATCCAGATCAGATCCAGAAAGTACGTGAATCCGTGAATCCAACATTGCCAGGCGACATCCAAACATAGACGCGCATCGGCTGGAGTCCAGATGACGTGGGCCTCCGTAAGGCGTACTTTGTTAAGGCCCTTGGGTTTCTCGAGTCAAATGGCGAGGAGTTCCTGTCATTATGGGCCGGCGATGGTCTAGCTTGCCAGTGGAGAGAGGAAGCGTTCGCCAATGCAGCAAAAGGAACAGAGGTCAGGAAGCTAGAGAAGCATAAGACGAGATGGGCATGATAACGACGCAACTTGGGTATGTGGGTGAATAATGCAAGGCAATTGGAAACGGAACTGCTCGTCGCGAGATACAAAGTTGGACAGGATAGTAAGGAAGACATCATCTGCAGAACTGTCGGTTCCGGGAAAGATGAGGAACGGGAGAACGGTAAGGACGTACACGCCTTGTTTTGCGATACCCTCCCTAGTAGCCACCATATTCCTTGGGCATGCAACGCAAAGGTTGGCAGAATTTGTGACTATTTGCCGTCCCACAGTCGGCGCAGAGGACGGCCGGAGTCGGAACAAGGTTCGAGCGGGGATGGGTCGGGTTTGAGGTAGGGCGCTGTTTCGCTTGAAGGTCTTCTGCCTTGCAGAGGGCAGAGCATGTGGTAAATTTGTGTAAGGGGTCAGAAAGCAGAGCAAGGGGATGCAAGGAGTCGCTTGAGATGAAGGCTGGTCGTGCAGGTTCGGTTGGCCCGGGTGACTCGGACCGATTTGATCGGAGAGCTTATCTGGGCGGCCTGCTCCTCAACGGCAATCTTCCTCCGACTGCCACCGCAGTCGCCCACTCGCTCGTAACACACACATCTTCAGCTAATGTCACGATCCTGACGGACGTCCTGGACTGGGAACGTCACCGCTACTGTACTTCTTCTATCGCCAATCCGAATTATCCTCGCAGCCAAAGTCTCGTCAACTGGTGTCAGTGACCCCGCCGACTCCGAGTCCAGATTTCGAACTTGTCGCCGCGCCAGGACAGCTGTATGACGGCACACCCTTGGTGGATATGACAGGAGACCCAACTGAAGCTCTGTCTGCCTTGCTCGGATTTATTTGCAGTAATTCGTACATCTTCATCCATTCATGCTCTCACCTCCGCCTACCTGACTTCTACACAGCGCATTAAGAGTACGTTGCTAGGATCCGGATGCACCCATCGTACAATAGCATAAACACAGACGACCTTCTTCGGTCAGGAACCAATCAATCCTTTCCGACATACAGCCTCTCGAGTGCACCTCACCGTCTCCGCAGACGGGCGCCCTAGCGGACGTGCGCTTGAAGCACAGCCCGTACTGAACACGCGTTCGCCACGGCCCTTCTACTACCATCATCTGCCCTCGGGTCACAACACATCCCATCGAGTTCGCCGAGCCAATGTCCTTTCGATCCCATCGTCTTCGTCGCTATATTGTCACATCATGCACAGCATATACCTCGTTCGTGTCAGCCAGAGGACAGATCAGTCCTTGTATCTCGAACACAAGCCGAACGCGACCACCGACGACGATTACATCGCGATCTCTCATGTATGGGGCACACCGGAGACGGTCAAGGACACAGTGGTTGACGGTCACCCTGGTGCGTCAATCAGACTTCACAGAAAGCAGGATCGAGCTCACCGTCCGGCCTTCACCGGTCACCAGGGGTCGTCAAGCTGAGTCCCGTAAAACGAGACATCCTCTCCATCCTCAGCCGTCCCGACATCTGCGGCTCCGACTGGTTCTGGATGGACCTCTTCTGCATCGACCAGACCGAATCCGCCACGATCAGCATCGCAGACCAGCTCATGTCGATCCCCCACGTCTACAAGTCGAGCCGGTGCGTCAAAGTGCTCCTGGAGCACCCCATCTGCGCCGACTGGCAAGCGACCGTTATGGACCTCCTGAACAGCAACGACTGGGACAACGAGGACATCATGGAGAAGCAGGTCAACCTCAAGGGGATGCAGCACAGCCGGCTCTGCGGGCCGCACATGGTGTGCTTCGATCCCTGGTTCGAACGGTTGTGGACGCGTCAGGAGGGTCTGTATGGGAAGGTCCTGGACATCGTCCCCCTCAACCTCATCCCATGCCCTCGCGAGCAGAATCAGTTGGATGTGGCGTGGGAGGTGTGGATGCTTGACTTTTTTATCGGGAAGAATGCAGCCGCCATTCTGTTCCTGCACGATAAATGTACGTATACGGGCCTCGCCGTCCCCACGCTCGGTGGGTTATATGTGGACCTTATGTACCGGTACGTCCATCGGCAGAATGTTCTTGTCCTCAAATTGTACCAACAAACTGTGACATGGGTAGCCA
Source organism: Sanguinoderma infundibulare (assembly GCA_032821775.1). NCBI lineage: Eukaryota > Fungi > Basidiomycota > Agaricomycetes > Polyporales > Polyporaceae > Sanguinoderma > Sanguinoderma infundibulare. The sequence goes on along the minus strand of JAVLRN010000014.1, from coordinate 665,588 downwards.
TCACGTCGACATGGCGAAGTACGGAGGCCGAAACCATCCTGCTGCTACATACGATCCACTTGGATCGGCATGGAAAAGCGGACGGACGACGACCAAACCCCGCGACTACGTCCTGGCTGTTTTCCCCGACCTAGACGGCTACATCCCTCCCCCCAATATCCGCACGATGACGTTCGCAGAACTGGTGAAGAATGCATTCAGTCAGGCTCCTGTTCGACAACGTTATCGCATCGTACCGAAGGTCCTCGCTGGCATGATGAACGACTCGGCGGCGATGTCCTCGAGGAAGAGCATGGCGCTGTGGATCTTCAAGGAGCCGAAGAACGTCGCCGAGGCATATGACAGCTTTATGGTCATCCCACTAGCACTGGGGCCCATCGGATCAGCTACAAACTTAGCTAACATCTACTGCGTGTGCAGGCAAATCACGGTCGAGGATGTACAACTCGGTCGCGGGGAGGTGCCGCGCCTCATCAAGCTTTGTATGGAGACGATGGACTGCCACGTTCAGCAGTTGTTGAGCTATGCCAATGATCCATGTATGGGAATGCCGAGGGACCAAGTGCGCACGGAGCGGGGGCGCGTGCAAGGGTACCTTTGGAGAAGTATACTGTGGCCCAATGCAGGAGGCACCGCCACGCAGGAGCAGGCACATTTGTGGGAGTACGCTGAAGGTGTAGAGGATGTTCCGGAGGCCGTTTTCGGGGAGGAGCTTCGGCGATTCCTTGTTGCCTTGATATGCGGAACGTCTCTCACCACGGCAGATGTCATCCTTCGCCATGCATCGCCTTGTGTCCTCTCTACACCTGTCGGCAAAATCCTCGCTGTGGTTCGCCTAGAAGAGGGTGAAGCACATCGTCAAACACCGCAGTTGCTTGCGCTGGCTCGATCGCCATTGTACGTCTTTCAAGGTTTCCTGGTCGCGGCGCAGACCAGGACAGATACCGTCGCCATGATTGGGAGGACCATCGTCCCGTCGGAGACATTTGCGAAGGCCATACACTCGCAGGGAGTGGCACTGGGGCAAGGAACCGTTCCGGAGGCATCGCGTTGACGTACATCGAGGTTTGCATTACTGCTTATATCTTCAAGTTTGTGGGCAGGTTAGCTTACGATATAACGATGCCAATGCCCCTCAGAACCCGAACACAGTCTTGCCCTCCCTAAACACCATCTCCCTCGATCCGCCACCTTCTCGACCAGCCACAGCAGTCCACACAGTAGTAGCCCGATGCCTATCTTCGCGCGATTCAAGTGTTCCTCCGTGACCTCCTTATCGAGCATACCACGATGCGCATGACAATAAACGACGAATGGTTTCAGTACTAGCGATCGACACAAACGAGCATGATGGAAGTTGGAACTGACGGGAAGTTCTCGGTGACAAGTTCTCCATCAGGATGTGTGTGACTTCGAACCGCTCATGAGGATCTCGCGCACTGGCACTGTGGTCTTGTTGTTAGAGGTTGAACGCAACGAGAGGCCACCATGAGCACCAAGGTCCTAACACGGCGGAGGACTGCATACCCATCGAGGAGCAGCGAGATCTTCGTCTTGTCAGACTTGCGAGTCAGACGGGGCCATATCGATAACTCGCCAAGGCGGGATCAGTGCGGTCCCGCCTGCGACGAGGTTGATCTAACACGCCAAATGAGCCAGCCGGTCAAGCGCATGTGCTCGTACCGAAGCGCACCTTGTAAAGGTGATACTTCCTGTTGTCAACCTCGGACGTCCCGTGGCCAATGTAAACGCCCCACTAGGTCCCCTGACGTTGATCGCGAGGAAAGGACGTGAGTACGCAGGGACATGGCCAGGCTTCCCAAAAACGCGTACCCTCGTCCATGCAATCCAGATAGCTGGAAATCGTCCCGATGCGGCGGGAGCAGAACTCGGCCCCCTAAACTATCCGCCATCGAAGATCGTCTCGGTCCATCAGCAACGACTCAGACGGTGTAGCTTAACGATTCTATGGTAGATCGGGGGTGAGACAGTCTGAACGAAAAAATAGTGGTCAGCCTGAGGACGAACGCAGGTTAAACCAATGGCATTTTACATACGCGGCAGGATTGGACGAAGGCCGTTCTGTGAAAGAGTCGAGGGTGAGTCGGGGGGCCATCTTTTTCACGTGACCATCGTTGTCAAAAGGGACATCTCTTGCCGTTACTATTGCCGGGTGGCGAGGACGCCGCAAGCGCACAGCTCGGCAGGATTCAGCGGTCGACGCTTCGTTCACTCGAGTGAGACACCGCACCACGGTGCATGCGGTGGTCAACTTCCGCTCGGCTCGTCACGAGCGAAATAGGGCGATATGTCCGCCGGTCTCTAGGGATCCCTGCCTCGCGCATGTCAATGTTGTAGACGGATGGAATACTCGCACGGAGTACGTACCAGGAACAGACGGACGCTGACCTTTTAAATAAACAATGAGCCTTCTTGGGACACCGCGAAGACAGCCGTGTGGCGGTAGCTGTCCATAGAAGGTGTCAGCCATGACCAAGGTGAACCCGATCTGGCATTTCCGGGACGGGAAGGCGAGGGATAACATATACATACGTACTAGACAGGATGCCTGCTTCCGGGGCGGGGCGGGTGCGTTTCGCGTTTAATGCAGGGCAAGCAGGAACCAGGTCAGGCCCGGACTCGAAGAGAAAGCTAAGACAAACGCGACCGTGTATCCAAGAGTCTTCGCTCGCCCAAGATATACTGAGGCCTGAACCTCAATATGGCCACCCGGGTACCTCTGAGGGGTAATCAAGGTATTCGCAACGCGGAAGATGGCGGGAAGATATGCGGTCGCGAAGCATCACGTGCCCGTGTCAAGGCAGAACAGAACACGATTGCAAGTGTCCGACCTGCCAAGTCCGATTTCAGTAAGGGAAGACTCGGACTAGAGCAGAATAATTGAACGAGGGAAACAAGACCCGACTGGCATCGAAAGATGTATGGGGCGTGGCGATAGGTCACCAGCAGCCGGCGTATACTGTGACAAGCATCTGGCATTGGCGGGGGAGGGCATGCGGGGAACGAAGAGCCCGCGCGTTGGTTTCAAAACTGAGAAAGGCCAGCAACCGGTGTAGCGGAGATAAGAGCGGGTGGTAGTGGGCGGAAGATTGATGTAGCATTCCGTTTCTTTTCGACCCCGTGAAGGTGAGCGGATAGAACTTGAAGCCTCCCGCGGCTCACGTTGCGGCACATCCAAGAGTGCGGAGCTTGGAGCTCGGATGGATGGTAAGGAGGAACATCTGGTGAGCATACAGCGTACAACGCCGCGTTTGATAGAGCCAGAGAGCGGATATGAGGGTTGGCATGAAACAGTGTGAATTGACATCGCCGGGTGCATGTGGTGGAATCGACCGCCTCCGACTCCAAGCAGCATCACGATCGAAGCTGTCGCGAGTGGCAGGGAGGACGTAACGAGGACCGACTGCGAGTCGTCGGACTTGAGATGCGGGTTGCTCTGAACGAGACAGCATTCCACGGGCATCTGCCACGAGGACCAGGGCGGAGCGCCAGCCGCGGAATGGGCGAACGGCGACGACGACGGAGACGCTTCGTGCCCGTAGCGTCCCGGAAGAAGTCAAACAGACACAGACGCACTTCCTGTCCTTGATGTACATGCTCGCCCGCACGAGCTCCGACGGCCGAGTCCGAAGGGAGCCTATGTCGTGATCACAAGCTACCCGCGCAGCTTTTGCAGTAACGCCTGTTCTGTCTAGGTTTAGCGTATGCATAGCGTTTGCTTCGTTAGCGGGAACTTACCGTCATTGCCACACTCGCCGTTCCTTCTACGTATTCGCTGAAGACCGGGACGAGCTTCGGTCAGCACAGCGCTTGAACGACGCGTATACGACGTACCGAAATCGCTCAACCTTTTACCAACGAGATCCTTCACATCTGCCGAGGAATCTGGTTCCGGTGACTGTGTAGGTAGGTGGATGATGCCGAAGAGATGGAAGCCGTAAACGGGGGTTGCATGATGCCGGACCTTCGCTGGCGACCTTGGTGTTGACGGTTAAATATAAGCGTGGCGTCCGGGATTGAGCGAATACGTGCTGGGCAGGACGGATCTATATCCTACAATAGGATCCGGTGCGCGCGTTTGCGTCCTGGAAGAGAGAAGGTTTGAGTTCTGACGTCGATGGTGATGACGCGCGCTGGACATGTGCCTTAAGTTCTCGTCTTCGGCCAAGTGGCAAAGCTTTCGGAGCGGTCCCGGTCACCGAGTTTGGCCGTGATTCGTGGCGAAGGAGACCTCGGAGACTCAGGGAGTGAATCATGGGTGGGCGGCCGACAGGGATACACATCGCGAGTTGCGTTGAGGTCCGAGCCTGAGGACGCATGTGAGCAAACGGTGGGAGAAGTTTTACAGATGCCTGCTGATGGCCAGGGCATAGATGTCATGTACGGTGAGGCCGTTACGGGTGTGAACGTACTTGCGTGTGCCGACAGGGTCATGAACACATGAACCTGCAAGGGGGATCAGCTGGTGGCCGGGGCTGGTTGCGTGCGGCGGAGGTGGCGATTAGAATGGGCGGCGGCAGGTTGGAAGCTTGATGGGAAGGTTATTCAATAAATATCAACAGCGTGCACGAGAAAGTGGAATCATACCAACGCTGGAGGTCAGACGCCGTGTTGATTAGACGACGAGGAGAAAATGCGGTAATACTGCGTTGCTCTCGAGCTCGCAAATAGGGCATAGTGCGATGGGGATGTAAATGCCAAGCTGTATGTTGTATGCGTAGCGTGGACCTTGGCCATTGTTGGGAAGGACCTCGGACGGACGAGCGTCCGTAAAGGCGGCGAAGGCAGAAGAGTGGAGAACGGTCCTGGAGTACTTACTGAGGTCAGGGTCGATCAGCTAGAGAGCGGAGATGTGCGTGAATCGAAAGATATCCGCTGGAGGTAATTCAATCATCAGGAGACAAGCAAGATCCAGATAGGCCCAGCTGAGAATACTAAACACACGATGGCGAATACAGCGACGGAATCGCCCCAGCTGTCGTTGGCCGAGGACGTCGGCAAGACCCGGCCACGGAAGCAAACGAGGACGGACGTTGCCGGATGAATGGATGGTGGCCGGCACAGCCGCCCATCCATCAGCTACTAGTACTCACTCCAACCCACATCCAACCCACATCCGACCGATCCGTTCAGATCGTGAGCGAGCTCGGCACGGGTCCGCCGTAAAGAAGAGCGGCACGCGGAGGTTCGACACAATGCCCTCTCCCACATAGTAAGAGCCAGCAGCGGTGCGTACTCATCGCCTCTCATGGGATACACGACAGCCCCGGGTTCGATTCCCGATCACTGAGCGATGCAGTGGGTAATATTTTCGTACCGAAACGTTATCCTTCCTCCAAACGTCCACACAAGCTCTTTGTGCTTATCGCGTTCTTTTGCATCGAATTGCGTCATTGCTCACCTATACTGAAGTGTCTCAAGACAGCAGTCCCGACGTCTCATCGATTCCTGTGCTATGTCATCGCAGTCATGCTCGCTTGTCTCCGGATTATATAAATCTAAGTTTCCTGTTGGCTTCCTGTGTCCAGAACGGTTACCCAGGCCGACGGCATATCCGTAAAGCATTCCACTTCTGCATCCTCTCGAACCCGCGCAGGTGCTCCTGTGGGCGAATCTGTCAAGTAAGTAGCGTCCACGTTCATTCCGCCGGCGATAACGTGCCTCGCTTCCGCTGCCACCTAGGGGTACGCCGTGAACACCATCCAAGGTTCGTACCGAGTATCTCGCTCCATGTTGGCAACCTATGCCTCTCTCTTGTGCTGAAATATTCGCCATTCGGGCCTGGCATCCTACCAGATATCGGTAACACAATCCACATCAACACGATGGGCTTCGTGGACTCTATTTTCGGCACCGCCCAGCACCGTTTCGAGTGACTCGGATGTCCGCCCCGCCAAGGAGGCCCGCGAACACCATGCCAACGATGTCTCCACCGTCGCCGGCGCCGTCTCCTCAGAGAACGACAGACCCTGCTGCAGGCACGAGTTATTAATCAAAACCAGGCCATATCAGAGCGGTAGTAGAGGGCATCGAAGTAGCTGACTAGTAGCTCTTCGAAGCATGTGCCGACACCGTTACCCGACGGCGAGTTTTGCGATGCCAACTTCAGGTGGCCTTGTTCGGTCAGGCCCGTACCGGCTTGTGTGCCACGCGTTGGGTGCTGGCTGTCCATGGCATTGAAGAGGTGTCCCCGGACGTTCAAGTCGAGTCCCGGGCCTGGAAGAGGCCATGGCAGATTGTTGGCTGTTGCGGATGGTATATTTCGCCTTGTGGAGGAGGAGAAATACCTTCAGTATACGCGGCTCTGTCGTATCTGGGAACCCGTAGATGCTTCTCTGAGGCGGGATAAGGATGCGCAATGTGATACTGTCCACGGACCTACCCGAGCTAGTCCGTACCAGCCTGACCCGCCCGCTTCCCTTGCTGTCAGAAGTGTTTCTGGCCTTCCATTCAGTATAAGGCGCGACAGTGAGCATAGACATTTTGTGTCAGCCACAAACGATTTGGGGTTATGTATTTCCACTAACAGCACCTGATGGTGCGCCCACTGAACTTTCAAAGATTTGTCAGAATACTTAACTCAACGTGGGGACTACGTAACCCAGGCGCCAGTCATGACTTTCCATTTGCGTCGACACGGTACATGGACCTCGCTGTGAAAGAGGTGAGGGCCTCGGCTGCATATCTGCTTGATGCGATTCTACGCCGTTCGGCCTGGAAGAGCGTGAAGCGCATCGACGATTGCAAACGCCGCAGGAACTTCGGCTGATTCGATCATCATTGTTCACCTATCGCGGTTTCCTCGTCGCGTCGCAAACCAGGACAGGTGCGCCTTCAAGTCAACGGGCAGGTTATCTTACAGTACAACGATGCCATTGCCATACCCCCCACCGCAGAAGCCGAACACAGTCTCGCCCTCCCTGAATTCCATCTCCCTCGATCCGCCACGTTCTCGACCAAGTCTGCACCGTAGAATCCCGATGCCTGGCTTCTCCCTATTGACGTGTTCCTCTGCGACCTCCTTATCGAGCGTGCCCACGATGTTCTAGACAATAAATGACAAATGACCGACACACAAGGCACCATAAGCCTGCACCAGTGGCACGTCTTCAATACGAGTCGTATGTATTGCAGGCGCCACGACACGTACACGGTGAATCGACGTACATTCATTCTAAAAACACTAGAAGCACGCGTCGAACGAGTGGTTCCATGAGCGCAGTCGAGCAAGCACCGCACTCTATGGACCGATAAGACGTTCCGCACCTACCGAGGAGAAAGGCGGGGACAAGTAGGGCATATTGCGATAGGCAAGTATAGGTACTCACGGATGAGAGGGTGCTGCTTGCGGTATCGCGAGCCGCCACGAGATAGGCTGGACAAAGGCTAACTGGGCGTGATGCACGTTACGTCGCACGAAGCATACCTTCATGGAACCTACCCTGACAGCGCCTGCCTCGGACGCGCAAGTACAATCGTCGAGTCGTGCGTCCAGAGTAAGGGTCTTGGGTCTTGGGTCTGGGGTTCGTGTTCACGGGAGCCTGCTGCAGGCCCGACGACGTCGGACAAATGATACATAGCTAGCTGGGCCCTGCCGGCCCTTGACGTCCTCGATCGTTGGGACAGAATGTGCCCGAGTACGTTTTCTATACACTCAGTCAGTGTCATGAGACCTGGATGATAAGAACGCGTTCCACGGGACGAGCCACTCACTTCGCCGCAAGGAGACGAGCAGGAGCCGCACGCATCGCGGGCGCCGCGGAAGATGAAAGGCTCTCATGCCCATACCCTACCCTGCTTCTAGCGGGGCGCCTGAGGGCGGCGGGTGCCGTCCTCGAATCCTGAGCGTGAAGCTCGAGTGGCGACGCCTCGATGCGCGCACCCAAAACATCCTAGGCACGAACGCACTCGGCGCGCATATCACCCTAAAACGGCGATAGTGAGGCATGAGGCGCAGGGCACGGTCACACACCTCGAGGGCCGAGGGTCGACGTCGGCCAACACCGACAAGCGTTCGCGTTGACTGATATAGTTACGCGAAGCCTCCAGCTGCTCCGCGCCTCGAGCCGTCGGCCTTGACGCTACGAAACGTCTGTTGGAATTCGATGAGCGCCGTGGCGGAACATGATGGGGCCGGTAACGTACGTATTGTCCGGGCAACACAGCCAACGATCCTTCTCTTTCTCGCGTACGCCGTAAATGATGATGATGATATGAGCCTACCGCATCCGAGCGCAGTCCGGCGTTCAACGAGTGCAGGAGGACCCCGGCAAGTGCAGCGTACATACATGCCGTTGAATTGTCTTGGGAAGAGCTTAGAGCGCTTCCGAGCCTGGGGCCCGGGGACAACATCTATCCGAGACCGGATCCGGGAATCGATGGTGAACGTACGGTAATGACGCAACGACGACAAAAGTGTGCACTCACATGTACGTCAACGTCATACATACAGCCCGTCCGGAGGAACGCGCAAGGTGGGCAGCTGGAAAAGGTACACACACCATGCTTGCCCAGCGCCCGGTAGCGAGGTCGGCATGCACGAGAAACGGAATGAGCACAAAGGCATTGCGAAGGCGCTACGCTAGCCGACACAGTGTACTTCCCGCGGACCTTGCAGCGGCATTGTGGCCAGGATTCCCCAAGCGCACAGGATGCCGGGCGGGGCACGATCCACTGCAGCCATCGGCAAGAGCCCACGATCGATGGATTGAGGCACCGAGTGAACGGTGGTCGACCTCGCTTGGCCGCGATCGAGGGCGTGATATGTCGGCGACGGGTCCCTGGTCCCGGCTGGTTACGCATGTTGATCAGTTCACTCGATCGGAAACTCACGGACAACAGCGACGCTTGCAAGATACTAAGTACATACAAGCGACAGAGTTGGGGTGCCAATGCCGCCAAATGAATCCGAATGGTCCTGGGAAACGTTGCGCCAGTGCCGAAGCGTCAGTGGTAGTACAACAACTACCCAGGAAGATGGCACGAGGACACGGCCGATCTGACGCGTTCCCGAATGAAAGTGAAGGACCATAGCCTATCCGAGATACATGGAACGCCTGCTTCTGTGGCGCGTGCGCTTGAGTTTAGTCCAGGAGGCATGGCGCCTAGTATGGTGGACCGGCCGGAAGCGAGCCTCTGAATCCAGTCGAGGCCAACGCTAAGACCAACAGGGCTACCAGGATCCGGGTGTTCGCTGCTGAGCACTGAGTCTTCACACTGCAGCCGCGATCGCAAAAGTGGCAGCTGCAGACAGTCGGGATGGCCCCGTGGTGCATTTGTACCGAGCATAGACAGAATCGGACCCCAGGACGCCATCCACGCAGCATTGCACGTTCGCCTCCGGGTCCGATCCTCTATCAAGGTTGAACACGGTATCGAAGAAAGCAGATAAGCCACTCCGATTCAATGGAGGCATAGTGCAGGAGAACCGAGCCAGGCACGGGAAAAGCCAAAGACACGCCCAAGACAAGCGGGACAGAGGCCGACTGCAGCCGAAAGAAGCACAGGAGGCGCGGTCATGGGTCGCCAGTCGGCACGATCCAGTGGGGGAAAACGTATCCGGCGTCGGCGATGGAGGGCATGCATGGAACGAAGAGGCCGGCACCGGTCCCGGAACTGAGGTCTCGCACTGTCGTGTGGCGCGAGCGAGATAGAGTGCAGGTGAAACGCTTGTACACATGAGTCCCAGACGGCGAGCGGACGGAACGATCCCGCGAAGCATCGAGACGCAGCGGACAGCGGACAGCGGAATACGGAGCGCGGAGCTCGGAGTGCAGATCGTCGAGAGGAACGTCCGGGGTGTAGACGGCCTGAGACGCCGTGTGCGATAGAGCCAGTGAGCGGATATGAGAGTGGGATGGCAACGGGCTCTATTCAGATCGATGGGTGCTGGCGGTGGAAAGTGAATGCGGACGCGTGCAACCTCCGAGTGGCATCGCGGTCGACACAAGGGCGCGAGTGACACAAGGGAGGGACGCAACGAAACCGCGGTCGGACTTTGGATGCGGCTTGCTCTGTTGTATGTATGAGTCAGGACTCCGAGTCCGCAGGCACCTGCCACAATGCGCAAGGCGGAGCGCGAGCAGCCATGTCTCTGAACGGAAATGCGGTCGTCCCGAAGCGTCCCGAAAGAAGCCAGACAGACGTACTTCCTGTTCTTGATGCGCGGCCGCGCCAACTCCGGTTGAGTCCGAGGGGGGCCTATCTCGTGCTCATAAGCTACTCGCGCAGCTGTGCAACGTGGTGTTCTGCCTATGTTTAGCGTCATGTTACGGTTTACTTTAATGGCAGGAACTTACCGGCGTAAAACACACTCGCCGCCCCTTCTATACTGGAGATCCGGAGCAGCCTCGGTGAGCGCAGCGCTAGAAGAACGCGGATGCAGTACCAAACCGCCCACTTACGATCAGTTCAACGACGTCGATTGCCGAAGGGTCCAGTGTCTCGTGCGTCAGGAGCCCTGACAGGGCAGGTGGATGACGCCGAAAGGATGGAAATCTTCAGGCTGCGTCGCATCGAGCAGTAACTTCGGAGGTCGCCTTGGTGTTGGCAGTAAGGGATAAGCACGGGCGTTCGCGATTCTGAAAGTACGTACTAGAGGACAAAAGAATGCATATCTTGCCATGAACCCACGCCACGCGTCGTCAAGTGGCATAGCGCGCACCTGTGAGTTGAGAGAAGGATGGAGGGGAACAGATTGAGCCCCTGGCGCGCCCATGGTCGTGACGCGCGCTGGACGTGAGTATGATGCATGTGCCTTTGCTTCTCGTCTTCCGCCGAGTGGCAAAGGGTGCTCGGACTTGTCCGCCACAGGGTTTGGGAGTCGAGATAGCGAATTGTGTCGAGGTCCGAACCTCTTTTTCCTGAGGACGCGCATGAGTAATTGTGCTGTGAAATTTGACAGGCACGTGCTGGTGGCCATGGCATTGGGGTCGCGTGTCGATCTGCAGCCCAGCTGTGTTTGAAGACTGAAGGTTAGGTTTGGCGCACTCAAAATTCTAACAGCCCGAGTGCTAAGTGTACTGACCGGAATAAACTGGGGGCCGCGTAGTAGGCACCAGACGAAGGATAGGGTTGGATACGGAGTCTTGTCATTTCCGCGAGGACTAGGTGGATCGCCGACGGGGCCAGAAAAGGGGGCCAGACGGTTTTGCTGGTGGCGAGGAGCAATGAGTACAGACCGTATCGCGCGGCAATGGATAAGACAGAGAAGCTGATGGACGGACTGGAGTCGTGTGCCGCGAAGGTAGCGGTTAGTGTGCGTGGTATCATGTGGCAGAGGCGGGAGGGGGATGCTAGGTAGGGGTTGGTATCATGCACGGAAAGCGGGAACATACGACTGCTGGAGGTTTGCGTGCGTTTTGAATTGAATCGATTCCGCAATGGGTTGCTCTCGAGCTGAGAGACGGGGCGACGTAAAGCCTAAGGAATGGCGCCTATGGCGGTGGCGCGGGCGGGGTGGACCTAGACCGTGGTTGGGAGGTCGAGCGTAGGATGATCGAGCGTTGGTTCATGTGGACGAATGTGATGAAGGGGGAAGAGTGGAGGGACTGAACGGAGAGATGCGAGATTGGAAAGAGAGACATGCGGCAACTCAATCGGGAGACGACAGCGTGGGGGCGAACGAGGACGTGAGAGGAGAGGAAGAAGCGGGGGACGGAGGAGTGGGTCGGGTCGATTGGAGAGATGGGATGTGGGTGTCGGGCGGAGGAATGGACGAGAGGGGACGGAAAGGAGGGCGTGGCAAAGTGCGCAGCGCCGTGGCACCGTGCGAGAAGCGAGGAAGGGATTGGGCCCGAGGCGGGCTGGTGGCGGAGAAGAGGAAAGTGGCCAAGTGGCTGTTGGAAAGTGTGTTTGGACAGAGGACGTGGGGCAGTTGCCGGAGGGAGCGAGCGAGGACCGGGGACTGGGCGCGGAAGCAAAGCCACGAGGACGGCGGACGTTGCCGGATGGGGGAGGATGATCGGGCTGCACAGCGCATGCGCTCATCCATCACAACAAGGCACATTCATCCGATAATCCATCTTCCCCAAACGACTGTCCCCAGGCGACTGGTGCAGGCTGGTGCGAGTGCGGCGGAGAAGCAGAGGTGTGTGCGTGTCGATTGGAGGTTCGGTCGGGTGCGTCGGCCACGCTCTGAACAGGATGGGAAGGGAAGACGGTCGGATGGGGGCCAAGGACGATAGGGAGGGGGAGTCGATTCTTGAGTGTTGCGGCGAGCGGAAGAGTGGAGCGTGAGAGGGGTCAGCATGGATACAATGTACGCAGTATGGTGTGGCACCAAGTCGCGATCGGGTATGTGCAATAAATCGATGGGCGGTGAGTACAGCCGGAAGGTCGAACACGACAGACGGGGCGGTCCTACGGAAACGGCAAGATACGAGATCCAAGCGAGCGGTAGGATAGGCTAAGAGTTCGGAGAGCATGGCCCGTTGGACGTGTGGCGGCGCAAAGGACCAAAACGAGACTTTGCGCGGCCAACGAGCAGGCCGATCCACTGTGGACTATCGAGATGGACTAGATGAGCGTCGTCATTTGGTGGCACACAAGACAATCCCAACTCCGTTCCCACTCGGACCTGTCATCACACGCTAACCCCACCCCAGACGGCCCAGATCGCACATGGCCATCATCTCCTCCCTTTCTTCCCATCGTCGACAGCCTCAACTTCTGTGGGAACCTGGTCGGAACCTCCACACTCCAGGCGCGACATGCGCGCACGGAATGCTGGACAGGATGCCCGGGGTCTCAGCGGGCGCGGGGAGGGAGAATGCCGGGGGAGATGGGGAGATCTGTGATCGTGGCGGGGAGTGCCGAGAGAGGGGGACGGCATGGAGGCGGCAGGAGAGTTGCACTTGGCCTCGCAGGGCCTCGCATCCACTCTCGGATTCGGACTCGGACTCGCTCGCTCTCGGATGTCGGTCGTACACCGTTTTCCTCCTCGCCTAAATAGTCCCCCATCCCTGCCATGCTCCGACATTCCTCCCCCTCCCTCTCCCTCCACCGTCCCCCACATCAGCCCTCGCCCCCATGCCTTCTCAGGACTCCTCCCGCTCGCCCGCCGCCCGTCACTCAAGACCTCAGTCGACTTCAGGCCCCGATGTTTTCGTCCGTATCTTCTCTCCCGTCCCATATCCCCCCCTAACCCGTCCCGTCGCCCCGATCATTCTAGTTTGATCTCGAGATTGACGGTGTCCTCGCCGGCCGCATCGTCTTCCGTCTCTTCGACTCCGTCTGCCCCGTAACCGCCCGCAACTTTCGCGAGCTCGCAACAGGCCAGAACGGCTATGGCTACTCTCAGTCTTACATCCACAGAGTCGTCCCTCAGGTCCGCCCTCTCCCTACCATCTCCGCCTTCGTCCCCCTCGTCGCTCACCACCTTTTCCCCCAACCTACCATAGTTTTTGATACAGGGTGGAGATATCGTTGACGGCAACGGCACTACAGGCCGCTCCATATACGGCCCCACTTTCGCAGGTGCGTTTAAATGGTCACGCCGATCCTCTCTCACTGGCTCACTCCTCCCTCTTTCATCTCCCCCCTTTCCCTTTCCTTTCTTCCCTCTCCGCTCTTTCCGACTCCCCATCAATCCTAATATTTAGATGAGAACTTCCGCCTCCGCCATGACCGCCCCGGTCTCCTTTCCATGGCCAATCGCGGCCCCCATACAAATTCCTCCCAGGTCCGTCCCTCACGCCCTTCGTTACCACTCTCCCACCCTCTCTCTCTCTCATCCATTTCCAACCTCCATCAGTTCTTTATCACCACCGTACCCGCTCCTTGGTGCGACAGGCGAAACGTTGTTTTCGGCGAAGTCATCCGCGGCATGGACGTCGTCCGCAAGCTCGAGGCATACGCCTCTGACCATATCCTCTACAAACCCTCAGTAGACATCCTCATCGCTCGCTGCGGCACCCTCTGAGTTTCCTTCAGTTTTCCCTCCCCGCCCTTTCTATATTTTCCCTTCGCTCACTGATATCCGCCCTCCCTCCTGCCCTCTCTCGCTTCACGCTCTCACATCTCATCCTCCCTTTTCCCACTCCCACCATCATCCCCATCCCGACCCGGACCCTATCGCTGCCCTGGCTAACCACACTCAATGTACTATATCTGCATCTCACCACCGGGTACCTATATATCTTCCCTCGCGTCTCGCATGCGCATCGTACACGAATCGTAGACGAGCGACGCAAAACTTACCCCGCATGTACTTGTATCTAATTGCCGGCCCGGCAATAATTCGTCCCATACACCATGGTCGATTCCCATTCGCGTGTGCTTTCAAACCCGGGGTCGTAGACCTCCCATCCCGACGTGATCGTTCTCGAGGATTGTCGTACATCTCAGATTCGCTGTGAGCTCATTGTCCCCATCGTGGCTACATCGTCTTCCAGCATCTTGTTTTCAAGCGCCCGTGTGGTCCGACCGGCGCTTGTGAGGTAGGAGGACTTGGTGATCATCGTCGACGTCGGTCGTAACAGCGGTCACTATATGCCGCAGTACTAGCTGAGCTTGTTCTCTCTCGTACTTGTCATCGTTCGTCTCCGCCGTCGCTCGCACTGTGTCTGCCTGAGAATACGTCTGAACTCGTACACACTACTGCACGATGGGGAAGTTGAACATCGCCCACCACAAGTCCTACCACCCCTACCGCCGGGACAACATTGAGCGAGTCCGCCGGGATGAGGAGGATGCCAAGAAGAAGGAGGCCATTGAGGAAGGGAGGATGTTGCTAGCCGTGCGTTTCTCAGTTTCTCCACATCCGGCTTCAATCGCTCTATTCATGACGAGGGCTAGGATTCGGAAGCGCGGATGGACCTCCTGCGCCAGCGCGCAGGGCTGCACGGCCAGAAATCTCGAAGAGCTCGAGACAACGCGGACGTCGACGTCGACGCACAGATCGCGAGGGCGAGGGAGGTTCAGAGGCTGGAGGAGGCGTCTGCGGCGTCTGAACCAGGGCCATCGACACTCATGTCCAAGGCCGGACATATTAACTTCTTCGAGGATTTGGAACAGGTACGCAGAGCTCCGTCGTGAGTCGTACCGCATTCTGCTGATGTACGCGCCTTGGGGACGTTTGTGTGCGCGCTCAGCAAACCCTGATGACTATGACCATCCCCGTACGCTCGACCAAACGCGGCCCGCCGACGGCGGAGGGCGGCGAGCGGGAAACGGACAGAGGAGTCGCGCTTGCGCCCAGCACGAAGGATCTGAACCCGTGGTATTCCGACCGCGCCCGCGGTAGTGGCATTGACGGAGAGCCAGATGACGATAAGCGGTGAGTACGTGCGTCTTTCGCGCGCATTTGGTTGCCGCGCTCGGGCCCACTACATCCTGGCCCGAGCCCGTGTCTACGTCTTGCATCTGTAGCTGCCGCAGATGCGCGTTATATGCCGTTCGTGCCCCTGCCGTGCATCGTGAAGAAGACAGCTAACAGTCCTGAATTCCCTCCTTTGATGTGCATGATCTCATCCCGTTGGTACCCGCGATTCCGTGCCCTTCGCACAACGGACTCGCATCGCATGCGCTTACGCAACGGCCGAACGCTCAAACGAACGCACGCTCGCTCGGAATCGATTCCGCGCACACGCTCCCAAGCCTCCGGGACCTCGCGCGCAAGTCCGCCCACGATCCGCTGACGTCCATCAACTCTCAGCTCGCCTCCCGGCGGGACGGACCGTCTTCTTCCTCCGCCAGGTTCCCCGCCAGCGCCACCACGCGCTCGGCCTCCCGCCGCCCCCAACCGCCGAGGCGTCCGGGCGATGGCGCTCCCGCACTTCCCCCGCTAGCTCCCACAGGCTCAGCGGCGACGCGCGGCGCGGGCGCGAGCGCGGAGAGGACGAGCAGGGAATCCGCGGAGCGCCAGCGCGCCCTGGAGCTCATCCGTCGGAAAAAGAGGGAGAGCGAGGGAGGCGACACGCCAAGCGGCGGCGGGGCGGGGCTGGGAGGATATGGATACGGGGACGTGTTCAACCGGAGGGAGGTGGAGGAGGCGCATCGGGAGAAGGCGCGGAGAGGCTGGCGGGATCGCGATCAGCGAGATGGGGGGCGAGAGAAGGCGCGTAGAAGAGGAGGTCGAGATTGGGATCGCTAGCGGCTACTTGCGGGCGCGTGGAGGGGGAGGAGGTCGGGATCGCTAGCGGTTACGATGAGCTGGGACGTTGGTGAGTGTGCGTGCATGTATCTCGACCAGGCATTATGAACGTGACAGCGTGTGTATAGTTCTGG
Organism: Sanguinoderma infundibulare; assembly: GCA_032821775.1. NCBI lineage: Eukaryota > Fungi > Basidiomycota > Agaricomycetes > Polyporales > Polyporaceae > Sanguinoderma > Sanguinoderma infundibulare. The sequence continues at coordinate 649,340 of JAVLRN010000014.1, read as the reverse complement.
ATTCTAGGAGGCTACACCGAGAGTAGGTGAAGGAGTTGGATCTTAGCTGATCAACTATGTGTGTTTCGCTATATATTTGTGATCTTCGCTTTCTAATGTCGAGACTGGTCGAATTCAGGTATATTCGCCGCGTAGGCTTCCGGTGCATTGGTGAGTATGTCTCCTCCGTTTCGTAACTGTGCGTCTAGCGGCAGTCGGATTAAGAAAACAGATGTCCGTACCGCTTCTTGGTATGTTTTACATACCCTTCAGCGTCTTATGCCACGTGGTTCAATTCTTCCTTGCTAGCAGTTGGCACGTCGAGCTATCGTTCAATCATATCAGGGCGCCATCCCGCTCTAAATCGGCCTTCAAACACCCCAGATTACCGGTGACCATGCGATGTGCCTCTTCCCGGACGTATAGAGTCCGCATCATTTGGTCGGCGCCCCGAACTTCTCGCTCAGCGACCTCCGCGTGTATACCGTCAAGAACGTACACTGGGACTATGGGAGAAGAGAAGACGAACGCAGGGGAGCAGGGGCAGCCACAGATCTACCGGTGAATGCTCTGTGGGAACGCTCGTTCCTTCGACGGGAGGCCGTTCGAGTTGCAGTCCGTAAGTTGCTCTTCCTAGTTGTTGTGCGCTTCCCGTCGCTAATGTTTTCTCTGCCCTGCGCCGCACGTCCCAGGGGTGGCGTCGAATGTAGGCAGAAGATCTTGTGTTTTACCATCACTTCCCACAACGAGAAGCCTCTCGGTAATTTGTTTAGAAGACTCTCGAACATGAACGTTCACCAGGTCATGTCACTGTTACAGAAGCCTGGGCCACCGAAGATATCGCCCTCTGTTCTCCGGGCTTTCCGCGTGCGCGGACTGCCCTGGAAATAATCGGTGCTGGCTTCCCGGTTTGTACTCGAACCTTACTCCGGCCATCTTCTTCCATCCCACGCCTCGGCCGCCGTCTGACGGAAGGCCATCCCATATCCCTAGTGCCCGACGCGCTCACGACGTCATTTCTGGGCGAACAGCCTCGACGATGGCATGCTGCATACGAGACAAGAGCCTCTTTAGCTCGGCTGCCGCCAGATAAACATCCCCAGGTCTTACCACGCTAAACTCTACTCGGTCGGCTAATCTGGCAGCACTTCGCAGCGCAGGCACCGGCTCGCCATATTCTGGTCTCAGCCGCGTAGCTATGGGTTCCAAAGGCAACGCCCGCGTTCGAGAACACTGGTAAGCTATATATTTCGAAGGAACTGCTCGCAGCCGTCGGTATTCGGCGCTGATCGATGTCCACGATAGCACGCCACCGCACTTCCCCGTCCTTGCTCCTTCTGGCTACAGATCGCACCACGGTCTCTTGAACTAACACCGGGAGCCGACGGCGTCTTGGACGATACTGATCCCGGGCCCCCACTTCCTCGTCGCCAACTCGACTCTCGGGGTCCCGCTGCGTCCGTCGTGCGCACGCTCGCTTGCAACGCAGGGCGGACTGAATTGGCACGAACACTAACACTATCGCGGCGGCCGTGCACCAGGTGGCTCGAGAGCGTATCGGCGTTTCGACGTTGGCCCCCCGAGTCATGCGGTAAGTGCTCAGTTGCTTTTCGCGGAACGGGGTCTTGGAAGAATCGGACTGACTTGACTCACGCGGTGGTTGCTTTCGTTACGGCCCATTGCTGCTTCGCTGGCCTGGATGCCGAGAATTCGCTACCTGTGGTTGTACCTGCGCCCTACCCACGACGACCGAGTGAACGGTTTCATATGTTTATGCCCCCGGAAGGGACGACGTGTCTGCGTCTGCTTGGCCTAACTAGGAGCTGCGACCTCTACTTGACGCGTCCGCGATGAATTTACTCCAGGCCGCTGTGCTGCCACTCAAATCGTCTCGTTTAGCGCGCCAGAGCTTGAAATCGTCGTGCAGACGCCTGCAGTTGTCCAGCGCTGTTGAAAAGCGAGGAGTTCGTCCGGATACTCTGGCTGAGCATTGATTTTATAAGCACAAGAAGCTTCGATATTTCGTGTTCGCCGGGGGAGCTAAATCGGGCCGCCGGCTCTTCGCAGAGTGTTCTAGAAAGTGCTTGCACAGAATTTGGCGGAAAAGGCTCCTCGCGAACACCCTCTCGTGTGATGCGCATTGGCGTGGGCGGTTCAGGGCCGCGCTATCGGGCCCTGCATGATCGGGCACGGTATTAGTGCGAGTATTTCAGCCTTCTCCTGCCGCTCTTGGTCCCCGTAGGAGGTGGGAGCGAAACGAAATCAGGGGGATATCAGTTCCATCGTGCACGAGCTGATTCAGTCGATTTTACAGGTGCACGGTACAGTCGTCCAAGATGTACCCTCTTAGAAGGCTGTGCGTACTACGGTACGTACTGGATACGTACCTTTTGACTCAAATCGTGTCCGGGCTCGTGCAGGGGTGTAGGATTGTTCAGATGGACTGAAGGCTGAGGCACCGTTGAATGTCCCTGGTGATTCTTTAGGTGTGTGGTTTTGTTCGTGCGGAGCGCCCTAACCTAGCTTCAGAAGACTGAATGTCCGACACTCGCAAATGTCGCACGACATATTATTGCAGCTGAAGAGACTGGATCCGCGTCCTGCGACGTGGTTCATATCCGGAAAGCCCGTGGTGTTGTATATTTGTACGCGACTCGACTTTGCGGCGCAAGCTGACGAAGCCTCAGAACACGGTAACTGCATTCCGTCAGCTGACGATGCTCATCGGGCGGTTCGGACACACGGCTGCAGCATCAGCCTTTGAACGGGTCCGAAGCACATCGCGAAGCTGAGATCGCTGTTCATGTAGGTATTCTCGCCCTCATCCGTGTCTTCCCACTGCCTCACGATAGATCTCGTTCGTCTCTTCGCTCTCAGGCGGTAACTGGCCTCGTGACGAGCACGGCCAGCAAACGGACCCAGCTTCCAGAACACCGCATGCATGTGAAGGCCCGAGGCCACAGGGCGCACGATTGGCTTCGGCGACTTCGCGGGTGAAACGTCCTTTACTTTGTCCCACTTTCACACCGCCTAGGTCCCCGTGCGCAGCTCTTCGCCTCCGGCCACGTCGTAGCGGGACAAGAGGGGCAATGACTCATGCAGCGGTCGTACCGTGTTTGCGGAGGAGGTCTTCAATTCCGGGTGCGGATATCCCTTTTGCCTCTCGTCCATTCGTCGTTTTGTATAACGGTTGGTTATCCGACGGAAGGGTCGAGCGCGCCGCACGCAGATTAGCTCAATGCCCTCGAAAGCGTATCTGACGGGGCATTGTTCCCGCGCCCGATGGTTGGCAACATTAGTGGTCGTGCCGGGCGAGAGTTCATATATTCAGATTGCCGTGCGTAACGCGCATTTGAACCGGCAGCTATTCTGATGATCGTGTCCAGGCGAATATTGTGGCGTCATGCCTGCAGAATGTCTACGGCGGAAGAATCCGACGAGCTTCCTTACGCTACGTATGTACTCGAATTTCAAGTAAGTCGTGTTTCCTTTCTTGCCTTCGAGAGAGTCTGCCACGGAACTCACACGGTCCTTTTTAACGGACGATCTTGTGGTTGATCCTGGATTGTTTATTTAGTTATAAGCGCCTCTTCGTGTCCGGCTTATTGGCGAGCAAGTCGCAGGCGTGATCCCCCAACACGTGTGTAAAATAGCTTCCAATGCTGCGGGATTTCAGATTCATATGAACCCAAATGCCCCCCCGCGATGCACGCAGATCTTCGCCGCGGGCAACGCGTCTGGGCTGCTGCAGTGCGTACCATGCTGGCATACGGCGATGCATCGCTTTTGAGTGCTGATTGACAGATCTCTCGGGGTTCTTCTCGAAGGCACAGTCGTCGCATTGGCCAGTCCGGCGCTTCGCAAGTATATGTACTGGCCATCGGTGTTACGGAAGTGAACCGACGTCGAAGTGCACCCGCTGGTGCCGTTATCGCCCTATAAGTGTCCATTCTCGCTCTCGCGGGTGGCTCTTCCCCACGTTTCTTCGGCGGTCCTGGGACGATTCTTCGCCCGCGTTTCGGGTGCCTGTAGCTGCTGTGAATTCTGATCAACGATCTCCTGGCGTGTCCCCAGAGGCCTCCCCCGCAGACTCTGTGCTGGGTGCTACTTATGCTTGTCCTTCCATGTGACGAGAGCACTGCTCGGATCATCGTGGACTGTAGCTCTCATTTGCGTCGCGGTAGATGGGAGATTATTGGTGTGATTAGTCAACCTGTGCGTGGGAGCAGTTGAACTGGCTCTTTGAACTTGAATCAAGGACAGCCCTTCGTGCTTATGCCACGGCCACTAGACCAAGGTATGTACTGCTTAGCCTCCCATGCAGCCCGGGATAACGTTTAACAAATGTCTTCAGGCGCAGCGAAATTTACTATCCCGGCTCGACGCCGGGTTGAGCACTCCATCTCATCGCTGGATCCGCGCTCGTCGGCTTGGACATCTTACCGCCGTCTTCGAACGGCTTCGCGCTCACAGCTCCGTAGACTTGAGTTCTAAATGTCCCGAACCACAGAACCGCAGGCGATCTCCCTCGTTGGTAAGTAGACTCGTGAATCTTCCCGACCGGCCCTTCTTCCCGAGTCCCGACATCCGACCCCAGCTGCTCGCATCCGAAGCCGATCCAGCCCGCCGTTTCCGAGAGCTCCGAGGACGTGCTCCCCGCGCAACGGTCGCGACTTGCGGGCATGACCGTTCGCATATCGACAACGACTTGAAGCGAGGACAGCTTCGCTTCGTCGCGCGCGGATTGCCGGGCCATTACATACTACTTCCCTTCCATCCCAGCGCGGTGCGTGCGTTTGTGCTGCCCCTCGCACTAGTCCAAACCCGACCGGCTTGGACGAGCAGTAGCGTTTGGCGAGAAGACGTGCTTCGCATCTTCCATCCGTAAAGCTCAGTGGCAGGGGTCCCGCCGTGCCAGGCGGGCAATGCATGCTGATTCATGCATGATCAGGATTCATGATGCCGATGATCTAACCTGATTACTGAACGGCCTCGACGTCCCCAAACTCAAACATCTGGTGGTATTATAATTGAATGTCGAGATGCTCCGGGCCTATTTTCTGTGCGCGCCGTCTATGGCATGGTGCGAAGGCCCATGTTTACTATTCATATCCTTTCCAGCTTGTACAAACGGGGCGAACGCAGTCGTGCCCGCGCCGGGTCAACCTCTTTACCCCTGCCCAGTGGCCGTCACTTCCCGGTCCCGCTGTTCGCGCTGACATATCTCGCCAGGTTCGCGAACTTTTTCCAAACTGTCTCCGGTCTCTTTGAGGTACGTCATCGTTCCGGATGGCCTTTCACGCGTATTCACATCAGTGGCCTAATGTATCCCACAGCGCTCTTCGCGTAGCCGTCATGGAACTCAATTCTGCTGCTAGTACATCGCAAGCTGGTGCCCCGCCCCAGACCATCTAGCACCATCCACCACCAGTACCTTGCGGGTAGACGCGACGTCGGCTGGCATGCGGTTTTGGACACCTCGAAACCTTCAACGACACCAGGTATGTACGTGAAGTCAGAGTCTATCCATATCTATCTATCTTCGCATCAACTGACGTTCAACTTGTCAAGCCTCGCACTCGATGAGCGCACCATCATGCTCCCGGACGTCGTGCTAACTTCGCGGGCAGGCGTCCTGCCGTCTCTCGGGCTCTGAACAACCGAGCGACCCGGATCTGGATGGCTGGGATGGTACAGTGCGAATACTGCAGACCTACTTATCACGAACGCTATCAGCTCGCGCGTGCCCCTCGCCCTCGCCCTCTCCCGCACCTTACTGGCAAAATGTCTGACGTCATGTCGCAACCTCCCGGACAAGTTCTGATTCGGGTATTCGCTCGCGCACTAGAACCCCCAGCCGTTCGTCCCGTTCTCACCGGCGTTCGTGGAACGTTACCCGTTCGCGACGGATTTGCTCACGCGCGCGTTCGGTACCGGTACCGAACGGTTCGAACGAGCGATCTTGGCAGGACGGAACTTTATATAAAACAAAACATACGCTCGGAGAGGCATATATAGCATACGGCGGGGCTAATACAAGTATGGACGTGTCGCCTACACTAAGTGGGACAATGGACATATCGATGACATAGAACGAGAGAGACGGGAGAGACACGCGTGCCCACGACGACGGGATATCCAGACCGATTAATGATTATGATTAGCGATACAGAGAGCCCTATCATAGCAACAGCTGCACTTGGTCCATACTATGTACCGTTCGTCCGTGAGGTAGACCGGGAAACATATACTAAATACAGTCAGGGTATCAGCAATCAGTACCGTCATCATCGTACGCACTGCCGACCATCCGTCATCGAGCAGTCGTCCAAACCAAAACGTACACAGCATAAAAAGCGTAACTTGCCGCGGCACCACACCCTTCGCCGTCACCCGACCACGCAGATGACGGACGGAGAGAAATGACAGCGAGAAAGACAGGACGTCCGACGTCCGACGAGCGAGTGAAGCAGTGAAGTGGAGTGAAGGACAACGGCAGCAGCAGCAGCACAACGGCGAACCACCCCGTCACATCACCGGAGCTTCAGGGTGCGCAGCTGCTGCTGCACCTCACGGATGTCCTTCCTGTTCCACTCGCCCGTCCACGACGCCGCGCCGGTCACCCAGACGTGCGCCGAGTCCGCACGGTGCGCCGGCTCGCGCGGGGGCTTCGCGATGGGGTACGGCATGGGCGGGTGCGAAGAGGGAGGAGGCGAGACGAGGTGCGCAGCAAGAGATGGCGCACGCGAACGGTGGTAAGGCTTGGGCGGGGGCTGGGGAGCAGCAGCGTGCTGAAGGTCGACGGAGGCGCTGCGCTTCCGCGCGCCGCCCTTCGAGTCCGAATTCGCAGACGGGCGCGGAAGCGGCTTCGTCTTGTGTTGTTGCTTTCGCGAGTGCGAACTGGTGCGCTGACGCGGGACGCTCCCAAGCAGAGGTGTGGAAGGGGTCTGGAGGGCGGAAGAAACTTCGACCGGGGACGGCTGCTGGTTGGTGCACGCGGAGCCGAAAGGCATGATGAGCTCGACCGGGACGTTCTCGCCGAGGGTGCGCTTGAGCTTCGCGAGCCGCTTCCTCCGCGTCTCGGAGACAGTGGGCGTGGATGGGGTGCCGGGCGTGGTAGGTGTGACGGGCATCGCGGACCGAGTTCCTGTTCCTACTCCTGTGCTGGCGCCGAGCCGTGAGTTTGCACTCTTGAGCGTGGCGGCGGTATCGGGAGTGGCGAGGCGGGGATCGAAGGGAGGGAGGGCGACTGCGTTGAGACGGAGGACGAGGGGTGTAGGAAGGGGGCCACGTTTGCCCTTGGACTTGGACTTGTCGCGAACGTGGTGCGCGAAGGACTTGGTCTGGGGCAGGGACTGGACAGAGGCCTCGGACGCGTTTGAATCTGTGCTCGAGCGGGGAAGAGGAAGAGAGGCAGCGGAGGAACTGGCAGAAGAGGACGCGTAGTCGTACGGGAAGGGTGCGGACGGAGGGGCTCGCTCAAATATGGAGCCCTGGCGGCGCTTGCGGTCGTGTTTGGGGGAGAAGGGGCGGGGCTTCCCTGCGCTGGGCGGGGGACTTGAGCGGGATGGGGAGACGGAGATGGGCTCGGCGCTCTCAGCGAGAAATGGGGTTGTACCGAGGACGGCACCGAGCTTGCGCGTAGTGCGGATGAGGCGGGATTTTTGACGGTTGTCTAGGGTGTTGAAGGTAGGAGGGGGAGTGTTGAAGTCGCTATAGACTGTCGTGACGGAGTTCATGTTTTGAATGGTCGTGGCGAAGAGAAGGGGAAGGACGTGCGGGGTGAGAGAGGACAGAAGACGAGGGAATTACGTGTCCGAAGACGAGAAGACGGGAGAGAAGAGGAGTGGAAATGAAAGCCGATGGCTTGCTCCGGCGTACACAGTACGCAAAGGAGGAGGATCAAAGTCGAGGGAGGGAGGAGAACAAGGAGATGTATGGAGTTATAGAACGGACGACAAAAAGACGAACAAGGACAGGTCTGGGAGACGCACTCACCGTGAATTGCGCGCGGGAGAGCAATTGTTGTCGCCATCCGGCTGGGGCGCAACGGGACGGGAAGCAGCTCGTCAAGGCGACAATAACAACACCTTCCTCCATCCCCGCAGCGCCTCGCCCTGCCTCCGCAACCCTATCTTCATGATCATGACGCACTCACCGCTCACCGCCCTGGTACTTCGTCTGGTCAATGACCAATTACAGTACTCGTCGGCGAAGTTGTGGACGAGGAGAGGAAGATTCGTCTGAGCGCCAGCAGGTGAACGACAGCCAATATCGTCATTATACGGGCACTAATGTGGCGTAGAAAGCCGTGATAATAAAGTGTTTAAGACGTCAATAACTTATCATTAGCACTTCCCACAAGTTGGCGCCCACAGGACTGGGCTATTGTGTCAGATTTGGCTTGGTCATGTTTGGACAGCAGATGGCAATGGACAGGTCTCGACGGCCTTGTTCTCTCCTCGTCGTCCTCTTCTCTGTCTGTCTCTATCGGCCGCTCTAAGCACTGGGAGACCCGTCTTCCGTTCGTCGCTCTCGTGCGATCACCTCCCTGATTCATGGCGGTGCGGCCATCCCTGACCAAAATCAACACGCAGCTGCTGCTTCACTATCCCTCTTTCCACCTCCTTCAATGTCCAGATCCCAACGGACATCAGGCGTCCCGCACTGCGCCGAACACGATGTTCTTCAGGAGAAACCACCCTTCGCTCCCGCCCAAGACGGGTTGCGGGGGCGGGGGCGAGGAGTTGATTGCCGTCCTTGTGTCTCGTGGCATATAGCGGTGAGCACGTCGATTTCGGGATATCGCTTGTCCCCGCTTTGTCTCGCCTCGATATACCTCATGGAAAAATGTTATACTACGTTGGATCTGACACGTTTGAGGTCAGTTTGTTGCGCTCCGTTCCTCCTGTCACTATAGCTATGCCGCAGTTCGATTGTTGGAAGAATCCATTTTCTCAACCATCAACTCCCGATCGTGGCCAGGCCACACTACCGCCGTGATGGTTGGGTACGTCGAAGATCGGTGAGCAACCAAGCGCACTCTTAGTTACATTCGTCCGTCGTGGTCCAATGACTCGTCTCTGGCGTTCGCCTTCTGTGCCAAAGACCTCTGTCTCTATCATGAAAGCCTAGATGCGGTACTAAGCTGCCGTCTGGAGTGTTGAGCTTCCCGTCCATGTGGCAAACGTATGGGGAGTACTCGCTTCTTTTTGGTGAGCACAGCTCAGACTGGTCCCGCACCGATTTCTGGTCGCTTTGCCAACATCGGCACAAGCGTCATCCATCTGCTCCTACCGGCAGTGACACAGACTAGTTCATCGTGCTTCAGTGGTGGTGCCTGTCCTCTGAATATTCCGGTCGGGTACAGTACTTAGCCTAAGGGAACGGGGTCTTAAGGATACAAATGGAACGGACAGAGGTCTGATCGGTGGTTCCATCCGGTACCTTTTCAGAAATTGCGGTGCCTAGCTGAGTACTGAGATCGTTGCGATTTGACGTTCTCCTCCGAACTTGCAAGTCACGGCCAGAGCCGGTAATGCATACTGATGTCATAGACTGTCATATAGAGCACAGTCCCATGAACGACTATGAACGACCATGATCAAACTGGGGAAATGAGTGGTAATGACTACTGCGGCTCTGCGGTCGAGTTGATTGGCAAATCCGGCATGGAAACGAAGAGAACGTCCCAGGCGGTTGTGGCGGGGGTACAAGTGGTGGGTAGTGGTCGAGTTGGAAGTTGCGCTCAGAGAAGGCGCCGGATGTTAGTGTATGTGAGTACTTGATCGTGCCTGGCGTCGATCGGCCAAGTTTGACAAACATGATATCTCCGTTGCCACCGGCAGCCAAATCATTGACCACGCGATTATCTCATCCCTTGCCTTGCGAGCCTCGCAAGACCAACGTTGGCCATCTTTTCGACTCGCGAGGAAGAGCCTGGAGGAGGCAGAGGGCGCGGCCAGGAACAGGAACCGTCGGAACCGAGCTTATGCGAAGAGCGGGGGAGGGAGCGCATGATGTGCGTGGGAGGGGATTATCAGATAAGCCGAGGCGAGTCCCAGACTATCTGATTAGATATGATGCGCTGGAGGGTGTCTCGGCTAGATGAAGGGATGGAAATTAAAGCCGGCTTAAGGCATCCTGATCACCTCTCCTGGAGCCCATCGCCCCCGCTTGGCGCTGTGTATATAACGTCCCATCAATGCACCGATCGTCGCTTCCCTCGAGGTCCTCCTCAGCCATCGCGCCGTTCTCCTCGCCTCGCAGCAGCCTCTCGATTCGCCCCCGACTCGGTCCGACTCGAGACACGCGCTCACAACCATGTCAGCAGAGAACGAGAAAGCCGCCCCCCGCGACTTGGTCCGCGATGGCCTTCCGGAGCATGCCATCCCCCACCTCGACCAGGCCATCATCGACCAGCTCGAGGCCGAGCAGGATGCTCACCTCGGCGTCAAGGCCGTAGAGGCCGCCGAGAAGGTCTACGGCCGCTACTCCAAATGGTTCCTCTTCATCGGGTACGTCCTTTCTCTTTCCCTATTTCTTTTCTTCATCCCATCCCCGCCCTCTCGAACCGGATCAAGTTCGACTTACCGTATTTTGCCCGCTATCCATTTCGTTTTCACAGAATCGCCTTGGCGTCCTACATCTACTCCCTTGACGGCCAGACGACGTACAACTACCTCGCCTTCGCCACTTCCGCATTCGGCCACCACAGCTTCATTGCCACCATCCAGGTCGCTCAATCCGTCATCAGTCCGTCTCCGTCTTTGTTTCCTCTTCTCCATTCCACATTGACCGCCCCGCCTTAGTTGCCTGTGGAAAGCCCGTCATTGCAAAATTCGCCGATGTCACTTCCCGTGCGACCGCATACCTCATCGTCCGTACGTATTCCCCAATCGTTTTTCCCCTTCGAGACCGTTAAAGATGAGTATCGACTCCTGAATACACAGTGCTCTTTTATGTCCTTGGTACGTCTCATTCAATTCTCAACGCTCCCTAAAGCTCGTTGCTCACTTCCGGATAGGTTACATCGTCATTGCGTCCTCCCATAACGTCGGCGCACTCGCCGCTGGTATCATTATTTATGCCGTGTACGTCTCGCTTTCCGTCCGACCAATTCTATAATACTTACCCCCACCTTCCACTATAGCGGATACACGTACGTCCCTGATTGTTGACTCCTTAACTGACTTGGTCTTATCTTTTCGTCTACAGCGGGCTTCAGCTTCTCACATCCGTCGTCGTCGCCGACATCACCACTCTCCAGTGGCGTGGTCTTACCAACGGCCTCACCTCCGTTCCATTTATCATCAACGCCTTCGTCGCCGCCAACGTCGCAACCCAAGTTCTCGAGCGCTCTGGCTGGCGTTGGGGCTATGGCATGTTCGCCATCCTCGTCCCCGCCTCCCTCTCCCCGCTCATCGTTACACTCTTCTGGGCCGAACAGAAGGCAAAGCGCCTCGGTCTCGTCCCCCGCCATGCCCAGCCTGCCGACCAGCCGTCGTTTGTCAACCGGGCATGGAAATTTGCTCAGCAGCTTGACGTCGTCGGCTTGTTGCTCATCGGCACCAGCGTCGCACTCATCCTCCTTCCGCTCACACTCGCGCCCAACGCCAAGAACCAGTGGCACAACCGTGAGCTCCTTTCCACACCCCGATCAATTCACCCCCAGCTCTGACCGTTTCTTTTTTCTTTTTCGCCAGCGTCGATGATCGCGATGCTCGTCATCGGCTTCCTGCTGCTCCCCGTCGTCGCCGTCTGGGAGTTGTACTTCGCGACGCGGCCCGTCATCGCGCGCCGGCTGATCACGAACCGGACCGTCGTGCTCGCGGCCTGGATCGGCTTCTTCGACTTCTTCTCGTACTACCTCACGACGACCTACCTCTACTCGTTCATCCTCATCACCAAGGACTGGTCGCTCATCAACGCCACCTACTTCAACCAGGCCCAGTCCGTCGCGCTCACCGTCTTCGGCATCTCCGCCGGCCTCGGCATGCGCTTCCTCCACCGCTACAAAGGCCTCCTCATCGTCGGCCTCGCCATCCGCCTCCTGTGAGCCGCTTCTCCGCTTCTCCGCTTCCCTTCTCTCTTCCTCTGCGTATTTTTTTGCTCAACGCAACTCGACTGCGCAGGGGCGTCGGCCTGATGATCCACTCGCGCGGCGCGAACGCGTCCGACGCCGAGGTCGTCTGGACGCAGATCCTCCAGGGCATGGGCGGCGGCTTCGCCTCAATCTGCACCACCGTCGCCTCCCAGGCCGCCGTCCCCCACGTCGACATGGCCATCACCACCGCTCTCGTCCTCCTCTGGACGGAGATCGGTGGCGCCGTCGGCGCGGCTGTCTGTGAGTCTCCCCCCTTCTCCCCCCTTCCTTTGAGCGCCGGGATGCGTGCTGAATGATGATGATGACGCGTAATGTGACAGCGGGCGCGATCTGGACGAGCGAGATGCCGGTGAAGCTCGCGGAGCACCTCCCGAACGTGAACGCGACGACGCGCGCAGAGCTCTTCGGCTCCATCACGGACGTCATGACCCTCCCCTTCGGCGACCCCACGCGCGAGGGCGTCATCGCCGGTACGTCCCCTCTCCTCCCCCTCCCCCCCACCGCTTCTATCGTTCTTCTTCCCTGTTTCCAGCGGGGACTGACGTGCTATACTCTAGCGTACGGCGACGTGATGAAGCTGATGCTGATCGCGGCGACGGTGCTCTCAGTCGCGCCGCTCGCTCTCTCGTTCTTCATGCCGAACTACTACCTCGGCGACCGCCAGAACGCGGTCGACGCCACGGACCTCAAGGGCGAGCGCGGCGTTCGGCCCGGGATCTCGTCGTCTGACGAGAAGTCGACCGTCTAGGCTCTGGAGTGTGGGCTCGGACGATTGCTGATAGATAACTACTTGTGGATGTAGCGTAACGATGTGTCGTGCTTTGAAGCTTCATGTCCTTCCATAGTGTAAATGCTCCTCCGTATTGATGACAATCCTGACTCGGATGTTGACGTGCCCGAGCGCTCCGAGTGCAGCCCGTCGGACTTGATACGGTGCGTAAGCTGGAATAAGTCGAGCGAAAGTAATACCAGGACTGAAGTTGGAGGTCCGCGTTGACTGTCAGGCTTCAAGATGCGTCGAAGACCTCAAACATATCCGCGGGTAGGTTTACTTCGCATACATGAGCCCGATGCCGAGGTGAGCCTTGCGATTGGTAGACCGGGAAGCTGACCCTCGTGCTCTTCCGGTAGGACTTGTACTGTCCATGGATATGTGAATATTCACGGTTTCAAGTCTAGACATACACCGACGGTCATCCCGCCAATCGAGCATCTAGAGCGACGCCCACTCTATGTGCTTACCAGGGAGGGCTCGTTCCCCCACTTAGCGGAGTCCAGAACGCGAGAAGGACAAGACACGGTAGGGAAAATCCTGAACGACGTATACGTCCTATGCGCAATGCGCATGCAGCCTGAGACAGGACGGAGAGACGTCGTACCCAAAGCTTCGCTCAGCGCTAGCAGACACGGAGGACGTATCGGACTCGCCGAGCCTCATGCTGCCAGCGGCAGCCAACTCCGTGATGGGTTCAGCCGCGAAGTCAGGCTCAGAAAAGACGGGGTGCTCGACATGGACGGGATGTGCGCGCGTGCTGCAGTTTCACGAAAGAGGAGCGCGCGAGAAATTGAAGACGGAAGAGCGCAAGCATACGGGATCCAGGCGAGCATGAGAGCGTGAAGACGAAGAGGAGGGGAGGCCTGCTTGCCAGCCTGGTGTGTAGGGCCGCCCGGGGCATCGTACCGTACGCGTACGCTTACATCAAGACGGCCCCCTTCCGCTTCTGCTTCTGGGAGCCTTAGGGCGTCGAGCGCTTCGGGGACGAGGGCCCGGAGCTCGTCAGTCTCGGTCCGACTCCGTTTGAAGGATACGGGCGGTGGGCTGCACGAGCGGGAATATATACGGAGTCGTGCGGTAGACAGCGTGCAGGCCCAGAAGGATGAGCGGAAAGCGTGACAAAGAGGCGAGGCGAGGCGAGGCAGTGCAGGTATGCGGCGACGCATGCGCGGGGAAACGAACCGCCAGGCCATGCGATTGAGACCAGTAGTTGTTTATGGACTCGATGGTGTGTTCGTCTGTCGCGGTGCCGCTGGCATTGGGCGTGAGTTAGAATGAAGTAACTGCAGATTGTAAGGGGAGGAAGTCGTACGACCCCATCTTGCATCTTTGCGCATATGTCTTCGATGCTGACCGGGACCACGAACGTCGAAGCTTGGTGCATTAATTCATGACGCACCGCTGCTGCCTCTCGGGTGAGAGAGGGCATTGTGTCTAACCTCCGCGCGCCGCTCTTCTTTACGGCGGACCCGTGCCGATGACGATCTGAACGGATCGGTTGCAACGATGTGGGTTGGATGTGGGTTGGAGTGAGTATTAGGTGATGGATGGGCGGCTGTGCCGGCCACCGTCCATTCATCCGGCAACGTCCGTCCTCGTTTGCTTCCGTGGCCGGGTCTTGCCGACGTCCTCGGCCAAAGACGGCTGTGGCGATTTCGTCCCTGTATTCTCCCTCGTGTGTTTAGTATTCCCAGACGGGCCTATCTGGACCTTGCTTGTCTCCTGATGATTGAATTACCTCCAGCGGATATCTTTCATTCACGCACATCCCCGCTCTCTAGCCGACAACCCTGACCTTAGTAAGTACTCCAGGACCGTTCTCCACTCTTCTGCCTTCGCCGCCTTCACAGACGCTCGTCCGTCCGAGGTCATTATGGTCAAGATCCACGCGGCGCATACAGCATACAGCTTGGCATTTACATCCTTGGCCATCAGCAGGTATCTGTAAAACCTCTCCCACCGCTTGCTCACATGCGTCCTCAGGCTCGGACCTCGACGCAACTCGCGATGTGTATCCCTGGAGGCCGCCCACCCATGATTCACCCCCTGAGTCCCCGAGGTCTCCTTCGCCACGAATCACGGCCAAACTCGGTGACCGGGACCACTCCGAGCAGCTTTGCCACTCGGCCGAAGACGAGAACTTAAGGCACATGTCCAGCGCGCGTCATCACCATCGGCGTCAGAACTTCAACCTTCTCTCTTCCCGGACGCAAACGCGCGCGGCGGATCCTATTGTAGGACATAGATCCGTCCTACCCAGCACGTATTCGCTGAACCCCGGACGCGCTCGCTTACCTTTAACCGCCAACACCACGCCTGCCGGCATCATGCGATCCAGGTTTACGGTTTCCGTCTCTTCGGCATCGTCCACCTACCTACGCAGTCACGGAGACCAGATTCCTCGGCGGATGTGATGAACCTCGTTGATAAAGAGTTGAGCGATTTCGGTACGTCATATACACGTCCTTCAAGCGCTGTGCTCAACGAAGCTCGTCCGGATCTCCAGCGAATACGTAGAAGGAACGGCGAGTGTGGCAACGACGGTAAGTTTCCGCTAACGAAGCAAACGTTATCCCTTCGTTAAACATAGACAGAAGATGCGTTAGTGTAAACGCTGCGCGGGTAGCTTGTGATCACGACATAGGCTCCCTTCGGACTCGGCCGTCGGAGCTCGTGCGGGCAAGCATGTACATCAAGGACAGGAAGTGCGTCTGCGTCTGTTTGACTCCTTCCGGGACGCTACGGGCACGAAGCGTCTCCATCGTCGTCGCTGTTCGCCCACTCCGCGGCTGGCGCTCCGCCCTGGTCCTCGCGGCAGATGCCCGTGGAATGCTGTCTCGTTCAGAGCAACGCGCATCTCAAGTCCGACGGCTCGCAGTCGGTCCTCGTTACGTCCTCCCTGCCACTCGCGACAGCTTCGATCGCGATGCTGCTCGAAGTCGGAGGTCGCACGCGGTCGATTCCACCACGCGCACCCGGCGATGTCAATTCACACTGTTCCATGCCACCCTCATATCCGCTCTCTGGCTCTATCAAACGCGGCGTTGTACGTTGTATCCACACCGGACGTTCCTCCTTAATATCTGCACTCCGAGCTCAGAGCTCCGCGCTCTCCCCCTCCGCTGTGCCGCAACGTCGCAGGGGTCCTGAAAGTTATATCCGCTCGCCTTCACGGGGTCGAAAAGAGACGGAATGCTACATCAATCTTCCGCCCACGATCACCCGCTCTTATCCCGCCAGGCGCTATACCACGCTACACCGGCTGCCCGCCCTTTCTCAGTTTCGAAACCAGCGCGCGGGCTCTTCGTTCCCCGCACGCCTTCCCCCCTCAATTCCAGATGCTTGTTACAGTATACGCCGGCTGCTGGTGACCTATCGCCACGCCCCATACATCTTTCGATGCCAGTCGGGTCTTGTTTCCCTCGTTCCATTCTCCTGCTCTAGTCCGAGTCTTCCCTTACTGAAATCGGATTTGGCAGGTCGGACACTTGCGCTCGTGTTCTGTTCCGTCGTGATGCAGGCACGCGATGCTTCGCTGCCGCATATCTTCCCGCCATCTTCCGCGTTGCGAATACCTTGTTTACCCCTCAGAGTTACCCGGGTGGCCATATTGAGGTTCAGGCCTCAGTATCTCTTGGGCGAACGAAGACTCTTGGATACACGGTCGCGTTTGTCAGTACGTATGTATATGCTATCCCTCGCCTTTCCGTCCCGGAAATACCAGATCGGGTTCACCTTGGTCATGGCTGACATCTTCTCTGGGCAGCTACCGCCACACGGCTGTCTTCGCATTGTCCCAGGAAGAGTCGTTGTTTATTTACAAGGTCAGCGTCCGTCTGTTCCTGGTACGTACACTGTGCAAGTATTCCGTCCGTCTAGGACATTGACATGCGCGAGGCAGGGACTCCATAGAGACCGGCGGACATATCGCCCTATTTCGCTCGTGACGACCCGAGCGGAAGTTGACCACCGCATGTACCGTGGCGCGGTGTCTCGCTCGAGTAAACCGAGCGTCGACCGCTGAATCCTGCCCAGCTGTGCGTTTGCGGCGTCCTCGCTACTCGGCCATAGTAACGGCAAGAGATGTCCGTTTGGACAATGACGGTCACGTGAAAAAGATGGGTCCACGACTCACCCTCGACTCTTTCATAGAACGGCGTGCGTCCCATCCTGCCACATATGTAAAATGTGATTAGTTTCACCTGCGTTCGTCCTCAGGCCGATCTCTATTTTTTCATTCGGACTGTCTCACCCCCGATCTACCATAGAGTCGTTGCTGATGGACCGACACGATCTTCGCTGGCGGATAGTTTAGCGGGCTCAGTTCTATTCCCGCTGTATCAGGACAATTTCCAGCTATCTGGATCGCATGGCCGAGGGTACGTGTTTTTGGGAAGCCTGGCCTTGTCCCTGCGTACTCACGTCCTTTCCTGGCGATCGACATCAGGGGACCTAGTGGGGCGTTTACATCGGCCACGGGACGTCCGAGGTTGATAACAGGAAGTATCACCTTTACAAGGTGCGCTTCGGTACGAGCACATGCGCTTGACCGGCTGGCTGATTTGGCGTGTTAGATCAACCTCGTCGCAGGCGGGACCGCACTGATCCCGCCTTGGCGAGTTATCGATATGGCCCCGTCTGACTCGCAAGTCTGACAAGACGAAGATCTCGCTGCTCCTCGATGGGTATGCAGTCCTCCGCCATGTTAGGACCTTGGTGCTCATGGTGGCCCCTCGTTGCATTCAAGTTCTAGCAACAAGACCACAGTGCCAGTGGACGATATCCTCATGAGCGGTTCAAGATCACGCACATCCTTACGGAAAACTTGTCGCCAAGACCTTCCCGTCAGTTCAAACTTCCATCACGCTCTTTTGTGTCGATCACTAGTACTGAAACCATTCGTCGTTTATTGTCATGCACATCGTGGTATGCTCGATAAGGAGGTCACGGAGGAACACTTGAATCGCGCGAAGATAGGCATCGGGCTACTACTGTGTGGACTGCTGTGGCTGGTCGAGAAGGTGGCGGATTGAGGGAGATGGTGTTTAGGGAGGGCAAGACTGTGTTCGGGTCTGAGGGGTATTGGCATCGTTATATCGTAAGATAAGCTGCCCACAAACTTGAAGATATAAGCAGTAATGCAAACCTCGATGTACGTCAACGCGATGCCTCCGGAACGGTTCCTTGCCCCAGTGCCACTCCCTGCGAGTGTATGGCCTTCGCAAATGTCTCCGACGGGACGATAGTCCTCCCAATCACGGCGACGGTATCTGTCCTAGTCTGCGCCGCGACCAGGAAACCGTGAAAGACGTACAATGGTGATCGAGCCAGCGCAAGCAACTGCGGTGTTTGACGATGTGCTTCACCCTCTTCTAGGCGAACCACAGCGAGAATTTTGCCGACAGGTGTAGAGAGGACACAAGGCGAGGCATGGCGAAGGATGACATCTGCCGTGGTGAGAGACGTTCCGCATATCATGGCAACAAGGAATCGCCGAAGCTCCTCCCCGAAAACGGCCTCCGGAACGTCCTTTACACCTTCAGCGTACTCCCACAAATGTGCCTGCTCCTGCGTGGCGGTGCCTCCTGCATTGGGCCACAGTAGATTTCTCCAAAGGTACCCTTGCACGCGCCCCCGCTCCGTGCGCACTTGGTCCCTCGGCATTCCCATACATGGATCATATGCATAGCTCAACAACTGCTGAACGTGACAGTCCATCGTCTCCATACAAAGCTTGATGAGGCGCGGTACCTCCCCGCGACCGAGTTGTACATCCTCGACCGTGATTTGCCTGCACACGCAGTGGGTGTTAGCTAAGTTTGCAGCTGATCCGATGGGCCCCAGTGCTAGTGGGATGACCATAAAGCTGTCATATGCCTCGGCGACGTTCTTCGGCTCCTTGAAGATCCACAGCGCCATGCTCTTCGTCGAGGACATCGCCGCCGAGCGGTTCATCATGCCAGCGAGGACCTTCGGTACGATGCGATAACGTTGTCGAACGGGAGCCTGACTGAATGCATTCTTCACCAGTTCCGCGAACGTCATTTTGCGCATATCGGGGGGAGGGATGTAGCCATCTAGGTCGGGGAAAACAGCCAGGACGTAGTCGCGGGGTTTGGTCGTCGTCCGTCCGCTTTTCCATGCCGATCCAAGTGGATCGTATGTAGCAGCAGGATGGTTTCGGCCTCCGTACTTCGCCATGTCGACGTGATGGCTACCCATGTCACAGTTTGTTAGTACAATTTGAGGACAAGAACATTCTGCTGACGGACGCACCGGTACATAAGGTCCACATATAACCCATCGAGCGTGGGGACGGCGAGGCCCGTATACGTACATTTATCGTGCAGGAACAGAGTGGCGGCTGCATTCTTCCCGATAAAAAAGTCAAGCATCCACGCCTTCCACGCCACATCCAACTGATTCTGCTCGCGAGGGCATGGGATGAGGTTGAGGGGGACGATGTCCAGGACCTTCCCATACAGACCCTCCTGACGCGTCCACAGCCGTTCGAACCAGGGATCGAAGCACACCATGTGCGGCCCGCAGAGCTGGCTGTGCCGCACCCCCTTGAGGGCGACCTGCTTCTCCATGATGTCCTCGTTGTCCCAGTCGTTGCTGTTCAGGAGGTCCATAACGGTCGCTTGCCAGTCGGCGCAGATGGGGTGCTCCAGGAGCACTTTGACGCACCGGCTCGACTTGTAGACGTGGGGGATCGACATGAGCTGGTCTGCGATGCTGATCGTGGCGGATTCGGTCTGGTCGATGCAGAAGAGGTCCATCCAGAACCAGTCTGAGCCGCAGATGTCGGGACGGCTGAGGATGGAGAGGATGTCTCGTTTTACGGGACTCAGCTTGACGACCCCTGGTGACCGGTGAAGGCCGGACGGTGAGCTCGATCCTGCTTTCTGTGAAGTCTGATTGACGCACCAGGGTGACCGTCAACCACTGTGTCCTTGACCGTCTCCGGAGTGCCCCATACGTGAGAGATCGCGATGTAATCGTCGTCGGTGGTCGCGTTCGGCTTGTGTTCGAGATACAGGGACTGATCTGTCCTCTGGCTGACACGAACGAGGTATATGCTGCGCATGGTGTGACAATATAGTGACGAGGACGATTGGATCGAAAGGAGATTGGCTCGGCGAACTCGATGGGATGTGTTGTGACCCGAGGGCAGATGATGGTAGTAGAAGGGCCGTGGCGAACGCGTGTTCAGTACGGGCTGTGCTTCAAGCGCACGTCCGCTAGGGCGCCCGTCTGCGGAGACGGCGAGGTGCACTCGAGAGGCTGTAGGTCGGAAAAGATTGATTGGTTCCTGACCGAAGAAGGTCGTCTGTGTTTATGCTATTGTACGATGGGTGCATCCGGATCCTAGCAACGTACTCTTAATGCGCTGTGTAGAAGTCAGGTAGGCGGAGGTGAGAGCATGGATGGATGAAGATGTACGAATTACTGCAAATAAATCCGAGCAAGGCAGACAGAACTTCAGTTGGTCTACATCGATTCGTTGAAATTGGTCGGTGTAAGCAATCCATCAGTATATTTCACCCATACTCGGCGAAGGCCACTGTCTCCTGTCATATCCACCAAGGGTATGCCGTCATACAGCTGTCCTGGCGCGGCGACAAGTTCGAAATCTGGACTCGGAGTCGGCGGGGTCACTGACACCAGTTGACGACACTTTGGCTGCGAGGATAATTCGGATTGGCGATAGAAGAAGTATAGTAGCGGTGACGTTCCCAGTCCAGGACGTCCGTGAGGATCGTGACATTAGCTGAAGATGTGTCTGTTGCGAGCGAGTGGGCGACTGCGGTGGCGAGTCGGAGGAAGATTGTCGTTGAGGAGCAGCCACCCAGATAAGCTCTCCGATCAAATCGGTCCGAGTCACCCGGGCCAACCGAACCTGCACGACCAGCCTTCATCTCAAGCGACTCCTTGCTTCCCCTTGCTCTGCTTTCTGACCCCTTACACAAATTTACCACATGCTCCGCCCTCTGCAAGGCAGAAGACCTTCAAGCGAAACAGCGCCCTACCTCAAACCCGACCCATCGCCGCTCGAACCTTGTTCCTGCTCCGGCCGTCCTCTGCGCTGACTGTAGGACGGCAAATAGTCACAAATTCTACCAACCTTTGCGTTGCATGCCTAAGGAATATGGTGGCTACTAGGGAGGGTATCGCAAAACAAGGCGTGTACGTCCTTACCCTTCTCCCGTTCCTCATCTTTCCCGGAACCGACAGTTCTGCAGATGATGTCTTCCTTACTATCCTGTCCAACTTTGTATCTCGCGACGAGCAGTTCCGTTTCCAATTGCCTTGCATTATTCACCCACATACCCAAGTTGCGTCGTTATCATGCCCATCTCGTCTTATGCTTCTCTAGCTTCCTGACCTCTGTTCCTTTTGCCGCATTGGCGAACGCTTCCTCTCTCCACTGGCAAGCTAGACCATCGCCGGCCCATAATGACAGGAACTCCTCGCCATTTGACTCAAGAAACCCAAGGGCCTTAACAAAGTACGCCTTACGGAGGCCCACGTCATCTGGACTCCAGCCGATGCGCGTCTATGTTTGGATGTCGCCTGGCAATGTTGGATTCACGGATTCACGTACTTTCTGGATCTGATCTGGATTCAGTGTTCACAGGCCGGTAATTGGAAGTGCCTGCAATGCCGAACCCGATCCGCACAGAGGTTGTCTTCCTCACGCTTCATAAATCCCTCTCCTCCTTCCCTCGTCTCTGCCCCCGACGTCCTTGACAGCATGGCCGCTATCACCACTCCCGTCACCGAGCTGTTCGGTATCAAACACCCTATCCTGCTCGCAGGCATGACACCCCGTGTCCTCACGACGAACCACGTTCTCTGACTGCTCTCCTCGGTTGCAGGTATGAGTGTTGCAGGCCCCGAGTTGGTGGCTGTCGTATCAAACGCTGGGGGCCTCGGTGTCATTGCTGGTGCCGGCTATACCCCCGAGATCCTCCGGCAGCAGGTACGCAGTATTGGCATCTTCCACCAAAGCAATCGGCTCACTCGAGCGTTCTTCCTGACTTGCGCACCCCATGTTATAGATCAAGGCGATTAAGGATGACCTTGTGGACAAGACCCTCCCCTTCGGCGTCGATCTGCTCATCCCCCAGGTCGGTGGTAACGCACGCAAGACGAACGTGAGTCCGGGGTTGAGTATTGGTGATCGCGTCGTTCGCTCACGATCACGATCGCCCACCCTTGCGCCCACAGTATGACTACACCAAGGGCCAGCTTCCGGAACTGATCGACGTGATCATTGACGAGAAGGCCTCCCTCTTCGTCTGCGCCATCGGCGTGCCTCCAAACTGGGCCGTCGACAAGCTTCACCAAGCAGGTATCCCCGTCATGAACGTACGCCTCCCTCTCATCCCCATGCAGCCAACCGTTTGTTCGTCTCATCTAAATACACATCACTTGCGTCCATGTAGATGGTAGGCCACCAGAAGCACGTCGAGAAGGCGCTCGAGGCCGGCTGCAACCTCATCTGCCCCCAGGCCGGCGAGGGCGGCGGCCACACGGGCAACATCCCTGCCTCGATCCTCATCCCCGCCTGCGTCGACATCTGCAAGGGCCGCACGTCCTCGCTCAACGGCAAGCCTATTTGCGTCATCGGCGCCGGCGCCGTGTACGACGGCCGCTCCCTCGCCGCCAACCTTTCCTGGGGCGCCCAGGCCGTCTGGGTCGGCACACGCTTCGTCGCGAGCACAGAGGCGGCCGCACCCAAGGCGCACAAGGAGGCGATTCTGAGTGCGGGGTACGAGGACGCGGTGACGACGTTCATTTACACCGGCCGTCCGCTTCGGGTACGGAGGACGCCGTACATCGATGACTGGTACGTTCTCCCCTGCTGTGCACTCGCCTGTGCGAAGAGGTCTGATGCAGAGTGCGATGGATAGGAATAATAATCGGCAGGCAGAGATCAAGGAGCTCACATCGAAGGGCATCGCCCCCGTCGACCACGACTGGGAGCGGCACCCCGGGAAGTCGCTCCAGGAGCGCGCGTTGCTCATCGGGCGCGTCTCGGCGCTCATCAACGAGGTCCTGCCCGCGAAGACGATCGTGGAGACGATGATGAACGACGCCGCGCGCATCCTGCATCCGAACGCGGCGAAGGTGTCGGTGTCGGCGAAGGCTAAGCTATAGGCGGTAATTATGTTCTAATGTGGGATGTACTACTCGCTCTCTTTCTGGATTGGTCATGGGCCCGACGCCCTCAGCAAAGCCGTCCCGAGCATCGCAGGGGGCCGCGGGGCGGTCGTTCGCACGGTGGACGGGCTGCAGTTCACAGTAGCACACATAGTATGTCTTCCTCTCTACCAGCGCTCTCGACCGAAAAAGAACACTGAAAACGAGGTACGATAGGGCGTCGCATACCGCGCGGGGGTCACCACCGGCGTCGTCGCCGCCCAAACTGCAACCGGCGGGTTCCTCTCGGACCTCAGCGCCGCCTTCGTGCTCAGGTCCCCCCACAAGCTCGCCCAAGGCGCCATCGTCCAGAGTGTAGGGGCTGTACATGTCGCAGCGCGAGCACGCGGATCGCCCACGTGCATGTTGACACCCAAGTGCCCAACATCATTTTCGTACTCGGAGCAGCGCCAGTCTTGCGTTACCATCGACTAGAACGTTTTTCAGGCTCGCCCGCAAGCTGTACACAGTCCACAAGACGTCCAGTGCCAACTCGAGCAAACTCTGCGGCACGTTATGGTGCAAGACGTAGCCCGATGACGATTTGAGGCATAGGGGGAAGCGGCAGACGGTGCGCCATCTAAAATTGTCGTTATTGATTGATCGAAGGCGTGTGCCTGGCAGAGAAGTAGGCGACCGTGGTGTATCAATCACCACGTCTCGCCTTCGCGTGTCCGCGCTGTGGGCCGTTGAATATAGGGCACTGCGCCCGGGCCTGGACGCGATACACCCACCCACTGTCGCCTTTTTGGACCACACTATGACAGCGTATTTGACCAGGCCACTCTTCACCACCTGCTCCTCAGCGCAAATGAGACGGAAAGCGAGCTCGGGGCGTGGTTCGCCAGGATCAGACGGGGAGAGGCAGCACTCGTCGTCGAGGCGGAGAGCATGGACATCATCGCGACAGTCCTCGAGCTGAAGCGGGAGGTTGAGGGCACGCCGGCATCGGGCGAGGAAGGGCTGAAAGTGAATAGTCCGATCGCGGTGCATCTCCTCGTTCCGGAACTGGGCGCGGCGTGCGTGAGCGTGCTGTTCAAGGAGGCGCGCCCATTCCCGAAGGAGTGGGAGACGCGGAGGATGTGAGTCCCATCTTGCAGTTGCAGTTGCGCGAGTCGAAAGCGCTGAATTCGCATTCGCCGTGTAGACTCCCAGGCCCGCCGCTGTCGGTGCACAGCCAGATCGGCATGCTGCTCGCGCACAGCGTCACCGCCGGTCTGGGCACGCGTGATGCGGACAAGGCGCGGAATACCCGGTTCGACATCAGCAGGGTGCGTGCCTTCCCTCATGCACTTTGTCCGGACTGATATACATGTACGACGCGCAGGTTGTACTAGACGCGGGCGGAGCGATATCGACGGCGCAGGCGATCGCGCTCTTGTCGACGAACATGAAGAAGCTACTTGGGATCGAGAGGGACACAGACGAGGCGAATTGTCACAAGTAGCGATGCCGACCAGCTCGAGTACAGCAAGGTCGTGGTGCTCATCTCGCCTAGGCGCGGCGCCGTGGCCCTCTTCTGACGCGGTCCGGGGTCGCATGCTAGATGGGCCCCTACACCACCCTCTGTTTTTTCACAGAATGGCCTGCATCCTGTCTGACAAGTCTGACGAGACGAAGATCTTGCTGCTCAATATGTATGCAGTCTTCCGCTCGCGGTGGTCTCTCTTTTCGCATTCAACAACTAGCAACAAGACAACAGTGCCAGTGGGCGACATCCTCAAGAGCGGTTCAACATCAGGCACGTCGAGATATGCCCTTCAGTCCATCATGCTTGTACGTGTTGATCACTAGTATTGAAACCATTCGTCATTTATTGTCATGTACATCGTGGTATGCTCGATAAGGAGGTCACGGAGGAACACTTGAATCGCGCGAAGCTAGGCATCGGGCTACTACTGTGTGGACTGCTATGGCTGGTCGAGAAGGTGGCGTATTGAGGAAGATGGGGTTCAGGGAGGGCAAGACGGCATCGTTATACCGGAAGATAACCTGCCCACAAACTTGAAGATATAAGGAGCAATGCCATAAACCTCGATGCAGTGCATCAGTCCGATACCTCCCACAAGCCTCCTCGCGCCTCTTCATCCTCGGATATGGCGCGCACAAATGTCCTCAACGGCACAACTGTCCTCCCAATCACGGTGGTGGTACCTGTCCTGGTCTGCGACGCGACCAGGAAACCTTGATAGGGGGACAATGGTGATACAAGCAGCTCAACCACCTGCGGCGTTTGACGACGCGCTTCACCCTCTTGCAGGTGAACCACAGCGAGAAGTTTGCCGACAGGCGTCGAGAGGACACAAGGCGAGGCATGGCGAAGGATGACATCTGCTGTGGGTAGAGACGTTCCACAAATCAGGAAGACGAGGAATCGCCGAAGTCCCTCCGCGAAAACAGCCTCCGGGACGTCACTGGCATCGTCAAAGTTCCCCATTTGTCCCGTCTCCTGCCTGAGTGCGGCTAGTCTATCAAACCAGAGGAAGTTTGTCCAAAGGTACTCCAGGACGCGCCCCTGCTCCGTGCGCATCTGATCCCTCGACATTCCCATGAATGGGTCAGATGAAGGGAGAAGGTCCCTCTGCCTATTGAAGTCCATCGTCTCCTTACACAGGTCCAGGATGCGCGGCACCTCCGCACGGCCGAGTTCTCCAACCTCGACAGTGACCGGCCAGCACACGGAGTACAGTCTTTCCGTTTTGGCTGATTCGATGGGGCACCATGGTAGTGACATGACCCTGAAGGTGTCATACGCGTCGGTGACATCGTTCGGCTCCTCCACGATCCACAGCGCTATGCTCTCCGTCAGAGACATCGCCGCCGAGTCCTTGATCATGCCAGCGAGGACTTTCGGTACGATGCGATAATGTTGTTGAATTGGAGCCTGAGTGAGTGCATTCGTCACCAGTTCCGCAAACGTCATCGTGCGCATATCGGGAGGAGTGTAGCCATTTAGGTCGGGGAAAACAGCCAGGACATAGTCACGACGTTTGGTGGTCATCCGTCCGCTTTTCCATGCCGACCAAAGTGGCTCGTACGTAGCAGCAGGACCGTCTTCGCCGCCGTACGTTGCCATGTCAAGGTGGCGCCTACCCATGTCACAGTTCGTCAACCCAACTGGAGAACAGGAATGTTCTGCTACCGGACGCACCTGTAGACAAGGTCGACATATGGTTTTCCGGGATCCATGGGATTGATCAAGTCCCCTACGCCATGATACGCGAGTTTATCGTGCAGGAACTGAATGACCGCCATAGACTTCACGCCCAAACCGCCATACATCCACTTCTTGTACTCCCTATCAAACCGATTCTGCTCGCGAGGGCATGGGATGAGGTTGAGGGGGACGATGTCCAGGACCTTCCCATACAGACCCTCCTGACGCGTCCACAGCCGTTTGAACCAGGGATCGAAGCACACCATGTGCGGTCCGCAGAGCATGCTGTGGTCCATCTCCAGACCCATGAACTCTCGCCCCCAGACGTCCTCGTCGTGCAAGTTGTGGCTATGCAGGCGGTCCATAACGGACGCATGCCAGTCGGCGCAGATGGGGTGCTCCAGGAGCACTTTGACGCAGCGGCTCGACTTGTAGACGTGGGGAATCGACATGAGCTGATCTGCAATGCTGATCGTCGCGGATTCGGTTTGGTCGATGCAGAATAGGTCCATCCAGAACCAGTGGGAGCCGCAGATGTCGGGACGACTGAGGATGGAAAGGATGTCCGGCTCTCGCTTTCCGGGACTCAGCTTGACGACCCCTGGTGACCGGTGAAGGTGAGCTCGATCCTGCTTTCTGTCAAGTCTGATTCACGCACCAGGGTGACCGCCCACCACTGTGTCCTCGACCGTCTCGGGTGTGCCCCATACGTGAGAGATCGCGACGTAGTCGTCCTCGGTGGTCGCATTCGGCTTGTGTTCGAGATACAGGGAGAGATCGGCCCTCTGACGGACGCGAACGAGGTGTATGTTATGCATGGTGTGACGCTATAGCGACGAGGATGATTGGTTCGGAAGGGGATTTGCTAGGCCGGACGATGGGATGGAGGTTGGGTTGCAAGTGACAGTCGAGTATGAAAGGGAGGCCACAGACCCCCTGCCCCGTTCCGTTTGTGCATGCCGTGCGCACCCCACACGCGGTTCATGCGTGTGTCGATCCACGTGGACTTCAATCTCGGATTCAAGGTTAACGTTCAGGCCGGAGAAGCTCCCAAATCCGGGGAGGCGTGGAAGCTGGGGAAACGTGGGGCTCGAGGCTGGCCGCCAGCGCAGAATTGTTGTGGTAGGGCGGCCGAAGTGCATCTCTTTGAAAAAAAAGGAGCAAGTGAATAAACACCTATAACGATAATGAATAACCAATGACGACGGGTTGTAAATGAAGGTCAGCAAGCCACAAAAGTCCTTCAGCATCGTCACCGACGGCGTTGACTCTGGCAGCATCTTCATAAGTCTGATTCCCTGTGTCGCTGTCCCGCCTGCAAGATGTTAGCAAACAGAATAGAGTGGTGTCAGCTTTGCTGTAGGTACGGCAAGTCCAATTCGGAGTAGGACGCGAGCTTATCCGTATCATGCATGACGTCCGTACGCGTGAGCTGGTAGAACGCAGCGGGGAGTAGTGCCGGGCATCCAAACTCGAACGCGAAGCGGATCGCCAACGCGGGCTCGGGAAGGCACTGGGCGGGAGGCATGGCGGAA
Organism: Sanguinoderma infundibulare; assembly: GCA_032821775.1. Classification (NCBI taxonomy): domain Eukaryota; kingdom Fungi; phylum Basidiomycota; class Agaricomycetes; order Polyporales; family Polyporaceae; genus Sanguinoderma; species Sanguinoderma infundibulare. Next base: position 621,579 of record JAVLRN010000014.1, on the reverse strand, counting down.
CAGAAAAGCACGCCTAAGGTGAACCTCGCCACCCTGACCGCCCCGATATCGGCCTCTCGCTTGTACCAGCCCTTGAGGATGAGCGGCCAGTCTCCGAGGACCTTGCGGACAAGATATCCACGAAGGGTGCCGGCGTCGACGAGGTACTTGTGGCAATGCGAATGGAGGCGGCGATCACGATACGTGTGTTCGGGTCCCAGCGAAAAGCACTTATTTCGCTGTTTGAAGGCTGGATAAGCGGAGGTGGGAGGATGAATGGATGAAGACTTACGTAGGGTTATAAGTGAACACGAGCAAACTCGATAGCCCCTCAGCGGTGTCTCCTACCATCCCCACCAAGGGTACTGATCCTGGTGGCGTCCTGTGCTTATAGACGCAATCTTGACGATAATCAGGCCTTAGTATACGAACGTTGTCAGTGGCCCGCGTAGCCTACGATTATTTCTGTCACTTACCGTGTGTTCGAGGTGCACGGCGATTCCTCATAGACTTTGCGAATGAGATGATAGCCAATTCGGAAGTTGGGAGGCCAACGAGGAGGCCGACCACGAGCGCAGAATTGTCCCCGGGCGGTGGAAGTGCATCTCTCTGAAAAAGACGAGTAAGCGAGCCGGCATAAACACCTACAATGATGACCGATGAACGTGAACACTGACGTCGAGCTTGTAGAACAGGTTAGCAAGCCAAAAGATCCTTCGGGACCGTCACCGACCACGTTGATCAGGGGAGGATATTTGTATGTCTTTTTGGTGTCTGGAGGATGGATCCCTAGGTTGTCAGCACGATGATCCGTTAGCAAAGTACAGTGACGGATCACGGCGTTGGGGAAGACGGTAGTCAGCAATCTTACTGAATATTATTGCCTCTGCAGGAACACGTTACGCGCAACCCACTGAGTAGGGCTTGTTATCTCAGTGCGCAATTATGCCGATTACTTGGAGTGAGCTAGTATCAACAGAGAAGGTATCTCGACGATTAATACTTGTGGGTCAGGCATAGTATCACAAAACGAAATGCATGTAAATGGACTAGTAAACTACTCTGATTTCCGCACCTCGAAGTACTCGGGCAACGTCTCCCATAACTTGCCCGCTGCATCTAAGCCCTAGACCGACTTCCCAATGGAGGCAGAGACTGTTCTGTTTTGGCATGTTTTGTAATCGTGGCAGGCCTTCAAGGCTTTCAACGGGTCTCGCAACCCAGGAGAAATATCGCGAAAACCGTAGGAGAACGCGCCGCAAGAAAACTTGGCACGAGTACTCCTCCGGTTTCCCCTCCTCCGGGGCCTCCGCGCGCACGTGCATCGGAATCCAAGCGTCCTCACACCACAGCAGGCAATTGTGGCCGCCCAAGGTCTTGGTCGTTGCACGTCGGCAACATACTGGGCGAGGTTCTTCATGCCACGGAGGAGACGCAAGACGTCCGTGGCCTCCAGGCACGACCCGGGATTATCCAGATCATGCATGATGTCCGTGCGCGCGCGAGTGGAACGCAACGAGGAGGAGCTCGGGGCTTTCAAATTCGAACGTGAAGTGGAACGCTGACTCGGGAACGCACTGCGCAAGCTTGGTCGGACAGGATGGTACACCGAGGCCGAACTTCCTGATCGCCTCGAACCGTGCCTCCCGCCGGTCCCACTCCTCGATAGTGGGGGGCCAGTCTTTCTTGACTTTTCGGACGAGGTGCGCGCGAAGAGCGTCGACGAGGTATTTGTCGGCGATGCGAATGGTGGGAGCGACCACGATGGGTGTGTCTGGGTCCCAGCGAGGAACGCTCACTTCGCCGGTGGGAATTCAATAAGCAGTTTAAAACATTCATAGATGAAGACATACGTTGGGTTGTGAATGAACTCGAGCAAGCTTGTCAGCCGGCTGTGTCTCCTATTATCTCCACCGACGGCACGTTCCAGATCCGGCAACTTGAAACATGTCCGCGAAGACGGTCGTCTTGTGTCGCAAGACAGGCATGTGGATGCGATATAGTTGATACTTGGGAGGCGAGCCGGACTGGGAGTTGGGGTTGGCACCGTTGGTTGACGACACCTCGGCTACGAGGACGGTGTCACGGTCGAAGAAGGACAGGGGCGGATCACGATAGCATTGGCCAGCGTAAAGATCAGGTTATAAGAGGGAATGTATAGAGATGAGATGGGCTCGACAAGCGGGGTCGAGGACAGTAAGATTGGCCCAGAGCACAATGGGGGGCTATGTCACACTGTGACCATGCACGTGAATCGGGCGCTTGACACGATTAGCGATTAATATTGTGTGTGAGGTGACGGCGGTGCAGCGACTGCCAGATATCGGCTTCCTTTTCGGTATCCCCCAATATGGACTTACGCAGACGCCCGTGTGCCATGGCCGACCGAACTTCAGCATCTCCTCTCGCACGCGGGACAAATCCGAAAATCGGCTTCCTAAACTTTGTAGACTGGCACTGTCTTCACAAAGTTTAGGAGCTACATTTTTATTTAAGAGCCTCCCCGTCAAGCCTATAGTTTTTTAGTATTTCCTCCCCGCCAAAAGTGCCCAAGCGTGACAATTTCCAGTCACGTGATGCCCCCCATTGTGCTCTGGGCCAATCTTAACTCAGGACGCCTTTCGGAGCGCTCATATGACTTTGATCCGGCAAAATCCGTTCGGCAAAGCATCAAACCTGCTGCAGCTGACCATCCGACACAAGATTACTTATGCTCTGACCACCATGAAGCCAGTAATCTTGCTCCCAGTTCTAGAATGCACTCGCGAGCCGGTGCGTCGACACAGGTCCTATTTCCTCAGCATTCGTCGTTCTCCTCGCTACGTTCCAATATTGTACGCCCATTATTCCTGAGCCGCGCGGCGAAACTCCCACTACACGGTATCGGATGGTGGAACTGGTGCCTAGTACATATACATAAGTGGAGAAAGTATGCCTGCTAACACGGCACTGGGACACGGCGGTGTGCTGCAAGTCCCGTTCATGGTTGTCCGCCGTCGATGAGTCAAGTATGTACTCAAGTACTCAAGTCCTCACATTACTCACCGATCGGGACGCGCGGCGTTCCGGGGAAAGCACTGGCGGGCACCACGCACGGCATTGTCACCCACGCTCGCGCAATTTACACACGGGCCGCCAGCATCCTGCAGCTGACCATTTATTTCCTCTTCTTGGCGTACTACTAGATCATGCACTGACCACCATGAAGCCCGCCAACCTGCTCCCAGCGCCCGCGGACTCGGACAGTCGCGAGCCGGCACGTCGATACCAACGCTTCAAGTCGCGCAGATCCCATTTCATCTTAGCTTTCGTCGCTCTCCTCGCCACATTCCAAACCTTGCGTGTCCTTCTCGACCTGTACGCTGATAGCTCTCCCAGCGCGGTGAACGTCCCGGTAGACGCTGCCGGCATACTCGACAAGTGCAGTCTTCTCAACACCAAACCAGGACCTCCACCCGATTTCTATGCGCGAGCCCACAACGATCGCTTCGTCAGCGGGACCAAGCCCACTGTTATCAAGGCAAGTCTGCGCTTTTACTGTCCTCAATTGAGATCTGATCCGATGCTATCCTCAGAACGTGACCATCTGGACTGGTGGCGATAACGGTTTTGAAGTCGTCCACGGAGACATTCTCTTAGACAACGGGCTCATCAAGAAGATCGGCCACATCAGCCTCGAATCTTTCACAGACGGATCGATATACCACATCGACGCAAACGGACAATGGGTGTCTCCTGGGTCAGTCCTTACGCCGACCTGAACCTCTCGTCTAGCCGGTCTAACCCATACATAGAATCGTCGACTTGCACAGTCACATGTGAGATCCTTGCCCGTATACAAAGTCGCCCTTTGCTGACACGCCTTCCAGCGGGCTGAATTCCGCTCCTGCCCTCTCAGGTGCTGCCGATGGCAACTCCAGGAAAGGTCCCGTCCTTCCGGTGCGCCTTCATTCCCGCCAGAAGCTGGAACAAACATACATAATCATGTTTTCCAGTGGCTGCGTGCGCTCGATGCGCTCAATACCCACGATGATGCATACAAGCTCAGCGTCTCCGGAGGCGTCACAGTTCGTACAGGTCCCCCAGCGCTCTGTCTGTCATTTGTGCACTGACGGAACGTACATAGACCGCGCTAGTTCTCCCCGGGTCTGCCAATGCCATCGGTGGCCAAGCTGCGGTGATCAAGCTTCGCCCGACGGCGGAACGGTCTCCTACATCGCTTCTGCTCGAAAACCCGTATGAGAAGAACACGACCGTGTACGATCCCAAGCTGTCCTTCCGGTTCAGACAGATGAAGTGAGAAAATGCGTGACGACATCCGTCATTTGAATCAGTTGCTCACGATCGTGGCAGACAAGCTTGCGGAGAGAACCCAGGTTTGTCAAACCCGTATGGTCCATGTAATTGCACTCATTGTTCTCGTGACAACTAGACAGGGTGTACTCCGGTACTCGCATGGATACTACATGGGCATTCCGTCAGGCGTATGTTTGTTCTTCTTGCGATGGTCTTCGTCTCACCCGCGCGTCCCGCCCAGGTATGACAAGGCTCGCCAGATCAAGGAAGCCCAGGACGAGTACTGTGTCAAGGCCACTCGCGGCGATTGGACCGGACTCGGCGCATATCCAGAAGACCTGCAGTGGGAAGCTCTAGTCGACGTTCTCCGGGGACGCGTCAAGGTCTGGACATCGATATTTCTTGTGAGCAAAGCTAACGGAGAGATATGGGCAGGTTCACACGCATTGCTATGAAACGGTCGACCTGGACGACCTCGTTAGGGTGCGTTTTTGGACTGCGCGTTCGCTTTCCATTTCACAGAGCTCGATCCGATCCTAGATCACCAACGAGTTCAAGTTCTCGATCGCGGCCTTCCACCACGCGCACGAGACGTACCTCGTCCCGGACACGCTCAAGTCCGCCTATGGTCCGTTCACCAGCATTTCCTTCCGCCTCGTCCAAAAACAATGATCCAACAAACTAACCACGACACACAGGTCACCCGCCTGCCGCAGCGCTCTTCGCAACGCACGGCCGGTACAAACGCGAGGCGTACCGCGGCTCCGAGTTCGCCCCGCGCATACTCGCCGACAACGGCCTGCAGGTCGTCTTGAAGGTCCGTTCTCACGAGCCCGACCGAGTCCACTCTCACGTTCCCCGCCGTCCGCTGACCCATCCGCCGCGTACAGTCCGACCACCCGGTCCTCGACTCGCGCTTCCTCCTCTGGGAGGCGCAGCAGGCCTACTACCACGGCCTCCCGCACAACCTCGCCCTCGCCGCTGTCACGAGCATGCCCGCGACGGTCCTCGGGCAGAGCCACCGCGTCGGGTTCCTCAAAGAAGGTCTGTTCTGTTCCCTCATCCGGCCCTCCGCATCTTTTCGCGGCTAACGCTAACGCGCGCCAGGGTACGACGCCGACCTCGTCCTCTGGGACAGCCACCCGCTCGCCCTCGGGGCGACCCCGCGCCAAGTCTGGATCGATGGCATCCCACAGCTTCCCCCCAGCAACCCCAGCAACCCCGACCCCGGCAGGCGCACGAAGCCCGACGCGCTCCAGAGCCTACCGATAGTGCCCAACTTCGATCGGGAGGCCGCGGACGCGCTGGAGCACGACGGCCTCCCGCCTCTCGAGCCCCGCGCGTCGCTCGTGCACACGGTCATCTTTGCCAACGTCAGCCGCGTCTTCGTCCGCCGCTCCACCTCTGGTGTCGGTGTGGAGCAGCTGCCTGCTGAGGGTGCTCCGGTGAGCGTCGTCGTGCGCGCAGGCAAGGTCGTCTGCGTCGGCTTCTGCGTGCCCTCCCCCGACGCCGACGCAGGCGCGACGGTCATCGACCTCGAAGGCGGCGCGGTCTCGCCCGGGCTGACGACCTACGGCTCGCACCTCGGGCTGGAGGAGATCCAGGGCGAGCCGTCAACCCGGGACGGGTACGTGCCCGAGGCCGTGCCGGGGGTCGCAGGGGGCAGCGGGGCGATCGTCCGCGCGGCGGACGGGCTGCAGTTCGCCACGAGGCATGCCTAGTACGTCTTCCTCTTCCTCTTCTCCTTCTTCCTCCTCTTCATCTTCTGGAGAGAGAGAGAGAGATAGTTGACGGTTGGGTGCAACAGCGCCGCGTACCGCGCGGGGGTCACCACCGGCGTCGTTTCGCCCCAAACCACAGCCGGCGGCCTCCTCTCGGGCTTGAACGCCGCCTTCTCGCTCGGGTCCCCGCACAAGCTCGCTCGAGGCGCCATGATCCAGAACGCAGGCGCGGTACACGTCGCTATACACCTCGGCGCACCGGGAGCCAGCGTGAGCACACGCGTCGCGGCCCTCCGCCACCTCCTCCTCAGCCCAAATGAGACAGTGACGGAGGGCGAGCTCGGGGCGTGGTTCGCGAGGATCAGACGGGGAGAGACCCCGCTCGTCGTCGAGGCGGAGAGCGCGGACGTCATCGCGACCGTTCTGGAGCTCAAGCGCGAGGTCGAGTCCAAGGGTGTATCGGGGGAGAAAGGGCCGAGGCTGATGCTGACGATCGCGGGCGGGCGCGAGGCGCACCTCCTCGCGCGGGAGCTGGGCGAGGCGGGCGTGGGCGTGCTGCTCACGGAACCGCGCCCGTTCCCGAAGGAGTGGGAGGCGCGGAGGATGTGAGTACTCATCCGAGTTGCGGTTGCAGTTGCAGTTGCAGTTGCAGTTGGGAGTTGATCGAAGTGGAAGGCGCTGAACTCGCATCCACCGCCGCGCAGACTCCCGGGGCCGCCGTTGTCGGCGCAGACCCAGATCGGCGCGCTGCTCGCGCACAACGTCACCGTCGGCCTGGGCACGCGCGATGCGGACAAGGCGCGGAACACTCGGTTCGACGCCGGCTGGGTGCGTATCCTTCCCTCCATGCACTTTCTCTTGACTCATGATGATGGGACAGGCAGCGCTGGATGCGGGTGGGGCGATCTCGAAAGCGCGGGCGATCGCGCTCGTATCGACGAACGTGGAGAAGCTTGTCGGGATCGAGAGAGACGAGGACGAGGCGGAGCTCGTCGCGACCAGCGGCGGGGACTTGCTCGAGTACAGCAAGGTCGTGGGCGTTATCTCGCCCCGGCGCGGCGTCGTGGATGTCTTCTGAAGCGGAATGGCAGGAGCATTAATCTGCAATGTATGAGAAGATCTCCTCCTGTAGTCCGTTCTTTGTCCGGGTAGTATTACATGTCGAATAAAGCGACACCAGATGATTGCTCCTTTCAGCAGCATTTACATCTACCACTTTCACTCACCAGGAGTCGGCCGCGTGACCGATCGGTGCGGACGAGGGCTTGACGAGCGAACTCCGTACGTTCAACAGCTCATCCTGATAGCTGTCGGTTAGCCAATCGCTGTAGCCAGACGCTGCGTGATTTATTCAGCTTGGGTGAACATGACAGTGGCTGCCGAGGGGGACAAACTGAGGCGGGAACAGAACATACTGATTGCAGACCACGTTGCCCCGGGAAACACGGAGATTCGAGAGAATCGACCCAGTGACTCAAAAAGTGAAGGTGCCGTAAAGCCTACCTCTTGCCCGTCGCCCACTTAAAAACAAGTCCTGAGCGCAACGATACGTTTTACGATAGATACGGGCGACAACAACGTCCGGAGAGCAAGACAGCACATATAATACATACATGGAAACATAACCAGGCACATCGTGCGCACGAGCATCACTGGAACGAAGTCATCGATCAGCACAGGCCATGTACTCGCGTCAGTTCAACTACGCACCCGACCGTTTTCGTGGCCATTCGCCGCCGCCGCGGCAGCAGCAGCAGCAGCCGCTGCCCCCCTTCCCCGTCCTCTTCCCCTGCCTCGCCCCCGTCCCCTCCCCCTGCCAGTGCCAGCCGTCCCAGCGGCGGACGCTCCCCTGCCACGACCGCGTCCCCGCCCAGTCGGCGTCGGGGCCGGAGTAGGGACAGGCGGCGTCCCAACCGGCTCGAACGCGTGCACGTGCATCTGCGCATGTCCGGGTCCGAGTCCGAGTCCGAGCGCGTGTGGCTCCGGGGTGAACTGGTCGACGGCGAAGGGCATGGGCTGGAGGTGCATGTGCGGCGGGGTGTCTTGCGGCCTGAGCTGGGAGACCGGGACGTGGACGTAGACGTGCTCCGAGAGCGGAAGGGCGTGCGGGTGCGGGTGGCGCGAGTGCGGGTGGGGGTGGGGGTGGGGGCGTTGGTGTTGGAGAGGATGCGGCGGAGGGGGAGCGTGATTGTGATGGACCGGGACGAGCGCGTGGGGGTGCGGAGGCGGGGGCGGGAGGGGACGGCCGTGGGGGTGGCCGTGGGTGTGCATGTGGACTGGGGCGCCGGGGGAAGGGGGGCGGGGTGGGCCGCCGTCGATCGAGGGCAGAGGGGGCCCTTCGGCGCCGGCGGGAGGGACGGGGACGGTGTAGGAGTAGTAGGCGGGGGCTATGGGGTCGCTCTTGAGGTAGTGGACGAGGCTGGGCTGGGCGGGGACTGCGATGTCGACTGCGTCGAGGAGGAGACTGGGGGACAGGGTAGGATGTTGAATGATGCGGCAGATGAGAGAGATTGATCGCAAAGAAAGGAGGAGAGCGAGAGGACGTACTTGCACTCCTCCTGGAGCCGCCTAAGTTTTTCATCTGCGCGTGCGAGAGCACGTTCGTACTCTGAATGCGCCTGGACGCGCGACGACGCGTTGAGGACTCGCCAGTGACATGCAACGAGAGGGGGAGACGTACGGCGGTGACCTGGTCGTACTTCTCTCTCAACGTCTGGAACCTACACACCGTCAATGCTCTTGACCCACTCGACGCGACCGGAACGTCACCCACTTCTCCTTGTATCTTGTCCCACCACGATGGGACGCGGACGGCTGGGAATAGACATGTGTTCAGATGAGCGGGCTGGACGAGAAGATGTGGCACAGACCTTCAAGCTTCCGGGGGAGGGGGCTTGTATTGTTGGAGGGGGAGGGTAGGAGGGGGCGGAGCTGGTGGATCGGGACATGTCTTCAGCCATCCTGCCTTCCTGCCACTTGTCCTTGTCCTTGTCCTCGGCGGCGGAAGAGCGGCCTCGGTGCCAAACGTCACACTCAAAAGGTCAAGCACCCACCTCGACCACCAATCGACTACCAATTGTCAACCGATAGTGTGTGTATCCGATATGGTGTAGTGGCTAACATTATCGCCTCTCACGCGATAGCCCGGGGTTCGATTCCCCGTGTCGGAATATGCGCGCTTGCAGTTTGGTTTTTGTTCTGAAACATTACCCGTAACCACCCTCCAAACTTTAATCCTGTCTATCGCACGTTATTTACACCAAATTCCTCACTCATACTTCAGTACTTCAGTGCTGTGCCGATACCCCGGTGCGCTCAGCGGAACTTTTTGTCGACGTCATCGACACCTGGCGCTATGTCAGCGCACTCGTCTCCACATTATATAAATGCAAGCTCGTCGTACTGCCCAGAACCTCTAGCTTACCGCCATGTCTACAAGCCACTCGACTTCTGGATCCTCCCCCACCCGCCCAGGTGCTGCCGTCGGCGAGTCTATCAAGTAAGCACTCAGCGTGTCCACGTTTATCCGACTGCAATACTGACAAGCCCCGCTTCGGGTCCGCTGCCTACCAGGGACGCCGTGCACACCATCCAAGGTTCGTACCACCGCGCGCCCCGCCCCATCTCCCCTCTCTCTCGCGCTGAAACGAAACCTTCACGGTTCGGCCCTCGCGTCTGAATCTTGCCAGATATCGGGGACACGATCCGCACCAACGCGATGGACTTTGTCGACTCCATGTTCGGCACCACCACCCCGCGCCAGTTCGAGTCCGACTCGGACGTCCGCACCGCGAGCAAGGCCCAGGAGCGCCATCATCCCGACGATGTCTCCTCCATCAGCGCCGGGGCCGGCGCTGCCTCCGAGTCGACGACCCAACCGGCTTCTCAGGCTGGTACGGGAACGACAGACACTGGGCCTACCGCAGCGCCCCACACCGAGTCCGCTACTGCAGGGACGGCGGGGCCATCCACGGTGCCCCGCACGACTGGCGAGAAGCCTCCTCTCCCGTCTCGCCACAGTGTGTAGTGCGTTCGGATGTCGTATGTAATTCATCGTGTGATATATCGTTCAGGCTGGTCAAGGAAAACTCGTTTGTGCAGTGCATGTTTGCATCGCGGCGGTGTCGCGATTGAGTGATTGAACACTGTTCAGATTGTCCATCCGCCATGACGACGTTGGATCGTAATTCTGCGAAAAAAAGGAACAGCCGTGCCTAAGGCGCAACTGCAAAGGTGGGAACCGAACCCCGGGCTCTCGCGTGAGGGCATGTCAGAGCAGCAGTGGATCGTCCTGCGCTGTGAGTGCTTCTCTCGAACGCCGGCCTGTCAGAGCGGGGTAAGCAAAGGCCTTGTTCATGGTTTGGTGCGCATACAAGGACTCACTGTCATGTCAGTCGCTCAAGAGAGCTTGGGGAGACCTGCGGTATGGTGGACGGAATGTGCCGGATCGATGTATGAGCGCTAGCTGCCAGTTGCCGGCGCCGATGTCCTCTGTAGCCTGAGAGTCAGACTGGCACTCAGCCAGCCTCTGTCACCTGTTTGGCGATCCCATCTCGTTCTATACGCTCTCTCTTACCTGACAATGGCACTCCACGATGCTGCACTAGAACGTCACACACCGCTGTACTTCTCCTACGGCGATATTGTCCTTGTAGCCAAAGTTTCGTCCAGTCTGGGGCGCCGATATCGACGCGTTCAGGGTGACTTGGTTAATTTTTGGTCGACGTTCCTCTTTCGCCAAGCCTGCCGCCCAATGCGTCTCCGAGCCCGCGTCGGCGATCCGCTTCCGGTTCGAGTTTGGTGGCCGGGAGCTCCTCCCCGCTGCGATCTTTTGGCTTGCTGACCGTAGTCTGCAATTTCATCGTGACTCGTCAGTGTTTACGTTCATTCGTTATCGTTATAGGTGTTTATCCACTTACCCGGTTTCTGTAGAGAAATGCACGTCCACCACCCCGCAACAATTCTATGCTGGCGGTAGGCCTCGAGCTCCTCGATTGCCTCGCAACTTTCGAGTTGGCGACCGCCTCCAAGTTCCGTTTGTGCATCCTGTGCGGCGCAACCCACACGCAGTTCGTGCGCCCGTCGAACCGCATTAATTTCATTCCAAAAATACTGAAGGTTGACGCTTAGGCCTGAGAAGCTCCCCCCAAATCCGAGGACGCGTGGAAGCTGGCGGGCCTGTGGCCTGCCTTTCCTACTCCACTGTCGCTTGCAACGCAACTCCCATACCGTCGTCTTCGCCTGGCAAATCACCTTTTCATCCAATTCTTCTCTTCGCTATACCGTTATACCATGCGCATATTCCTCGTTCGTGTCAGCCAGAGGGCAGATCTCTCCCTGTATCTCGAACACAAGCCGAATGCGACCACCGACGACGACTACGTCGCCATCTCTCACGTATGGGGCACACCCGAGACAGTCAAGGACACGGTGGTGGATGGTCACCCTGGTGCGTGGAGCAGACTTCACAGAAGACAGCATCGAGCTCACCGTACGGGTTTCACCGATCACCAGGGGTCGTCAAGCTGAGTCCCGCAAAACGAGACATCCTCTCCATCCTCAGCCGTCCCGATATCTGCGGCCACGACTGGTTCTGGATGGACCTCTTCTGCATCAACCAGACGGAGTCGGCGACAATCAGCATCGCAGACCAACTAATGTCGATCCCCCACGTCTACAAGTCGAGCCGCTGCGTCAAAGTGCTCCTGGAGCACCCCATCTGCGCCGACTGGCAAGCGACCGTTATGAACCTCCTGAACAGCAACGACTGTCTCGACATGGCCACCTGGTTTGAGATCGACCGCAAGGAATTCGAACACGTCGTGCTCTGCGGGCCGCACGTGGTATGCTTCGATCCCTGGTTCGAGCGACTGTGGACGCGGCAGGAGGGTCTGTATGGGAAGGTCCTGGACATTGTCCCCCTGAACCTCATCCCATGCCCAAGGGAGCAGAATCAATTTGATGAGGAGTATACGTCATGGAATCATCGCAATTTTTTGCCGAAGAGTACAGGTGTCACTGCGTTCCTGCAAGATAAACTTGCATATAATGGGGTCCAGACCGTCCACAACTCCGAGCTCAGCAAGGCATCTCTAAACTTTGTCTACCGGTGCGTCCGTCAGCACAATATTCTTGTTCTCGACTTGGGCTGACGAACTGTGGTATGGGTAGGCGCCACCTCGACATGGCCGAGTTCAGCCGCGGAATCGGTCTTGCTACACACGATCCACTTGGATCGGCATGGAAAAGCGGACGGACGACGACCAAACCCCGCGACTACGTCCTGGCTGTTTTCCCCGACGTCCCCGGCTACATCCTGCCCCCCGATATGCGCATGATGACATTCCCGGACCTGGTGGCGAACGCACTCAGTCAGGCCGCAGTTCAACAACGTCATCGCATCGTGCCGAAAGTCCTCTCTGGCATGATGAAAGGCTCTGTGGAGATGTCCCTGAGGGAGAGCATGGCGCCGTGGATCTTCAAGCAGCCGAACAACGTTGGCGAGGCGTATGACAGCTTAAGGCTCATCCCACTAGCACTACACCCCACGCGATCAGCTGCAGAAGAAGAGGTCTACTGCGTGTGTAGGCAAATCACGGTGGAGGAGGTACAACTCGGCCGCAGGGAGGTGCGGGGCGTCCTCAAGCTGTGTACGGAGACGATGCACAACCAGCACCAGGAGAATGGTATGCCATACACGTTCGCACACCCGAAGGACCAAATGTCCACGGAGCGGGGCGTCCTGCACTGGCACCTTTGGGAAAACTTGGTGCCCTCGGATGCACCAGGCGACGCCGAGCAGCAGGCGGCATATACTGGAGACATTGACTACCTCAATAACGTCCCCGAGGCTGTTGTGGCGGAGGAGCTCCCGCGATTCCTCGTCTCCATGATATGTGGAACGTCTCTACCCACGGCGGATGTCATCCTTCGCCATGCCTCGCCCTGCGTCCTCTCGACGCCTGTCGGCAAAACTCTCGCTGTGGTTCGTCTGGAAGGGCGTGCAGCGCATCGCCAAACGCCACAGGAGCTTCAGCTGATTCTACCGCCATTGATCGCCTATCAAGGTTTCCTGGTCGCGTCGCAAACCAGCACAGGCGCCACCACCGTGATTGGGAGGACCGTCATCCCGTCGAAGACATTTGCGAAGGCCATATTCGAGGAGGGACGGGCGCGAGGAAGCTTGCGAGAGGTATCGGGCTGATGCACTGCATCGAGGTTTACATTGCTCCTCACACCTTCAGGACTTTGGGCAGGTCATCTTACAGTACAACGATCCCACTACCATACGCCCACCCTCAGAACCCGAACACCATCTCACCCTCCTTGAACCCCATCCATCTCCCTCAACCCCCCCCCCCCCTCCTTCTTGAGCAGCCCCGGCGGTCCTCAGTGCGCACAGTACCATGATCCCGGCATATGGTACCGCGCGATGGCAGCGTTCTTCCATGACCTTCCGTATCGAGCATCCCCACGATGTGCTAGTAAATGACACATGGTTTCAGTATTAGTGACTGACACAAACAAGCATGATGGAACTGACGGGGAAGTCTCCGCGACAACTTCTCTTACGTTTTCCGCGAGGTGTCTCCCGGCACGCGCGACCCCTTGAAGGCGTGAAAGACATGCACGGGACCGCAGCGGGGAAAAATGACCCTCACGACCTTGCTATACTCGACCATGTCCCCGCCGCCGGTCGTGACGAGCTGCCTTGTCCTCGTCGTGCTCAATCCCGAAGAGCGCCTCCACGTTCATCGATACGAGTGCGTTCGCCTGCGCCTTCGAGATCGTCGGCGACCCTCCCGCGTCCAGCACTGCCTAGTCTCGTGAGTCCAGTTAAGCTCGAAGCAAGTGCAAGTGCATACGCACCCAGCCGGCGTCGAACGGGGTGTTCCGCGCCTTGACGCTTGTCCGCATCGCGCGTGCCCAGGCTGACCGTGATGTTGCGCCGGAGCAGCGCGACGATCCGACTCTGAGCGGACAGGCGGGGGCGGGCCAGGGAGTCTGCATTTCGGTTTTCGTCAGCACACATTCCAATCACCATTGACAGTCGAGGCAGGAACACTCGCGTCCGCTGCGCCTCCCACTCCTTCGGGAATGGGGTGCGGCTCGGTGAGCAGCATGCTCACGCCTGCCTCGCCCAACTCCCGCGCGAGGAGGTGTGCCTCACGCCCGCCCCCGATTGTCACCTTCAACGCTTTCGCTTTTTTCTCCCACGGCGAACCCGAACCCGAACTTCGACGCCAATACGTTGTCGACCTCCCGCTTGAGCTCGAGCCTCCAGGACGGTCGCGATGACGTTCACGCTCTCCGCCTCGACGACGAGCGGCACCTCTCTGCACTTGATCTTCGCAAACCACGCCCCGAGCTCCCCATCTGTGCCATTGAAGAGGCGATAGCCGAGAGCGGCGGTGCGGGTGCCTACGCTCGGGGACCCTCCCCACATGAATGGCGACGTGCACGGCCCCTGCGTTTTGGACGATTGTGCCCGGTACAAGCTTGTGTAGGGACCCGAGCGAGAGGGCGGCGTTGAGACCTGAGAGGTTGAACCCACTGCCAGCCGCTTCCCCCGCTTTGGGGGGAGACGGCGCCAATGGTCACCCCCGCGCGGTACGCGACGCTGTAAGTATCGTGCGGCCGAACGCCTCAGTTTCAACCTTCTTTGCTTCCCGAGAAAGGTGGTAGAGCGGGAAACGCACTACGCGTGCCTCGTGGCAAACTGGAAAGCCGTCCACCGCGCGGACCATCGCCCTACTGCCCGGGCCCCCCGCGACACCCGGAACGGCCTTGCTGAGCGCGTCGGGCGGGTACACGTTCCTAGTCAATGGTTCGCCCTGGATGTCCTCGGTATACAGCGCGTCGCGCACGCAGGCGCTCTCGGGCGGGCCGGCGCAGACGACCTCCGCCGCGCGCGCCACGACGCTCACCGGCCCTTTCTCACCATCGCCCATAGCAGCGAGCTGCTCCACACCCGAGCGGGAGCAGACGAAGACGGTGCTGATGTTAGCAAAGACGACCGTGTGCGCGAGCGACGCGCTGAGCTCGGGAGGCGGGAGGCCGTCCTGCTAAAGTGCGTTTGCGAAGTGCGTTTGCGGCCTCCTTGTAGAAGTTGGGCACTATCGGTAGATGCTGGAGCGCGTCGGGCTTCGTGCGCCTGCCGGGGTTGGGGTTGCTGGGTCACTGGGGGCGAGCTGCGGGATGCCGTCGATCCAGACTTGGTGCGGGGTGGCTGTCCCAGAGGACGAGGTCGGCGTCGTACCCTGCGGCGCGTTAGCTGCCAGACGAAGTGGGGGGGAGGAGGGTGAGTATGAGTATGAGGACCTTCTTTGAGGAACCCGACGCAGCGGCTCTGCCCAAGGACCATCGCGGGCGTGCTCGTGACGGCGGTGAGGACGAGGTTGTGCGGGAGGCCGTGATAGCAGGCCTGCTGCGCCTCCCAGGGGAGGAAGCGCGAGTCGAGTACCCGGTGGTCAGGTGTGTACGTTAGCGAATATAAGATGGCACGAACGGGGTAGACGAACCTTCATGACGAACTCGACTTCTGGATCCTCCCCCACCCGCGTAGGTGCCGTCGTCGGCGAATCTGTCAAGTAAGTAGCGTCCACGTTCATTCGGCCCGCGATAACCCTCAGCCCCGGTTCCACCGCCCACCAGGGATGCCGTGCACGCCACCCAAAGTTCGTACGGAGTGCCTCGCTCCATCTTGGCAACCCATCCCTGCCTCTCCCACTGATACGTTCCCCGTTCGGGCCTCCCATCCCACCAGATATTGGCGAGACAATCCGCAACGACGTGATGGAGTTCGTGGAGTTTATGTCCGGCACCACCCAGCGCCGGTTCGAGTCTAACCCGGACGTCCGCCCCGCCAGGGAGATCCGCGAACACTATCCGGACGATGTCTCCTCCGTCAGCGCCGGCCCGGCTCCGAGTGGAGGACGCAGGTTGGTGCCGGAACGACAGACATTGCTGCAGGCACCAGTGATTGATCGAATACTGTACGTTCGACGGAGTCTCCATCCAAATTGAATCTTAAATTCTGCAAAAAAAATCCCTCTCTTCGTCCATTGCGACAGCGGGAACCGAACCCCGAGCTATCGCGTGAGAAGCAATACATGATGATAGCCACCAGGCCATATCAGAGCGGTAGTGGAGGGCATCGAAGTAGCTGACTAGTAACTCTTCGGAGCATGTGCCGACATCGTTGCCTGGCGAGTTTTGCGATGCCAACTTCGAGGTGGCATTGTTCGGTGAGGGCCCTGCCAGGTTGTGCGCCGGGCGCTGGGTGTTGTCTGTCCATGGCATCGAAGAGGTGTCCCTGGACGTTGAAGCCAAGTCCCGGGCCTGGAAGAGGCCATGGCAGATTGTTGGCTGCTGCGGATGGTATATTGCGCCTTGTGGAGGATGAGGGGACATACCTTCAGTATATGCGGCTCTGTCGTATCAGGGAAGCAGTAGATGCTCCTCTGAGGTGGGATAAGGATGCGCAATGTGATATTGTCCACGGACGTACCTGAGCTCAGGCTAGTCCGTACCAGTCGTTTTGCATACTTATTGGGCGAGCGTGGGTGTCATGGTGCAAGTTGTTCACGTGTTGACCGTCTGCGGTTTGCCCAACGGAATCTGCCGGATCAATTGTATGAGCGCTCCGAAAGGCATCCAGTCTTTGACTTTTGACGACGACTGTTCTCTTGTCGACTCCATCTCATCTCTATACACTCCTCTTGCACATAACCTGATCATGATGCTGGAAAATACTATCCTAGAACGTCGTCCGCAGCTATACTTCTCCGACGGCGACATCGTCCTCGCAGCCAACGTCTCGTCAACCAGTGCCAACCCGAACTCCGAGTCCGGCTCGTCCCCCAACTATCAGCTCTACCGCGTCCACAGGCCTGCCTTACGACACAAATCGACCGTTTTTGCACATATGTTCGAAGTCGTGGCCCGCAGAGAGCAGTACGACGATGTGCCCTTGGTAGAGATGAAAGGAGACACGGCTGAGGCGCTGTCGGGCTTGTTCGCGTTCATTTACAACCCAACGTACGTCTCCATCTGTCCGTGTTTTTACCCGCTTATTCAACTCCCAACATAGAAGTCAGTGTTCCTAGCTGGGACCCAGACACACCCATCGTGGTAGTTTCCACCATTCGCATCGCTGACAAATACCTCGTCGACGCCCTTCACGCCCATCTCGTCCGAAAGGTCAAGGAAGACTGGCCCCTCACCATCGAAGACTGGGACCGGCGTGAAGCAGAGATCGAGGCGATCAGGGGGGCCAGCTTCGGCTTTGGTGCGCCATCCTCTCCGACGAAGCTTGCGCAGTGCGTTCCCGAGCCCCGCGATCCGCTTCGCGCTCGAGTTTGGATGCCTGGCACGATCTCGCGAGCACGGATGTCGCCCGTGAGCTGAAACAGCTCGGATCGTATTCCGACTCGGACTTGCTTGCGGGCGGGTCGTGCCTCGAAGGCGCGGGCCTCTCGCATCTCCTCCGTGACATGAAGATGCTCGCCGAGTATGCCGCCGACGTCCAGTAGGATGAAAACATGTTCACCACATCTTAGCCTTGCACACTTACCTGACCGAGTGGGAAGACGCTGAGATCCCGATGGACGTGCGCGCAGATGTCGAGGACGAGCGAAAATCGCAGGAGTACTTGTGCTACACTCCCCTGTGGCGCGTGTTCTCCTGCGTTTTCCGTGAGGTATCCTCTAACATCCGAGACCGTGCAAGGCCTTGAAGGACGGCCTCAATTACACGACGGTACCGGGGTTCGGGGGGAGAGCTAGCAAAGTTTCTGCCCCCCACTGCGAACCCGGTCTGCGGCAAAGCTCCGGGAGGCACGGCGCGAGCTGTAGGAGCGGTTGCCCGAGTACTTCAAGGTGTGGAAGGTTGAGTCGTTGACTGCGCTATTTATCCTTTCGGGGTCGACGCCATACGCAAATCGGTCAGAGTGGGATCGGGCGAGATACGAATTGGATATGTAAAGAGAATAAAACGGTTAATGTCCTCAACTCTGTCACCCTCATCTAATATCTTTATGCGCAAATCAATGTTGGAGGTAGAAAATCTGCAGCGACTTCGGCGGAAAGCATCTACAAGCTCCGTTTGTGCGGGCCGCATGCTGTGCGCGACCAACGCACAGTTCGTGCGCTTGTCGATTCGGATTAACGTGGACTGCGATCCAGAAAGACTCACTTAAGGTTAACGCACAGCTCCCTCAAATCCGAGGACGCGTGGACGCTGGCACGCCTGTGGCCTCCCAACTTCCGTCCCGTCGTCTTCGCCTAGCAAATCCCCTTCCTCGTTGCTACAACATTACACCATGCGCATATCCCTCGTTCGTGTCACTCAGAGGGCAGATCACTCCCTGTATCTCGAGCAGAAGCCAAATGCGACCACCGACGACGACTACGTCGCGATCTCTCACGTATGGGGCACACCCGAGACGGTCAAGGACACAGAGGTCGACGGTCACCCCGGTGCGTGAATCAGACTTCACATAAATCGGGATCGAGCTCACCGTACGGTCTTCATCAGGGGTTGTCAAGCTGAGTCCCGCAAAACGAGACATCCTCTCCATCCTCAGTCGTCCCGACATCTGTGGCTTCGACTGGTTCTGGATGGACCTATTCTGCATCGACCAGACCGAATCCGCCACCATCACTATCGCGGACCAGCTCATGTCGATCCCCCACGTCTACAAGTCGAGCCGCTACGTCAAAGTACTCCTGGAGCACCCCATCTGCACCGAGTGGCATGCGACCGTCATGGACCTTCTGAACAGCGACAACTGTGACGACGAGCACATCATGAAGCTCGAGTTCGTCCTCAAGGGGATGGACCATAGCGAGCGCTGCGGACCGCACATGGTTTGCTTTGATCCCTGGTTCGAGCGACTGTGGACGCGCCAGGAGGGTCTGTATGGGAAGGTCCTGGACATCGTGCCCCTCAACCTCATCCCATGCCCTCACAAGCAAAATCGGTTTGACAGGCAGTACAAGAGGTGGATGAATGACTATTTTATCACGAAGAGTGCCCTCGTCATTCAGTTCCTCATCGATAAACTCACGTATCATGGGGTCGAGGACTCCACCAAGCCCAGGGACTCCTTGGGAAAGCCACATGTAGATCTTGTCTACCGGTGCGTCCGTTAGCACATCATTCCTGTTCTCGAGTTGGGCTGACGAACTGTGACATGGGTAGGCGTCACCTTGACATGGCGACGTACGGCGGTGCGATTGGTCCTGCTGCGACATACGAGCCACTTCACACGGCATGGAGAAGCGGACGGATGACCACCAAACGCCGTGACTATGTCCTCGCTGTATTCCCCGACGTCGCCGGCTACATCCCTCCCCCCAGCACGCGGACGATGACGTTCCCGGAACTGGTGGCCGATGCAATCAGTCAGGCTCCAGTTCGACAACGGTATCGCATCGTACCGAAAGTCCTCTCTGGCATGATGAAAGACTCGGCAGCGACGTCTCTAACGGAGAGCATGGCGCCGTGGATCGTCGAGCAGCCGAACGATGTCACCGAGGCGTATGACAGCTTTATGATCATCCCACTAGCATGGTCCCCCATCAGATCAGCTGCCGAAGATGAAAAGCTCTACTGCGTGTGCAGCCGGGTCACGGTCGAGGATGTACAACTTGGCCGAGGGGACGTGCCGCGCATCATCAAGCTGTGTACGGAGACGATGGACTACAAGAGGCAGAGGGAGTTCATCCCTTCAACCGACCCATCCGTGGGAATGTCGAGGGATCAGATGCGCACGGAGCGGGGGCAGGCCCAGAAGTACTTTTGGGACAACTTACTGTGGTTTGATCAAGTAGCGAACTTCAGGCAGGAGATGAGACGTATGGGGTACTTTTACGATGCGAATGACGTCCCGGAGGCCGTTTTCGGGGAGGAACTCCGGCGATTCCTTGTCTTCATGATATGTGGAACGTCTCTAACCACGGCGGATCTCATCCTTCGCCATGCCTCGCCTTGCATCCTCTCGACCCCTTTCGGCGAAATTCTAGCTGTGCTTCGCCGGGCAGACCGTGGAGCGCATCACCGACCGCCGCAGGATCTTCAGCTGATCCGGTCGCGATTGTCCGGCTATCAAGGATTCGTGGTCGCGTCGCAAACTAGGACAGGTGCCACCACCACCGTGATTGGGAGGACTGTCATCCCGTCGAAGGCATATTTGGACGCCATGCGGCAGACACGAGAACGGTTCCGGGAGGTACCGCGCTGACGCACTGCATAGAGGTTTACATTTATCCTTGCGCCTTCACGTCTGTGGGCAGGTTATCTTACGGTACAACGATACCACTACCATACTACCACCCTCCTCAGAACCCAAACACAGCCTCGCCCTCCCTGAACCCCATCTCCCTGAATCTGCCACGGTCTCGACCAGCCCCGGCGGTGCACCCCCACGCCTGGCTTCGCCCTATTGATGTGTTCCTCCATGACGTCCTTGTCTGGCATCCTCACCATATGCTGGACAATAATTGACAAATGGTTTCGGTACTAGTGATTGAACGTCCTCACCAGAGTGACTGTGTAGGATACGCGTTGCATGTCCGCTGTCCATGCAGCGGAGGAACCGCCGCGTATGATGGCCGCCAGGCCCGGAAGATTTGGGTGCCAATTCACGTTGCGGCGGATGGGTATTGAGATTTGTGGAGGAAGAGGAACATACTCGCTATGCACGGCCCTGCGTATGCGTTTCGGGAACGTGCACTCGCCGCGAATGACCTCTGTCGTTCCTCCGATGTGGGATAAGCGTATTGTCCATGCGCGTGCCTGAGCCTCTTCTGTCTCGCGTCTGAAGGGGCCCGTTTCAAACGCTTGCAGAATACGGTGCGTTTCTTGTTTTGCGTTCAGTGTTCGCGGTGATAGCAAACTTCATTCATAACATGATAGCGTGATGATAAGAATATTAATATTTGTGCTTGTATTGCAGCACCGTCACCTCGTATACGGTAGCATGGCAGATGGAGTAGATAATGCACGCCGCTGGCTGCGTACGTCTCAGCAGATTTGGGGTTTATTGATGAGCTACATATCTACTTATGTTTCCGAGCAGGCGTTATGGTTCCCCAACGCGCTGTATGTTCTCAGGCTGAGGGGGCGTCAGCGGCTCGCCCCAGTGCCGGTGATTGTCTTCTCGCGCCCCCTAGGTCCTCCGCCCGAATCGCATTCCAGGTCCGCTCTATACAAACTACAGTAACTGCATCACCCCACACAGTCACATTCGCCAAGAGAAGCAGTGATGGAAACAGGGACGCAACGAATACAAACCCCGAAGTCGCCCGTAACGAAAGACGGACTCACTTCCAAGTTCTCTCCTTCCCCCATCCATCCTTCGGCCGGCGATCCCTTTTCCTGTTCCTCGGCGTCCACGAAACACATGCTCGCGAGAGTTTCGAACAGGTACGGGAGGAGGGACTCCTCCAGCCGACAGCTAAACAAGGCATACGTGCCAGAGCGCCTTTCTCGCACCATGTCTCGCGATCCTGGCGCTCGCTGTCGTTTCCACCTTTTCTGATAGGTCGTCCGCGCCTCCACCGTCGCGGCGCATGCTGGGCATGCAGACCCTGAATTCGTAGTCCGCCACTCTGCGCGAGCCGCTCTGCATGGGACCGTGATTTGTCGGAAGGGTCTTGCAGGGACCAGGGCTTCGCCCAAGTGCATGTGCGCAGTAACATATGTCAGCCACGGGAAGGGGAAGAGGGCCCATCGAGGCACGCGGGAGGCGTATCGGAATTCTGTTTCCCTTTTACATACATTGGCGAGCACAGGCGCACGACCGTTCAATACGTATGTCAACGCGGGGAGACCTGGACCGCTCAGGCTTCTTCGGTGGCGGATGGCGTCAACTGCTCGCGCGCGATACGGAACGCTGTCACGACACGCCGTCACCCGGGCAGGCTTTGGATATACAGAACCTAGTCCTGCGGGCGCATCTAGATCTCGCGAGGACCGGTGCAGGATTCTGCAGCAAGAATTTAACTTGAAGGCGAGATTCGCACGTTGCGCGGGTGAACGAGCTGGTATAAAGGGAGGACTGTCCGCAGTGGCAAAACCCAAGCTCCCTCCTGTCTTCGTCTTCGCCGCAGCTGTCTGGTCTGAACCGTACACGAGGCGGGTGCGTCCATTCTCCGCCATGGATACCGCTCCACATCGCGGGCTCCGGATCCCATTCCTTCGTGGTGCCACCCAGCTGCGCGCCGGCTTTGTTGGACCTCCGGGGTGGCGAACGTGCAGACGGGGGATATAAAGCAGGGCCAGTCCTTCGTTCGCTCTCTATCGTTCCTTCTCCTCCTCTTCGTCTCTTTCTGCTTGCCGTCGCTTCATTTTCTTGTTGCGTTTTGAGGAAAAGCGTGTCCGACGTCTGCATTCACGCCAGCCGGGGTGCACCCCGTGCCATCCTTGGGTGCCACGTACTCATGCCTCGCGAGAGCTCTCCCGGTTGGGTCCGCATCGCTTGCTGAGTGGTGGCGGCCGCAAGGATTGGCACGGGAGAACCGAACCGGTTGGGGTGGAGGGAGCGGCGGCGCGCCAGGGAGCGCAGTTGTGGCGTTGGCTTCTGCTTCTTTTCGTGCCTCCCTAGAACCGTCGCGGGTGGAATGTGGGGGATCAGCGTTGTCGTTTAGGGCAACTGCAACGTGCGGTTATGGATGGGGTGGTTCTTCAGGACGGTCGTACTTACTGAATGACCGGATGGGGCGGAGCGTTGCTGTCGTCGGAGAGATTCTGTGCCTGTAAAGTGCCTGTAAACCTCTGGGGAGATCGTACCCGCTGTTTCAACGCTTGCAGTCCTCAGTGATACCGATGTATGCTGTGCTTATGCAATGCGACCGTAACCGGTAGAAGAGAAGCTAATGATGTCCGGATAGGATCGGAATTCGCGGCGCACGATAGGTCCCCCGAGCCCCCGTAGAACTTGGGACCAAGTCAGCGGCTCGCTCGGGCCTGCGCGCAAGCCGCAGCGGCAGATGACGTTGCAAGAAGATACCCCCCAGTCTTCATGGGGACGGTAGGGATAAAAAGAGGCCCACAACGCAAAGCCCTGCAGAAACCAATCAGGCTGAGAGGGTTAGCTTCAACGACACGCTGACTGGGTCGGACTGCGGATAATGCGATGTGACATGCCATGACCCGCCCGGTGCGACGCTTGTGCGGTCGCAAGTATGTTATTCCCATCGTAGCGTACCCTCATGTAGTCTCGTATGAAACGCCGATAACATACGCTTAAAGAGCATCCGCGCTGCAGGGCATGTTCGAGGTTAGACGACCAAAATAGGTTACCTGGCACACCACATCGTCGGTCGCAAGAAGAGGTGTCAAGAGCTTACGGCTATTTGACAAGCTTCCAGCGGGAAAACACCACACCGGAACGGCGGTGGATCCGGGGACGTGCTGATGATATTGGCGTCTCGGGGTTGCCATCGTTTCGTTCATGGACCGGGAATATGGCGGGTCCGTGTGCACGGTGCAACGTGGAGCGCACTCACGACGCTTCCGTGGCAATGGTACACAATCCGAACGACGATCTTCTTGAGGAAAGGAGTTACACCCCAATAGATGCGAGTAACTGAGTAAATTCCTGGACACACGAGGTAGACAGTTATCGGTCAGCTTAAGGACTCGAGCTCGATTTATTGAACAAACTTGAACTTCCCAGACTGTACTGTACGTAAACGGTGATTTGATATGTGGCAGGAGCCTGTCGTTGCAGCCCAGGTTTCCACGACAATAGGATGTACATATCAGCGTAGCATAGGAGATGATTATTCTCAGCGAGGTTCCAGCGATGCTGCCAGGAAGCGACTGAAGTCCAAGTTGGAAGCGACCAATCAATTTAAGTCGGAGTCTAAACTAATCACAGTCGGACCCTGGTACTTGAAGCGGAGTTATAAGCGTCGCAGACGCGCACGAAAGCTTGTCAAGTCTCATCCTCAAGCCCACAGCAGCCGACACTCCTCAAGTTACCTTCAAGACCCTCTCTAACGACAATGGTGAGCCAACATACGCGACCGTCGAACATCGGGGTGCACACGGAGCATCGGAAGATCCTGCCAGAGTGAGGGATGTAGGATGGATGGGTGCGTCTGCAGTTTGGATGACTTATTGTGTGTGTTGTAACGTCTATGCTTGGTCCGTAGGCAGGGTCTTTCCGCACTAGCAAGATTGTGCTCTAGCTGAGCTTCCCTTCGTGCGCCTGTAGGAGGGTCGCAATGACGCAGAGCGGTTGCTGGGCTCGCATCTGCCCGTCTTGACTGGCGGGCAGGTGTGGGCGTTAGAGCTCCGGGTGCACATCGATGGCGGCGGCTTCTTCATGCTGCCAGAACATGCCATGCTGATTGCCTCGTCTCAATGACCAGCCCAAGGCCACCAAAGGATCCGGCAAGAAGCCAGCCTCCGCGCCGTTCGGCTCGAAGGCGGGCTCGAAGACCCAGAAGAACCCTCTCTTTGAGGCTAGTGCCAAGAACTTCGGCATTGGTACGATTCTTCCTCGCGTCATGCATTTTCTCGCATCGATTCTCATTGTCGCGGGTCGCGGGTGCAGGCCAAGACATACAACCCAAGAAAGACCTTACCCGCTTCGTGAAGTGGCCGGAATACGTCCGCCTGCAGCGCCAGAAGGTCATCCTCAGCCAGCGCCTCAAGGTTCCCCCCGCCATCGCCCAATTCTCGCACACGCTCGACAAGAACACTGCCACGCAGCTGTTCAAGCTCCTCAACAAGTACCGTCCAGAGACGAAGCAGGAGAAGAAGGCTCGTCTCGACGCTCTTGCCAAGGCGACCGCGGAGGAGAAGGCGGCTCAGGCCAAGGTGCGTCGTGCTCGTACACGGAATTTCGCGCATTGCGTGATCGTTTTCGATGCAGGACTCGAAGAAGCCTCTCTTCGTCAAGTACGGGCTGAACCACACTGTTGCTCTGATCGAGGCCAAGAAGGCGTCGCTTGTCGTCATCGCCCACGACGTTGACCCCATCGAGCTCGTCGTCTTCCTTCCTACGTTATGCCGCAAGATGGGTGTACCCTATGTCATCGTCAAGAGCAAAGCCCGTCTCGGCACCGTCGTTCACAAGAAGACCGCCGCCGTTCTCGCCCTCCAGGACGTCAAGAGCGAAGACCAGCGTGAGCTCGCCACCCTTGTCAGCGCCGCGAAGGCGAACTTGTGAGTGGCGTCCAGTATCTACTCTTCGCGAGGTTTTATTGACTGCGAGTGTTCAGCACCGACAAGTACGAGGAGCAGCGCCGTCAGTGGGGTGGAGGTATCCGTGGCTCGAAGTCGACTCAGATGCTACGGAAGCGTGCCAAGGCCGCTGGCCAGACGCTCTCCGTCGCGAACGCGCAGAAGCTCTAAGTTTCTGGCGGTCACCCTGTTGTCGACGTAGGCGTGTGTCGACTCTCAAAAGGTGGCTGATGATTGGCTTCACCATGTATCATGCATGTACCGCGTATGTTCATGGGACCATGTATGCTTTATGGTGCCTCGATGTCATTCGCCGGTATGTGTAGGCCTCTCGTGTAGTATAGTGTTCGGACTAGTTGGACCTTGTATATTATCATCTCTCTCCGTATTCATCATCACGATCGAGTGTGCAGCTGAGAGAGATGCGTTGCAGGTGTCCTTGTCTTCCCAGAGCACCGGACTAGTATTGTGCAAGGAGCAGGCCCAAGCCGTGTTGTGGAGCTAGCACGTAACATTTTAGCTGGCATGTGCATGTGAGTACTTATCTGTGTACGCATATATCTTGTCCAACTGACAGTGGACATTGGGACTCTGAAGCAGGCTCTGAGGCTCACGCTTTGTCTCTCTCATCTAAGGGTACCATTATGCACGAACCAATCCTGGGGGTCGAAAATCTGCAGTGACTTCGGCATAAACGTCTGCTCCGTTTGTGCGGGCCGCATACTGTGCGTGACCCACGCACAGTCCGTGCGCGTGTCGATTCGGATCCACGTGGACTGTGATCCAGAAAGACTCGAGGTTAACGCTCAGCTCCCTCAAATCCGAGGACGCGTGGACGCTGGCAGGCCTGTGGCCGTCCTTTCGTACTCGATGGTCGCGACCACCGAGGACAATTACATCGTATCTCTCACGTATGGGGCACACCCGAGACAATCGAGGACACAGTGGTCGACGGTCGCCCTGGTGCGTGAATCAGACTTCACAGAAAGCAGGATCGAGCTCACCGTCTGGCCTTCACCGGTCACCAGGGGTCGTCAAGCTGAGTCCCGCAAAACGAGACATCCTCTCCATCCTCAGTCGTCCCGATATCTGCGGCTCCGACTGGTTCTGGATGGACCTCTTCTGCATCGACCAGACCGAATCCGCGACGATCAGCATCGCAGACCAGCTCAGGTCGATCCCCCACGTTTACAAGGCCAGCCGCTGCGTCAAAGTGCTCCTGGAGTACCCCATCTGCACCGAGTGGCATGCGACCGCCATGGACTTCTTGCATAGCCACAACTGGCACGACGAGGACGTGTTCAAGAGCGAGTTCCTCCTTGAGGCGATGGCCCACGCCAAGCTCTGCGGGCCGCACATGGTGTGCTTCGATCCCTGGTTCGAGCGGCTGTGGACGCGCCAGGAGGGCCTGTATGGGAACGTCCTAGACTTTGTGCCCCTGAACCTCATCCCATGCCCTCGCAACCAGAATCGGTTCGATGAGGAGTACAAGGAGTGGGTGGCTGGCTATCTTACCGGGAAGACTACGGCCGACTTTGTGTTCCTGCGAGATAAATTTCCATATAAGATTGGCCCAGAGCACAATGGGGGGCATCACGTGACTGGAAATTGTCACGCTCGGGCACTTTTGGCGGGGAGGAAATACTAAAAAACTATAGGCTTGACGGGGAGGCTCTTAAATAAAAATGTAGCTCCTAAACTTTGTGAAGACAGTGCCAGTCTACAAATTTAGGGCTCGGCATCATTCCGTTTAAAACGGGCATTTAGGCGTCCGTCTAAAAAGATGGGCGGCCCGTTCGAATGGGTCCCACGGCCCCGTCTCCAAGGACATTTCCCCACATCAGGCAGCCGTCTTTGAACACCCCATCTACACCCAACAACGCCCGTCTACCCATTCTCAATGCCCGTTTTCTGTCCATATATGTACTCTGTCTGTATCATTATGCATCTTGTTTATGCCTCCCCACTCTGGGCTTCTCTCGAGTGCCGTCGTTGAAGACATCCCTCAAGTTGTTATCAGCAACCCCTGCTTGCTGCGGAACATCCAGCCCAACGTCCTAGGTCCATCGCGGGTAGCTAGTGGAGAGGGCGGGGCCCGCCCCTCCCCACTTTTCATGAGTCTGAAACAGTTCAAATGGTCACTCGTTGGCGTGCTTGGAGGCGGGAAGGCTTTTAGTTGGGTCGGAGGAGAGGCTGCTAGTCGAGGGTAATGAGGTATGTCTCAAAACCTACGGCTGGAGCCCAGCGAGAGTGCAGGCAAGACTGTGGAGAGGTGATGCATCTGCATACACATTTCAAGTGCATTCGGTTCCATTGCAATGAGGGTACTGAGGAAATTGTTAAGAGGAGTCACAGCGGTGGTGAGGTGGAACAGAATCCCTCCCAGACATCCTGTCGTGCCAGCAACCGTCCGCCATCCACACAGACAACCTTCTTTATCTATCTGACCCTAACTTCACCCCATCCCCGGTCTCTTCCCCATCGGACAACCAGACTGCATCCCAGTGTACTTCATGTACTCTCAGTGGAACTCGAACTCGCCACATGTGCCAGCAAGTGTCACCTACATTCAATCTTCAACGCCTGAAGCTACCAGCAGTAAGTCCTTTTTGACATTCGAGTCCCCGTCTCTCTTGTAAATGGATACTTATTCTGTGGTACTTTACATCAATTAGGCTCTTCCATTGCTCGTCCTGTTCAAAAGCGCCGTCGTGTCAGCCTTGAACCCAGCAGCACCCTTCAGGTCCAAGGGGAGGGTGGCTCGGACAGCGACAAGAGCGACTTTGATGGAGGCGGCAAGTTGGACGACTCCTCGTCCTCCGAGTTCGAGGACGAAGACAATGAGCCACTCGATGTACAGGAGTTGAATGAGATTCGTTCAGAGGTAAGGTTGCTTCATCATCTTACTATCAATCTTTGCACATTTTGGACCATTCCCACCCTTTCATGGGAGGATGCGACGCCGGTTGTTACCAGGCCGCCAATACCCCATCCAGTCATGGCACTCCAGGAGCTCCATTTCATGTACACCGACTGGCACGTCGCATGGCAACTGCCTCCACTCTACCACCTCCTACGCTCGTTCGACTCGGTCGACATGGTCGTGTTCGAGGCTGTCACAGCTGAGCGACTGCACCACAAACAAAACAAAAACAGAGCTTACTGGTGTGGGCTGACACACAGTAGAGTGGGCAGAGGCAAAGAGGATGGATTGTCTAGGTGAGGAGACAAGTGGTGGCAGGGGCTGTTAAGCTGCCTACAGTGGAGGGGGAAGAGAACAAGAGACAGAATCTAAGGTCTCTGAGCCCACCTCACAGCCCTTATATACTATTACAGAAGGGTGCACAGACCATGTCCTGTGTGGCCGTGTTTGGCACATATATGAAGGAACAATGAGGCTACCATGAGGCTGCCATGAGGCTGCCATGAGGTCAGAGAACAATAAGGGAACCTATTTACATAACAATGACCAATGATGGACCAGAACTGGGCTCCTTCTGGGCCGGCCTTGAGAGATAAGATATGATAAACAGTATCTGGGGTCACACCCCCAGATAAGATAGGATGGAAGATAATGATAAATACTGCCCGGGCTGTGCCGGCCTTCAGAAATGGAATGTTGCCAAATGTGGCGCGAAAAACCATGACACTACCTCCTCTTCAAGACCTGAGCTCCTGTGAAGTGGACATTCCAAATATGATGATTGAACTGTGCATGTACTGGCCAGGGGTTGGTGAGAGAGATAGGCTGGACAGCATCAGGGTGTGTGGCATGATGTTAGATATCAAGCGCTGACGTGCGCCCGACGTTTACTGACAGGTTCTGTGTTTCCGGACCTTTACTATACTTCTTTAGTATACATACGATACCGCCTGACGCGCCATTCCCTTTTCCGTACTTCCCGCCGCTCCGCGCCCTGTCGTTACACATATACTTGCTCCCTCACGTCCCGAGCACCTCAGTCTTCTTTCTCCTGACTGAGGTGCGTCTCCCCACGATCCTTACGTACTTACGAGTTACTTATGTTGTACCATAGCTGCTCACTCGCGCTCGCCGCTAGGTACTTACACGTCCGAATATACTAGTCTTCTTTCTCCTGACTGAGCTGCTCGCTCGCGCTCGCTGCTAGTCTCGTTCACAGGTTATGAGCCCTGCTGCTCCGAGCCATGGCCGACGTCCACAGGATCACCCCCGACCCCTCTTCCCAGCCGGAATCCACCTCAACCGTGAAGATCCCTGCCCTTAAGGAGGACGGCTTGAACTGGGTCCTTTATAAGGCCCAGTTCCTCACCGTCGTCCAATCGAAGAGCCTCCGGCGGTACCTCGAGGGCCGGGAGCGTCAACCTGTCGTGCCCACAGCGCTTGGCGTCGATTCAGACGCTGACGAGCGGTACGAAACCGTGCTCAACAAGTGGCTTGGCAATCATGCGACCATCAAGACCCTCCTTCTTCAGACGGTCCCCGAATCCCTTAAGCTCGACATTGTAACCAAGACGCGCGCCGACGAGGCTTGGCAAGTCGTCACCTCGAAGTATGACAACCAAGGTGACTTCGTCCAGGTCAGCATCCTCTCCCGCATGCAACAGCTCCGCTGCGAGGAAGGAGTCGACCCCCGCCCGCTTCTCACGGAACTCGCGCGCCTTCGTGCTGAGTACGTGACGGCCGGCGGCGCGCTCTCGGATGATCAATACAAGGTCTACATCCTCTCACTCCTCCCAGCCAACTACCGCCCTGCCGTCCGAGCCCTCCAAGTCACCGCACGCGCTGCCGGCAACGTCCTCTCTCCCAACGACCTCCTTCAGAGTATCACGGAGATCGCCCGAGACGAACACGCGATGGACGCCGAATCCTCGAACGCCACTGCTATGGCGGCGCGCGGCGGCATCAAGTGCTTCAATTGCAACAAGGAGGGACACACCAAGGCACAGTGCTGGAGCAAAGGCGGTGGGAGCGAGGGCCAGGGGCCAAGACGTCGGAAGAAAGGGAAGGGGAAGGGCACAGGCGGAGGCGTGTCCAACAGACAACCAGGGGAGAACGCGAACGTAGCACAAGGCAATGTAGCGGGTGCGTCCAACGGCAATGATACCCTTCACTCCTATTCGTTCTGGGGGGAGTCCGCCTACATCATTGCAACCGACTTCTCAAACGTTTCCGCACATCACCTGCCCCTCGATCGCTTCACCCGCCTCACGGATTCCGGCGTGTCTCGTCATTTCGATCCCTGCCGCGACAACTTCGTGACCTTCCGGGAAATTGCCCCCATCCCCATCCAGTCCGCAGACGGGCACACATTCCATGCAGTTGGTGAGGGGGACGTTCGTATTGCCTTAACCACCAGTAATACAAATCGAACCGATGAGTTTACTCTACGTCGTGTTCTCTACGCCCCCTCCATGCCCGTTGCTCTCATCTCCGTCAGCTGCCTCATCAACGCAGGCTACCAGGTTCAATTTTCCCAAAACGGCTGCCTCATCACCACCCCCGCCGGAAATTCCCTCCGCCCCATCCCCGCTCGCAAAGGCCTCTATCCCCTCCTAGGCATTGAACCCGTCACGAACTCGCAGGCAGCTGAAACCGCCGCCGCAACACTGTCGGACCTGGAGTTCCACCGCCGGATGGGGCACATCTACCCCCCGACCTTGCGCAAAATGGTCACGGAGGGTGTCGTGATGGGCATCGAACTCGACGTGACCGCCGAGGTTCAGTTTTGTGATGTCTGCAAACAAGCAAAGCAGGCCCGCGCACCATTCCCGAAGGAGCGCGCGAGCCCACCGTCAACACGTTATGGTCAACGTGTACACACAGACGTTTGGGGAAAAGCACAAGTTCGTACCTGGGACCAGAAAGACTACTTCATCACCTTCCTCGACGACTACTCCGATGAAGCCGTCGTCGCCCTCATGTGAAACAAGAGCAACGCGCTCGACCAGTACCAGTCGTATGAGGCGTGGGCAAAGGTGCATCGCGGTGCCACCTCAATCGAGACCCTACAGAGCGACCGTGGTGGTGAGTACACCGGCCACGAGTTCACGGCTCACCTGGAGTCCGAGGGGATGACCCGCCGCCTCACCGTCCACAATTCGCCGCAGCAGAATGGCAAGGGGGAGTGGCTCAACCGCACCACGGTTGAACACGCCCGCGCCCTCCTCTTCGACGCCCGCCTTCCGAAGTTCCTCTGGGGCGAGGCCGTCCTGCACTCCACCTGGCTCCGCAACTGCACGACGTCGAAGAACACCCCCGGTTCAACGCCACGCGAGTTAGCCACAGGGGAGAAGCCGGATTTGTCCAGCTTACCACACTTCGGCGCATACGCCTGGGTCCTGCAGGAGAACACCGGTAAGCTTGACCCCAAGTCCAAGCGCGGCCGGTGGGTGGGATTCGCTCCGGACAGCAAAGGCCACAAGATCTACTGGCCGGAGCGAACCCCTGGGCAGCAAATCGTCTCCGTCGAACGGAATGTCAATTTCGAACCGGACAACGGAGCAATCGTCTCAGTCCGCACTCAGTTCGAGGGGGAGAACACACCTGATGGCGCCCCGAGCGCATCTCCTCCTCCTCCTCCTCCGAGCTCATCGGCATCTGCCCCCACCCCCAGCCACGCCACACCACAAGCAAGTCATGATGTGGCCACGCCACACCATAACCTGCCCCAGGCGGCCCCCTCCTCCCAAAACCACCCAAACCCGCCTTCCACCTCGCCTCCTACATCTCCTCCCGACCCTTCCTCGCCACCCGAGCCGTTAGACGAGCCGCTGAAGTCGCCTAGCGTCGTCCTAGAGCCATTGCCGGAGACCGCAGAGCAGACCGGCCGTCCAAAGCGAGTCCGCAAGCCAGCTGGCTGGATCCGCGACTTGCAGGCCGCAGTAGGCACCACGGGTGGGAGGGGCGCGCAGCGTGTTCCGAAGTCGATCCTAGGCGGCTCGGCACGCGTTGCAGTGCCCTCCGAGAGCCAGAGAGAGCCCGAGGGGGAGGAACAGGGGGAGTATGGTGATGGAGAGGAGGAAACCGAGTATCCTGGCGGCTACGAAGATGTGTCAACCGTTGACACCGGCGCCTGCCCGAGCGCGACCGTCTACGCACTCGCCGCTATGAGCTCGGACGATGAACCTTCTTACCGTGACGCAATGGCGGGACCTGAATGCGAGAAGTGGAGAGTGGCGATGACGGAAGAACTCGACCGCATCGCGAAGATGGACACCTACGATTTGGTCGAGGCTCCACCGGGAGCAAACATTATCGGCTCCGTTTGGGCACTTCGAAAGAAGAGGGACGAGCATAATGTGGTCACCAAGCTCAAGGCGCGCCTTTGTGCGCAGGGCTTTGCTCAGATCCCCGGGCTCGATTTCGACAAAACTGCCTCTCTGACTGCTCGACCATCATCATTCCGTCTCATCCTCACCCTCGCCACCGCCAACGACTGGGAGATCCATCAGATCGATTTCAAGAACGCATACCTCAACGGCGACCTCGAGGAGACCATATACATGCGTCAACCACTTGGTTTTGAGGTCTCGGGCCCGACGCGCCTCGTCTGGCGCCTCAAGAAGGCACTCTACGGCCTCAAGCAGGCCGGCCTACAGTGGTACTGCAAGGTTTGTGCTCTCATGGACGAGTTGGGCCTGTCGCGCAGCGCACATGATCCGGGAGTCTTTTACTACCTACAGGATGGCGCCGTGATCATCATCATCATTCACGTCGATGACTGTATCCTCGTCGTCAATGGCACCCGACTCCTGCGCGCGCTCAAGGACCAGCTCCGCGCTCGCTATGAGATTGTCGACCTTGGGGAAGCCCACTGGCTCCTCGGCTTCGAGATCCGTCGCGACCGTGCCGCGCGGACCATCTCTCTCTCTCAGGCAGCATACATTGACACCATGCTCGTGCGCTTCAACATGTCTGACGCGCACGCACTCTCTCTTCCACTTGACCCTCATAGCAACCTCTTCGACTTCACCCTCGATGACGCAATTCGAGAAGAAATGCGACCTATCCCTTACGCCCAACTTGTGGGCTCCCTCATGTACGCAGCGACTGGCACTCGCCCCGACGTTGCCTTCGTCGTATCAACTCTCGCCCGCTTCATGGCCGACCCTGCTCCGCTCCACTGGGAAGCCGCGAAGCGCGTACTGCGCTACCTCAAGGGGACCCGCGATCACGTCCTCTCTTTTGGCTCGACGTCCGACGGCTTACTGGGTTACTCGGATGCCGACTTTGCCTCCCAGGCACACCGGCATTCGATTACCGGCTACGCCTTCCTCTTCCACGGCGGCGCAATCAGCTGGCGCTCCTCGAAACAGCCTATCCTCGCGCTATCCACCCCCGAAGCCGAGTATATTGCCACTTCCGAGGCCGCGCGCGAGGCTGTCTGGCTTCGCAGCCTCCTCGCAGAACTCACCACGCCCCCATCAACTCCCATGCCGCTCCTCTGTGACAACCGGAGCGCCCTCAACGTTATCAAGAATGCTGATGTCTTCCACACTCGCACAAAACACATCGACATTCGCTTCCATCATATTCGCGAACTTGTCAACCGGAAGATTCTCGAACCCCGCTGGTGCCCCACTAATGATATGGCCGCAGACCTCCTCACCAAAGCGCTGCTGTGCGCGAAGGTCCAGGCTCTGTCGCACCTGCTGGGGCTCCGTCAGCCTTGAGGGGGAGTGTTAGATATCAAGCGCTGACGTGCGCCTGACGTTTACTGACAGGTTCTGTGTTTCCGGACCTTTACTATACTTCTTTAGTATACATACGATACCGCCTGACGCGCCATTCCCTTTTCCGTACTTCCCGCCGCTCCGCGCCCTGTCGTTACACATATACTTGCTCCCTCGCGTCCCGAGCACCTCAGTCTTCTTTCTCCTGACTGAGGTGTGTCTCCCCACGATCCTTACGTACTTACGAGTTACTTATGTTGTACCATAGCTGCTCGCTCGCGCTCGCCGCTAGGTACTTACACGTCCGAATATACTAGTCTTCTTTCTCCTGACTGAGCTGCTCGCTCGCGCTCGCCGCTAGGTACTTACACGTCCGAATATACTAGTCTTCTTTCTCCTGACTGAGCTGCTCGCTCGCGCTCGCCGCTAGTCTCGTTCACACATGAAACTCATTGACCAGCTCCTTGCAGTGTTTGACATGTCGTACAGGCTCCCATGTGGCTTCACTGTCATCATACCCAAGCCATTTCACAAGGTACTGGACATATCCATAGGCAACCTTGAAGTCAAGGATTTTATCCACCTCAAACTCATCATGTCCTTCCACTTCTATCGGCCCTGGCTTTAACGGGTTGCGGTTGCCAATCTCATCCTCATAGTAGGGAATGAGTTTGGAGGCATGGAAGACAGGGTGTACCTTGTTGCTAGGGGGGAGCTGAAGACGGAAGTCGACAGGACCAACTTGTTCGATGATCTCATAGGGACCAAAGTTCTTGGCAGACAGCTTGGCTGCTGACTGTTTGATCTTGAGGTCCTTCCCTTTGAGCATAACCTTGTCTCCAACCTTGAACAGGACAGCTTCCTTGTGCTGATCATAGTACCACTTCATTCGCTCTGCAGCGAGGGTCATGGATGCTTGTGCCTGTTCTCGAGCTTCAGTGTGGTACTGGAAGATGTCTTCTAGGGATGGAAAACCAAGCTCTCCTTGAATGTCTGGGGCCATTTTGGGGTGATAACCATACTCCACAAAGAACAGGGAGAGCCCTGTGGACTCATGTGCTGCATTGTTATAGAAGAACTCGGCAGTGGAGAGGAGGGAGGCCCAGTCATCTGGCCGGTGTTCAGTGAAGATGTATAAGTACTGTTCCAGCAACTGGTTGACCCGTTCTGTTTGCCCATCAGTCTGAGGGTGGTACACTGTCGACATTGAGGCTCAGATGCCTAGTTTCCAGCAAAACTCCTTAAACACTGCACTTGCAAACTGTGTTCCTCGGTCTAAAATGATCTGTCTGGGGATGCCATGGAGCTTCAAGATCTGTTCGTATATCAGGTCTGCAGCATCAGCAGCTGAGAAGTGGTCATCGCATGCAAAGAAATGGGAGTGTTTGATTAACTGGTCCACTACCACCACTATAGCAGTATAGACATTGCCATGCTTGTCGATTGATGGGGGAAGCTGGGTGATGAGGTCAATGCTCCAGATTTCCCAAGGGCCAGCGGGGATGTCATTTGGCTGTAGCAGGCTAAACGGAGGGTGTCATAAGGCTTTGTTCCTTTGGCAAGTGTCACATCCCTTGACATACTTCTTCACATCGACTGACATTCCTGACCACCAGTAGTTACAGCTGATGAGCTCTTGAGTCTTCCAGCAACCTGAGTGTCCTGCGAGCACTGTGTCATGGTGAAGCTTGAGAAGCTCAAGTCGTAGCTCCCTGTCCTTTGGAACATAAACTTTTCCCCTATGTAGCAGTAAACCGTTCTCAAAGTTCCATTCCTGAAGTGATTTTCCAAACTCCTGTGGACCGCTGTTGAGCAGTGACTTGTAATCCTTGGTCATCTTGTCATCTTCGAGGGCCTTCTTGATTTTCTCAAGTAACTGGGCATCATCAACAACTGAGGCATGCATCGGCTGGATTGCTTTGATGGCGAAAAACTCCAGTTTCAGCAGCATCTGGCCTTCATTATCACTGCTTACCCCCTCTTCATGATCTGGCCTCCTGGACAGAGGATCCGCATGGAGCATTGTCTTCCCAGGGCAGTGTAGCAGGGTGAAGTTGAAACGTGAGAGAAAGAGACTCCATTGAGCCTGACGACGAGTGAGTTTCTGGGCCTGGCGGAAGTAGGTGAGGTTGAGATGGTCTGACCAGATCTCAACTGGCATAGGGTGTCCTTCCAAGTAATGACGATATTCCTCCAGCACTCGTATAATTGCCAGCAGCTCCTTGTCATAGATCTTGTAGTTTCGCTCATGCTCGTTTAGGGACTTGGAGTAGAATGCTACAGGGTGCCAGAGGTTATCCTCGCCTAGCTGTTCAAGCACTGCTCCAGTTGCAAAGTCCGAGGAGTCAGTCTCAAGACAGAATGGTGCAGTGTCGCTGGGAATCTGAAGGATCGGGGCTGTGGTGAATGCAGTCTTGAGGCTTTGAAAAGCCATTTCCTGCACTTCTCCCCATTGCCAAGGTGCATCCTTGCAGGTGAGCATCGTGAAAGGGCGAGTGAGCTTTGAGAAGTCTTTGACAAAACGGCAGTAGAAGTTGGCAAGGCCGAGGAATGCTTGCACATGTATGACTTTTGTTGGTGTTGGCCAGTTTGTGACACCCTCCACCTTGGATGGGTCCATCGTGATTGAGTCCTTTGAGATGATGAGGCTGAGAAACTCTACAGATGCCTGTTCAAAACAGCACTTTTTAGGTTTGATGAAGAGGTCGTTAGCTCATAGCTTCTGCAGTACTCTTTTCATGAGTTGCTGGTGGAAAGTGAGATCATCCGTGAAGATGAGAATGTTGTCAATGTAGACTACCACATGGCCAGTTGCGATTTCCTCCTTGAGAATCTTGTTCATCATGGCCTGAAAAGTGCTTGGAGCGTTGCAAAGGCCGAATGTCATGACTGTTGGCTCATATAGGCCTCGGTGAGTGATAAATGCTGCCTTCTCCTCATCGCCTTCTCGAATGCGTACATTGTTGTATCCCCACCTTAGGTCTAGAGAGGTGAAGATGGATGACTGAGAGAGTCAATCAATGAGGTCAGGGATGTGAGGGATTGGGAACTTGTCTTTCTTGGTTGCTGCATTGAGGGCTCGATAGTCTTGCATGAGATGTAAACTGCCATCCTTCTTCTTGACAGAGAAGACAGGTGCTGCTGCAGGGCTTTTAAACTTCTGAATGTATCTCTTAGCTTCCTGCTCATCAATCCATCCATCTAGCGAGTTACACTCCTGAGGGTTTAGCGGGTAAAGCTTGGCGGGCTTGGGTAGATGGGCACCCTCTGCTAGTTCGATGACATGATCATAGGCCTTGTGTGTTGGCATCCGTTCCGAGGCCTTTTTGGAGAACACATCACCATAGTGATGGTAGTGTGAGGGTACATGACTGGACCAGTAGTCCTTGTCCTGTTCTCCTGGCAATGGTTCCTGTTCTGTCTTTTCCTCAACTCGAGCATGAAGGATGCGTGCATTGGGGTCATCTGAAAACTGCATCCAATGCACAAACTGATCAGGGTCACCCCATGGTTCTGAGCTAAGCTGGCCATAGCTATCCTGTGCAAACTCCTCTAGGCATGGCTCTTGAACTGCCTGTATTTCTTTGTCCTGTACTAAAACAGCCTTAGGCTTGCAAGCATGGGGGCATCAGGTAAACTCCACTCGGCTGGCCTTCCAGTCGATTTCAGGGTTGTGTTATCGCAGATATGTCATGCCAATGATGATGTCCTGGTTGCCTATGTCAGTGACAAGGAGGGACTCCCAGCTGGTGTGATTGCCGATAGTGACAAGGCATCGAACATAGTGAGTGATGAGGCCTTTTTTGTTCTCAGTGGCATCAGCATTGTAGACTCAGATTTTCCATGAGAGACGACGAAGTTTCAAACTGTGTTGTTGCACGAACCAGTAGTGAGCAAAGTTTGAATAGGCTCCACAGTCAGTGAGCCCTTCTGACTGGATTTCACGTATACCTTGTTTGAGGGTGAGTTTAAGATTGAGCGACTGTCGCTGTCTGCGAGACGAAGCGAGGTATAGATAGTTCGACCTGGGTACAAATGACTCCTCTAGGTGGTTTACGCTACTAGTACAAAGGCAGATGTTACGATCAGTGTCCGTTACATCTGCTCGAGAAAATCCTGCTCAGCAACCTTGACAATCCGTGCAGTGGTCTCCTGTGGCTCCGGCTTGCTCTTCTTCAAGTCAAACTCTTTGAGGGTGTTGATGACAAACTCCATGCGGCCTTGGTCTTCTGGCTTGCCTTCCTCCTCGACAGTTCATATCCTGGTAGCTGGGGCCTTCCCTTTGGTGTCAGGGAGCTCATAGCAGCCCTTATATACCAGGTCGTGGCACTTTTTGTGAGGTTTGTATGGGTGTTTGCCACAGCAGAAGCACATCTTCTTTGACAGCCAGTCCTCCTGTTCCTTTGACAGCTTCTCCAGTTTGCGCACTGCATCAATGTCCATGGCATCTGGGTCCCTAGTTGTTCTCAATGAGCTGGCCTTCAGATACTTATTGCTCCGGTAGTTCATCTCGATTGCGAGGGCCCAGTCTAGGAAGTTTTCTCACTTGGTCGGGATGGTATGTGGCTGCATTGACTGGTGTGTGACCATGGTGGTGCAGATGTCTCCTTTGCACTGTGCATCAATGTGGTGAATGAGCTCAGCATCTGAGTAGCCGGACTTGATGGCAAAATGGCAGAAGTTCTCCGCAAACGAGGCAATGGGCGAGTGAGACCAGGCACAGAGCTCATTCAAGGACTGCTGGGCAGACTTCTCAGGTGCAAGCTCTCGGTAGCTGCTCTTGAGTCGGTCGACAAAGTGCTGCCATGTGCCAAGGGGCAACTGGTCTGCCGCAGCCTGAGCAACATCATCCATGTATGACTGAGCTCCTCCCTCCAAAAACATCAGGGCTGTGGTGATCTTGTCCTCTTCCTTCACGATGTTCTGGTATCAGAACCAGATGCCAAGTTTCTGAAGCCATTGCTCTACTGTGAGGTCTGGGGTCTTGCCTTTAAACTTGGGGGGGTCAGCCACCTTTGGACAGTGTGTACTACCTGCTGGAGTGGGTGCAGGTGCAGTGGGTGTGGTCATGAAGGGGATAGCAGTGACAGGGGGAGCAGCAGTGAGGGCAGCCACTTGTGACTTGAGCTGCTTGACAACATTGACGAGGACCGCATTGTTGCTGTCGAGCACATCAAAGTCCTTGCAGAGTTGCTCATTTTCCTCCTTCAGGTCAT
The DNA here is from genome assembly GCA_032821775.1 of Sanguinoderma infundibulare. Lineage (NCBI taxonomy): Eukaryota > Fungi > Basidiomycota > Agaricomycetes > Polyporales > Polyporaceae > Sanguinoderma > Sanguinoderma infundibulare. The sequence continues at coordinate 582,512 of JAVLRN010000014.1, read as the reverse complement.
TGATCCGTTCCTGAATGTCATCTGTCTCTTTGATGAGAGCCAAGTGAGTGACGAAGGCCTTTTGCTGTTCAGCAAGTTGGGTCTGCTCAAGGACTGCCATGTTCCGATGCTCGTACATCTTGTTGCCAAGCTGGTTGTATGCCACTGCGAGGTCCTTTCTGACTATGTCATTAATTACCGCCAACATCCAATCAGTGTACTGGGGGTGGACCAAATAGTGTGTTCCTGCTGCCTTGACCGCTTCTTCCAGGGTACCGTACTCCTCCTCATTGAACATCCATTTGGATGGTTCATGCATGGGCTCAAGGGCAGGTGATGGTGACGGTGGGCATGTGGAGATGTGGGACGGGGGCCTAGGGGTGGTGTCATCCCCAATCTGGCTTGACTGGCCAGGGGGGGTTACTGGATCTGGCTCAAAGTCATCTGGGGCCAGGGCAGCATAGCGAGACATGTTGTGCAAAACTTAAACTCCACAGGGTGTATTCCAAACTCCAAAGGATAGGGAAACTACAAAACAATCCAGTCTAGATACCCAAACTTCTCTAACTCAGTAATAGCATTCACAACCCGAGCAAAGTTCTGTCCTAAACCCTGAAACCTTATCTTTCCAAACTCCCTGCAAAACCACTCTACGTCCCAGTGTTGATGATGGGTCCAGGTGTTTCTGTGAGCCTTGAGGTTGTCAAGATACCACTCAAGATGGTCAGCAATGCAGTGGAGTGCAAAGTAACGGTCAGGGTCAGAGTTCCTGAGGTCACCAACATGGTCAAAGATGGCTTGAAACTGGGTGATGACTGCTGTGGCCTTGGACTCGACGATGGCAATGGTGTCATTGATGTTGACCCTGCTGAAAGCTGGGATCAGGTGGGCAGAGATCCAGTGTACAAGGGGGATGGAAGGGACAGCTGGGACAGGAGGTGGGGCAGTTGTAGGAGCCTGGGCGCAAGGTGTAGGAGGGAGAGGTCTGGCGTAGGGAATGGGTGCAGGTAGACTCTTGCGGTGTGGGACTAGAGGTGTGTGTTTTCACAGACGGTAATGAAGACAATCCTCTTTCAAGTCCTCAAGCACACAGGATATCTGATCCTGGACTGAGAGATGACCATGTCTCTTGTGGTGATGATGGGTAAACTCCTGGAGGTCTTGCTCCTGGGAGGGAGTGGGGGAAGGGGATGATAAATGTGTATAAAACTCCTGGGGGGAAGAGAGATGGCTGGCTAGTGACTTGGGCACTGAGCCAGGGGCCTGGATGTGAGATTCTGTCTAATGTCACAGCCAAGCGACTGCACCACAAACAAAACAAAAACAGAGCTTACTGGTGTGGGCTGACACACAGTAGAGTGGGCAGAGGCAAAGAGGATGGATTGTCTAGGTGAGGAGACAAGTGGTGGCAGGGGCTGTTAAGCTGCCTACAGTGGAGGGGGAAGAGAACAAGAGACAGAATCTAAGGTCTCTGAGCCCACCTCACAGCCCTTATATACTATTACAGAAGGGTGCACAGACCATGTCCTGTGTGGCCGTGTTTGGCACATATATGAAGGAACAATGAGGCTACCATGAGGCTGCCATGAGGCTGCCATGAGGTCAGAGAACAATAAGGGAACCTATTTACATAACAATGACCAATGATGGACCAGAACTGGGCTCCTTCTGGGCCGGCCTTGAGAGATAAGATATGATAAACAGCATCTGGGGTCACACCCCCAGATAAGATAGGATGGAAGATAATGATAAATGCTGCCCGGGCTGTGCCGGCCTTCAGAAATGGAATGTTGCCAAACGTGGTGCAAAAAACCGTGACAGAGGCGCTAAACCCCTTCGCTGCACACACACCCACAGACCGCTCTGCACTCACCCAGTGTGTCAGGGTCCACCACCTGGTGTTCGAGGGATGCACAGCCCAAGCCGTGCATGTCAACTTTTTCCACCAGATCATCGTCCCTGGTATTATCTCATACTTATATTTATGTCAAACAGCATCTCGACTTTAGGGGCGCATTTCCCAACCTATCCCGTCTTGCACAGGACATCTTCTCAATACCGGGTGATTTCCTTTCAATTCTTTCCCCACGCATACATCTCTGACTATACTACTCTTTTTAGGGTGTTCGGTTGCTGTTGAGCGCATTTTCTCTGGCGTGCGTGACACAATTGCACTCTGGTGTGCAAGCCTGAAGCCGGATACCATCTGTGCCCTCATGCTGTTGAACTTGCAACAGCTCTTGCTTGTGTGCCGCGACCTTCGTGAGCGGCTTGATGCATTGGAATAGTAGATAATTACTTTGTATTGGCTGCGTGAATCAAGCGCATCCTTAGCGTGCCCTCCTCCTAGCTATTTCGTCATTATTTCCCAAACAGATCAAAAAACATGTTCGAATGCCCCGTTTTTCATCTGCTAAACAGAACAGGGTGTTCTGTCTTCCAAATGCAGAAAAAACACCCGTTTATCTTGATGGGTGTTCCCATTTTCGCACCATCAAAAAAACAGGTGTCCTGTTAAACGTGATTTGCAGAGCCCTATCTACAAAGTTTAGGAAGCCAATTTTCGGATTTGTCCCGCGTGCGCGAGGAGATGCTGAAGTTCGGTCGGCCATGGCACACGGGCGTCTGCGTAAGTCCATATTGGGTGATACCGAAAAGGAAGCCGATATCTAGCAGTCGCTCCACCGCCGTCACCTTAAACACAATATTAATCGCTAATCGTGTCAAGCGCCCGATTCACGTGCATGGTCACAGTGTGACATAGCCCCCCATTGTGCTCTGGGCCAATCTTACGGGCCTCCCGGTGCTCAAAAGGTTATATATCGACCTTATGTACCGGTGCGTCCGTCAGCAGAATGTTCTTGTCCTCGAGTTGCGCTGACAAAGTGTGACATGGGTAGGCGCCGCCTCGACATGGCGAAGTACAGCTGCGGAATCGGTCTTGCTGCTACATACAGTCCACTTCGATCGGCATGGAGAAGCGTACGGGCGACGACCAAACCCCGCGACTACGTCCTGACTGTTTTCCCCGACCTAGATGGCTACATCCCTCCCCCCGATATGCGCACGATGACGTTCCCGGAACTGGTGGCGAATGCAATCAGTCAGGCTCTGGTTTAACAACGTTATCACATCGTACCGAAGGTCCTTGCTGGCATGATGAAAGACTCGGCGACGATGTCCCTGAGGGAGAGCATGGCACCGTGGATCGTCGAGGAGCCGAAGAATGTTCGCGAGGCATATGACAGTCTTATGGTCGTCCCACTAGCACTGTGGCCCATCGGATCAGCTGCAGACGAAAAGCTCTACTGTGTGTGCAGCCAGGTCACGGTTGAGGAGGTAGAAATCGACCCCATCTTCCTAGGATTGCACCACCATTCGGCGTAGAGCTCGGAGGTTTATGTCATTTCGCGCTTTCTGAATGCTTCTTCTCTGTCTCCGTCCTCGTCCATGAACATGCGGTGGTACCAATAATTGCACGGCCGACATCACCCGCTCTATCCATGTCGCAATCGCCCGGACCACAACGAGGTCGGGTGCAGTGCTACAGCTATATTGCCAAAATTAAAAAGAACCACCACGTATTCCGACGTCCGCTCTGTCGAAACGCCACACATGTGGAGGGACGCGTCTCACGCATTCTTTATCCATTACCCTCATCTCAGCCGAAGCCTTCAAGGACGCTCGTCATAAAATCACTCGTCCGGGAGTGGCTGGCAGGCGGTGCGCCATTTCCTGTCAGCGGTGATCCTTCGTAATCACATAGCCCGCCACCGAACCACAAGCGCAGTCCCAGTGCTGATGCGTCTGCCACGGAGTCCACCCTATCCCGGTCGCCGGGCCTCAAGGCGGATCCGCCTGCGAACGTTCCTCGCCCACACGACAGTGTCTGAAAATAATGGAGTCAACGGTGACTCTTCCTCGACAGCGGGACTGCCCTCTGACTATCCATCTCCTCCCAAGGCAGCGAAACACGTTGCCTTGGTAGGGCAATCGTACATCGGCCAGTGTTCCAGCCACGGCGGACGTCTGTTGGTGGATAAACTGGGTAGTTTCGGTGACGTGCGAAGTGTTCGCGCGCGAAGGGAAGCTGTGCGCCCGAATAGATCCAGGGATCTGGGCACGGGGGTTCGCTTGCCCGTTGCCCAGAATCCGTCATACAAGAACGAGTGCAAGAACGAGAATGCCTGACCACTCCAGATCTTCTGCCTGAAACCACACTGCGCTCTAGAGCACCTCCTCCCCCACGCTATCCGCTCATCCTCCTGTCCCTCGCATACTGCGTGCATGGACTTCGTAAGTGGTTGTCCTGTCCTTGGGAGTAGGCGGACAACTCATACCTATTTTAGCAAACACAAATATCTCCCAGTGCCCTCCTCAGCGCGCTCAATATTGACGCCGGATTCCTTGAGGTAATGGATGAATCTGACCAACCGCTTCGTTGTCTCAAGCTAGAATGGTCTTGACAGGAATACGAGCTCTATTACTGGGACGACCAGATGCTCTTTCTAGCGCTTCACCAAGTGATGAGCGAGATGGTAAGTTCCCCGCAGTCGATGATTACGAGCAAAACGCGGCTCACATACCGATCGTGTTCCCCTCCACCAGCTACGGCGCTCTGGTCCTGCTCGACTAGCGTACTTCCCCGTGTCTACCTACACGGCCGGGGCGACGGACGCAGGACCGCAATATGCAGGTGGTCCTTCGACGTACTACCTGGCGACCGGCCAGGGCGCGGTAAATACCGCACAATACGCGAGCTCACTGGATGACGTGGACGTACTGGTGGCGAGCATGCGAACCGCCTCCATAACCCCGTCGACATTTCCGGCCGATAGCCAACGGGCGGACGCGGACATCGCAGGTGCCAGAGACGTATGGTTTGCTCAGACGCCGTCGTCTCCGAGGCAACGACGCCCCGTTGACTGTTCATATCAGCCCACGGCTCAGCACGCTCCTTGCTTGCCGTATTACACGTCCGCACCTTTCGATCATGGTTACCAGAGACCGCTGTCAGACGCTGCGATAGACGGGGTTGATGGCTACGCGGCGCATCCCCCCGTAAGCTTACTGAAGTGTTGGCATGCGACCGTCTATTGACGCACCTTTCACAAGGACTACACCGACGCACTCCATCCCTCCGTCTCCATTGCTTCGTACCCTCCGAACGCGGTGCCTTCGATCTCCGTAATCGAGCACCTCGACCAAGGCACGTACCGCAAGCAGCCCGTCAAAGGTACATCCGCGGGACCGATCCATTTCAATGGAGAACGGGGTGTCGCGCTGGATGCGCTCGACGCTGTTGAGAACGGCGAAGACCTTGCGTTTGACCCCAATGCGGCCATCGGAGTGAAGGCATCCATCCGATTCGAGGTGAGGTGACAGACACCGCGAGGCGTGGTGCGACACGCCTCTGACCGTTGGATTGGAATGTACAGTTCACCCAGCTGCATGGACACTCGACGCAGGTGCGCGTGCGCCACGGCGACGGGAAGGGGAAGGTGGGCCGACCGATCACGCTCCTCGAGATGGCGGAGACGGTGCGCCTCGAGCTGAGGAAGCTTATGGTGAGCTTAACTGCGATTCTCCGGTTGCGGGACATGGTTATGGTCGTGCTTACACTCATCTGGGTGGTGATAGGATTACGCGGAGAAACAAGGTGCTCCGCTCCGGCATCGCGGAGCGGTCGTGGAGCTCGCCAAGTTGGTCTTGCTGCGAGTCGATCACGTTTCCAAGGGCAGCATCCAACCCATCATTGGCATCCAGAGCGATGGGTAGGTCATGGACGGAGGGTTAAAGTTCGGTGCCAGCCAAGGCGGGAGGGTTTGGAGGACAACAAAGTGTAAATCAAAGTCAAAAAAGGACGGTTGCAGAGCAGTGGACATAAAATAGAGTCGTACGTACCTGGGGGACCGCCGGGGAGTAATAACGACATAGTGTATCCATATGTGCCCTTGTGTAATGCAGTTTGGCTCGCCTCGCCGAAAACACGTTGCGTTCGGGACGATCGCGGTCGATCGCGGCCATCGAGAAGGTCGTTAATGAAAGCGTCGGCTGCAGGACTGAACTTCGGGTAGCCCGTACCGAGGACTCTTGACGCGTGCACGTGATGAGTACAAGAGAGCTCCGTGCCAAGAGTCTCAGACACAGGGTCCCGAATATTGGCGGCGAGTGGAAGTTTGGTACGGTGGGAGGGATCCGGAGGGGGAGAGAGGAGTGCGAGGGAAGGTACTGGTCTGGGACGATAATGCGGGGTGAGTACGGCTTAATCCTGGAGACATGTCATATGTAGGGAAGGTGGCATGCGTGCTTGATGGGAGGGCCAGGCACGCAGTGCGTGGTATCACGGCGGTGGCCGACGGCTGCGTCCTTGATGCACACAAAGACATTGACTTGGACTACTGCAGATCTAAACATAAGCATGAAGACTGGAAACTCAATTGACGGAGTACATCGGCTATAGAAGTTGGTTCGTTGTAATGGCGAGGAAGGAAGGAAAGAGTTGGGTCAATCATCTGCCATTTCCATGGTACTACTACTACCAATTGCTATATAATAACTAAGCAGTTCGACAGCTAATCCGATATGGTGTAGTGGCTAACATTATCGCCTCTCACGCGATAGCCCGGGGTTCGATTCCCCGTGTCGGAATGATTGGTGGTGCGTTCCAGTATTTTGTTAAAATGTGCTTGGTTGAAAACATTTTGGCAAATCGTCTGCGCGTTCACCTGATTTACGAGTCATGTGGGTCTCGTTGTTAGACATCCTAGGCCTGGTACCACCAGCAAGTACAGTAGCACGTTATTAGACGCCCACTCGGCTACCCGGCGCCACGAGTGGGAAAACAGCTTCTTCCTTCCACCATCATCGAGTAAGTTCCCTCACCAGCATGGTTGAGCAACTCTGCTAATAGCGTCCTCTGAAAGTCATCCCCAGGTACGCCTCTGGCCGATATGCAGGGCGAGGAAGCGAAGCTCCCGTCCCACATCCGCGAGACGACGCAGCGTCGCCCCAGGTTGCTAGTGTCTCGCCCTGGACGAATTGTCGTAGCTGTGGCCTTGTCTTTGGTCGCATTCCTGTATGTACGGCTGTACTCTGCCGCCCTGATCGCTTCGGACAGCGTTCAGGTCCCGTTACGCGCTGCAGAATGGTTGGACAAATGCCAGTTGCTCAACGTGGCACCCGGACCTCCGTCAAATTTCAACACTCGAGCATATTCCGATCGCTTCGTTCCCGGCACGAAAGCCACCCTGATTACCGTGCGTATCCATCCGGTTCCTGTTGTATCGTGCTGGATCATTCACATCTCATTTCCCTGCTAGAACGCGACTATCTGGACCGGCAGCGCCGATGGCCTTGAGGTAATCAAAGGCGACATTCTCCTCGATGCCGGGCTCATCAAGCGCGTCGGAGTCGTCGGAGACTCTCTGCTTAGCCAATACCCCAAGCTCGTTCATATCGACGCCCGGGGACAATGGGTGTCACCAGGGTTTGTTGCCACGTAGCTCTTTTTCCTCTCTCTAGCCAACTGACATTCGCCCAGTATCATCGACTTGCACAGCCATTTGTGGGTCAACAAGTACCTTAGATTTGTTTCGTACGGCTGACAACCATGCCCAGAGGAGTTTTTAACGTCCCGGCCCTCCGTGGAGGTGACGACACCAACTCCTTCAAGGGACCCATCCTACCGGCGCGTTCCACGGGTTTCGTTGTTTGCTTATGCGCTGAAGCCGTCATGCGTTTTAGTGGCTCCGTGCTCTTGATGGGCTGAATACTCGCGATGATGCGTACAGGCTCAGCATTGCTGGAGGTCTTACGGTAAGTGCAACGTGGTTCAGACGTAATTTCGTGGACGACGCTCATCAATCCCTTGCAGACTGCCCTTGTTCTACCAGGCTCTGCGAACGCCATCGGCGGACAGGCTATTCTCATCAAGCTTCGTCCTACCGCCGATCGTGCCCCAACTGGCATGCTGCTGGAGAACCCTTACGAGAGGAACAGCAGCATCTATGACCCGCACGCCTACTTCCGCTTCCGCCAGATGAAGTAGGTCCTTGTCCCATTTTATCTCTATCTGATGCTCATGTTTGCATAGGCACGCGTGCGGCGAGAACCCAGGTGAGTCTCAAAACCGGTGTCTAATCTTTTGCACCTCCCTCACCTTTCGCAGACAGCATATACCATAACACCCGCATGGATACCGCGTGGGCATTCCGCGAGGCATACGAACACGCGCGGAAGATCAAGGAAGCCCAGGATAACTTCTGCGTGAAGGCCACGGGAGGCGACTGGGCAGGGCTCGGAGAATATCCGGAGGATCTGCAGTGGGAGGCTCTCGTGGACGTCCTCCGTGGCCGCGTCAAGGTAAGCACTGAGAAGATGGTCTAGTTTTCAATGGGGCCTGACGTGCGACAGGTCCATGTGCATTGCTACGAGACTGTAGACTTAGACGACCTGGTCCGGGTACGTGCATTTGGAATTGTGGGACTAGTGGAAACAGAAATTGACGTGAACTATCGCAGATCACGAACGAGTTCAAGTTCCCTATAGCCACCTTCCACCACGGTCACGAGGCGTATCTCGTGCCCGACACCCTCAAGTCCGCGTACGGTAAGCACCTCGTACATAATCACCGCCACCCATCGACGACGTGTGCTCACCTTGTTGGTCCAGGCCACCCGCCCGCGGTCGCGCTCTTCGCGACCCAGGCACGCTACAAGCGCGAGGCGTACCGCGGTTCTGAGTTCGCCCCTCGCGTGCTCGCGGATCACGGCTTGCAGGTCGTCATGAAGGCACGCCCCATGCCGTTTTCATTTCATGCACACCGGCTGAAGGTTCTTTGCGCAGTCCGATCACCCGATATTGAATTCACGCTACTTGCTATATGAAGCGCAGCAAGCGCACTACTATGGGCTGCCACACAACCTTGCCCTCGCAGCTGTCACGACGACTCCTGCGAAGGTGATGGGCCAAGATCACCGTATTGGTTACGTCAAAGAGGGTGAGTTTTGCGCTTCTCTCGAGCTGAACATTGCTGCTGACTTGTTTGATGCCCCGTTGCAGGATATGATGCCGGTGAGTTAGAAACACGTCGATCGTGCACACGTTTACGGTGACCTGCTTACCCGTGGATTATAGATCTCGTTCTTTGGGACAGCCACCCCCTCGCGCTCGGTGCGACCCCGCAACAAGTCTGGATCGACGGCATTGCGCAGCTCGGCGCCCCTCAGCTTCTCTTCAAGCCCGCGGCATTCCAGACCGTTCCGAGGACGCCCAACTTCGACAAGCAAGTAAAGGAAACACTCAAGCACGACGGTCTCCCGCCTCTCGAACCTACACAGGCAAAGTCGAACACGGTCGTGTTCACGAACGTCACCAGAATCTTCCTCCGCGAGGAGTATCACGTCCGAGAGGCCTTCGTCGCAGAAGCGTCGGATGCGTTTGCAGCGGGCGTCGTCGTTGTGCGGGATGGCGAGATTTGGTGCTTCGACTTCGGGGCCCCCAGTAGCCAGTGCGCCGCGACTGTGCGTGACGAAGAGCATGCCGAGTTCATCGACCTCGAGGGTGGTTCGATCGCCCCTGGACTCATCAGCGCAGGCTCGCCACTCGGCCTGCAGGAGATCGACCAGGAAGAGTCCACTCAGGACGGCTTCGTCTTCGATCCCCTCACGGAGGGTGTGCCCGAGATCATCGGCGGGTCTGGCGCCCTCATGCGCGCGGCTGATGGTCTGCAGTTCGCTACTCGCGATGCCCTGTATGTCCTCCTCCGTCCATGTCATTATATTCTTCTGACTCCAGGTCGCAGGCTCGCGTACCGCGCAGGCGTGACCACCGGCATCGTGGCGCCGCAGACGCACGGCTTCCTCGCGGGACTGAACACCGCGTTCTCGACTGCCGCGCGCCACAAGCTGGAGAGAGGCGGGATCGTCCAGGAGGCCGGCGCGGTGCATGTCGCGATCCACCCTGTCGGATCGCCGAGCGTGAGCACGCAGATCGCAGCGCTTCGCCACCTACTCTTGGGCGAGACGAGCAGCGATGTCAAAGAGTGGTTTGGAAGGATTAAACGTGTGCGTCTCCAGGAGGCTTGCTTCCGAGTATTGATTGGCGTCGGCTGGTGTTCTGATCAGGCGCGAACAGGGTGAAGTCCCTCTCGTCGTCCATGCGAGCAGTGCCGACATCATCGCGTCCGTCATTGCGCTCAAGGTCGAGGTCGAGTCCAAGCTCCGCACCTCGCTCAAGTTCACCATCCTCGGGGGGGCAGAAGCGCATCTCCTCGCTCGGGAGCTCGGTGCGGCGAACATCGGCGTGATCCTCACGCCTGCGCGGCCGTTCCCCAGCTCCTGGGAGGAGCGACGGATGTAAGCACGCTCAATTCCACTTCGCGCATGCTCGGATGTTTTACTAACCAGCACGCGCGGCCAGTCTCGCTGGACCGCCGCTGACGGAGAAGAGCGCGGTTACTGTGCTCCGAGAGTACGGCGTGACGGTCGGGTTGGGCATCAAGGAGATCTGGGACGCCCGCAACGCGCGGTTCGATCTTGCCTGGGTACGCATCCTCCGTTCTGTTCCCTTCGACTTCGCACTGAACATACCTCTTGTCTTACAGGCCGCTCTCGAGTCCGACGGCGCGCTGTCAAAGGCAGACGCTCTCGCGCTCGCGTCCGTCAACCTCGAGAAGCTGCTCGGCGTGGAGGCGAGCGACCTGCAGGGCGACCTCGTCGTGACGCGCGGAGGAGACTTGCTCGACTTTGGCGAGGTCGTCGCCGTGATCTCGCCGGGACGGGGTGTCGTGAACGTCCTGTGAGCCTGATGCGGTACGCGGTACGCAATTCGTGAAGACGGCTCGGAATGGAACGCTTGTGTTGCTTGTGTATTGGTTGATAATAAACGTTGGCGATTCACCCAAGTGGACTGTGAGGGCAATCGAGATATGTCATCCCACGCTGAAGTTACGAGAGAAGCCGGGGCCGAAGACGGGGACAGTCAAACCGAAAGAGGCCGAGTCCACTGATTCGTCTGACGAATGCAATACAGTACAACAAATAGAATACAATACAGTAATGCGGCGAACTATACCAAGAAATACTCAAGAAGTACAGCACAAGCGCAAAAGCTATGGACGGGTGCAGTGTAGGGACCTCGCGCGTAGCATGTCGCTCATGCGTCTCAATGACCCTTGATGCCAATGACTGCTTGCACGCTCCCTTCCGCCACTCGCTTGACGCTAATCAAGACCAGCTCAAAGTGCATGATCTCCTTGCTGCCGATCCTGAGAGGCGTCCCGCGTTCCTTCATCTTGATCTGTCACAAGAAGGGACAGGTAAGCCTAGAATTCACGAACCGAATACACTAACACGTACGATATGGTTCTTGACGTCCTGTGCGATGACGAACGCCAGCTCGCCACGGGTAATGGGCACACCCTGACGCTCAAAATTGACCTGCCCGTTCCCCTCGGGATTCGGCCAATCTGCGAACTGCAGGGACACGAAACCCGAACGCAGTCAGCCAACAAACAGCAGTCGAGTTACTACAAGCAGTCTTCCGATGCTCACCTCGTACCGAATCGATGCCTTCTTCTTGGTGGCGAGGGTACCAGTGAAGGCAGGGATGTGGGCGTTGATCACGGCATTCCCGTCGTGCTCCAGCAAGCCCATCGAAACGTTATACAGCACTTCTTCCTCATCGGTGGACACCCTCCCACGCCGGTACGGTCTGTGCGGCAAGACCTGCAGAAGCTAGTTAGTACACACGTGAATGCACGCATATACGAGCCTTCGGCCTTACCCTGATATTGACGGATGGCTAATAATGGGCATGCCGAGTCCATGTGCTTAACACACGGATCGTCCGCGAGAGATGTGGTGACACACTTACGTCGTATTGATAGCAACCACGAAGGCTAGGATTAGCCAACAGCCACTCCCGTCCGTTGCTGACGTATATTTCCTCCGAATTGTTTGCGCACAGGAGCAATGCGCCAGCCCGGAACGGGTGATTGACCTGGACAGGTTGACGTTTAAGCGAGTTGATTCCACAAATGTAGTAAGAATGTACCCACCGTTGGCCCATGGTAGGTCTTGCCGTCTATATCAATTACTTCAGCATACTGCGAGACCTGACGGGGCTGAAGGCGAGGTGAGCGTCGACAAGCATCGCATAGTAATACAAAACTCACCGCTATCCTCGAGGGAAGTCGCAGAGCGTTGTTAAGTTCGCTGTCCATGATGTGAAGGGCGTAGATGAGGCTGCTGAGCTTGGCTTGGGGAGAGGCATCTTCGGTCTGCTGGTTCATATACTGTCTGGTGAACGGAAAGATATCTAACTGAGCTCGGAGCATCAGTTACGGGGTTGGATGGCAAGAAATCCATCCTTCCGACCGGGCTTGCACGATATCTTCGACGGAGCGGAACAATAGTCCAAGACACAAAGACAAGGGATACCTAGCGAGACACTCCTCGGAGCTTCAGGGAGATGACGTGGGCGACCAGAACAATACTGGCAAGTGAGCCGGAGACCGGAATGTTGTTGCATCAAGTCATGACATAGCCGGCGCCCAGCCTCGCAGGTGGCGGCGAGGTCCAAGCACGACGGAGGAGCACGAAACAAACCTGCGGCACAAAAGCAGTTTGAACGGTAATGCTGCAAAGTGGTATCCACCAGCCAATATGCACAGGATGAGTGGCAGCGTATGCTTGCAAAGATGAGTGCTACTTGCCTAATTTGTGGCTATCATCAGTTTCAGACGTCGCCGGCAGAATGGAGGCCGCAAGTTGAAGCTGAGAGGGATATCCTCGGGATCCCAACGAAACCGAGATATAGTACACATGCCACATCATACGAGATGGCTAAAACGCTAAATCTGAATAGCAAACTAACGCCACACGTACTATAGGGATAGAGGGCACCGCGGCACAAGTCGGAGCTGTTGATTACATTTTGGATGTGTCCGAGAAAAGGCTCCGAGAGAGCGGGAAAGTTGAGCGTTCGAAGTTGCATACGATAGTAAGTCCTGTGGAGACGCCACGCATAGGACTCGGTTCATTGTTGCCAAACAGAAGCCGCTGCTTGGGGCCATGCCGGCGCTTAGACCACTAACACAAGGCGGACAGCCTAAAAACTACTATCAGCATGTTCCGTCCCCAGCGGTCATGACGGCATTGACACACTAATGTTGATGTAAATACTGGTAGTGACCATCGATCGGCGCGAGTGGCACCTCCCTGGCACCGCCGGGGTCCGACAGTCGAAATGGGGATGGCTTGAAGAGACACGTTTAAGACGAGTGGTTGGTTCGGGTATCTGCGTCAGTAACATTTCAGCGTGTTTCATGAGACACAGGTATTACTAAAAACAACACCTCTCTCGTGGCGGCACTGTGAATCATGACGGCAGCCGAGGGACGGTCGGTGGAAGAGAGCCGATGCAGCTGTGCTGTTAGTGGATTCCAATATTCGATCTCCGATAATGCTTCCTCGCATTACATCTACACTCCGCTCAGCACTGCATTTTCGGAGTGGCAAACGACTCGGAGTTGCCGATGAGTCAGGCTCGTCGGAGATGGCCGTCGGGCTTGTTCTGAGCCTTCCATCGCTCTCTCGTCCTACAGAACTACATGCACTAAGCAGGATCACCATCTGGCAGGTCAAGATGCGCACACCCTGCATTCAAATCGTTTCACTCAGACAACGTACCGGGAGATCAAGCACAAATTTCTCGGCCGGACCCGTCGAAGGGCCTTGAGACTCGAAGGGAAAGTTGATAGGTGAGAATGACGACACATGCGCATAGAATACGCTTCGTATGTATACTAACCCCGTATACGCAATAGGACTAAAGGAACATTGCCAGCAAGAGGGACGAATGGCACGAAACAGGAAGAGCGTGCGATTTTTGCGCGGCATGGAAATCGGCCACGTCAGAGTTTTGTATGTAAATCATAGTTCAATCGGACAAGACACCAATCCGCGGTTGGATGCTCGCTTGGGAGACGAGCGTGATATCGAGGATGACGAGGTTGTCCAGGTGGTAAGGGAACTGCTTCCCGTCGAGTGAATCCTATCCAAAATTTAATCAGCCAGAATCTGACGAATTATCATCGAACATCCCTCACCTTGAAGCAATGCAAGGCTTTCGCGGTTTCCACCACCAAACGTTCGACGGTGGGTTGCTCCTTCTTGCTGTTCAGGACATTGAATCGCTTCTGCCACTCAGGGAAACCATCGAACTGTTGGTGGAAACCCGACAGTTGTCAGCCAACGAGGATACCATGTGCAGGAACTAGATCTACGAACATGAAATCGCCAGGACAGCTTTTGGCCGACCTCGACATCGGGGAATGCACAGCGTTTGTTGTCCGGCAAGTCCGTCAGCCGCTTGCCCCTGATTGCGCGGGAAACGAGGTCGCCATCTGGCTCGAAACTGATACCGTGTTGTCGACTCCAGGTACCGTTTGACTGTCGAGATTGGTAAGGGGTTTGTCGCAACTCTTCATACTGGAATAGATGAAGTTCGTTGGCTGAACGTCTGTATAAAGGAATCCTTCGAGACTCACCGCAAAAGGCTGAGGCTGAGGGGACGGAGAGTTGAGAGCCGCAGGCATGGCGCTGCCACGCTGGTGGTACGAGCTCAGCGCACCTGCCGTGCCATCCGCCTCGGACGGCAGCATGAACAACCCTTGGGGGAGTTCAAGCTGTGTTGGCGACATGCCCATCGGTTGGTTGTTCTCGAACCGGAATGATCGCGCCGAAGTAGGGATCGCGGTAGAGGGGTACGTATGAGAGTGAGGTGGAGGAGGTGGGGGGAGGACCTGCACAGGGTCGGTGTATACGTGACGACCAGTGATGGTCCTATCAAGTTCCCATTGAGTTTTATATGTGCAGTCCAGCAAAAGAAGGCGGATACAGTGAACCTGAGCGTCACGACACTCTATCAGGCATGTGCTGCTGTAGTTGGACAAGCCACAGCCCAAGTCGACGGCACCTGTTGGGAGTGCATTCTAGACAAGGGGAAAACCTGTGCCGTAGAACAATCACGTCCGACCAGCCAGTGCAAACACACCCGGGAGCGCGTTCTGACTTCTCCTTGACTTGAACGCAGTGGCAGTTAGGCATTCCTGAGTCAGATAACGGGAAGGTCGCATGGCCGAACTTGACCACAGCCTTACTAGTAATACATAGCACAGCACCAGGCGGCGATTCGCGAAGAGCCCCAAACCACAATACATTAATGCACGTGCATAGCATAGCCGCACGCCTCGGACGGACGACAATCCACGAAAGACCGTGCGCTCCGTGCAAGACGCCAAGAGCGGCTACATAGCAAGTACAACGGGCCGCGACTGTAACACCACATGAGAAGCACATCAAAAGTTAAGTTCCGGGACCGCCTAGGACCGTCCGACCAACGTCCTCCGCATCCCGACGTTTCTCACACTCGTCCAAGACCCAGCGCGAGGCTAGCCGCTGCCGCTCCAGGCCCCCGCTCCACGTCGGTCTTGCTGTCGTCGAGGTCGGCAAAGACGATGCCGATCGTCGCGGGGTCAAACTCGGGCACCGAGTCCCCGCCCTGGATTGCCCTGGCACGAAAAGGCGGGGAGAGCGTGAGCACACGCGCAGGATGATGCAGAGGGTCAATGTCAGTGGGCAATGTCGATGTGGCTCGAGCAGAAGTTCTACCTGGGCGCGACCATGCTTCGGATCCTATGTAGGCCCTTCCCTAGTCACAGTCCACGTCCAGGCCCGAACCACGCTCGAATCAAACTCAAAAATAGAAACGTTCGGATCCTCGCGCGATGCGCCCCGCACGGACGCGCAGGCGTGTGGAAAGAAGCGAGCGCGAGCAGAGGAAGGAATGGACGAGAACCATCCAGTCGATTCGAAGGGGACGTGTGCAGGAACATTGTGACTCACGATAGATGCATGGGGATGTGCGTCGTGACGAGGCCGGAGCTCGTCCGTGTTGCGGGGAAGCGCCGCGAGCTTGAGCTGCCCTCGGAGGAGAGCGCGTCTGAGTGCGTGGACGCATCGGCCGCGGGCTTGGACTTGGTTCTGATGTCTTCGAGGCCGAGGAACGCGAGCGAGGACGCGATCACGCTGTGGCGCGTTAGGTGAGCCTCGCGCAGAGGAGGATGTGGAGCGGAGGAGGATGGGGAGGGCGAAGAACGTACCTGATTGTCATCGCGGGAAGGGAGAGCAGCACGTCCATCCCCGCTGCCGAAGCACACGTCAGAACACGTCACGCAAGACTCGGAGGGAAAGCGCGCGCGTACCGTTCAGGTTCGCGAACGCGAGGACGGCGACGGGCATGTTCGCGGTGCACGTCGCGAGGACGTACCCTAAGCCCTGCACGCATAGGACGTCGCCGACGGACCACCTGCGGCCACTCTGCTCCTCGTGCACGCGCCGCACGGCCCAGACGGTGGCAAGCATGATGAGGAGGTCGTATACGAACGCTGTTCGTGCATCGTCGGTGAGGGATGTGCGCCTCAGAGGGGTGATAGAGGGACGAACTGTAAAGATAATACAGCGCGAGGAAGGTGGCGTGCCAGGTGACGACTGTGCATGAGGTGGTAGCATCATCCCAGCGGGCGCGCACGGTCCAGATGCCCTCTGCAGCAGACGGCGCACATACGACGTCAGCGGAGAGGACTAGGAGGGAAAGAGTCGGATGAGGACGCACGGGAGACCATCAGACAGCCTTGGATGAGCGCGCCAAACAACAGGAAGTACAGCGGTCCGTGGCATTTGAGTGTCCAGAATATGGCGACCCTAGAGTAGTGAGAACAATATGTGAGGTACTGGACGGTGATGTAAAGGCGCGCGTAACGTACGGTCGGGAACAGATGATGAAGCTCGCGAAGGTGCTCGCGAGACAACCTAGACTCTACAGGGGAAGAATGAGAGGGAATGGTTACGATATTTGTGGACGGCCACGCACTGCGAAGATCCGATAGGCCGCTGTTCGCGCTTGGAGTCAGCAGCGTGTCATTATTCAAAGGGAAGGTGTTGGTACGCACGGTCGCAGGATATACGGATTTTGACACGTCCTGAGATCACGCTGCCACAGAATTGGCGCAGATGTCAGCGCGACCTAGCCTGGAAGGCGAAGGAGGGATGCGCACGCACAAGAACAGCAGCGCAGTCAATGTGATGTAGCGCGCGAGGAGGTAGGGGATGTGCACGATCCGGAAGACGCGCTTGCGCGCGATGAGCTCCCACTCGACGTTCAAGGTGCTCACAAACTGGGTTCTGCATTATGAGCGCAATCGTGAGGCTCAGCGTCCGCGAGGGGGTGAGGGGGGAGGGGGGGTTGTGCGGAGGCGTACGTACCCGAAGAAGCCGAGCAAGAAGACGGCGAGTTGGTCATAGAGAAAGAAGACGTACGCGACCACGTTGGGGTCCTTCCAGTTTACCATCCTCGGCCCGTTCCCAAGCGCAGAGTGTGAGTTGGTTCCTAGGAAGGCCTGCCAGCTGCAGGACAGACTGCTAGCGTGTGTGGTGCGGGGATTGCGATGTGGCGACTGTAGGAAGCAAGAGATAACGAGCGGACGAGGAGGGCTTCGCTCCTCGAGCTGCGGGTTATAGAGACCTGGTTACGGGCCCAAGAGGGTGACGGCAGCGAAGAGTACGGCGGGACCTAGAAGGTCTGGGCCAGATGGAGGTCAGAGCGAGACGCTACGGCCCTGGTGCTCGCTGCCAGGCATCTATATGTGCGTGGGGCGGGCGCAAGAGGAAATAGAGTAGGCAGGGTCGTTCGGCTGTCGAACGTCAGTCGCGAGCGACGCAGGCGAATGTCGTAAAGGTCAGCTAAGCGTGCGCGGTTTGTGCATTGTCAGGATGGGAGGGTAGCAGGCAGGAACGAAGGGGGCTAGAAGGTGCCTGCGGGTGGGCTGATAGGCTCGCCTGAGGTAGAAGGATTTGCGACAAGGGAGAGAAGCTCAAGCCACGTGCGCGAAGATGGGCGACCCTGAGCGTGGAAGCACTGCAGGGTGCATCAGCGAAGGCTTCCATCGTCGGCTCGATTGAATATCTCCGGCGAGCGTTACGTATGGCTGGGCTCGGTGCGGTGTCGTGCTGCTGTGGATGATGAGGCATATGTTTGTGTGCTTCCGAGAGATCGAACCTGGAGTGGCGAGTTGTACACGGGAGAACGACTAGGGGGACCTTGGCGTTGGACATTGGCCTGCAGCAATATTGTATAGGATCGACCATTGGCCAATCAGCTCTCAGGGTGGACCATACTTACTAGGGACAGGCCGCGACAGGTGGGATATTGCATGTGATGGAGATGGTCGTTCGGCGCGGCACCCTAGTACGTCATGAATGCGTAAGTCAGTACTTGCAAATGCCAAACTCCGCAACGCTGGCGTCATGTGTACGGTTCGCATCAGCAGGGAGAGGAGGGAAGGAAGCATGAGGGAAAGCGGGGCATTCGATTGCACAGGTAGTCGGGGAGCACATGCACGCGGTGAAGGACAACAACGAGTCTCATAGAAATTGGAGGCAAATGGGATCACTTGCGAGAGACTGCGAACTTCCTCAGCATCGCTGGAGGATATGGCATCAACTCACATGCATAACGGTCGTTCCGATCCAATATTCAAACCATGGCAGGTACCTAAATAAGCTCTGAATTTGTTTGAAGCCGAATGGGTTGTGATACTCTTGCAAACGGGTTCCCGTTGGTGAGCTGTTCCGCAGAATGATCAGTTTCCAGACGCGCAGAACAAGCCAGGAAGCAGAGGAGCAAACCGAGTCGGACCACAAGTGCAGTCCCACGTGGTATGAACCACGTGCGGTGTGACAGTACGCGTGGAGTGTGACGGACGCGTATTTGATGCGCGACCGGCGGCTGATTGGTGCGTTTGTCTTCCGGCACCGACGACGACGTGCGCGACATGGCTGAGCCACAGAGACTTCGGATGCCCACCATCACTGGTCAGCAATTAGACTTCATTTTCGATGCAGTACTGACCCCGCCGCAGGTTACAAACTCACGAAACAAATCGGCGGTGGCGGCTTCTCGACGTCAGCATTCTCCCTTTGTCCTCCGGCAACTAACTTATACTCCTCATCCGTTTATTTCACAGAGTATATCAAGCCATTCATCCAGAAACCCATCATGTGGCCGCCTGCAAGGTCGTCATCCTCACCCCCGATTTCACAGATTGGCAAATGAGGGCCATCGAGAGGGAGGTCCGCGTCCATAGGGAACTCAAGCACAGGCATATCCTCGAGCTCAAAGGTGCCGCCAAGCTCGAAATCGACCAGGCCAAGGCCACCGGATACCTCCCCGGCTTTTACCTCCTCATGGAAATCGCCGCAGGCGGCGACCTCTTCGACAAGATCGGTCCGTCCTTTCGCCCGGAACTCTGCAACGTCGCGCTGATGACCACTTCTCAGCCGTTGACGTTGGCCTCAACGAGGACATCGCGCATTTCTACTTCTGTCAGATGCTCTCCGGTCTGGTGCGTGTCATTCTCTCATTGTATGTCAGAGCCGGATGCGCCGAGGCTGCGTATCCCGCATGATGCGCATTAGTCATTTGCGGCCCCGCCCAGGCAAGGCG
This sequence comes from Sanguinoderma infundibulare, assembly GCA_032821775.1. Lineage (NCBI taxonomy): Eukaryota > Fungi > Basidiomycota > Agaricomycetes > Polyporales > Polyporaceae > Sanguinoderma > Sanguinoderma infundibulare. The sequence continues at coordinate 562,964 of JAVLRN010000014.1, read as the reverse complement.
GCTGAGCATCAAGCAATCAGCCTATTAAGTAATATACGGGTCTACTGACGCTGGTGTTGCTATCTCGAGTTGACCCAGCGTACCCATCTCTCGTCTACGGAACCCGTTATTCTCCTTACCAGACGTATCTTGACACCACCCGAAAAGGAACGAAGACAGCGGATGGGAAGCACCGATACCTCTCCTTGATTTCGTATATACTGGTAGGGCAGCAGATCTTGTGCTTCCCCCTGCCGACGCGCCGAGTGTGTCCAACTCACGCGCCAGATTCAGGACCAGTTAGGTGATAGTCTGCTAAGCTTTGGGCGCATAGAAGGGGAGCCTTGGGACGAGTTTCATAGCTCTTGGGCCGCAATGAAGGGAGCCCCCACCCGCCTATACGAAGTTCACCAGACGTGAACGGAGGGTCTCTGGACGGTCCTTTCTCCCCCTCCTTCCCATTCTAGATCACGCTCACGAGGCCTCCCTTGGCGGCTGGTGGCCACTGACGTGTCTCGGGACCTGGAGGACGTCTGGCCTTTGTCCAATTCCCTTGTAAATGTGTTCCGGCTCTGACATGCGGTCCGTATCGCCCCGACGGATATTGATCTTTGTCTGCAGGCGTACATCCACGATCTAGGCGTATGCCACAGAGACCTCAAGCCAGAAAACCTCCTGCTAGATGCCGCAGGAACGCTCAAGATCAGCGACTTCGGGCTCTGTGCAGTCTACAAGACTAAAGAAGAGGACAAGCCTCCCAAGACGCGCATGCTTAACGACCGGTGCGGGAGCTTGCCGTACCTTGCACCAGAGGTGAGAACCGTATCTACCTTCGGTTTTATCTTCGATCTCTGACAGCGGTCAATCTTCGCCGTTAGATGCGCGGCGTAGAGCCCTACGCAGCAGAGCCGATCGACGTGTGGGGCAGCGGCGTCATCCTCTTCACGCTGCTCGCAGGCAGTAAGCCATCGTTTCACTCCCCTCGGTCTAGAAGCACCAGATGACCGATCGTCCCGCCAGATACGCCATGGGATGAACCGTCGCGCGACAGCCTCGAGTACAAGCAGTACGTCACCGGCGAGGCGTTCAATCGCAAGCCATGGAGCCGCTTTTCGACAGATGTGCTCTGTACGCCCTTTCTCTGCCAGCCGCGGTATCCATGGCTTATGCGAATAACACAGCGCTGCTTACGGGCATGCTCGACATCAACGCTCCCAGCCGGATGACGCTCTCGGACGTCGCGGAGCACGCATGGGTAACACAGTACGTCTCCCTCCCTCCCGTCCCCCCATCCAGCTTCATCACTCACGTCCCCACAGAGACAGCGAGATCGCCACCCAGGGCCTCTCCGCCATCGCCGAGTCGCTCACCCAAGGCCTCCGCGAATCTGGCCAGCTCTCCATCGCCGAGCCCTCCCTCGCGGGCACCGACACCGACGACGACGGGGACACGATCATGGGCGACGACGAAACACCCCGACCCGCGCCGCACCCGGCCAAGTCGCAGTTCACGCAGACGCTCATGCTCTTCTCCCAGGTCCAGGGCAGCGCGCGGTACCGGTACACGCCGCACCTCACGCGCTTCTTCGCGGCGCTCCTGCCGCCCGCGCTGCTCGTGCTTGTGCAGGAGGCGCTGGCGGACATGGGCGTGAAGCAGAACGCGCCGAAGGAGCTGATCATCCAGGACGACGGCGAGGACGGCGAGGAGGAGGAGGTGCCGATGCTGCGGATGCGGATCGGGACCAAGGACCGGCGGAAGCTGCACATGAAGGGGTGGGTGGAGATGGAGGAGATGAAGCTCGAGGGCTACACGGGCAGCTTCGTCGTGTTCGCGCGGGACACGGTCGGTCGACTTTGTGTGTGTCTCCTGAGTTGTGCTGGCTGACGATGGAATACACGACGACAGGGCAACCCGCTCGAATGGCGCTGGATGTGGAAGACGCTCGTCGAGCACCCGCTCATCCTCCCGTATGTGTACAGGAAGAGCCCGCAGTGACGCAGTTGTCTGAGCTCGCGGGGGACATCGTGTTCCGGTTGATGATGATGTACCCGGTTTTGTTCTCGTTGTATACATAGGACGTCGCTCATGCATGGATTTGACGATGCTCACAGTGCGTTGCGCAAGAACTGGACTGACGACAGATGATCGAACATATCGCGCATGTAAGCACGCCCCTCATAAGATACTTTCATAACTCTGCTGTGTACACACGAACGTACCTCGGATTTATTTGCAGTAATTCGTACATCTTTATCCATTCATGCTCTCACCTCCGCCTACCTGACTTCTACACAGCGCATTAACAGTAGGTTGCTAGGATCCGGATGCACTCATCGTACAATAGCATAAATACCGACGACCTTCTTCGGTCAGGAACCAATCAATCCTTTCCGACCTACAGCCTCTCGAGTGCACCTCACCGTCTCCGCAGACGCGCGCCCTAGCGGACGTGCGCTTGAAGCACAGCCCGTACTGACCACGCGTTCGCCACGGCCCTTCTACCATCATCTGCCTTCGGGTCACAACACATCCCATCGAGTTTGCCGAGCCAATCCCCTTTCGATCCAACCGTCCTCAGTCATACCATGCACATATACCTTGTTCGTGTCTGCCAGAGGACAGATCAGTCCCTGTATCTCGAACGCAAGCCGAACGCGACCACCGACGACGATTACATCGCGATCTCTCACGTATGGGGCACTCCTGAGACAGTCAGGGAAATAGTGGTTGATGGTCATCCTGGTGCGTGAATTGGACTTCACGGAAAGCAGGATCGAGCTCACCGTCCGGCCTTCGCCAGGGGTCGTCAAGCTCAGTCCCGAAAAACGAGATATCCTCTCCATCCTCAGCCGTCCCGACATCTGCGGCTCCGACTGGTTCTGGATGGACCTCTTCTGCATCGACCAGACCGAGTCCGCGACAATCAGCATCGCAGACCAGCTGATGTCGATCCCCCACGTCTACAAGTCGAGCCGCTGCGTCAAAGTGCTCCTGGAGCACCCCATATGCGCCGACTGGCATGCGACCGTCATGGACCTCATGAATAGCAAGAACTGGCGCGACGACGACAGCGCGACGGACGAGAAGTTCGTACGCAAGGCGGTGGCTCACACCGTGGTTTGCGGGCCGCACATGGTGTGCTTCGATCCCTGGTTCGAGCGGGTGTGGACGCGCCAGGAGGGTCTGTATGGGAAGGTCCTGGACATAGTCCCCCTGAACCTCATACCATGCCCTGGCAAGCAGAATCGAGTTGATGAAGAGCATGCGAGAGGGATGAGTGACTATTTTACCACGAAGACTGTGGTCGTCATTCAGTTCCTGCGCGATAAACTCGCGTATCATGGGGTCGAGGACGCCGCTGAGCCCAGGTCGAATGCCAGCAAGCTATATTTAGATCTTGTCTACCGGTGCGTCCGTCAGTAGGCTTTCTTGCTCTCCAGTCGGCCTGACGAACTGTGATATGGGTAGGCGCCACCTCGACATGGCGACGTACGGAGGCGGAATCGGCCCTGCTGCTAGCTACGCGCCGCTTTACTCAGCATGGGAAAGTGGGCGGGCGACGACCAAATGCCGTGACTACGTCCTGGCTGTTTTCCCGGACTTAAACGGCTACACCCCTCCCCCTGATATGCGCACGATGACGTTCCCGCAACTGGTGGCGGATGCACTCTGTCAAGGTCCGATTCAACAATGTTATCACATCGTACCGAAAGTCCCGGCTGGCATGATGAAAGGCTCAGCGGCGACGTCCCTGACGGAGAGCATGGCGCCGTGGATCCTCGAGCAGCCGGACAACCTCAGCGATGCGTATGGCAGCGTTATGATCATTCCGCGAGCGTGGTTACTCGTCAGATCACCTGCAGCCGAAAAGCTCTACTGCTTGTGCAGACAAGTCACGGTCGAGGACGTACAACTTGCCAGTGGCCACCGGGAGGTGCCGCACATCCTCAAGATGTGTATGGAGACGATGAACTTCAACACGCAGAAGGCGCTCACCCGCTCGTTCGACCCAACCATGGGAATGTCGAGGGATCAAATGCACACGGAGCGGGGGCGCGTGCTGCGGTACCTCTGGCACAAAATACTGTGTCGCGCTGCACACAACGGCATAGAGCACTCAGACGATGCTAGTGATGTCCAGGAGGCCATTTTCGGGGAGGAGCTCCGGCGATTCCTCGTCTGCCTGATATGTGGAACGTCGCTAACCACGTCAGATGTCATCCTTTCGCATGCCTCGCCTTGCGTCCTCTCAACGCCTGTCGGCAAAATTCTCGCGGTGGTTCGCCTGGATGAGGGTGAAGCGCATCGTCAAACGCCGCAGGAGCTTCGGCTTATTGCATCGCCATTGACCGACTATCAAGGTTTTCTGGTCGCGTCGCAAACTAGGACAGGTGCCATCACCACCGTGATTGGGAGGACTGTCATCCCGTCGACGACATTTCTGCAGGCCATGTTTCAGCACGCACTGGTGGGAGGGAGCTTTGAGGAGGTATCGCGGTAACGCAATGCATCGAGGTTTTCATTGCTCTTCGTACGTTTAAGTTTGTGGCCAGATTAACCTGCAGTAATATCACCCAACTCAGATTCCGAGCACAGTCTCACCCTCCTTGAACCCCATCTTCCTCAAACCGTTCCCTTCTCGACCAGCCCGGACGGTCCGCACAGTAGCATCCCAATGCCTCGCTTCCCCCGATTGAAGTGTTCCTACGAGTCCATGACCTCCTTATCGAACATTTATCCGATACGGTGCTAGACAATAAGTGACGATGGTTGCTGTACTCTATAGCGATTTACACAAACAATTATTCAAGCAGACGGTGTTTGTTTAAGGACTTACGTTTAGATGGAAGGATTCTCTCGAGATATTGGATAGCGTGCGCGTCCGCCGATCGGTGCACACGTCCCTGTGGAATGCTCCCTTGATTCATATCATACATACATCATGCGTAACCGCGTTCGAGCTGAATGCTACTGCGTGGCATTGACTTCTGGAGAGGTGACGAGGAAGTAATTCGCTCCGACTAGCTTGAGACCATGCTTCTCCGCAAACGTGATGGGATTCCAACTTCGCCGCTCTTCCAGAGCCGCGCCGTATTCTGGTGCGTCATGCGGCACTGCGAACTGCTCTGAGCTCGTGGGCTCTTGGAAAAGGAGGAACGCTAGTTTGGCGTTTCGAGGGGGAGAAGGGGAGGATGTCAAACTTTAGGGCATGACATCCGCGCAGGGCCCAATGGAATGGTACAGTGAGGACTCACTATATCTGTGTATCCCCGAGTTCGGACGAGGACCAGGAGCACGATAAGGCGTCGTGGATGGGTGCGTCTTGAGCGCATTCAGAGCCTCGGCCGAGTTGGACGTAAGTGCGGGCGACTTCAAGCCCGTGATCTGTGTGCCAGGAATCCGCCCACCGGTCCAGTCAACCTTGACAAACGAAAGGACGAGAGAAACGTACCACCCAGTGCCTGAACGATCTGTATACCGCGTCCGCACGGTACGGCGCGTCGGGATCGAGCATGGCGAGCGTGTACGAGGCTTCCGACGCGTCGTCCCAGGGACCGTTCAGCGCGGCAAGTCGGATCTCCGGCTCGTCCTGGGTCTCTTCTACCGTCATCTCGTTTCCGAGATTCACCTCCGCTCCGTTGGGGTAGATGACTGAGAAGAGAACGGTCGGAGTGAAGGTGTGAGAGGCGGGGACGACATCTGGGATGATCTGTTCCTTCTCGAGAGCGGAGACGATGGCGGTGAGGGGGTCTGAGGACATTCTGGTTGTGCTCACTGTTGTCTGTATGCACGCAGTTGGGGGGATGATGGGCAGAGATGATTGATGCAGGATGAGTCGCACTTCCAACGTCCATCCCGTCGCCTGAGGTCACTCAAGGAAGCTGCGGAGCAGCCGGCCCGGTACCGGAACGTTTGCGCCACTTGGGGCTTGACCTCTGGCTGGGGCCGCCGTGCCTTCCCTTCGTTCCACGACCACGCTGCCGTCACCCCTTGCTTGCACGCTTCCTAGTCCGGAGGATCCGACACTCGGCTGCAGGTGCTAGTTTCCGTATGCACTGGATAAGACGTCGACACCTAGCAAAGCAAATGTCAAGGCGTTCCAGTTCGTGCGAGATATGGTGGAGGGACGAAAGCGTTGCTGCGCTTTTCGGCACTGCGCATTTTGGAGGATACGGTATGTGCGTGACGAGCATCTAACAACTTCCAGTCCCTAGAGCTACTGCATGGGAACGATTCATCGTGCACTACCCCTACATTCAACTTGCCGTGGTGAGACGAGCATTGGGTGCCCTCTTGTCCGTGTAGGTCCGGAAGGTTGTGATTGGCAGTCATCGAAGCATCCTGAAGTAGTAGGTCAGTTATACAATTCATTGCCCCGGCAGTCTAACAAGACGTGCTGGCACTACCCGCAGGTCCGACCCTCCATGCCTTCGCATACAACGACTGCTTTACTCGCCGAGTCTGTGAGTAAGATCGGGCCGATCGTTGATGGACGCATATATGCAGGCGTTTTGGGCCCGAGGCACATTGGAGGGCGTTCGGACGATCTGATAAGTGAGCGTTCAGGATCAAAAGTCCATTGTATGAACGTTCTGACCCTCTCAATCCTTTTGAAGAGTCGGTCACCCGGTCTTTTGTTCCCTGGAGGCGTCCTGTCTCGGAAATACAAGAGACCCAGAAGTTCATGCCCGCGTCGAGCCAACAACCTGAACTCACCATGCGATCGCGCCTCTCGGAGCATGACAAGGTGAGTTTTCAAGATGACGAGGGTCGTGTGGTGGATACGAATGGTTGTGAGTTTCCGATCTCATCGGTGCGACACTCTCCTGGCTATTGACCGTGCAATTCTCAGCACAACGCGAAAGGAGAGGTCCAGCATTGCTGTTGGTGAGCGTTGAGTTGCTCGACTTTGACGGCTTGTCCTTGGCTGAGTCGTTCACTCTGAGGTCTCTGTCCCCGTTTGGCCATAGCCGATCCTAGGATATGTCCACCGCACGCCTCCGTGAAACGCCGCTGCGGTGCGCGTCCGTGCTTGCAAGATCCTGATAGCCATTTGACGCCGCAGGCCTCAGGAGGTACGTTTCATTGAGGAATGCACTGTGGATTGAATAGCTCGGCCCGAGGAAATCTAGCATCGGTCGGAGATGATCATCATTTCGTTGGACGTCTTCATCATGACTGCATGCCCTGCCGCGCCAACAATCGTTTACGACTATCCACTGCGGTCTGCGGATGAAGCTGCTGGGCTGTTCGTACAGGCAGGGATCGGAGGGATTGCTGCTGCGGGATGGTAAGTCTTGGGAAGTACACGAGTACACGAATAGTTACTGTCCTATTGCAGGCGCCGATGGCACGACGCTCGGCAATATCCGCCACTGTGTACCAAGCTCACACCGGCGCGAGCGCATTTACGAGACGTGGGGACGTGTCTCGGCCATGAACTGTATCTCCGGCGGTAATTTCTCCAGGCGTAAGTGTGATTCGGTCCATAGCCTATGAGCGGAGCGACATTGCTCATAGGTCGTTCACTGGCAGGTTTCGGATATCCACTTTTAATTGGTTATTATCATCCATGGCGATTATGGACCATGCGGTAGTCATTATAGGCACCTCTTATACTTAGGGCATGCAGTGTGAGTGCATTTCTAACTTCGAAGCCCCATTGCGGCTGTAGGATTGCCCCCATCGTGCTGAGATCCACCACCGACGTCGACTCTGGGGCACTCCGCAAACTTACGGCTCCACGTGCTGCTTTCGGAGTATTCGAGAAGACTCGACCTTGGTTCTCAAAAAATTTTTGACATCAGTGCTCGCCGATAAAATGGTTAGTCGATGTCCATTTGACGCCATCCAGTGTCCCGATGTGGACTTGATCTCTCCTCAAGCCTCCCTCATACTCGTAAGATGGTTGGAGATAGATGGGTACGAGTATGCGGCGGGTACGTCTACTCTCTTCCTTCTTTGTTATCGCGCGATCTGGACACCTCACCAATTCGCACCTGAGGGACACGTTCATGGGTGTCGGCATCATGTGGTGCATCACTAAACCCAGTTAAAGCGATCGGATATCTATCCTTCCGCTTCGCCTTGTGTTTTCTGCACAAGTGCCTTGCCCCACGCCTGTCTGGACAGGTTGCGTCGGTATCCCGCCGTGTAATGGGGGATGGTTTGCGGCTCCGACGTAGTAGATACAGCTTATAAGCATCGACGAAACACGAGTCCACGACAATACCCGCACTGTGGACTTCTCTGCTGCAGCAATCCCGTTGAAGGTGACTCGTCGGCAAAGGTTTCCATCATCGTGTCCAAGCGCAAAATGCCCTCGAACAAGTCACCCTTTCTCGACGGATCGGGATTCGAAGAAAGAGAGGTCCATCTCGACGATCTTTATCGTGGAGTGTCGCTTTTCATGAAAAGCAGTGTGAGCATTTGTTACACTACAAGCAGCCACACGAGCTCATGACGCGGACAGAACCATGATCACTGCAACTCCAGGGAGGCGTTACGGGAGGCGACTCCGATTGTGCTTGAGTTGCTCAAACAGGCCTACTACGACCATCACAATCCTTTATTCAACGCACAACCACGGAACATCATTGTCAAGCGAAAAGTTGTGGAGATCAAATTCTCCGAAGGAAATTGTGGCCTCGAGGGTTACAAAGTAAGCGTTTTCGCGACGACTGCAATCTCAGCTCGAGCGTATGGTTTTAACCTTCCGCGACGTCCATAGATCATTCGGCAGGCCAAGCGTCCAGATAGTAGCGAAACGAACAGAGACCTATGCACCATTCCCTTCAACATATCGATGAACGAGGCACAGCAGGGCGACTTTCTCAACGCGGACGGTCCCGCCTTCGTTTACTTCGTCGGGCAGAAGCCCAGGGATAAACTCGAGATCAGCATCCCAGTAAATGTGAGTGTTCCTCTCGAGCCCCCGCCTTGCGTTTTCAGTGATAGGACTCCTCACAGCAGTTGAGGTGCAGATTGACGGGGTGTCGTACCACACGGCCACCAAACACATCGTATGGGAGGCCGGTCGGCCAGTCACGAAGGGCAAGCTGGCGAAAATAATTGTAGGGGAGGTGACGGCGCTCCTCGTAGGTCTATCATGATGCTCCTGGAAGGCCTCCTCTGACAACAGCTTAAAGGCCAGAATCGAGGGAGCGAACAAGGTGCTACGGCACGGCGATAGGGAGGTGACTCTTGAGGACTTGTTCTTGGTAGATTTGGTTCTGAAGTCCGAAGGAAGCTTCCAACCCACGATCGCGCTCCGCGTCCATCCATAGAGGAGACCATCCACCCATGACTCAGGCTCTAGCCCAGAATGATCCCGCGTCGAACCGTACGTTATGCATCTGCAAACGAACGCTTGGATTAGGATACTAGTGGACAGATTACTGGTTGTACGTATGCACGGCGATTTAAGTCCAATTGTTGAAGATAATCTTATTGCCAGCATCGGTCAGGCGAATTGTGCAACTTGTGAGCCTGATGGTAGCCTGGCTAATTTGCCCATGCATAGTCAGCCCACCGGAGAGATCTAATACGTTGACATCTGATGCGCATCGCGAAGATTCAATCGGCAATATACTGCATATACCCGAGTAAGGCCTTCAAAGAGTCGTATCTCGCGGAGCAGGATATCAGCCCAAAGCTCTGTCAAATTGAATGCATGTATCTATGTGGATAGAAAGCGCGATTTGCTTGCAGGTGGCCACGCTCCCAAATATCCCATTGCGCAGATATTTGGCATGAGCGTGGGATAGTAGGGGTCAATAAGTTACCGATGCTTCGACATCAATCCGGATATCTTCTTACCAACGGCTCTTGGCTTCAATTTGGACCCACCTTCAACATGCCAGGGCCTATGCCTTGCGCCGAGAGCAGCTGGGGCAGATCACGGGCCATTTGGGTCTAATAACCGCCAGTGGGTGAGGTGTACCACACGTTTTAGGGCGGTAACACGTGTAAAACGTCACTCCTAGCCTAAAACTGCAGTGTCGGGATATCTGGGCTAGCGCTGATGCGTACCAAGTTCCTCGTCAACGTTCGTCCTGCTTGAAATGAAAGCGTGTTAAACTGATTATCCTCTCACCCGAATGGCCAGACATACACCATGCGTGTGGCCTTTGGCAATATTTAATCTGCATAGCGGCCTGCGGAACGCATAGCGCGTATGGTGAAGTACTTTAAGTTGAAACATCAATGGCTCAGCAGCGACACTCGATTCCTAGCATGTCTTCCACTCCAACGTCTCAGAGAGCTGTGGTTTGTCAAATATGTCCCTGAAGATTAATCGTCGTTTACATTGATTTCAGGCTATCTCGCAACTCGTCGACTTGCCAGACGGAACCCAGGTGATCGACCTACAAGGCGTGACTTACCGGAAGATCACCACCAAGAGCGAGATGCGCCTCATCCCTGGAACGAATCTGGGAAGCGATAGTTTGTAGGTCCATCAAACGCTTTCTTTTCGACTTGCTGACATTATTCCACCGAGAGGTGTCGCAGACTCTTCGATGACTTTCCCCTGGGAAGTCGCGCGATCGTCAGGAACGCAGCTCTGGGGAAGAGCAATTATATCAAAACTGAAAAGGGCTGGATCCTCGATGACTTGGTTACGTCGAAGCGTCTGTCCTCCCGATCGCGAGGAGAGACGTGTGGTTGCGTTCCGAAATGTCGCCGTGCCATTCAGCCAAGTCCGAGGACAAGTTCAAGTTCAACTCGAAATCAACCACTATGCCACTAGTACCGACGCCCTTCAAGGTCATCATCTTACAAACGGAGTTCACGATATGCATGGAGTAGTTTCAGGTGAGCTCCTAGTCAATGGCGTTGTGCGAGAGGTTGCCGCAAGCGAGAGCTCCAGTTTTGACTTCCGAATGTCGAACAGGGAGCGCTGCGGAAACGATGTTCTGTGGTATTATACGACCTATCACGAGATGAATTGTAGCAACGTTACCGTGCATCTGTACTATGCTCATTGCCGGAACTCTGTGCACCCGTCGCTTTCTACGTCGTGGCCAGGCAGGCGAAGGTCGGTCGGATACGTTGGCACTCCAAGCAAAGCAGCGAGCATGTGTTGCTCTGTGACTAAGCGGCCACACAGGGCGTGCTTAGCACTCTATGAACGTACGTCGATCTGCTGAAGCGAGTCGGAGAGAAACTCGAGGGAGATGGGCTGGAAGAGGGCGGGTCGGGTCTGATCGGCAGGATGGCTTGATTACATAATATTCGGAAACCCCCGGAGGGCTACAACTGCCTCTCGCCCAGCATTCAACAGCTTGCATTCAAACCCAACTCCCGGTTGGGCACTCCTACCGGAAACGCTTAAAGATGAGGTCCACAGGTGAGTAGAGACCCAGTCGTGCACTGGATGGTAGGTGTGAGCTGACTCTGCAGCATCCGAGAAACCCGCCTGCAGTCACCCCAACTCCTTATGCTAGCATAAAGTACCCTCAATCTTACGCCTCCGTGTGCAGTGATCTGAAATTTACGCATGCAGATTACCATTTCCCCTTTAATTCTGGATGCGCGTCGACAGGTGACCCAATATCGGGAGGGATCAGCGTGCGCCTGGTTCACCTCGTCGTACGTCCTCGAGCAGAGGGGAGGTCCGATCGCTGGGATCAAACCAGCAGGAGGCCAGATTTGGAAGCCGTTGTCGGAGCACCGCCTTCCGTTGATGGTGAGCGACTGGATTGGCGATTACGTCGGAAGCGTGGCTTAGGCGACTAGTACGGGCGACATTGTACATTGCGATTCACGCGCAAGCGCCTTTGCTGGCAGAACACGCTTTGGTATGATACATTCTTCTTGTTTTCACCTCGACAACTCCATGCTCTTGGAGTACAGGACCCCCGCCGCAGTCGCCTCAATGCTACGGCCGTGAAAAGCCCCCGTCGTCTTGCCTCGATATCGATCCTCTGAAACGCCCATTAGAGCGCCGCCTAGCTAGCCAACTGAGCTCCACGCGCATCCCGGAGCTGACTTTTCGCGGTACCGTGCTTTCTCTACCTCTCGCTCGAGAAAGATTCCGTGCTTCTCTCTCGATTTCTGTTCGCGATATGGAGGTATCCTGGACATTCGTCTGGAGGGACGGTACGGTCTTGCTTCCGGCCTCACAACAAAAGTGCGCCTGCTATGCCATGGGTATCGTGCGCGGTAAGTTGGGGTGTATAAACGACGCGCTTCGTCGACCATGGTCTTCAGCATTCAACTCCTCCACCGACATACCGAACACATTCCAAGCACTCGCGCTTTTCTCTGCAAGCAACAAATGTCTTCGCAAATGGAAATCTCGGTATGAGAATTCAAGGACAAGGCATGCTGCAAGGAATTGACATGAATACCCCTCAGCTCTCTCAACTTCCTTTCTTCACGCGGCTCATCACGCCTGACGCTGTCATCTTCATGAAGCATAGCGACGGGGTCTGGTACAATTTGGAGGCGAACAACACTTACGGACATGCTCTTGTAGTAGGTTGAAGACTCTTTGCTTGGGATTTGCCCAATCTTGACCAGAATATCCACTGCAGCCCAATTACAATTTCCCAGATGGAACACTTGGGTACTACGTGAACGAACAGGCTGCGCGGTTCGTCAAGCGCGGCTCGAAGTGGCTGAGCACCCAGGTTTCTCCCGGAGCCCTCGCTTCCAACAGCGTAAGCACGTCCCATATGTAGTCGAAAATCACGGTGACTCACTTGCGGCATCACTTCCAGGCCGCCGGACATTCACATTCCGCAAGCCACCACCGAGCGGATTCTTCTTCAAAGCCTCTGCGCATTCTCGAGCAAGAGTTGTACCACCACGGAGAAGCCCCATTGGACGATCTAGTGGTCCAGTTCGGCGTCCCCATGTCCTCCGCGGAGAGGGAAATGGTGACCCAAGGCGATCTCCCAGCGTTCTTCGGCGAGTTGGCTCTCAAGCAGAAAGCTTCCATTCGATTTGGGGTACGTCTTAGCATAGGCTACGAGGCTGACGGCAGTGTGCCTGACTGTAAAATATTGCTTAGTTCGAATACGTCGACCGAAGCGGCTACAAAGAGAAGCAGCACAACATCCAGCGCGCGGGCGTCCGCATCACGCGCGGCCAACTCGCTGCCCTCGTCGCGCAAGAAGTAAGGCTGGTCATGGTGGGTCGTGGTACATTCTATGAGCGAATATCGGTGCTTACAAGCTTTATACAGGGCGCTCTTGAACGAAACGGCACTCCGCTCCGCTCGCCCAGCGGGCGTCAGCTGGTGTTTGAGGAGCTGATACTCGTTAACGTCAAGCGGGTGTCGCGCGGCACTCTCCAGCCCACTATCGCCATCCGGTAAGGGTTCCATGCATTCTCATGGTAGACAACGACACGCGCGACGTATCATGTCCATCTAGTATCGCGATACTCGTCTTCTTGTATCTCACCTAGACAACGTGATTAGCGCACCGCGTTCGAACTGTGATACCAAGTCCCAACACGATGGGGCGATGTGGGTTCGCTCGCATCTGTACATCTCATTATGGAGAGATCGTAACGTGTGCGCGCTAATTTTCGGTATTCCTCCGCATCATTGAGCGGGGCGCATCAGACCGCTAAAACTCAACCCGGAGATTGTCCATCTAGGGAAATTAGCCTCGCGCGGAGTGCGCGGTCGACGAAAATGAAGCCGATCTCGATCACTTAGATCGCCGTCGAGATCACACCATTGCACACATCAAAGAATTTGTCGTGATGAACGTTTGCATTGAGATATGGGCATCAACCGTCTCTATGGCATACAGCGCATCGTTGTCGACAACACGGAGGGAAAAGGTGCATGAGGAAGGACCTGGATCGTGGTGTTGGAAGCGGAAACGTACCTGTATGCCTCACATGAAGCTCGCGCTGCCCCGAATCTGCTCAAGACCAGCGCGACCTGTGGTGTCCAGGCTCTCCACAACAAGGGTACCGTACCATCCCACTTGAAGTCAGCGTGATCGTCAGTGGAATGAAGTGAAGTGTGGCTCACCACGCAGCTTATCTCCCGGTGTCTCCTGCGGTGCCAGTCACTGTTCGTCGACGTCGTGGTGTAGAGTCTGCGCATCCGTTCACCCTCTTGTAAGGACAATAGCGCGACATGAATGGCTAGAAATACGTACGCTCATGTATGTGAGGCGCGGCAGCGTCGTGGGGTCAGGTTCAACGACGCGTCGTCTGTAGGATGTTGAACGGCCGGGAGGCCTAAGACAAGAAAGGAGCGGCGATCGGGCGGCGGAAGCCGCGATCCGACCTTCATCCGGATTTCTAGTTATCCAGATGACTTTAAAGGTACTGAAAAAGGATATCACGAGGTTAGAACATCAGGAGAGACCGAATGAAATAGCGGTTGGAGGCAGAAGAGGAAGAGGACCTTCCGCTGCGAGCCTGACTCTCACTGCCTGACCGGGCTAGTATAAGTGGCCTGAGCGTCTATCAATTGAGCCGGCGCTTTAGACCGCGACGAAACTTGCCCGCTACTATCACCACCGCAAGCGCTTTCATGACACTCTTTCCGACACACTATGCTTATGGGCTTAATTCTGTCCTGTTTACATGGCCGAGGGAGGAGGAAGACGAGAGAGCACACTGCGTGGAGTTGATGAGTATGCTGCTGCCCCCAGTCGAGATTGACGTTTTTGGATATCCTCCTTAGATCTTAGCCATGTACCTTCAGGTGAGTCAGTCAGTCTATCCATGCGACGTTTCCCACTGATATCTGGATTGATGAAATGGGTTACTTTTGGCCTCGTTCTGCGAAAATTGAGAAGATCTCTCGAGGGCCCCGAAGCGGAAGCTGCAGTGCGGCGACTTCCCGAGGCCGCTGTCCGTCAAGCAATCAACCATGACCATCCGGAAAGACAACAGGTCCATGTGAGACCTGGTATATAATGCCTCCCGCAACCATCATTACAGTCCGCTCCCCCACTTTGCGCTCTGCCTGGCGAGTTCTTGTCCTTTCAGACGGTGAAGCAGAAGGTGCGTCTTCTTTTGTTGCAGTTGCATCCAGTGTGTCTGAGCGAAAGACGTAGGTATGGCGGAGGATATCCCCGATCAGCCGACGAAGAATCAGCCCTTATCCGATGACTGCCGAGACATTGAAGGCGAATGGTTCAGGCATCCTCGATTTGAGGGCCACCAGATGGTACCGTTGTGCCGGCCTCCGCTCTCTCTCGAAATCAATAGCCCGCTTCCCTCCTACGACTCGGTGGCCTCATTCAGCCACCCCGACAACTCCGCGGGCTCCAGTGACTCGGGGACGACGCCCAGTTCTAGTTCATTGAGCGCGAGTCTCACCGTTCCCAGCGAGGGTATTCCGCTCGACTGGATGCCTTTTCTTCTGTATGACGCAGCGCGTCGTTGCACCTGGCCACCGCTCCATGCTGCAGTGCTGCATCCCTCATTCTGCAACGACAACCAAAGCGGGCCGATGCCCAGCGACCCGGTCATAAACTTCCCTTCCTCCACCCATCCCATGCTCAGAATGGACAACCCCCGCGTCTCCGCGCTCTTCGACGAGCCTACCCCTGATTCCTCGCTCCACGAGTCTGTGTTTGGGGTGGGGTTGGTTTCGTCCCCGACCTCCGATATCGCGGAAGGCCTCCCTCACTTTCCTACAGAAGGCGTGCATTCGTCCACCAACTCCCGCTCGTACTTAGACTTGTCCAAAGGCATCCATTCGTTCGCAGACTTTCCTACGGACCTGCATTCCTCCGGTGACTGCCGCTCGTACGCCAGCTGGCGCGAGCCCGCTTTAACTCTTCCTATCTACGACTTGGAGACATGCGACGCTCCGGCACAAGGTTCAGGAGCATTGGCGCGTCTGACTCGGGCCTCGGAGGAGTTGATCACGGTTACGGTGTGTATCCGTACCCGCCAACATTTCCCGTATTGCCGCTTAACGCGACTTGATTTCGTAGGTGCGGCCGCCTGTGCAGCGTAGATACACGGGCAAATCACAGAAGCAATCATCTGCGGAGATACAAGTTATATACGAGCACGGGTGTAGGTTAGACAGAGCGAAGCTGGGAAGGGATGCTAGCGGCATTATCGACTATGATAAAGTCGCGTTCCCGGGCCAGAGGTTCGGGCAGAAGGTTTCTTTCCGGCTTGACGTACGTCATCCTGCGAACCTCCAAGAGAGCGCGTTGCCTAACGTTCGGGTCTCAGTTGCACAGCTACGAGCCTTACTCATTCCAACTTAATGTCAAAACTGTGAAGGGTCAACCGACGATGGGCCGTCTCGCCGCACGCACAGCAGACTTCATGGAGGGTTTCATTGTGAGTGTCTGTGGTACGCTCCGAAGCAATGTCGGTCACTGATGACTCTTTTAGAAGCATTGTGAGACTCACAAGAAACCGTTCCCTTACAAGCTGGAAAATATGGTACTGCGCCGCATTGTGCTCGTATCCAAGGCGAGCGTCCAGCCATTCTTTGACTTCTCGCGCACTACCGTTTAGATCGTCATGACCTTTCGCTTTGAATTGGTTATCATACTGCGACACTTTCGGCTGCCGTGGCCGGCCCGCGCACGTTTTACCTTTTCCCTCCTCCTGTCCGTATTATTCAGCTTCCTGCAGAGGGTGTAGGTAGAGCGTGGTTATTTTGACCGGCCCAGTGCTCGATGCATTCTTTCGCGATTATTCTGTCGTTACGTGTAGGATACTGTATCATTTCTGTCTATTCGGTGAGAAATGACATCCGTCGAATAGGTCGAAATAGTACAGTACGCTGCGGTTCCAAACGGAACGTCTTCCCCCCAGCCCCCTGCGTCAGTACTACCCGTCTCACGAAGGCCAGACTGTGTCCATATCTGCATCAGGAAGACGTTTGTGGGCCCAGCCATTGCCATGGCCCATTCGCGTTTTCGCATTCGCCCACGCGCACCAACCCTGATTTGAGCGCGGACGGCGGATTGTTTGCCATACGCGTCTATTCATGAAAAACGTCATGAGTCCCTCATGAAATTCCGGATATCCAAGGGCGAGCGAGGGAATTAACCCTTGCTACAAAGCGTGCCTTCTTGCCCCGGTTTTCGCTGGCTCGGATCACGCGCCGAAACTACAGCGCCAGATATCTAAGAAGCTACGCACACGCCCTATGATGGCCTTGGACGACGGTTATTTTCTGAAGAGAGGTAGCCAGCCCGTACCTTCCTGCACGGAAGTTCGAGGTTGTCCTCGCTCGGGGCAGCGCGCTAGGGTCAGGACGTGTGTCTCTCGGCCTTAAAATTCCATTGGCAGTAAAATAAACCACTGTGGTTCGTGGTCTCTTCCGAGATTATCGTTGAGAATATCAGGCGCCAGGTTTCGTGGCCTGGATCGCTCACGTTCAACCTTAGCTTCACTCATTATCCGGATGGATAGATATCTGGCCGTTTCGGAAAGAATGGGGGCTCACGCCCTTCGAATTCGGATAACCAATGGATAGTTGCGAGCATATTTTTTCGATGGATAGTAGAGCGCACCCCGCAGTGCTTAAAAGGATCTCCAGCGACCTCTTTCCCCCCATCTTGCCATCTTGAAATCCACCTTCCGCCGCCGACGTAGAACATGTCCCCCGACAACCACAACCTCTATTCTCAGCCTCAGTGGCTCTACAATTTTCAGCAGTTCAACATGTCGAAGACCGAACTTGAATTCCACCAAGGGTCGTTCATACTGCCGTCCGAGGCGGATGGCACGGCAGTTGCGCTGAGCTCGTACTACCAGCGTGGCAGCGCCATGCCTGTGGATCTCAACTCCCCGCCCCCTTACCCTCAGCCTTTTGCGGTGAGTCTCGAATGATTCCTTTATACAGATGTTCAGCCAACGAACTATCCTCGACCCAGTTAGAAGACACTCAGTGGTCTCCCACCCACACCACCTCTCCATCCATCGACAATTTCACGGGTGACTGGATGGGATTAGGTTCGCTGCCGTCCTGCGACCCTCTCCATGGTCGTCGCGTATACACCGACCCTGTGCAGGGCTTTCACCTCCGCCCACCTCCTCCACCTCGCTCTCACACGTACCCCTGTGCCGCGATCGCTACTTCGGCGCGACCCTTCCTGCTCGAGAACAACCAACCGATGTGCGTGTCGCCAACACAGCTTGAACTCCCCCAAGTGTCGTTCATGCTGCCGTCCGAGGCGGATGGCACGGCGGGTGCGCTGAGCTCGTACCACCAGCGTGGCAGCGCCATGCCTATGTCTCACAACCCCCCGGCCCCTCACCCTCAGCCTGTTGCGGTGAGTCTCGAAAGATTCCTTTGTACAGACGTTTAGCCAACGAACTTTATCTATTCCAGTATAAAGAATTGCGACAAACCCCTTACCAATCTCGACAATCAAACGGTACCTGGAGCAGTATCAGTTTCGAGCCAGAAGGCTACCTCGTTTCCCGCGCAATCAAGGGCAAGCGGCTGACGGACTTGCCGGACAATAAACTCCGTGCATTCCCCGATGTCGAGGTCGGCCAAAAGCTGTTCTGGCGATTTCATGTTCGTAGATCTAGTTCCTGCACATGGTATCCTCGTTGGCTGACAACTGCCGGGTTTCTGCCAACAGTTCGATGGTTTCCCTGAGTGGCAGAAGCAATTCAATGTCCTGAACAACAAGAAGGAGCAACCCACCGTCGAACTTTGATGGTGGAAACCGCGAAAGCCTTGCATTGCTTCAAGGTGAGGGATGTTCGATGATAATTCGTCAGATTCTGGCTGATTAAATTTTGGATAGGATTCACTCGACGGGAAGCAGTTCCCTTACCACCTGGACAACCTCGTCATCCTCGATATCACGCTCGTCTCCCAAGCGAGCATCCAACCGCGGATTGGTGTCTTGTCAGATTGAACCACGATTTGCATACAAAACTCTGACGTGGCCGATTTCCATGCCGCGCAAAAATCGCACGCTTTTCCTGTTTCGTGCCATTCGTCCCTCTTGCTGGCAATGTTCCTTTAGTCCTATTGCGTATACGGGGTTAGTATACGTACGAAGTGTATTCTATGCGCATGTGTCGTCATTCTCACCTATGAACTTTCCCTTCGAGTCCAAAGGACCTTGAACAAGTCCGGCCGAGAAATTTGTGCTTGATCTCCCAGTACGTTGTCTGAGTGAAACGATTTTAATGCAGGGTGTGGGCATCTTGACCTGCCAGATGGTGATCCTGCTCAGTGCATGTAGTTCTGCAGGACAAGAGAGCGATGGAAGGCTCAGAACAAGCCCGATGGCCATCTCCGACGAGCCTGACTCATCGGCAACTCCGAGTCGTTTGCCACTCCGAAAATGCAGTGCTGAGCAGAGTGTAGATGTAATGCGAGGAAGCATTATCGGAGATCGAATATTGGAATCCATTGAACAGCACAGCTGCATCGGCTCTCTTCCACCGACCGTCCCTCGGCTGCCGTCATGATTCACAGTGCCGCCACGAGAGAGGTGTTGTTTTTAGTAATACCTGTGTCTCATGAAACACGCTGAAATGTTACTGACGCAGATACCCGAACCAACCACTCGTCTTAAACGTGTCTCTTCAAGCCGTCCCCATTTCGACTGTCGGACCCCGGCGATGCCAGGGAGGTGCCACTCGCGCCGATCGATGGTCACTACCAGTATTTCCATCAACATTATTATGTCAATGCCGTCATGCCCGCTGGGGACGGAACATGCTGATAGTAGTTTTTAGGCTGTCCGCCTTGTGTTAGTGGTCTAAGCGCCGGCATGCCCCCAAGCAGCGGCTTCTGTTTGGCAACAATGAACCGAGTCCTATGCGTGGCGTCTTCACAGGACTTACTATCGTATGCAACTTCGAACGCTCAACTTTCCCGCTCTCTCGGAGCCTTTGCTCGGACACATCCAAAATGTAATCAACAGCTCCGACTTGTGCCGCGGTGCCCTCTATCCCTATAGTACGTGTGGCGTTAGTTTGCTATTCAGATTTAGCGTTTTAGCCATCTCGTATGATGTGGCATGTGGACGATATCTCGGTTTCGTTGGGATCCCGAGGATATCCCTCTCAGCTTCAACTTGCGGCCTCCATTCTGCCGGTGACGTCTGAAACTGATGAAGCCACAAATTAGGCAAGTGGCACTCATCTTTGCAAGCATACGCTGCCACTCATCCTGTGCATATTGGCTGGTGGATACCACTTTGCAGCATTACCGTTCAAACTGCTTTTGTGCCCCCGGTTTTTTTCGTGCTCCTCCGTCGTGCTTGGACCTCGCCGCCACCTGCGAGGCTGGGCGCCGGTTATGTCATGACTTGGTGCAACAACATTCCGGTCTCCGGCTCACTTGCCAGTATTGTTCTGGTCGCCCACGTGATCTCCCTGAAGCTCCGAGGAGTGTCTCGCTAGGTATCCCTTGTCTTTGTGTCTTGGACTATGGTTCCGCTCCGTCGAAGATATCGTGCAAGCCCGGTCGGAAGGATGGATTTCTTGCCATCCAACCCCGTAACTGATGCTCCGAGCTCAGTTAGATATCTTTTCGTTCAGCAGACAGTATATGAACCAGCAGACCGAAGATGCCTCTCCCCAAGCCAAGCTCAGCAGCCTCATCTACGCCCTTCACATCATGGACAGCGAACTTTACAACGCTCTGCGACTTCCCTCGAAGATAGCCGTGAGCTTTGTATTACTATGCGATGCTTGTCAACGCTCACCTCGCCTTCAGCCCCGTCAGGTCTCGCAGTATGCTCAAGTAATTGATATAGACGGCAAGACCTACCATGGGCCAGCGGTGGATACATTCTTACTACATTTGTGGAATCAACTCGCTTAAACGTCAACCTGTCCAGGTCAATCACCCGTTCCGGGCTGGCGCATTGCTCCTGTGCGCAAACAATTCGGAGGAAATATACGTCAGCAACGGACGGGAGTGGCTGTTGGCTAATCCTAGCCTTCGTGGTTGCTATCAATACGACGTAAGTGTGTCACCACATCTCTCGCGGACGATCCGTGTGTTAAGCACATGGACTCGGCATGCCCATTATTAGCCATCCGTCAATATCAGGGTAAGGCCGAAGGCTCGTATATGCGTGCATTCACGTGTGTACTAACTAGCTTCGGCAGGTCTTGCCGCACAGACCGTACCGGCGTGGGGTGCCCACCGATGAGGAAGAAGTGCTGTATAACGTTTCGATGGGCTTGCTGGAGCACAACGGGAATGCCGTGATCAATGCCCACAGCCCTGCATTCACTGATACCCTCGCCACCAAGAGCAAGGCATCGATTCGATACGAGGTGAGCGTCGCAAGAGGTCTTGCAGTAACTCGAGTGCTGTTGTTTGACTGACCGCGTGCGGTGCTCGTGTTCTTGCAGTTCGCAGAATTGCCAAACCCCGAGGGGAATCGGCAATACAACTTTGTGCGTCAGGCCCATTACCCGCGGCGAGCTGGCGTTCGTCATCGCGCAGGACATTAAGACCCATATCGTACGTCTTCGTGTATTCAGTCCGTGGGGTGGGATGTGTGCTTACCTGTCACATCTTGTGACAGATCAAGATGAAGGAACGCGGGACGCCTCTCAGGATCGGCAACAAGGAGATCATGCTCTTTGAGCTGGTCTTGATTAGCGTCAAGCGAGTGACGGAAGGGAGCGTGCAAGCAGTCATTGGCATCAGGGGTCATTGAGATGCATGAGCGACATACTACCGGCGACGTCCCTACACTGCACCCGTCCATAGCTTTGGCGGTTTGTACTGTACTTCTTGAGTATTTCTTGGCATAGTTCGCCACATTACTGTATTGTATTCTATTGGTTGTATCGTATTGCATTCGTCAGACGAATCAGTGGACACGGCGTGATCGCCGGAACTTTCGATCTCTTTCGGTTTGACTGTCCCTGTCTTCGACCCCGGCTTCGCTCGTAACTTCAGCGTGGGATGACATATCTCGATTGCCCTCACAGTCCACTTGGGTGATACGCCAACGTTTATTATCAACCAATACACAAGCAACAGAAGCGTTCCATTCCGAACCGTCTTCACGATTTGCGCACCGCGTACCGCATCAAGCTCACAGGACGTTCACGACACCCCGTTCCAGCGAAATCACGGCGACGACCTCGCTAAAGTCGAGCAAGTCTCCTCCGCGCGTCACGACGAGGTCGCCCTGAAGGTCGCTCGCCTCCACGCCGAGCAGCTTCTCGAGGTTGACGGACGCGAGCGCGAGAGCGTCTGCCTTTGACAACGCGCCGTCGGACTCGAGAGCGGCCTGCAAGACAAGAGGTATGCTCAGTGCGAAGTCGAGGGGAACAGAACGGAGGATGCGCACCCAGGCAAGATGGAACCGCGCGTTGCGGGCGTCCCAGATCTCCTTGATGCCCAACCCGACGGTCACGCCGTGCTCTCGGAGCACAGTAACCGCGCTCTTCTCCGTCAGCGGCGGTCCAGCAAGACTGGCCGCGCGTGCTGGTTAGTAAAACATCCGAGCATGCGCGGAGTGGAATTGAGCGTGCATACATCCGTCGCTCCTCCCAGGAGCTGGGGAACGGCCGCGCAGGAGTGAGGATCACGCCGACGTTCGCCGCAGACGTTCGCCGCACCGAGCTCCCTCGCGAGGAGATGCGCTTCTGCCCCGCCGAGGATGGTGAACTTGAGCGAGGTGCGGAGCTTGGACTCGACCTCGACCTTGAGCGCAATGACGGACGCGATGATGTCGGCGCTGCTCGCATGGACGACGAGAGGGACTTCACCCTGCTCGCGCCTGATCAGCACCAGCCGACGCCAATCAATACTCGGAAGCAAGCCTCCTAGAGACGCACGCGTTTAATCCTTCCAAACCACTCTTTGACATCGCCGCTCGTCTTGCCCAGGAGTAGGTGGCGAAGCGCTGCGATCTGTGTGCTCGCGCTTGGCGATCCGACAGGGTGGATCGCGACATGCACCGTGCCGGCCTCCTGGACGATCGCGCCTCTCTCCAGCTTGTGGCGCGCAGCAGTCGAGAACGCGGTGTTCAGTCCCGCGAGGAAGCCGTGCGTCTGCGGCGCCACGATGCCTGTGGTCACGCCTGCGCGGTACGCGAGCCTGCGACCTCGATCAGAAGAATACAATAACATGGACGGAGGAGGACATACAGGGCATCGCGAGTAGCGAACTGCAGACCATCAGCCGCGCGCATGAGGGCGCTAGACCCGCCGACGATCTCGGGCACGCCCTCCGTGAGGGGATCGAAGACGAAGCCGTCCTGAGTGGACTCTTCCTGGTCGATCTCCTGCAGGCCGAGTGGCGAGCCTGCGCTGATGAGTCCAGGGGCGATCGAACCACCCTCGAGGTCGATGAACTCGGCATGCTCTTCGCCACGCACTGTCGCGGCGCACTGGCTACCGGGGGCCCCAAAGTCGAAGCACCAAATCTCGCCATCCCTCACGACGACGACGCCCGCTGCAAACGCATCCGATGCTTCTGCGACGAAGGCCTCTCGGACGTGATACTCCTCGCGGAGGAAGATGCTGGTGACGTTCGTGAACACGACCGTGTTCGACTTTGCCCGTGTAGGCTCGAGAGGCGGGAGACCGTCGTGCTTGAGTGTTTCCTTTACTTGCTTGTCGAAGTTCGGCGTCCTCGGAACGGTCTGGAATGCCGCGGGCTTGAAGAGAAGCTGAGGGGCGGCGAGCTGCGCAATGCCGTCGATCCAGACTTGTTGCGGGGTCGCACCGAGCGCGAGGGGGTGGCTGTCCCAAAGAACGAGATCTATAATCCACGGGTAAGCAGGTCACCGTAAACGTGTGCACGATCGACGTGTTTCTAACTCACCGGCATCATATCCTGCAACGGGGCATCAAACAAGTCAGCAGCGATGTTCAACTCGCGAGAAGCGCGTGCACGAGGAGCAGAGTGGCCGCAGGTGGTCCGTCGGCGACGTCTTATGCGTACAGGGCATAGGATACGTCCTCGCGACGTGCACCGCGAACATGCCCGTCGCCATCCTCGCGTTCGCGAACCTGAACGGTACGCGCGCGCTTTCCCTCCGAGTCTTGCGTGACGTATCCTGACGTGTGCTTCGGCAGCGCGGATGGACGTGCTGCTCTCCCTTCCCGCGATGACAATCAGGTACGTTCTTCGCCCTCCCCATCCTCCTCCGCTCCCCATCATCCTCCTTCTCTCGCCATCCCGCCCCCCCTGATCCTCTGCGCAAGGCTCACCCAACGCGCCACAGCGTGATCGCGTCCTCGCTCGCGTTCCGAGGCCTCGAAGACATCAGAACCAAGTCGAAGCCCGCGGCCGATGCGCCCACGCACTCAGACGCGCTCTCCTCCGAGGGCAGCTCAAGCTCGCGGCGCTTCCCCGCAACACGGACGAGCTCCGGCCTCGTCACGACGCACATCCCCATGCATCTATCGTGAGTCACAATGTTCCTGCACATGTCCCCTCCGAATCGACTGGATGGTTCTCGTCCATTCCTTCCTCTACTCGCCCTCGCTTCTTTCCACACGCCTGCGCGTCCGTGCGGGGCGCATCGCGCGAGGATCCGAACGTTTCTATTTTTGAGTTTGATTCGAGCGTGGTTCGGGCCTGGACGTGGACTGTGACTAGGGAAGGGCCTACATAGGATCCGAAGCATGGTCGCGCCCAGGTAGAACTTCTGCTCGAGCCACATCGACATTGCCCGCTGACATTGACCCTCTGCATCATCCTGCGCGTGTGCTCACGCTCTCCCCGCCTTTTCGTGCCAGGGCAATTCAGGGCGGGGACTCGGTGCCCGAGTTTGACCCCGCGACGATCGGCATCGTCTTTGCCGACCTCGACGACAGCAAGACCGACGTGGAGCGGGGGCCTGGAGCGGCAGCGGCGGCGGCGGCGGCTAGCCTCGCGCTGGGTCTTGGACGAGTGTGAGAAACGTCGGGATGCGGAGGACGTTGGTCGGACGGTCCTAGGCGGTCCCGGAACTTAACTTTTGATGTGCTTCTAATGTGGTGTTACGGTCGCGGCTCGTTGTACTTGCTATGTAGCCGCTCTTGGCGTCTTGCACGGAGCGCACGGTCTTCCGTGGATTGTCGTCCGTCCGAGGCATGCTATGCTATGTTATGCACGCGCATTAATGTGTTGTGGTTCCGGGCTCTTCGCGAATTGCCGCCTGGTGCTGTGCTATTACTGGTAAGGCTGTGGTCAAGTTCGGCCATGCGACTTCCCGTTATCTGACCTAGAAACGGCTAACTGCCACGGCGTTCAAGTCAAGAAGAATTTAGAACGCGCTCCCGGATGTGTGTTTGCGCCAGCTGGTCGGACGTAATTGTTCTACGGCACAGGTTTCCCCCTTGTCTAGAATGCACTCCCAACAGATTACAGATGCCGTCAGGGCTGTGGCTCGTCCAACTACAGCAGCAGATTGGTGCTTAGGAGGTTCTTACAGGCCGCTCTTGAACGAAACTACACTCCGCTCCGCTCGCCCAGCGGACGCCAGCTGATGTTCGAAGACCTGATCCTGGTTGATGTCAAGCGGGCGTCGCGCGGCACTCTCCAGCCTACTATCGCCATCCGCTGAGGGTTCGGCATGCGATGGTATACGCATAGTTGTGTCCATGAATATAGAGACAACATGATTCCGTACACGGCGTTCAAACCCTATCACCAAAACCGATCCCGATGAGCCAATTTCCGCTGCTAGACATACCTTCTTTGTACACCCGTCGAGAGACTGGCAGGCTCAGGGCGAATTAGTGAACGGGAAGCCCGTCGAAGAGGAGTCTCTTGCGTTCGGTTTTTGCTGGACCCGCGTCGCCGAAACGCGCATTCCAGTTCTCCTGTGGTCCCAATAGGAAACCCGGACAGTTCCCTGAAAGCGAGCGACTGCGCATGCGCGTTCCATGCGCCCCACGCCCGCCCGCCCCAATACACGCACAATCCGCACCGAACTACAAAACGAGCTGATCAGCTGCAGCACCGTTATCGACCAACACTCACCCGCAGCTGGCGAAACCGATGTACGCATGGCTCATCTTCTCCCATCGTTCGATAAGGAGGTTGAAACGGTGAGCCTGACGCGACGCCGCGCCGATTGGCAGGAGGATACGCTATAAGACTCGAGCGTGCGGAAGCTTGGCATATAAGTATGCCGAGATGGCAGATAAGCTTTCGAGCGGCCGCCCCGCCTTCCCACAGCCTCCGGTCATTGGCCTTCGGAGGGTGGCATGCTTGATCCACCGAGGTCCGCTGCGCCCGTCTGTTGGCGGCCTGATCCTTCATGAATCGAAGTTTTGGTGGCTTTCGGGGTTTCGTGACTCGAGTTTTGGTCCACCATGCGCGGCGTCATGAATCGAGGAACGGGCGATTCTAGCTGCACCCGCTGCAGTAACGTTCGGTGAGCCCGGCTGGAGTAGGGTGCGAGCCTTTTCCGGGTCCCTGGGCGTTCCGCGTGTTGCTGCAGAGTGCGTGCCGCCGACGAATAAGAGCTGATCTGCCCCAGGCGCGTCTGTGGGAGGAAATTGGAACAGCATTCTTGTGAGCGCGCTGGCATCGATGTCGAACATCTCTTGAAAGTGCGATGAGCGAGGTACATATCCGGTATGTGGCGATGGAGAAGGGGTGTGCCGATGAACGTGCAATGCGACTTTCGTTTGGACACGGGATGGTGGCTCGGAGGTGGCGGGTGGCTCGGAATGAGCAGCTTCCGCAAGTGCTGCCGAGTTTGTATGGCAGAGCGAATGCTCGATTTGGACGAGCATTGGCAACCAGGCTACCCACCCGCGATTTGGACGGAAGCCGAGGAAAGCATGTCAGTCCGATTGGGGCGAACACGCCGCGGCGGGAGAGTTACGCCTTCCGTAAAACGCTGTGAGTCACCGACTCACCCCACTGCCAGCGCTATCGTGTTCCGCCACTGCAGGCAGCATGAGCAGGACGCGAGGCCGAGCTGCCAATGTGGCCAGCTGAAACATATGCGCAGGTAGTCACCGGACCGCACGGCGTGTGTCGTCGGGTGGCAAGAAGCTGCCTGGTTGGCTCCCCTTGTCGTCGAAAGTTCAGTGGAATGGTGGGATCTCGGGCGTGCGAGAAGGGGAGCATGCCCGCCAAGGAGAGGGAGATGCGCGTCTTGCGGATCTAGAGGCCCGCCGCCGCGGCTAGATCGTGGCGAAGGGGACGAGGAGAAAGGTTTGGGGTGCTACAACGAGTGCGCAGAGTCAAGGTGTTGTTTCCGACAATAAATATGGATAACAGGCGGTCGCACTCAACGTCGAGGGAGTGAGGAGAGAGCAACGAAGAACAAAAACGGGGAGAGCGAGGGCGGTGCCTTACGGCAAGCCACCCTCACGTGGACCGGGGTCCGTGCCGGCATGCTTGGGGTCCTCGATCGGGCGGGTGTCTCACCGGGCGTCTGGGCGATATTGGCCTTCTGCCCCTTTTTGTGCTTCCCCCATCGTACCCATACATATACGCGGCCTGGCCCGCGACCTTGGACTGCCCACAGGTGCACACACACACTCACGCATCGCACTGCACACACATCCACTCGCTAGTCGCCATGTCTCTCGCATTCGAGGTCTCTCGCTCCTCCTCTCTCCGTCGCCTCTCGTCGGAGAACGACAACGGCCACTTTGTCCCCCTCATCCCCACCCGCGTGTCGTCCTCGACCACCCCTCCCTCAGCGCTCGTCAAGGCCTCTCGCCCTCGCCGTCCAAAGCCCATCCCCAACTCGTACTGGGCCACTCCTTTCCTGGTCGCGTGCGAATTCCCGTACTGCCCATTGACGCCCGCCCAAATCGCGCAGAAGCAGACAAAGCAGAAGCTCGATGCGCTCCTCCTCGCAGGCGTCCGCACATTCATCGACCTCACAGAGCCCCACGAGCTCTTCCCGTACTCCCCGCACCTCACAGAGCGCTGTGCGCTCGTCGGCATCGACCCCCGCGAGGTCGAGTACCACAACTTCCCCATCCGTGACCGCTCCCTCCCCGACTCCGTCGACCTCGTCCGTCGCATCATGGACGTCCTCCGCGACAACGAGAGCAGGGACCGCATCGCCGCCGTCCACTGCCGCGGCGGTATCGGCCGCACCGGCCTCATCGTCGGCTGTTGGCTCGTCGAGTGCGGCATCGCCAAGGACGGCGACGACGCCCTTCGCATGATCGCCGAGGAGTGGAAGACCGTCGAGAAGTTCAAGCGCTACCCGTCCAGCCCCGAGACCGGGCCCCAACACGAGTACGTGCGCACGTTTGAGCGCGCGGCGTGGATCGATGAGAAGCACGAAGAGCTTTGAATGGCGGATCGTCGGTGCGTCTCCCTCTCTCTCTTCTGCCTATCTACCCGCCGCTCATGCCGTTCTTGGTCGCTTGGGAACAGCCTTTACGTCCTCTTCACGTCCTCACGTCTTTATGCCTCACGCGCCTAGATGACAGCACTCGTGCATAGGCCCCGTCCTCATCATTGTTCTCTCATACCCCCATCTGCGCATGCTGCATAAGTTATATCGCAATCGTCGTGATGTTTTCTTGGCATTTCTCCTGTGCTCATCCTTCTGGAAGCTAGGACATGCGGCTTCCCCCTCGTCTCTATACCGTCGCCCTGGTAGATTAGGCTCCCAGACCATCTATCGATCCCCGTTCCCCAGTGACCCGGAACCCCTCTTGTACATACCGCTTCCGCCTTTCCCGATCCATTTCCGTTCCGATCGCCTCGTCTCTCCATCTGCTGTAGCACTTTGCATCTCTCGTCTCATCATCCACATCGTCTCTGCAATATGCACTAGGCATATATCAACGCTTAGACGTATCGTACATACTCATTACTTGCTTGCGTGTTGACACGCTGGAGCTCATGATAATGTCAGTATAGTCGCTTCTGTACTGGTTAATCCATCATTTGTATATACCCGCATCGAGTACTTGGGCTTCGACAGAGTCTTAAGTTGGCGTGATCAGGTCACTATACTTACTTTCCTATGTGGTGAGTGGTCTGTCGTGTTCGCGAACGCCTTCACTGACTTCTGGATCTCGCCACAAGACGCGGAATCTATGGGCTTCCGCCGTCCGGTGCCACAAGCGTCATATTTTGCCCGTGTGGTTTCCGACCTCGGACACTGACCATCGACATTGGGGACGTCCACCCAATCTCGACAGCCATATTAATCTGTTTCCGCAGATCTCAATCTCGTGGATGGCACCCCGGCTCGGAGTCCATGTGTATGAATTACCCCGAGAACTCTCGCTTAGTTTGGTGGTATGGATCAGCCTCGCCGGGGTCTATCTTGATGGGACGAGAAACGGCCGGCATTCCCGCGAGTCGCCGACTGGAATGAGTTGGGGGCTGGTTGGGGTTTGTATGGACTGGTAGCTGACGTCAGAAAGAGTCGGGATGTCGGGACGTCGGCAAGTCGGGACGCTC
Organism: Sanguinoderma infundibulare; assembly: GCA_032821775.1. Taxonomy (NCBI): domain Eukaryota; kingdom Fungi; phylum Basidiomycota; class Agaricomycetes; order Polyporales; family Polyporaceae; genus Sanguinoderma; species Sanguinoderma infundibulare. The sequence goes on along the minus strand of JAVLRN010000014.1, from coordinate 533,692 downwards.
GGTGTTCGACATTCGACGACCCGGGGATCGGTGCGGATAGCGGCGGCGACGCCCCGAGAGTTGGGGTTAGGCTTTTGGCACTGGCTGAAGCTTGGAAGCGGTGGGACGGCGAGAAATTCTGGGACGAGCTTGTTCGGTACCGCGACATGCGGACCGTACGAAGTTCGCGTTATGTGTACGTACGTACGCATCTTCCACAACCCCATTCCTGCTCACCGAAGAGCCCGGCGGGTTTCGAAACTTCCTGCCACAGGTCCGCGGGCTCATGCCGTCAGGTATCAGCCTGAGGATACTTGGATGCCTGCGTACTTGGGTGAGTCTGTTTATCATACCCGTCGTCCGGAGCTATCAAAATGGAGGATTTGCCGCCGCGATCGATCCGCCGTCCATTGCAAACCGTGGTTGTTGTAACCACTACCCCTGTGGGCCTCGACACACACACCCTCGACCGGCGAGTAACTCCGCTTCGATGGTGCCCTTGCTCCGGGACGCCTTCCTTTGTTGCACAACTTGGTGCTCTGCATCGCAATAGCAACCCCGTTCCGATACGTATCCATGCGGCTCGGGTTGAGGGAACGCACCGCGGTCCGAACGAAGTTACGTCACCCGGACCCCCTCTCACCCCGCCGTGCGGGCCTGTAACGTAACGAGTTTCTCGGTAGCATGGCTGTTTGCTTCGACGGCCGCTTCCATCGTCAGTTACATACGTGATCCGGATGGCCGTCATTGAATTGGGATGCGTACCTTTCCTCGAGTCCGGGATATTGTCGACCCCGTACGGGGGTGGTGTTGACTCGGATTTCGGGGAATGCCCGCATTAAGCGGGCAGGCTTGTGACGATGCGGCTCGTTGTGTGCGCGGAGAGGATTCGTGGAGCTCCGATATCCTAAAGGAGTACTTAGCGGTCAGAGGCGGTAAACACGTTTCTGCATTGCTACACTCGCGTACAGTTTGGTTTAAGGGGGGGATTGAGGGGCCAGTGGGATCGCTGTAATCGTATCGTGTTGGGGAATGCAGCCTCCCTTGCTCGGATTGCGAAGAATACCGTCGGAGTATTACTACACGGTATTATATCGTCTATTAGGTGGATGCTAATGCAAGGGAAGTGGAAATGGTGTACTCGAACAGATTACGGACCCCGCGCGGCCGTCAAATACTCTAGTCGAATACTACTACTCTAAGCGTGATGGAAACGGTTATGTCTACGCGCGGCGAATGGCGATGGTGGGCTGGAGCGTGCCCCGCCAGACGCGCTGGATGTCGAGTAGTACTAGATCTTCGAACGCCAGCGGACGGCCGCTGGGCGAGCAGAGCGGGGTGTGGATAACGCTGCCTATACACACTTCTGCAGCGATGCTTTACAGCAGGAGCAGGGAGTCACCATGAGCAGCCTGATCTCGAGCGCGACGAGGCCAGAGAGCTGGCCGTACGTGATGCGCATGCCGGCGCCGTGAATGTGGTGCTGCTTCATGGCGTATCCGCTTCGTTTGATGTGTGCGACCTGTGCTCAGGCTTGTCGGATGAGACGTCGTGGTTCGCGTCCGTCAGCCCCCAACCAGTCACAAATATTAAAATGAGTCCAATTTCAACGAGTCCTATACGTACCCCGAAGCGAATGGAAGCTTTGTCGTTTTTGGTCAAGTCGTCGCTGAAAGCGGGGTTGTTGCCGTTCCCCGTTCCCTACCGCTTCCCTCTCCGCACACAGCTTGCTGAAGGACGTGGAGAGTTCTGGAGCTGGGAGAGCTGTGCTGTAAATCGATGTCAGCTCCCTGAGAGACAATTGCGATTGTTTCTCCACACAATCGACAGTTCACAAGTGCGCTGAGGTCATGGGGTCAGGGCGCCCGTGTGCCGAATGGCGGGCATATGTTGCTTCCCCCGTTGAATCAAGAGTACTTGGGTGGCAGAATAAGTTGGGGCCAGCCAGAGTTGTGGGGGGGGTTGATCTAGATTGTGCCCTTATCGATCTGCCCCAGTGCGGAGTCACGACAATTCAGGCCTTCCTTCTTAGGGTTGACATGTTCCAGTTTCGGATGGCCAGTCAGCGATCCATCACCGTTAGTTCAGAAGCAGATGGATTGGACTGAGCGTATAAACCCCCCCCCAGTTCCTCGCGTACCTCCACATCCCCGTATCCCTCACTTCCGCTCGCTGCGCTCCTACCGTACAGGCCGTTTGCCCCGACTTATGCTATACGAAGAAGAGGCAGCTGGCATGCCTTCATGGGTCAGTCGTATACCCTGTCGCGCCAGTGCATAATCAATGGAGGGTCGCCCAGCCTGTCGTTATGATTGATCGTCACAATGTCCCCGTACATCGTGTTGGCGCCTCTCGCTTGGCAGGTCATACTTGCGAGCGAGATGGCCCGAGTCTTCACTACGTCAGCGAGACCTGAGGCCTGAATGCTAAGCGACTTGGAGATGGAGCAAGCCGACGAGGACCTGCACGATCACTTTTGCGCGACAACGTGTCTGAATGCTCCTGTGTGATTTTTGCAGAGACCGTCTTGCAGCGTAAAGCTAACTGTCAGCTATGCCCTATCAGAAGCAGTTTTGCTCTACCTTCGCCTTCATGCTCTTGTCTCCTCGTTGCCCTTGCCCCCGTCTTGCTCTGCCAATCTTTCGTGTCGAGGTGAGGCTCAGCATCTTGCCGTGCCGCGTGGAACTCAGCTTGCAGAGGGCGCCAAAAAGTTTCCGCTATGCCGCCGAGTGCACGATCCCGTGACAAACGCGTTGGGAGGGACGCGGTTCGAGTTGAGTTCCCATGCAACGCCCACAGAACCAAACGCTCGTGTTGATCCATGTTCGGCTTGCCATACACAGAGCATCGCCTGTGTTCCCTTCTCTCTGCTCCTCGTCGCGTTCGATTCTCTCAGTCCAAGGATCCCCGACCTTCGGTCTCAGGTCTCTCGTGTCTCCGGGGTGTGGAGGAGGAGTATTGTTGGCAAAGCATCCTTGCAAAGGTAGCAAGGTGAGTCCCTTCTCTTTTCGTCGTCTGCCTTGCGCTCAGGCCGCAGAGCAGCGGTAAGTAGCCAACAACAGCAAGTATTTCAGCAATTCAAGCAACAAGTAACGATCCTACGAGTCTCCGACCTCTTGGTTTCGACACGTCCAGGCATCATCCCTCACGTACATATCACGACGGCCCTCATCTCACTTATACTAACGATCTAACGCGACCAACGCGACCAACGACTCTGTTGTAATCACGACCTCACCATTCTATTTACGATCTACTTCCACGACGAGCAACGAGCACTAGCAAGATGCGTAACACCCTACCTCTTCTTTCCCGCCCTCCTGCTCCCCACTCGTCCTTCGCCCATGCGCCGTCTCCCGTCCCTCCATCCCACTCGCCTTCACAGCCCGTGCCCACCATTCGCCTTGTCTCTGCAACGCCGTCGGCGGCTGGTTCCGCTGGCGACGCCAGCACCTCGTTCGCCAGCTCATCCTACGTCTCCGTCGCTCCCTTCGCTGCTGCCTCCTCTCTGGCGCCCAAGCCCGAGGCCGACGCCCCCAAGAAGCGCCTTGTCCCCAAGAAGTCCAAGCTCGGCCTTTTGGGCGGCGTCGGCAAGGCGAAGGACAAGGGTAACAAGGACTTCTCCGACGTCGTTCGCCGTGTCGGGGGCGTGCCCTCGACCGGCCGCGGCGGCTTCGAGATCTACGTTGACCAGAACGAGGACCCCGAGCTCGGGGAAATCGTCGTCGTCAAGAAGAAGAAGTCCCGCCTTGGGCTCGACGGCATGAAGTGGGGCGCGCTTGGCGAGGTCACGAACGTCCCGGCAGCCGCGAAGGAACCGTCGAAGGCAGCTCCGCCAGACAACCTCCTGAAGGTCAAGGCCGACGAAAACCAGAAGTGGTGGAGCATCGGGCGCGGTCGGAAGGACTCGAAGAGCAAGGACAAGGAACAGAAGATCCCTGCTCGCTCCAAGAGTGCGTCCTCTTGTCGTTTTCTATCTGCTCTTGCGCCGCGTAGGCTAACTGCGCCCTCCTGCAGCACCCGAGCCTTCCAAGCCGTTCGAAGGCCGCACCCGGTTCAACTCGCTCGACTCTGGGATCCTCTTGAACAGTCCGGTGTCGCAGCCGAAGAAGCAGGGGACGGTCTCCTCCATCAAGTCCCTTCTCGACATCCCAGTCGTCACTACCACTCTCGCTGATGGAGACGCCCCTACCGCCGGCGGCCTGCTGGCCGCCGACGCGCCGCCTACTGGTTCTATCGCCGTGCGTGCGATCCGCTCCATGCGGTCGCTCGCGCGGATGGCCAGCTGGGCACAACTCTCTAACGACAAGGAAGGCAACATGGCCGCCGACGCCCCGAGCGAGACGACCAAGGCGAAGTCGACGAAGGAAAAGAAGGACAAGGAGCCCAAGGAGAAGAGCAAGGAGAAAGGAGAGCCGAAGAAAAAGAAGAAAAAGGACAAGGAGAAGACGAAGGAGAAGGAAAGCAAGGAGGAGAGGAAGGAAAAGGAGAAGACTATCCGCCACTACTCTGGTAGTAGCTTCGAGGCCGGCGCGCTCAGCTCTCAGGGCAGCCCTGCCCATCAGGTTCCGATCGAGGACGGTACACGGACGCTCACGCGCAAGAAACAGAGCATCCTCGGACTTGGTCTCCCGTCCACGATGCGCCTGTCGGCCGTTCGTGACGTTTCGACCGGGTCGACCGCTTCGTCGACTGGCGTCCCGCAGGCCCCGCAGCGGCTCTCGGTCGACTCGGCGCATCTCATCTTGAACGCCCAAGGGCGTCCGTCGTCCATTTTGTCGAGCGGCTCCTCGCTCCGTCCACCATCGACAATCTCGGGCATCTCATGCGAGTCCGCTCGCACCTCCCGCTCGTCGACCAGCTCCGTCGTCTCTGTGCGCTGGGATGACGCTGCGCTCAAGTCTGTCAAGGAGAAGCAGCGTCAGGAGCGACGGACGCGTCGCGAGCAAGAGAAGGAGAAGGGGGACAAGGAGGGGGCGAAGACAACGCGCGAGAGCCGCAAGTCGTCCGAGTCACGCCGTCGCACGCCTATCTCAGAGATTTTCCCGGAGACCCAGGCGCGAAGGGAGTCGACTGGGTCGTTGTCGCCGCCGACCTCGCTCATGGACCATCCCATGGTCAGGATTGAGGAGGCGACTGCGGATGGACATTCGGCGCCCACGGATGACGAGAAGGAGACGCCTGTGCAGCGCGCCAGACCTCGTCCCGTTTCTGAACAGATGCTCGGACGGCCGCGTCCTCAAGCGATTTGCGACAACAGCGATGGTGATGGTAAGTAGATGAAAACCTTTCGTTCTTTCTTACCCTGACGCGTTTTTACTAGCCATGCTATCCCTACTGGATGCAGCCACCAATGACTTGGCTTCCCTCATCAATCGCCTGGACCTCGAGGCGACCCCCGCGAGCACGAACAACACCCCGATCAGGCTGTCCCCTTGGCAGCACATCAGCCAAGAGAGCCCTCTCAAAGCTCGCGCGATGCTTCAACAGGGCAGCCCTGTCAAGGGCCAGCTCCGCGAGAGCACTGCCTCCATCGCTTCCCTCCGGCCATATGCCAAGTCTCAGTCTTCGGCCGTCCCGCCAAAGCTCTCGATCAAGCCTTCGAAGACGTTGTCGAAGCCATCGGAGCTCGTCGGGCAGCAGATTGCGCCGTGGAACGAACTCGATTGGAAGGTGTCGCCACGCAAGCCCCTCGTCAAGCCTAAACCTGCCTCCCATCTCAAGCATAAGCGCACGCTCACGCCCTCGCCCGCTGAGGTCCAGCCTGTGTTCCAACCGCTCCGTCCGGCGAACGCCAAGTCCAAGGGTGGGCTCCTGGCGTCTGAACCTACCTCGTGCACCGCGACTCCTCCCATCACCACCGAGATCGCCGCGCCGTCCTCGCGCACGTTTGGCTCCCGTCCCTCCAAGGTTGGTCTCAGGTCGCCCAAGGGCGAAGAAGATGCGCAGCCCTCCCCGACGCCAGTGTTCAGTCGCGTCGGCGGGCACCGCCGGAAGCGCTCCTCGCTCATCCCCATGAATAGCAAAGGCAGCACGGACAGCCTGCGCAGGATGGGGGTGCCGCTGACCGCGGAGGCGCGCAAGGGCCTTGGGCTCTGCGGCACTCTGGGCAGCTCGACCGAACCAGACGTCGACCCCGAGGATCCCGACTCTGACATCCCCGACGAGTTGCAGGTTATCCTCGCCGGCCAATCCGACGAAGAGAACACGGGGCCGCTCAGTCCGTTCGATGACACGCTCTCGTTTAGGCCGCCGCCTTCGCCTGGCTCGCCTCCCAAGACTGCGCTCCCGGTCCCTCAGAGCCCGGTTGAGCAGCTTCCTGAGGCTCCTGTCTTCCAGGCGCAGCTCTTTGACGTTGACGCGAACCAGGCCGAGCTTGACGATGGCGGTCATAGCCCAGCGTCGCCTTCGGAGGACGATACAAAGAAGTCGTTCGACTTTACGGGAGAGCTCCAGAGGCTGAACGAGTCGGGCGGGTCGGACCGCGCGAGCTTCGTCGAGCAGCTGGAGACGGCTTTCAAAACTCCCGCGCGCATGGAGCTCGGTTTCGAGTTCGCTGCTGACAGTCTGCTTGTGCCTCCTGTGCCGCCGCTTCCGAAGAACCTCCGTCCTGCGCCTGTGGAGGACGTCCCGAAGAGCTTCTCCAACTTCACCGAGACGGCATCCAACGAAACGGCATCCATGTATGGCGGTTCGGACGAGACTGACAACCGTCACTCCGGCATTTCTCAAGACCAGGATCACGACATCAGCTTCATCATGCGCGAGCTCGAGGATCAGTGTCGCGTCTACCCTGCAAGGTCGCGCCAGTCTTCTATGCAATCCAAGCCTTCTGATGGCCAGCTTAACCGGAGTTTCAGGTTTGGAGGCAGGCCCACCGGGCAAGGCTCCACCACTGACTCGGACATTCAGCCACTCACGCTCTCGGATATCATTCCGCCTTTGTCGCACTCGCAGTCGCACTCCCGCGCGAATTCAAAGATCTCGCTGTCGATGGTCGAAGAGGATAGCTCTGTTCTCAAATCGATCATGGCTAAGGCGACGGAGATCCTCCCTGTGGAAGAGAGCCGCTCACGTGTCAACTCAAGCGCGAGCTTAAGGCGCAGCTCCCACGAACAGACCCATCCTGACCAGACTACAGGGACGCAAGGCCACTCGCGCGACCCGTCCGCGGCTAGCTTCACGGGCTTCGATTCGTTTGACGAGGTCAGGCGCGGTTTCGAATTCGGCCCCAACCGGCCTGCGTTCTACCCGCCACCCCAGGCCGTCTTCCATCCCCAGCACGGTCGCGATATGTCTCTGTTCAGCATCGCCTCAGTCTCATCGTACGGCGCGGCTGTCCACAACGGTGCTCAGGATCCGTTCGGGTACATGCTGGAAGGTCCCAGCCGGCCGCCCTCGATGGATGACATGTCAATGTCGATGTCGATGTCCGTCGACGATACGTTCTCGTTCATCCACCGCGCGAAGCCGCGCAGGCGTGTCGATAGCGACGCTTCGAGCTTCTACTTCCAGCCGTCCCAGATGATGCATCCCTACCGCCGTGGCCACCGCCGGGGACCGTCGGGAATGTCCGTCGCGTCCAACGCGCACGGTCCCCCCATCAGTCTGTACAACCGCAGCTTCGGCTTGCACAAGCGCAACGACTCCAACACGAGCGCGAGCTCCGTCGCGATGTCGTACGCGATGCACGGGGCGACCGGCGGTCGTGCGGCGTGGGCGAGCCACGCGCGCGACTTCTCGGTGGACTCGATCATGAGCGACTATTCGGAGCGGCCGGTCGCGCGGCCGGGCCTGGGCGACAAGATGTTCGACAATGCACACGGGGCGCCGCTCAGCGCGATCTCGGCGTCGCCCGAGAGCTCGTACAGCGACGAGCAGGACGACCAAGGCACCCGGCCTTCGTGGGATTCGATCATGGACAACGAGACGGGCAGGTTCGGGTCGGTCGCGGAGGACTCGCTGTTTGACAAGACGGGCAAGCGGAATTCGGTCGAGTCCGAGTCTGTGTTTGGCATCGACCCGTCGTTCGCGCAGTACGCGCGGTACCTGCCCAGTCAACAGTACCGGCCGTTGTCGATCATGAGCGAGGCGAGCGTCCATAGTCCCGTCAAGGAGGACGACACTATGATCACGGTCAGTTACGTTTTAACCACTGCGTAATTTTATGCTGATCGCGATTGTTCAGATGCTTGGTGGCGGTCACGTTCGCAGGAGGTCCATCAGTTCTCTCGTCGAGGCTTCCCCCTGCGTCCGCAAGGAACGCAAACAGCAGTCTGCTCTCCCCGGACGCGTCTTGCAGTTCGACATGATCGAGCCGCCCGCGAAGGAGTCCCCTGGCAAGGCCTCACGACTCGTCGCTCAGCCTTCGATCGCCTCGACGTCTTCGTTTCAATTTGGCGGCGAGCGCATGATCAAGGCGCGCCAGGGCCTGTTGGAACGGCAGAGCTTGGAGGAGAGCGCGCTCATCGCGCAAGGAGAGGACTTGTTGGATTCTTGTAAGTATACCTGATTTGTGCCATATTCTTACCGCCCCAACGTTCCTGTTTTTTTTTTCAGTGCGCGAGCGTTCGATCTTTAGCAAACCAAGTCCAGCCGGACGATCTCGGTCGAGCACCTGCACGTCCTCGTCGTCTGGCGGGGACACCCCTCCATTGTCGGCATCGGATGGTTCATCGGTTTCTGGCGGTTCTCAATCCAGTATCGACATCGGCCACCTCAGTACCTTGCTCGCCAACGCTACGCATCCCAGCAGCGGCGTCGCGAGGGCTCGGGCTCGTGCTCGTGCCCGGGGGACCGGCCATCGTCGACGCATCGACCAGGCGCGCATGTCCCGTTCGTCGGTGTACGAGACGATCGAGGAAGAAGCCTCAGTACTCGCAAGTTCGCCATCGCCCCAACGCGCAACCCCGCAAAGTCTCGCGAAGCAGGCGGTCAACTCGATGATGAACGACTCCGTGTACGTTGTCGAGAGTGACAGGGACTCGATGTATAGCGAGTACGACGACGAACACGGCATCACGGCGCTGCGCAGGTACTACGCCCTCCGCAACGAGGCTCAGGTCACGGTTGATGAGAGCAAGCGCGTGTGGATCGACACCCCGTTCTCCGTCTTCGCGTTGCAATGTAAATCATGTTCTGTTTCCTTCTTGAGCTACTTTACTAACACAGCCCGCTACCAGCGTTCTATCCGCCACGCGAGCCTATTGCCATGCAAGCCATGCTCGAGCACTCTCAGAAGAACTACGGGCCTCTTCCCTCTGAGCTCCACCCTCATCGCGTGCGATCGCGAACGTCGTCAAGACCGTCGCCGTACCCGCTCAGGCAAATGCGGTCTATCGCGTCTCCCCAGAAGATACGCTCATCGCCCCTGACCGTCTTCACCGACTCCCCGATCAAACCTTTTGCGACGTCCATCCACGACCAGACGGTGCTTCGCGAGGTCCAGCGGAACTCGAACATCGCCGTCCCGACCCCTCCGCCGGTATTGGGCGAGGTCAAGGCCTTCACGCCGTTCAACGTCGAGCTCGAGACCTCCAAGAAAGGCAAGAACACGATCGGCCTTCCTGCACGTCCGCGCGTCACTTCGAGCACGCGCCGTGCCGCCCTTGGCTGGTCTAAACGCACGGGCAAGTCCAGCACCCAAGACTTCAAGGAGAACGCGGTCGTCATTCCCACGTAAGCTCTCTCCTTCTCGTTTTCCGTGGTTCTTAGCTAATTGGATGCGTGCGTGTTCTTAGTCCATCCGAAACCCTCCGGATCAACCGTCCGCGTCCCCGTGGTCGGCCCACGCCCGCTCGGGTGCCAGTGCCTGCCGCATGAGGTCCCCCATCCCCCTCTCCCCTGCATACAATTCATAACCACACATCCCACTGCTTTCCGCCGTCTTCGCTTCTGACGTCCACGTCCGCACGATCGCTACGGACGCGTCCAGCCAAGCCGAAGCAGGTCGCGCGTCATCTCATCTATGCTATGCACAATCTGTCTATGTCTCTGTGTCTCGTCTCGTTTAGATCTTGATGCTTTCTCGCACGCAAATCGCAAATTGACAATGCTGTACTCTTTGCTTTCGTCTTACGTTCCACCCCCCCTCCCTCCTACCCCACCTATCACACGGGCTTGCCACGTCGGGGTGGGGGGAGGCGGACGTTTCTTGAATCCATCTCGGAGTTGTCTGCATTTCGCGCGGGATGTGATTGTACGTATTCGACTGTACTTTTGCAATCTCGTATGCAGCCCGGCTCCCAAGTATCGTTCTGTTCTCGTCTCGTCATCGTATAATAGCACCGTGTCTTGTATTCGTCGAGCGAATAGATGACGCTTTGCTGTACTTGTTTTCCGTGCGTGCAACCGAGCGCCACCTGAACATTGAACAGTACTCGACATCGGAAGTTCTGCGCTCAGGCTGATTCGGCCTAGGTCACCGAACCGATGAGCTATCCCAACCTTCAGTAAAATGCCTCGCATGACGGACTGACCCCCTGTGGCCAGGCTTTTGGAATTCACTACCTCTCTCTCGGTCCTCCAGAAATCGCAGCATTCCATCAAATCGCTCCGTATATACATACATAGGTCATGCGACCATTTAGCTTAGTGAGTCGAGGTCACAACAAAAGCAATGTGCGGGCCGTACCGAGCGGCCGCGTAGGAGACAAGTGTACCCTAGGGGTGGACTCGGAGCGCGATGGTAGGCCGGAAGGCTTTCTGGGAGATCTGGTGAAAGTCGACCAGGAACAGGTCTTCAAAGATCCGCTCCTTGCCCGAGTTCACCTCCACGAAAGTACGCAGGAAATTCGCCTCGCCTTCTACAAAGCCCTGGGAGATCACGGTCAGACATATACGGGGGTGAGATGGATTGCGAGCGCGATACACGCACAAAGTACTTCTGAATCTCGAAAACGATGATTTTCGCCAGACGGCCCTTTGTCATCGGAGCTTCGCTAAATCCGGACGGTTTAGTGTGAGTGGTGTCGAGGACGGCGGGACGCTCACGATCTGAATTGACGTATATCGTGTCACGGCTGTTCTCGCGGTCACGAAGATCATGAGGCACGCACCTCCAAAGCAACGATTTGGTTCTCAGCATCGTCCACATTAGCCCCTGTATGAGGGGAAATGGATTAGTTCGTGAGCGGTGGCAAACGTGCCCTCCGCGACAATAGGGAGTGGCAGATTGAACTCGAGTTGAAACGTCGACGGCATATCATTGGAGTAGGCGACCTGCGGGATGATCGAAAGCAACCAGTGAGACATTGGTTGATTGACTGCTGAGACCGCAATAGTAAGTCACGGTCGAACTTTGCTCGAAAGAGGGCGGGTCGTGTCTGATCGGCAGAATGGCTTGATTACATAATATTCGGAAAACTCCGAGGGCTACAAGTGCGTCTCGCCCAGCATTTGGTACCTCCTCGCATTCGAACCCAACTCTCGGTTGGGCACTTCTACCGGAAACGCTTCAAGATGAGGGCCGCAGGTGAGTAGATACCTGATCGTGTACTGGATGGCATGCGTGAGGTGACTCTGCAGCATCCGAGAAACGATAGCTCGCTGCCTGCAGTCGCGCCAACTCATGAAGGTGCGCTCAATCCGACGTCTCCACGTGCAGTGATCTGACGTTTAGACATCCAGATTCAAATTCTTCCTTTTCTTTCCGGATCCCCTTCGAAAGATCGGGAGAGATCAGCGTTGGCCCGGTGCCCCTCGTCGTACATACTCGAGCAGCCGGGAGGTCCGAGCGCTGGGATCAAGCCAGCAGGAGCGAGATTTGGAAGCCGTTGTCGGAGCACCGCCTTCCGTTGATGGAGAACGACTGGATTGGCGATTACCTGGGAAGGACTGAGCCGGAGGACGACATTGCACATTCCGATTCACGCGGAAGCTGAAACCGTGCACCTTTGCTGGCAAAACACACTTTGGTATGATACCTTCTTCTTGTTTTCACATCCACGACGTAGATGGGCATGCAATTCAGGACCTCCGCCGCGGTCGCCTCGATGCCACGGCCGTGAAAAGCCCCCATCGTCCCACCTCAGATATCGATCCTCTGAAGCGCCCAGAAGAGCGCTGGCTGGCTAACCAACTGAGCTCCTCGCGCATCCCGGAGCTGACTTTTCGCGGTACCGTGCTTTCTCGACCTCTCGCTCGAGAAAGAGTCCGTGCGTCTCTCTCGATTTCTGTTCGCGATATGGAGGTATCCTGGACATTCGTCTGGAGGGACGGTACGGTCTTGCTTCCGGCCTCACAACAAAAGTGCGCCTGCTATGGCATGGGTATCGTGCGCGGTAAGTTGGGGTGTACAAACGACGCGCTTCGTCGACGATGGTCTTCAGCATTCAACTCCTCCACCGACATACCGAACACATTCCAAACACTCGCGCTTTTCTCTACAAGCAACAAATGTCTTCGCAAATGGAAATCTCGGTAAGAGAATTCGAGGACAAGGCATGCTGCGAGGAGTTGACGTGAATACCCCTCAGTTCTCTCAACTTCCTGCGTTCACGCGGCTCATCACGCCTGACGCCGTCATCTTCATGAAGCATAGCGACGGGGTCTGGTACAATTTGGTGGCGAACAACGCTTACGGACACACTCTTGTAGTAGGTTGAAGACTCTTTGCTTGGGATTTGCCCAATTTTGACCAGAATATCCACTGCAGCCCAATTACAATTTCCCAGATGGAATGCTTGCGTACTATGTGAACGAACTGCGCGGTTCGTCAAGCACGGCTCGAAGTGGCTGAGCACCCAGGTTCCTCCCGAAACCTCTGCATCTAACAGCGTAAGCACACCACTTCTGTCTATGACAATCATGGGGACCTACCTACAGCACGACCTCCAGGCGACTGGGCATCCCGCGAGCCACCGCGGAGTAGGTTCTTCTTCACGACCTCTACGCATTCTCGACCAAGAGCCGTACCACCACGGAGAAGCGCCATCGGACGATCTAGTGGTCGAGTTCGGCATCCCCATGTCCTCCGCCGAGAGTGAAATGGTAACCCAAGGCGATCTCCCAGCGATCTTCGGCGAGTTGGCTGTCAAGCAGAAAGCTTCCATTCGGTTGGGGGTACGTCTTAGCATAGGCTACGAGGTTGACGGCAGTGTGCCTGACTGTAAAATATTGCTTAGTTCGAATATGCCGACTGAAGTGGCTACAAAGAGAAGCAACACAACATCCAGCGCGCGGGCGTCCGCGTCACACGCGGCCAACTCGCTGCCCTCGTCGCGCAAGAAGTAAGGCTGCTCATGGTGCGTCGTGGTACACTGTATGAGCGAAGATCGGTGCTTACAAGCTTTATAAAGGGCGCTCTTGAACCAAAGGGCACTCCGCTCCGCTCGCCCAGCGGGCGTCGGCTGGTGTTTGAAGAGCTGATACTCGTCGACGTCAAGCGGGTCTCGCGCGGCACTCTCCAGCCTACTATCGCGATTCACTGAGGGTTTCCGGCATTCTCATGGTAGACAATGACACGCGCGACGTATCATGTACATCTAGTATAGCGATACTCGTCTTCTGGTATCTCACCTAGACAACATGATTTAGCGATACCAAGTCCCAACACGATGGGGCGATGTGGTTCGTTCGCATCTGTACATCTCATTACGGAGATATCATAACGTGTGTGCGCCGATTTTCGGTGCTCCGCGAACTCTCGGTACCATTGAGCGGGGCGCATCAGACCGCCAGAACTCAAGCCGGAGATTGTTCATCTACGGAAATTAGCCTCGCGCGGAGTGCGCGCTCGACGAAAATAAAGACGATCTCGATAACTTAGATCGCCGTCGAAATCACACCATAGCGCGACATGAATGGCTAGGCAAGTTTGATCTGTGTGCGAAGAATCCGCCCACCGGTCTAGTCAAGCCTGGCAATGGGAAGAAGGAGAGAAAAGCACGACCCAGTGCCTGAATGACCTGCATGCCGCGTCGGTGCGGTACAGCGCGTCGGGATCCAACATGGCGAGCGTGTACGAGGCTTCCGACGCGTCGTCCCAGGGGCCGTTCAGCGCGGCAAGTCGGATCTATGGCTCGTCCTGGGTCTCCTCTACCGTCATCTCGTTTCCGAAATTCACGTTCGCTCCGTTGGGTTAGATGATTGAGAACAGAACGGTCGGAGTGAAGGTGTGAGAGGCGGGGACAACATCTGGGTTGGTCTGTTCCTTCTCGAGAGCGGAGACGATGGCGGCGAGGGGGTCTGAGAACATTATGGCTGTTTTCGCTGGTGTCCGTGTGCGCACAGTTGGGAGTAGATGGAAACAGATGATTGATATCGGATGAGAGGAGCTGGATGAACGGTAGCTTCTTCGGCTTGGCCTTGAGGTAATCAGACGAAGCCCGTACTGGTTCGGCAACCGGACTCCGAGCTGAAGTAAAGCCTGATTTGCTGGGGCTTGCTTGGGGCCATGAACTTGGCGCTCAGCGAGCCCGTGCGCACGACGTGGGTGTGTGGATATCTTGACGCCGACGGAAAAGGCAGCGGGCTACGGCGAGGGCTAATTGTCTTGTTGGGGCTAATTGTCTTGTTGACGTCCTACTACCGCGCCCCGCCAGGTCGCACTGTTGTTTTCCGCATCGATACCCCTTCGATGGCTAGATCTATGTTCCCGATTGCCTGGTCAACGGATATCTCCTCCTCGGCTCGGTACTGCCCCCACGTGGGTGTTTAACTTTTATGGTACTTAGAGCGTGTGCCGCGGAGTCGTCCATGGCAGGCCAGTTCAGACTTTCAGGGGAACCCATCTCTGGATTCGAACTTAATCTGGTATGTCCTCCCTGTTTCCTTTCATGTATAACATCCGAGAGGGCATGGCGTTCCACAGGACCTGGCTCACCGCCGATGCAAGACTTCTTCCGTCATCGATTCATCCCACACCACACTGCTGCTTGGTTAACCAACGGCACTCTGTGTGCGTTCCGGACCAGGGTCCTCGCTGCCTCGCTGCGTCGCGGCGCGCCGGTTGCACGCGCTTTACCGCCGCTCTTCGGGGAAAAAGCTCTGACCTGCTCTCGGAGTTTTGTACAGGACCCTCAAGATATCCAAACGGATCGGTCGCGGTATGGCGCGGACGGATCAGTCCAATGTCGCAACACCAGAATCTTGGCCATGGGGTGGATATCTGCCCGCCGTACGCATTGACTTGTTGCATACTTAAACCCCGGAGACCTGCCAGAGACCATGCCGGAGACCCAGCTTCCTATCCTCCAACGAACCCTCTCAAGCCTCACGCCAGAGGCCACCCAACTTCCTGTTCCCCTGCACTTACTTGAAAGCAACACATGGAGTTACCGGTGGAGACCACGGTATGGACGAACGATTGCATGTAATACTTCTTGGAGTTGACGTCAATCCCCCCAGCATGAAGAGTTTCCTGTGTCCACGCGGCTTATCGAAATCGATGGTACCATGTTCGTGAAGCAGGAGAGCGGCATCTGGTGCAAGTTGCTCTCAGATGGCACTTACGGGCAGCCCCTTGCGGTACGCTAAGACGCTCTGCTCTGAATGTATGCAATTCTAACCGGCGCAACCATCGCAGCGCGATTACAGCTTCTCAGATGGGACGAGGGCGTACTTCGGGGAGGGGTTGGTCCCTCTCTGCGTCAAGCTAGGCACTAAATGGCTAAACCTTTCGGCTCCCCGCCAAGCATTCACTTCCAACAGTGTAAGCGCATCACTGCTGCCATCAAAAGCACACCCCATCTGAGCATTATTTCCAGGCGACAGGAGCAGATGCTGCAACATTTTTCCAGATCCTGCCGCAGACAGCATACCATTGTGGAAAGATCCCAGAAAGCGATGCAATCGTCCATTTCTGGTCCCTCATGTCATTGGCGGAGACTGGCAACATCGAAGACTGCAATATCTCCGCGTTCAGCGGCGATTTGGCCTCCAACAAGAAGGTTTCCATCCGCTTCGCGGTGCGTGCGGACTGACAGATTAATGGCCCAAGCATCTGGACTAATTCCGTCGCCCAGTTCCCATACACCGAGCTGAGTGGCTACAAGGCGAGGCAGCACAACCTCCAGCGGTCTGGCAAGTGCATCACGCGCGGTCAGCTCGCTATCATCGTCGCTGGGGAACTCAAGAAGCTCATGGTGAGTTCGTCAGCCATGCTCTACGGCGCACGGTCACCGCTGACGGGGTTCGTACAGGCGGCTCTTGAAGCTATCAACCACCCGCTCTGCTCGCCTAATGGCCATCCTCTGACCTTTGATGATTTGGTTCTTGTGGATGTCAAGCGGGTCTCGCAGGGCAGCGTCCAACCGACTCTTGCGATTCTAGCTTGAGGCGCTCAATCAACCGGTATTTTTGTATCTGACCTGTATTCTTGTATCTGGCCCGTACATTTGAACCTGTTGTATCAATACGACCCCATGCCGCAGTGCGGCGCAGTGGATTACATACATCCGAGTCCTACAGTTCGGCTAAACAGTGACCACGCTCGAGAACGTTAACGTGTCGCGGGTTTGATGACCCAGTATCCGATGGCCCATCCACCTAATTATCCCACATATCTCGATTCTCTGGAGTAAGCCTGTCAACGTTGATGCCCGCAGTCTTGAAGTCGTGGTCGCGGCGCCGCCGGCCAGTCACGACAAAGCCTTCCGCCGTTCACCCTCCGAGTCGGTCGTTCGGAACCCAACACAGAGCCGTCTGCTCAAGCTCAATATCGCCGTCATCAACTGTGAAAACCCTTCCATGTCTCTTATAAGATATTGTCATAACTCCCCTGTGTACACGAACGTACACAGTACGTTGATTTTAGCATCTCGCACACCAACAAACCTCTAAAAGCCATCGCAGTCTCAGAACACGACCCGCGAAGACGTATCCTGATCAAACGCAGGTCAGTAAGTCGAGGAACGGAACAGACGCAGGGGAATGGCGGCACGTACGATCTCGTGAGAGCTCGCGAGCTGCGGCTTGTGGTTGTGCCGCTTGTTGATGATGCCCCGGATCGACCGCAAGAGCTCGCGGTACGTCTGATGCGGGTTCTGGTCTGTACATCGAGAATGATGCAAGCAGCGAGGTTAGATGCGCTGCGGGGACTCGCGACATAGCGGACGGAAAACCTCCCTAGGGACCAGATGAACGCCTGCCCGCGCAAGGAAAATTCAGCTGGAACACGAAGCCGTAGAGAGGTTTAGTGGACGGGACGCACGTTGCTCATGACTTCTCTGTCAGCGTCGTAAGGCTGCGAGTTCATGCATCCTGGGCCGGCCCATGACACCTTTCCCCTTCCGGTGAGTTCCGTGTTCGGAGTCGGATGTTCGAGTGTGGTGGTACTTGTAGGTATTCAGTAGTAGGGACGCATCCCTAGTGGTGCTCATCCACTCTAGGGATGCATCCGAACACGGATGATGGATGCATCCCTCCTACACGACTTACTGTGCATAATGGATGCATCCAATGATACACGATAAGTCGAGTAGAACAGATGCATCCAGACACAGCACCAATCTGCATGCTTGCTCGCATCACCACTACTCGCCCGAGCGTGCAATTGCCCAATCAATTAATGGCTTTTAAAAAAGCAAGCGCAGGATTCGAACCCCCACAGTCACACTAAACAGTCACCGCCAGTAACCACTGTGCCAACAGGAGTTTACATTGCTTGCGTTGGCTTACTCTATGTCATGAAATGCTGAGGGAAACATACGTTTTCAGAGCCCGGATGGCTGTATAGTGTCCGGGTAGCATTGCATTGGGTTATGGCTGCCTTAAGCTAGCTCCTGCGCTCTGAAACCTATATCTTGGCGAGTTCCTGGTCGATTTTGGTCGATTTTGGCCTGTTTGAAAGCAGTATATTGCCTGATTCTAATGGGGTATAGTACATGATGATTGGTAACCATTTGGGAGAGCTGTATGCGAAACATTAGGCACACAGGGGGGAGGAGAATGGTACTGGAATACTGGCTGTTCTATCAATTGGACATAGGCGTTATGGGGCTCATTGGAAAGCCCTGAATCATGGCTTTCAGATGAGGTATAGAAATCTGAGGGGACGCAATGTGGGACAGAGATATCTTAATGAGAATGTGATAAGCGCCGGAATACAGGACTCACCTTCCTGGAATCCATACAGGTGACACAGCAACCGCAAATAGAGGTTCCCATGCTCTGAAGACATGTATATATTGGTAGCAACAAAAATGATGCAAATAGGAGGTCTCAATCCCAAGATATGCCCACCTGTCCTCCTGGTAGGAGGAGAGGGTCAGCATATCTCGGGAACGGATGGACAGATTCCTACGGTCAAGGCCTCGTTGGAACCGCATTACGAATGCGGTGCCAACGAGCCCTTTCGCGAACAGATATGTGCAGAATTGATCGTGATACATACCATTCTTTACCTACTTGAGGTGATCATTGTATCCCTGATAACCCAGTCAATAGCTCACTTGATAATACACTGTTGGACGCATTGGAAACACCTTAAAACCACGAACGAAAAAAGCCTAAAACAAATGAAATCAGATTAGTATTGACCTCAGAACAATCCCAAGAACCTCTGCTACATAGCGACCTTGCCTATAGGGAAGAAACATGGTCGGAGTGTTGGTTGGCTGACTTACACTCTATAGATTGATTGCTTACAATTGTGTAAAGGCATGTTAGTTCAACAGTTAGATGGACTGATATACTTGATGGATTGGTCGAGGTCGGTGGTTCAAACCCCGGCTGGTGCTTTTGGTCGAAATATTGGCTGTTTGCTGGGCGCTTGCTGCAGATGCATCCGTCATCCGCATTCGGATGCATCCCTAGAGTGGATGAGCACCGCTAGGGATGCATCCGCCCTACTGAAGCTGCTCGGTACTTACGACGTCTGCGGAGCTCGACTTGTAATCCCGCCACTTGGGTGTAACCTGGCTGTCCTTGACTCTTCCATGGCTCGAGTACTATTATGGTGTCCATGAGCGGAACGATCTCGGCGTGCAGCTCAGGAGAAGACAACTTACTGAGTATGGGAGGTCTGACAGCATATGTCAGAGCAACGCTTGGGAGAAAAGCAAAGGAGACTTGCCTAGCGCAGATCCGCAATGGTACGACTGGGCAGTGTCAGCAAGAAGACGTCCAGCCTAACGCAGCGTACTTACATCGAACAGAGCCTTGAGTAGAGCGGAGGATGAGCACGGTATTCACGGAAGCGGAGCCTTGTTGAAGCTCACCGTCAAACGGCATCCCGGAGGAAGCTTCTTGACCAAGATCGTGTGCATCAACTGCGAAGGAAGATAGAGTAAAGCGGGTCGATGTCACTCATGGATGCAACACTTACGTCGTCGACGATGTGCCCGTTGGCCCCGTGGTTCATGGGGAATATCACTGTCCAAATCCGACGGTCAGAGGACGTCTTCAGCAAGACGGCGCACTAAGCTAGCACCTACCGTCGTCGTATCCGCCGACTTCATCCCCGCCCGTGCCTCTCACCTTCCCCACATGTCCCGAGTCTGTCTCGCGGAAGAGAGACGGTCAATAGACGACCGGAATGATATTCACGAGACAGCACGTACAGTGGAAGAAGAGACAGTCGCCCGGTTGTGCGCCTTGGACCAGCCAGTGCATCGCGTCCATGATGTTGACCTTCGTCGGATGACATCGGGGGTTGTAGTCGTCCTCCGCGAGCACCCGGATGTCGTCCTTCTTGTATCCGTGACCTAGAAAGGAACATCATCGACATTATCACAGCCCGAGACGAAACAAGACTCACGGCGGAGGAAACGCTGCACGTTCCGTGCATTTTCCGTCGAGCCAGGGAGCTCCGATTGGTGGTCTCCGAAGTAGCTGAGTCCGATCTGTTCAACGCCAATGAATCAGGGAAACGCTGCAGCGTGGAAACACTCGGAGGGTGCTACGTACGCAAAGAGCTTTCTTCCTCCCCTTACGACGCGATGTCTCCGAAAGGTCGCCGAAGCTGATGCTTGAGCCCATCGTCGGAATGAGCGCATGAGAGGATCGGCTTGGATGGAGGCTGGTATGGCCCGAGCGAGGATGAGAAAAGGAGTGGCCTCGACGACGACTTCTCGTGTGCCGATCCTCCATGTTTATTAAAGACGGATCCTCAGCATGCCCCGAGCGATAAGTCTGAGGGTTGGTGTCGACGCTCCTATATCTGGGGACTAAGGGTCAGCGCCGCGACGTGCCGCGCGCACGGTATGGTGCAAGAAGGGTGGCTTACGAGGAAGAAAAATACGGCCGACCGTAGTCGCTCAAAGCGCGGGCTGGCACCGTATCCTCGGCTGTCATCGTGCTCGCGAGCGATGACGACACCTCCACAGGAGGGGCTGTCCACCGCGAGTATGCGTTGCCGGCGTGATCGCCCGTCGACACGAAGCCGCTGCAGAAGGGAGTGTTAGCGTCGCGATCTCGCGGATAGTCTAGTACAAACAGACGTACGGCGTCATGGCCCTGTACGCGACGCGTCACTTCTAGCACAGAGGTAGCAACAAGGGGGTTACTCACGTCTGCGCGGTATGGGCCCAGCCTGCCCACGGAGTCTGCTGGGAGTAATAATGCGCGGACCTGGAGCTGTGAGCGCGACGCATATTGACTGCCGGCAATCAAGTGTAGGTGGGGGTGTGCGGATGGAGGTGAAGGAATGATGGTTGCGGCGATGTCGGAGACGAGACAGGTTGTTCATGAGGCTGACCCTTCGATGTGATGGCCTGGCCCGGGCCCGGTGGATGACAGACACCGGCCGCGACACCATTCGAGTTGTGGGACCCTAATCCATTAAACTCGCCCCGGAAGAGCATCGGGTTGCTCAGTAGCATGCTCAAGTTGGAAATGCGGGGCAGCTGTAGCTGGGCATGCAGGACAGCGTCACGACAGTGGTGGTGCACTTTCAAGGTTGAAACTAAGGCTGAACACGGGTCGACCCGCGGGTTACCCGGATCCGGACCCGCGGGTAATTCGACTTTTGAAGCTGTTACCCGGATCCGCAGGGATCCGACCCGCCAGGGATCCGGATCCGTGGGTGCGGGTGCGGGTAACCCGCGGGTCACCCGCAGAGTAACCCGGATCCGCCATTTTACATGTGGGTCTTACGGGTTTGTGGGTAGTTGGTAGGGATCATACAACGTAGATGCAATATGCGACAGGGCAGAACAGAGAGTATGTTTACTATTCAGATAACATAATAATATCCTTGTCCTTACGACCTGCGGTCTCTATTGAAGCAACGTCCTTACCCTTCTCCTTCACCTTCAACAAAGCGACAGCCGCACTCTCCGGCACGAGATCAGGGTATCGAGCCCAGGACCCCAGAACTGTGCTTGCACGCACAGTCTGGTCAGAGAGAGAGTGGCGGAGGCGGGACACAGTCAGCCGACCACGAGAGAAGGCTCGCTCGGCATCCATAGAAGTCGCTATCAGAGATGCATTGTTAACAGGTACATTATATGACAGACATAGAGCAACACAAGACTTACCTGGGATCGACAAAAAGTCCAGGGCCATACGCGCTAGCTCAATGTTCTCGGAGCCATTCTGAATCGCGTTGTGCCAGTATTTGAGAGGGTTGGTTGACTTAGTTCTCACCGGAGCCTCGAGGTACTCCTCGAGCGCATCATCCTGCTCCAGCTCGTGTGTTCCAGTGATTGATGCGAACATGTCGCGTGTGGCTTGAGTCTGTTAGGGTTTTGCTCAGGTCAGAAATGAAGGTGTTAATGTCGAAAGCGCAGACTTACAGCTTCGGTTCGACTGGGACCTTTGACTGAAGATACCTGTTGTGAGTTATGTGCGGAACCAGCAGACACGCCCGAGGCCACAGTGTCTTCGTCTGTGGGCTCAGAGGTGCCCCGGTAGCGGTCATTCCACTCAGCACGGAGGAGGCGGAGAGACTCGTCCACCAACGAGCGTGGCCAATTTGCACGCGCGAAGTACTTCTGTTTATAGCATGGGTGTAGCACTAGTCAGAAAAGAGCATGGTTAAAATAGTTTGAGTATCACTGTAAGATGAGATACATACACATCGCGATGCGGTAGATTGGGGTGTCATCAGTGTAGCGGTAATACTTCTGCAATATCTTCAAGCCCCGATGGGCTGCGGCGCGCACCATTGAACGTGTATTGGGGTTGTCACGAGTGTGTTCTAGGTGTTTCGCCATAACGTCAATCCAGGGAATGACATCATGGACAAGTGGCGTGGAGCTGTGAGAAACGGCCGTGGTGGCCTCGAGAAATGTCTGTTAACAATGGATTTCAATTAGTACAGCAGTCAGAAGTGGGGGCGGAGGCACATACGACAAGTAAAGTGTATAACTCTTGTATGACGCACCACTGCTCCTCCTCGAGGATGAAACGTCGCAAACGGACACCCTGGCTCTTGTTGAACTCTGCCATGTCACATACGCCAAAGAGCGACTTCCTGAGCTGCAGAGCACGCTCGAGGACCATCGTAACCGTGTTCCAGCGAGTGCGCACAGCCCGGATGAGCACTTCACCGGACTCTTCATTGGCTTTGGCCTGTCGGGAGAGTTCCGCACGGATTGTCGGGCTGTTCCAGATTTTCGCAGACAAGTTAATTATCTAGTACGTGAATACATCCTCGGTATCAAGACAAAAAGTTATGTTTAGTCCAACTGGAGCATCCGCACCTTTTTGAGCGCAACGCGCCCAGTCTTGATGTCCGTGTCTGTGACCTTCAGCTCCAGACGTTCCTCATCCTGTTTGGTGATCTCCTTCTCATCCGCGGCCTCGCGGGCTTCGTCCACCTCGTCTTCCTCCTCTACAACATCTTCTGGATCGTCGAGGGCAGATATCTCCTTGTCAGTTTCGCCGAAGTCCTCGGACTTGAGCTTGTGGCTAAACTGCGATAAAATCGCCTGTTCGACACTCGTCAGACCCAGCTGAGATTATTTGAACAATTAATAAAATGAACATACCTTTACGACGAGATTAACAACATGTCCGAAGCATCGCACACGCCCGTCTGGGCCGCGGAAGTCGTCGTTGAGCTTGGCCATCTGATGGAGCATCGTGGTATTGTTGGAAGCATTGTCGCACGTCACAGCGAGTACCTGGGCAATCAAAATGGGTTACAACACAGCATAATGGACGCGTCTCAGCCACAAATCCAAAGATGACGACAAACCTTTGGAACAATTCCAAACTCTTCCAAAAGGTCCATGAGCTGGCACGCAAGATACACCCCAGTGTGCCCCTTCGTTAACCTGTATACCGCCGGTCAGCTCATGCAAGCTCAAAAATGGCAACAGACGAAAGGCGCAGCACACAAGGACGTGAACAACTCGCTGATCATGATACAGCGATGCTCATCTCATACACGTTCGACATGCCACCACAACCGGTGCTGCTCGACAGCGTGTCGATCAAGGCAGATGTCATCCTCCTCAACACAGATTCCACTCACTTGATGAAATCGAGGATGATATGCTGGATTTCCCCATTTTCATGCCAGTGTGCTGTGACCCCAAGAAACGAGATGACATTGGGCGAAGTCCATCCATCCATGCAGATATGGATCTTCCCAGGCACGGCCTACGTGCATCACAAACTCG
Organism: Sanguinoderma infundibulare; assembly: GCA_032821775.1. Classification (NCBI taxonomy): domain Eukaryota; kingdom Fungi; phylum Basidiomycota; class Agaricomycetes; order Polyporales; family Polyporaceae; genus Sanguinoderma; species Sanguinoderma infundibulare. The sequence goes on along the minus strand of JAVLRN010000014.1, from coordinate 510,203 downwards.
TCATCAGATTCGAGAGACATACAAGCAAGTGCAACATACCTTTAACTTAGCCTTAACCCTCTCACGCGAGTCATCGAAAATGTCCTTTAGGTCGCGAGAGACCGTGACACGCGACGGGATCTCAACACGCCTGTACAACATTTTCAGCAGCTCCTTGAACTCCGGGTCTTCAACAATGGTGAACGGGCGGTGGCGGCGTGCGATCCACATGGCGAGGAGGAAGCGGACGCGGGCATAGCTGTAGTTCGTACCCTGGGCGTAGTCGGAGATAAGCTGGGTCTCGGCGGTCGGGCTAGGGTTGCACTTTTGCACATGGCGGTTAAGGTTGCCTGTGGACTCATCCGTGACGGCGCGCTCGACGCACTTGGATGGGTGCCTGATGGACTTTGCATTAAGCAGCAGCCAACAACGAGGATGAGGAGATGGATGTGATGCCGAATGCGAGCCTCCCGAAGCAGAGGCTCATGTTCGGCATCTCGTTCACGACCCACATAGGCTTCACATTCGGTCCAGTTGGGAGCAAACCAACTGGACCGAACGTGAAGCCTACGAGCGAGTATATCACTGAGCAGAAATTGAGAGGAAGGACTTACGTGTTGCAAACAAATTTGACCTTGATCTCACCATCGGGCTTGGTGACGAATACAGGCTTCCGGAAGTGTTTATAAACCTGCGATGTCCACTTGGCGGAACGTGCATCTATATGAGTTCGGCGAAGGGGGGTAGGCTATCAGTACAATGCTCGAATGCGGGAATATACTTATGAACTTACTGAGAGACTCCTGCGTCGTCAGGTCGCCATACTTCGCCTCCAGGCGGCCAGCGCGCCCGGCCCGGGAGGTCTTCGCTGTCGAGGCTGAGACGGCGGAGTCCTCAGCACCGGAGGAGATGGCATCCGCAGGCTTGGCGGCATCGATCGAGGTCCTGGAGGCTTTGGCACGCTTCTTGCGGGTGGTGTTACGAGTGGGGCGAGAAGTCGGTGGATGCGCGTCCGTTTCAGACGCAAGGGGGTCGTCGACGTCGGTATCACCCTCGGGCCGCGGACGCTTAGCACCAGCATCATCGAGTGAGTCAGTCGGGGCCATGGTGAGGACGTAAAACAACTAGGAAAGTCAAATGAGAGTTAGTAGCTGTTAGACGAGGCAAAATCGGGCGGAAGGCTCACCGGGGGATGAGGGTGAGCAGCTGCGAGACGATGCGATGTTCGACCTTGTCGTTCGTCTTGCCTTTGTATTCGTGACGTTGAAGGACTAGGACAGCAAAACAAGGGTCAGCAGCAGTCGCGCGACGCTCGAATAGACAAAACACTCACCCCGGATGCGGCCGAGGGTGAGCAGCTGCGAGACGACTGACGTTCGAGCTAAACGAGGGTCAGCAGCAGTCGCGTGACACCCGAATGGACAAAATACTTACCTCGGATGTGGCCGAGGGTGAGCAGCCACGAGACGACGCGACGTTCGAGCTAAATGATAGTAAGCACATGCTAGACCGTGAAAGGCTGAACCGGGCGGAAGACTCACTGGGGGATGAGGGTGAGCCGCTGCGAGATGACGCGACGCTCGACCTCGCCGTTCGTCTCCTTGGGCTTCTGTGCAGCGGCGTTGCTCCAGAGCTCTGCAGGGTGTTGTTCGACTTTGTACTCCCAGCTTCGTCGTCGACCGTATACGAGGGAGTCTGAACGTGACCGGCTCCGAAACCATGCGTAAGCCACTGCTGAGAGAACTGAAACAGAATTGGTCAGAAACTCATACCTATCGCGGTTTAGCGAAGAAGAAACTCACATGTATAATAGCCGTGTCGCCATAAATTGCGAACACGCTGCCTCGTGGAAGGCAGCGCTGACTGACCTGAAACCAAATTTATCAGATATCAATCCAATCAGCTCAAAACCCTCAGGGATATGAGAGAGGAGGGCGTACATGCGCTGCAGGTCCTCGTCCTCATCTTGCGGCATGGTGGAGGGGAGAGAGAGAGAGACGTGGCGAGGGGGACGCCCTGCCCATCTGTCCGCGCCAAATCTGACAGATAGCACCCACGGTGAACCCCTCCCTATTCGGCTCTCCTCGCGCTGGGCCAGACACGTTAGCAACGCTGTTATTTCTCGTCTCACAATCCCCACCATTCCTGCATGTCCTGAATCTGCGTCCCCGTCCCCAGCACCCACTCTGAGTCTCTCGAACAACCGCCCTACACGCCTCGTACCAGCACAGCCTTCGCCACCACCCCGTGAAGATCGTTATCTACGCTGGCGGCTGACTGATACCGCCTCTGTCATCCCTCACCAAGTGGCCTCATGCCGTGAACATGCGCCTCCCCTCTGACCAACCACGTCTGGCGGCCCAATGGCAGTGGCGTGAGTGGGAGATGCCAAGATCTTTAGCTCGGCATGAGGCTGAGCATCAGGTGAGTTTTCGTCTTTCGGTCCCGCACCACGTTCCCCAGTCGTCACCCTCAGAATCCCGCCCTCCCGCCCCCATCCTGGATGAGGGGCGAGGTCAAGCTCTCAAACTGAGGCCACATGACCTTCAGGTTGATGTGCTTGGGGCCCGCACATCCCGCCCACTCCTCGCCGGTCATTCTCCCTTCTGTCGCTCGCGCATCGGCTTCACAGGTCTTCCCTATCCTCCAGCACCATATAAAACCGCCTCCTCCGCAATCGCCCTCAATGCCCACCAATTCCCAGTTCCCGCCCTCTTTTCTGCCCCTCCCATCACCATGTCCCGTAGCGTCAACTCTCCCATCTCGATACTCTTCTTCCCCGAACCGTGGGCGAACCGTTTATTCGGCCCCATCGACCAAATCACCATTCTGGTCGACAGCGCCGCCAAAACTGTACCGGTAGGTTATTTAATATCATATGAATTGCGCACCCATACTCATTACTTTCTCAATACAGTTCACCGTCCCCACGGGTGACTTCGACGCCGCCCGCGGTCCGCCGTCCATGTTCAACGACTGGATCCGGAAGATCCAGGGTCCGACTGTCAGCGCGACCGGCATCACCGAGGAGGAGCGTGAGCTCCTCCTCCACTTTGTCCTGGGCTATCGCGCCTTTTACGCCGACCGCGACGACATCCCCACTAGCATGTACTACGAGTTTGTAGGTGAGCTTGTCGCCGAGACACTCACACTCCAACAGCCCGAGTCGGCCGCGTACGTTCTCGAGACTGCGGTCGAGTGGCTCCTCGGCAGCCTTCCCGGTGTACGTCGTTTTTTTTTTTTCATATTGCCGATCACACCCCATTAACGCCATCCCCGCCATAGGACGTGTTCGACGACCCTAACATTCCCCCCATCACATACGTTGATCCCGAACCGAATCCCCCCACGCTCGAGCCTGTTGTTGCATCTGTGGATGCCCATCCCCAACGTTTGTCCAACATTTTTTCTGTGCCTATCTACAGTATACTGACCGCCCTGTCTCTACCTACAGTGTCACCCACCTGGGCCCTCATTGAGATGTGCGCCAGGTTGGTCCCGGCGCGGGCCACTTACATTCCTCATCCTACCACAAACACCATGCCCCTCCCGACGACGCGCTGGATTGTTCAGCTGGTGCAGCCAACGTCCGTTTCGGTTGAGCGATCAGGTCTTCTCGTTCTCCCAACTGGTAGTGAGTGTGAGCGTACAGATGGATATGGAACAGATGAGAGTATGCCTAGCTTACAATCACACATGTCGGATGATGAGTAGTACAACAGATTTATTGTAATCTGAGTGGGGATTCTCAGCTGTGCGAATTACATACAAAAAAGCCACCAATGGCTTGCGGGTGTTGCGGGTACCCGTGGGTTTCTATGAAAATGAAGAAAGCTCTACCCGGATCCGCAGGATACCCGCTAGCGGGTAACCCGCACCCGGAAGACCCGCACCCGTGGGTTTTTTGGCGGGTCCGGATCGGGTTACCCACCAAAAGACCCGCACCCGTGTTCAGCCTTAGTTGAAACGTTGACCACTGGCAGAATATTGGAGATATTAGGCGCCTGCCGCCGGATTCCGCCGAACGTTATATAGGCGCTTATATGAAATTTACCACTTTTTATATGGGGCCTGGCGATCAGGTCGCGCTTGTAGTACGAATGGGATCCGGCGCGGCAGAAAACGCTAGTGAGGACTTCACCTGCTGGATGATCGTCAGGCAACGTACATAGTCCTGCTAACAAAGAGTGCGTGCCTTAGCGCCCAACTTTCACGTGGCCGAAGACGCCGCCGTGGGTCATGAGGACCCCCGAATAAACGCCCAAGAGCTCATAGGTCATTTTTGCGATTTCTGGCCATTTTTGGGGGTCGCTGATTGGCCAAAATTCGGTTATTCACCCCTAACCTCCTGAAGTTTAGACCATTTTCGGTGGTCGGCCGGATATAACATCATGGGCGCCTAACGGAAAGTGGCGGCCCGGTTGATGGGCGCCTAACGAACGGAAGCATCGCGATCCACTACCGCTCCCGGCCCACGAACTTTCACTTCGACAACCTCTTGGGCTGAGCGGGTTAACTCCTGAACTCAGCCCTGAGTCCGGCATCCTCTCGTGTGGAGCGCAACAGTTGTTGCGCATCCCGGGAGTTCTTCCCCGCCTCTAGCCACCACCACCGCCCCTCCCCACCACCAAATGTGCGAGTTATCACTTGCACGAAACCTGGCGACCTCTGGGACTGTTGTAATACGAAACTTGGCAACCTCTGGAACTGCTGGGTTACAGACACAAATACTACGTAGCACATGGCATCAAATCCTTAGCTTCTTCACTTCTTCTGGCATGTGCTCTCCCTTGCCGCCATCAACATCAGCCTCTCCCTTCTTCTGCTTTCTAATTTCCTTCCACAGCGCTTCAACGGCATTCAAAATATGTATACGATTGGTCTCCAACTGGCGGAGACATTCCAACAAGCGGGATTTTGTTGAGTACAGTGGGGGTTGCCCACTGTGGAGTGCAACTAGATGCAGCAGTCACACATACTCACCTGGCTAGAGAGGTAGAGAGGCTGTAGAGACGAATGAGGAGAAGAGTAGAAGAACTGTTGCTATTAGGACCAATGGGGGCCATATATATACTACATGGGGAACTGTATTAGTAAGAACTATACAGTACCAGAATGCACTGCCAGTACACAGGTATGTGGGCAGTGCATCACATGAAATAATCATGTGGGAGGCGGCTATACAGCGCCTGTGCTGATAGATGTGATATCGGGCTGTGCCGATATCCAGATACGCAGCTATGCCGTGCAACGCTATGCTCGGCTATGTGCGTTCAACACTCCCTCTCGCTAAGTACGCACTCACAAGTACGCAAGCGGATATGGTGCTTTAAGCTGCCTTAGGGAAATGCAAGCCAAGATGGGGACGGAAGTGGTGGAACTTCACAGTGCCCAAATTCTTGGTAAGAATATCAGCAGGATTATCAGTCCCTTCGACATAGAATATGTCGGTGATACCTCGATCGTACACTTCACAAACATAATGGTAACGGATGTCAATGTGCTTCGACCTTGCTTCCGTGACAGCATTTTGTCTGATGTGTATGGAGCCTTGATTATCTCCAGATAATGGTACACGACCGAGGTTATAGCCAAGTTTAGTAAGCAAGTTGTGAACCCAGACTATTTGGCGACTACAGTCGCTCATTGCCATATACTCAGGCTTAGTAGAGGAAAGAGCAATGGTCTTCTGTGCACGTGAAACCCACAAGAATGCACAGTTCACTAACTTCAGCATGAAGCTGGTTTGTGATCGTCGAGAGTGTGGGTCTGAAGCCCAGTCACTGTCGGTTGTAGCAATTAAGCCGAGTTAAGAATCGCCATTGTAAATCAAGGCATAGTTCTTGGTACTGATGAGGTAGCAGCAAATGTGAAGTGCCTTTCTGAGATGATCCTTGGTTGGGTTTGCGGCGTACTGTGCCAGTTTGGTCACAGCGAAAGCTATATCCGGCCTCGTACCTAGCATGAGATAGAGAAGAGAGCCGATAACTTTCTGATACCTGGAGCGAAGCTCCGGTGTAGCTTGTCCTGTGTTGGGGGCAGGTATGTAACCCGCAGGGAGTGGAGTTGAAGACGGTCGTGCATTTGTCATGCCGCAGCAGTCCAGTACTTTCTCCAAGTATGCGTGTTGATCTAAAAAGATCTTTCAGCCAATACGAGTGATGCGCATGCGCAAAAACTCCTTCACATCACCTAAATCACAGCATTCCCACTTGTTCATGAAGCGAGCTTTAAGTCTAGCTACAAGCTTCTTGTCACGCCCACAGAAAAGTGCATCGTCAATGTAGACAATTACAACTACTATAGCACCATCAGAGTGACACTTGTAGATGTATAAACCTGCATCATTGGTGAGCTGGTGATAGCCCATCAACTTCATGGACTCAGACAAGGTGCGCCACCATGCTAAACCTGCCTGCTTAAGTCCATATAGAGCACGCTTCAGTCTGAAGACTTTGTGCTCAGAGCCAGGGATGCGAAATCCTTCTGGCTGCTCCAGGTAGATCTCCTCGTCCAGCTTGCCATACAAATAAGCACTGCGAACATCGAGTCCTGAGATGTGCCAGTCCTCGAGTGCTGCAAGAGCCATGATGAGACGAACTGTCTTGAAGCGGACAACTGGGGAGAATATCTTGTCGAAGTCTTCACCTTCAACCTGGGAGAAGCCTTTCGCTACAAGTCTGGCTTTCTTGCGACCGTCAGTTTTGACGTCGAATACCCAGTGGTTTTTCACAACCTTGTGTCCTTTCGGACGGTCGACCAAGTCATAAACATCGCGCCTGCGAAGGGCCTCTAATTCTTCGCGGCAAGCGGTAAACCACTCCTTTTGCTCAGCCTTTGGTAGACTGGTAATATCACGATAAGTCCACTCGCGCACATTGGGCGGTGAGACTTTCTCCCCCTCATCTGGTGGAATCACCTTTGCAATAAGGTATTGGATGAGACTAGCTCCCCCTTCCCGGCATAGTTTTGCCACATCAATTCTAGAGGCACGCAAGACACCTTCGACTTCTTCTGACGAGTGACCTGACGACTTTTCTTCTGATTCATATTCATCTTCATCCTCGTCGTCATCGTCATCATCGTCATCGTCGGGGTCTGAGCGATCTGGACTAGGAGCGGGTGACTGAGGTTGAGGTTGAGGTTCTGCAGGTATAGGTATTGGGTCTGAGCCCAAGTCCTCCTCTTCCTCATCATCGTTGTCACTACCACTAGACGAGATTACAGGGGTTGATTCCCTGTGCATGCGCATCGAAGGTGGAAGTGGAACGGGTGGTCCGCGTACAGCGGATCTATTGTGTGATTGTGGAAGTGATCGGGCATGGCTAGGTCCGGGAACCTGCTCATCCCTTGAAGGTGGTGCGGTCCGAGAGTGACTCGGTATCTCGCCAACCAACCTCTTCCACGATCCCCGTTTCTCAACATCCTTAAAAATGTCCATAGGGTGACGTGATTCACCATAGACATTACCTTCGCGAACTGGTACATTCCGCTCCCTCACAGACCATCGTGGTATGACTGGCTGTTCAACCAGAGGAGGTTGCGGCAGCAGAGAGTGTTGCACTACTGGTACATCTCCTCCGCGCTGTGCGCGAGGTTGAGGAGGTACAGGGGGTACAGCTGGAGCTGGTGCATGCGCTTGGCCTTGCACATTTCCCTTGCCCTTTGTGGAAGGTTTTCTGGGAGGACGATGTTGCTCTTCATCGTCATCAGGGAGTAAAGAAGGAGTAATTGCCTGGTCCGCAGGTTCAACTGGTTCGGGCGCACTCTGCTGCCCATGTCGCTTCTTTTTATGTGTGCATTTCGGAAACAAACTTTCATCAAATAGTGCTTGAGCAGCTGTGAAGATGACATTGTTTGGTGAGCGCATAAACTTATGATTGTGGTTACCGGCACCGACACCAAGATAAATCATCAGCTCCGACTTGGGCGATAATTTATTCTTGCGGACTTCGGGGGGCAAAAAGACATATGCACCACAACCGAATACACATAGATGACTGATGTCTGGCTTGGTACCATTCAAAAGTTCATATGGTGTCCGCCATTCAAGGCAACGAATAGGGGTCCTGTTGTACAGGTGCACTGTGTGTTCGAAGGAGAATTCCCACCAAGATTGAGGGATGCAGGCATCATGCCGCATTGCCTCGCTCTTGTCTATAAGTGTACGAATGATTTGCTCAGCGCAGCCATTCTGTTGATGAATATGAGGCGCGCTAGGAATGATCTCAATGCCTCTGTCTTTGAGCATGTTGTTGAAGGCGTGTGATTTGAGTTCACCTCCAGAATCTGATTTCCACTTGATTACTTTCGCATTGAACTGTGTCTCGACATATGAGAACCATTGTCGTGTAGCCTGCAGTGCATTGTCTTTGGTGCGAAGGCAAATCACCCACACATATGATGAGTAGTCATCATAGAGTAGGATTGCATGCTGGTACTTGTGGTACAACAGCACAGGGAAAGATTTCAGATCAACATGGATCAGCTCAAAAGGTCGGGATGCACGCCGATTGTCAATCAGGTGAGATTGCGATGGCATTTTGCCTTCAGCACATCCACGGCAAATCGAGTCCTTTTTAGGAGTCTCAACAATTGGACACTTCTCAGTGTGTTTTCGAAGATGCCTCAACACATCGTCTGAAGGATGACCTAAGCGACGGTGGAGAGTTTCATGATCTACGCCTTTCAGTGCAACCATGTTTCACGCCTGTACAGGCTGCACATAAATAACATAAATTGTATCACCAACATTGCGCGGTTCAAAAGAAACGACATGCTCATTGTTGCGGTAGAGCGAGATCTTGGCGGTAGTAGCATGCGCCAACATCCCATCTCACAGAAGAGCACCCATAGAAATGAGTTTGTTGGTGAGATTAGGAACAAAGGCGACATTTTTCAGCCTTAACGTTTCACCTGTTTCCAGTAATAGGAAAACAGTGCCTTCGCCAGTCATATAGGTTACACCATCAGCAGTGTTGAGTGGCAGTTTGGTCTTGTAGTAGCAGAAATCAGCAAAATCACCCATAGAATAGGTGAAGTGCATGGACGCTCCTGAGTCGAGCATCCAAAGGTCGTTGTTAACAACTGATTTCGCTTTCCCCTTACACTTCGCGCACGCTGCATATGTAGAGCAGTGAATACATGTATTATCTTCTGTAGCCACTTGTAATACAGGTGTAGCTACAGGTACGCGCGATGATCCTACACGATGAGAGGGTCTTGCGATACTAGTCACTGCCAATTGAGGCATGCAGTCAGCATACAACTCATGGTGTAGTGGGGAAGGGACTGACCATTGATGATCAAAGAACTCCTCGACGTCGTCGTCCTGCTCGTCTTCACTGCTGAGCCCGAGGGACACGGTATCCTCCATGTCCACGTCCTCGGCAACTGCGCCTATGCGCTCCCTTAGGTGTGGCCTGATGCATTCCCTGAGGGTGCGCCGGCGGCGCTTGGGCTCACGGTCCTCGTGGTCCGTGTCCTCGTTGCTGTCCACCTCAACAATCCGTGCGCTGCTGGGGCCCGCGATGGGCATTGGGCTGCGCAACACGTCCGGGCTGGTGCGGTGGGAGTCCGTGCTGAACGTCGCGGAGGATTCCAGTGATGAGTGTGTTAAGGGCGACTCAGTCCTCGGCGTTGGGACGGGGTCCTTGAGGGCGTCCTCGTTGATGCGGCTGTACTGGCCGCTGGCCATGACGAGCACCTTGAGCATCTTGATGCACTCGACAGTCAGCTCCACGCCTAACTGTGTCGCAAGGGCGAATGCACGCGTGAGCACAGGGTACTGGTGGTTGGGGCCGGTCTCTGCATGGACGGGCTTGTGCAGGAGCACGCGTGGGTCCTCCAAGTGCGGCAGCATGCCCTTGGTGATGGTGGGGAGTTCAGCAACGTGCACGATGTGGGCATGCTGGTGCGCACCTTGGTGCTGCTGGAAACGGCCGTGTCCTCCACGCCGACCACGATGGCCTTGGCCTTGCTGCTGCTGCCCCTGAGGGCGCTGCTGCTGGTGCTGCTGCCCATGCGGGCGCTGCTGCTGCTGCTGCCCTTGCGGGCGCTGCTGCTGGTGGAAGGTAGGGTCTTGCGGCTTGCGCTTGACCACTGAGATCTTGTTCGCGCTGTCGCACGGCTTCTGCTGGTGGCGCCCCTGGTGCTGCTCCCAGTGTATGATTACGCGGTTGCGCACCTCGTTGAAGGTCACCTGGTGGACAGCAGGGTTCACCACTGTGCCAGTGATCCCCAAGATGTAGACCTGGATGACGGGGTCCATCGCCGGTGGGAGCTTTGAGAGGAGGATCATCCCCTTGATGTGCTCAGCGACGGTGAACTTGTTGGTCTCAAGGGTCTGGAAGTGCACGCAGAGCTTGTCCATCGTGGGGATGGGGTTGCCATCAGCAGGGATGGTGATGCCCATGGCTGCGCAGAAGTCCTGGTAGACAACCGGGATGCTGGGCTTACCGTAGGTGTCCTTGAGGTGGTCCCAGACCTCCTTGGCAGTGGTCTTGGACTCGATCGCGGTGCTGATGGTGTCGTCGACACGGAGACGGATGTTGCCTCGAGCAGAGGAGTTGTCCTCATCCCACTTGTCAATCTCGTCCTGATTGGTGGTGGTAGCGGGCTTGGTCCTAGTCATCGGTTTGACCCAACAACTCTTGGACTGGAGGAAAGCCTGCATTTTCGGCGCCCATACAAGGTAGTTGGGGCCGGTGAGGAGAGGAACGGCGTTGACGAGGTCCTTCGACATGGCAATCGATAAGATGGTTTGAAGTCTGGACAGAAGAGACTAGTTAGTCATCATTCTCAACGACAATCAAAGAGAAGAGAGGAATGCCGGAAGCGTATACTGGCATAGGTTCCCCCTCTTGTGGCATTGGCAGTAAGGCTGAACGCGGATCACCTGTGGGTTGACCTGGACCTGTACCTGTGGGTATTGAGGCCTCAGAGGGCTTGACCTGGACCTGTGCAGGTCAAGACCTGTATTGACCCATACCCACAGATCTTTGACCTGTACCCATGGGTTTACCCACATAAAGACCTGTACCTATGGATACCTGCAAGACCCACCAAAATACATACAAGTTAAAGCTGTTTTGTGTGAAATGTTCACCCAATTGTGTCCTTTGGGCAGGTATATCACTTCCTACCACTCCTTGGACACAGGTTTAATTGTGAGAAGCTCTTTGATGGTCAGAAACTTGAACACCTTAAATTCCAGATCAGGTGCAAGGTTTGAGCACCTGCATAGGCTGGAGAGAAGGCTGAAGACAATACACTAGATATTATAGTTCAATCAAACAAACAGTTTCTACTGCACTTTTTGTAGGCAAATAGATTATATAGACCACTCATTGAAGACATACAGACTATTTATCTTTTTGGAAAAACCCATGGGTAACCTGGAGGTAACCCACAGCCTCAAAACCTCTGACCTGGATCTGTGCCTGACCTATGCACCAGGTACCCATACCCACAAGACCCATACCCACAGGTCCAGATCCAGGTATATATGGGTATACCTGCAAGGAACCCATACCCACATTCAGCCTTAATTGGCAGGCAGCGATAACAAAGATCGCGCCACATCCAAGCCACCATCATGTGTGGCTGGCAGCGTATGATCGCGCCTGATCCAACACATGGATAGTCTGCCATAACAGCAACAAGGGATAGATGATAAACATGTAAAGAACACCAGGTGAGCTGGTGAGGAGTGAAATGCAGCCAGCAGCGAGCGGCGCAGTATCCACAACGTTGACCAGGGCTCATAACCTGTTGAGTACAGTGGGGGTTGCCCACTGTGGGGTGCAACTAGATGCAGCAGTCACACATACTCACCTGGCTAGAGAGGTAGAGAGGCTGTAGAGACGAATGAGGAGAAGAGTAGAAGAACTGTTGCTATTAGGGCCAATGGGGGCCGTATATATACTACATGGGGAACTGTATTAGTAAGAACTATACAGTACCAGAATGCACTGCCAGTACACAGGTATGTGGGCAGTGCATCACATGAAATAATCATGTGGGAGGCGGCTATACAGCGCCTGTGCTGATAGATGTGATATCGGGCTGTGCCGATATCCAGATACGCAGCTATGCCGTGCAACGCTATGCTCGGCTATGCACGTTCAACAGATTTGACCACCAGCATGTGGAGGCCTGGCTGTAATGATTCCTTGGACTGGATTGCACGACATGCTGGGAGGAAAGAGTCGAGGGACATCACAAGGTCAGGCTGCGACAGGTACAGATATGTTGGGGAGGTCGGGGTAGGATTTTCCGTAGCTGATGCTGTGAGTGGTGACAACCAGCAGCTGTCGCCTATGGGCGTGTACTTGAGGATGATAAGGTGGGACAACTTGTTAATGTCTGCGCATGACATTGATGCATTGTGTGATGGGCGGTCCCCGCCTCCCTTGACATACCATCAGCAAACTGGGTTTGAGGTTTAGAAAGACCTGTAATAATGCATCTAGCTCTGTAGCCATGGTAGTGGTTAGTAGGTGCCTCACCCGATATTCCAGTTTAGAATCTGGCTCTGCAGCCTTCTGGCGGACATGCCGATTGGCTACAGTTTAGAGCTGAGCGTGCTCGGGGGCGCTGTAGGATTTCGCCGGAGCTGGGGGAAATACTGTAGTGGCCTGTCGGATAGGTGCGCGCTCGTTGTAGTGCCATGTAGGATCAATGGGGATATATGGTAGCACCATGCAGGACTGATTCGGAGATATGGTAGCAACATATAGGACTGATGCGGAGTAATGGTAGAGGACTACAATAGTCCCCCTGATGTATGGTAGTGTACGGTGAAAGGCTGTAGTTGCCATATAGTGGGCTTGCTGGAGGGCATTGCTCTGGTACTCGCCCATGACCATTCGATGCACACAAAATTTAAGAAAGGTCAAAATCATCAATTATGGCGGGCGGAGCGACAATACATCATGACATCTATTATGAAAAGAGAGAGCGCACGAGCAGGCAATTTGTGGACCAGCGTGAGACCGCAGCAAGACAAAAAGAGACCGAGGCACTTGGAAATCAACAGCCAGAGCGAGAACAGGCGAGCAGAGCAGAGAGAGCCACCAAGAGAGCGAGCACACAGAATGGGCAGGGAGAAGGTCGAGGCGTTCAATGAGATCCTCTGTACTGCTGAGTAAGGAGGTCATCGTGGAGGACCTGAAGGCAGCGCGAGGTCAGCAAGATCAGGAAGGCTAGCTGGTGTGCATACTCTACTCCGAATACATCTCATCCACATCCTCACACGTGGTGTTCTGAGGGTGCTCAGTGTCTGCAGCCAACTCATTCTCTTGCTGCTTCTTCCTGGGCATAGGGCAGGGACACTTCATCTCTGGTTGGGGGACCGCGGCCTTGGTGTCCAGCTCCTTGCACTTGGTACCACCCGCACTGCTCCAGGTCGCGCCTTCCTCGTCGCCATTGGTGTTTGCACCATCCTTGCCATTGTCATTTGCGCCTTCTGAGCCGTGTTTGTCCTCACCACTGCTGTTGTCCAAGCTGTCCTCGCCAGTGTTGTTCCGGCCGTGCTCGCCGCCGCTCTTGGTTGCACCGTCACTGGTGCGGTTGCCATCGTCGTCATCCATGCCATGCGCGTCGTTCGAGGGGAGAGCTGGCTTTCTCTTCAGCGTGTGGCCACCTCGCGCGCCATGGTGCACTCACTGGTCTTCTTGAAGTGCATGAGCGCAGCGTTCCCTCACAGAACCTGGAGCTTGACCAGGTCCATGCCTGCCGTGCCGAATACGAGGCTGGTTGTCGAGATGGCTGTCTTAGTTGAACTGGGCTATGAAAGCGGGAATTGACTTACCATATCCACCAGGCGAGGAGCTCCTTTGCCCACGTCGGCGACTCGAACATGGCCTTGAATACACTTCGCACGAACTCCCTGCCATGCCAAAATTGACCACCGGCGGCCGCCTATCCAGGCTGGGAGCAGACAAGGTTATGCATCTAAGAAACAATTAGCTCAACACCAACTGTGCACGTTGGAGGCAGGCAGATGAAAGAAAGGTCCCTCGGATTGACGGAAAGACACAACTTCGCGAGTGAGGCAGCAAAGAGACACTGGATGGCCTGCGCTGACATGGCCGAGAATGTGGGCATCCTGATATTATCTTCTCATACCTGAGGTACACCCAGGTATCCTCACTATATGCGTGCATACAGCCATGTACCTGGTCACTAGCTGGCATTGGACGACTCACTTGGCATTGTGATCGAGCCTGCGAAGGAGCTGGATGGACACGTCCTCATCCTCTCCCTCATTCTCATCCTGCCCATCCACCGCCCCGCCCTTGGCCTCACCCTTACCCTTACCCTCACCCTCACCCTCACCCTCACCCTCATCCTGCCCATCCTCCACCCTGTAGCAAGCAAAGGAGCAGAGAACAAGACAAATACCTCTCGATTCACTGGCATCCTCCTTGAGTCTCTGGAGGACATCTGCAAATGAGGATTGATTTAGCTGAGAGTTTGTGGGACTGGATGGGGAAATCATCTTGCACTTCTTAGAGGCAGGCTGTGAGTCCATATTGAGCTTGAAGCTCGTGTCGCTGTGGAACGCGTGGGTGGTGGTCAGATGGTGCAGAGAATGCGTTGGGAGAGGTGCAATGGATGGACCCACCATGGAAAGGGATGTTTTCTTTGGAGGACGGAGAGATGGTCGATGCAAGAGGTTAAGAAGCGAGTCTGAGATTGATGGGGAGCGTGAGGGTTGTTTTATGGGGAAGTCAAGGGTGCATGTCATTGGGGAGAAAGAGAATCAGATGCTTGCACATGTATGGGGACAGCCTGGTCATGTGACCGTATCCACTCGCACTCTTGTGCGCCCGGGTCCTACTGCACTGAATATTTGTGAAGTTTCTCCCGGGCTATACCTGCACTATTGCTCTGCAATAATTGACTGCATGCCGAGGACAAGTTGCATCACTTTGTAGCGATTGATCGTATCCGTCGGCACAGCTACATTGATCTGTAGTAATTACTATCATCTGGCAGCAACATTACAGGGCTCTACAATGATTACTATCATCCGGCGGCAACATTACAGGGGTCTAAAATAATCAATCTTACATGGCTGAACCCTCCAGCATTCCATCGTATCCGACGACTTCCTACAGAGTCCTACACGGTGGGGCCGGATCCTGCGAAAACTGGCATAGCCCTTTAGCGCTTAGTGTACCCTTGCAGGCAGGTTGCGCTTTTGCTGATGACAGGACAGATACTGAACCAGGAATGGTAAGATTCAGTAAGCATTTGTTCAGATCATATAATAGACCTTAGTATCACCTCATCCGAGATGAAGCTGACCGAGTTTGCAGACAACCACCCAGGACCCGATCACCAGGGAATGGAACACCAAAATGCTGCCGGACGCGAACGAAAAAGGTATGTGGGCTGCCAATGCAGCATACACTCCTCTTCTCACACTGTCGTCTTTGGGCGCAGCTTCACAGGGTACCACATGGCCATCAGTCATGGGTGCAACACCTGAGAGAGTGGCCCACTCACTGGGCTTCTTGGGCGCACCCTGAGGCACACTGTGCTCATCGTTTCCCCCCTCGGTATTCACCTTTCCAACCCACCTTCCTTTGCGCTCCATCCCTGATGTTTCTGCCTTCCCGTCGCTCTTTCCATCTGAGAGAAGTGCGGCCAATATCGCATGGGTCATTTGCGACACCATCGACACCTTCAGCTCTTCGCTCTCTCTGGTCTCGACTCCAGCTTGTGCATCCTTCCAGCCACTGGCCGTTAGCGAAGCCAATGCCCCCATCGCAACCGCTGTTTTGAACCAGTACATGACAGAACTTTTAGCTTCCCTTGTTTCATGGTGTTCTCGCTCCTGGATAATTGTTTTGAAGTTGAACGAACATGCATCACCATATGAAAGAGGCATTTGAAGCCACCGCATTGTCTCTGCTCGTGTCTCCCTCTTCTCGTCTGTTGCTGATGCATCATCTACAGTGTCTGCATTCTCATTCTCAGGCTTCAATGAGTTTCCACCGGGGTCCACGATCGCACCATCGCCCCCACTGGCCTGCTTGCACCACTCGAGTTCTTTGGCCACCAGATCAAGGACATCGGCAATATGTTCACGGTACACCGGCGTCGTCCTTGCCTCGTCTGCGTCAGTAACGACTGCTTGTTCACTAATGGGATGCTCGGCGTATCAGCAGGATGCTCATATGACAATTTTGCGATACTGAAAGCAGCAATATCATAACACTCACAGGGTAAGTTGTTCATGGATTGCTGCAACAGTGGTGTGAATCTCCAGGTTGGCGAGTTTCTCATCCGAGTCCAAGTTCAAATGCCCTAACGTGAACTGATCCTTGTCAGTCTGTAGAAGACTCGCCAAGAGCTTGGCATGCGACTCGGTTCTGTTGCTCGTCTTGTCCTCGATGGTTGGCTCGGGATCACTCGAGAGCACCATGAGGGCGTTGGCGAAACCCTCTTTATCGACAACAGGGATCACGGACGTGTTGATTCCCAGTATCTGCAGGAGTGCAGTTGCTTCAGTATGTCTGACGTTCATCATGTCCTGAAATTTAGCATTTGATGGAAAGCCGCCTAGAATCTTGACGTCGATCCCATGTTTGTGGCCCCACAAGTGGAGGTACCCGTATCAACCGGCCGTCGCCTTCACCTGGATGCCTTCGTGGTGGGTGGCTAGTTCACTGCCCATGAGGACGGTGATCTTCTGGGACATGTGGATCCAGTCGACAAAGGTAAAGTCCTTCTGGATCTTCTGTGCACAACCAAAAAAGTGCTCATTCACCTCTGTAGAGTTCAACCAGTGAAACAGTGGGACGTCGGAGAAGAAGTCGTGATGGGTGAGGATAAGGAGTAGCATGGAGTTGGTGAAGATAGAGTAGATGTTGTATAGTTCACGGGTGATGAAGTGAGTCTGAACCGAGTAGTATGGATGGTCGATAACAAACTGACACCATGCATCTAGGAAAAAACGACCACGCCAAAGCAACTTCACGCGTTCACAGTGAGTCAATGCCTGGTTTTGCTGCATGTCGATTATGTCGCCAATGACGTATAGATATATTGCCAGGCCCAGCTCCTCCAGCATGAGGAGTGCAAGGTATCGGATTGTTGCAGAGGAGAAGAGGTGAGCGGCGGCGCAATTGTCCTGCTTGTCGACTCTGATGATATCGGACTTCAAGAGTGGTGAGTTCTCCCCTTCTGCGAGCGTGGCAAGTTGACCAAAATGAATCAGGTAGCATCCCAGACAAAGCACTTGAGTCCCAGATGTTGCACTCCTGCAGGAGTTCTTCTTAGCATGCTTTCCATCGGACGACATGATGCATGGGCGACCATTTTTGAGTGTGGGTGCTTTCAGGATGACATCAGGCTGACCAGGTATGGGGTGTTTGAATTTCCAGGTGTAAAACCTCCCAGCATTGAACGCGTCGTGCTCGAGATTGTGGGTTAGGCCGCGTTCAACCTCCACCCCATCAACATTGTAGGACACAACGTGAAGGTTCCACTGGGTGAGTTTCTCCTCAATCGCATCATGCCATTGTTGAAGTTCGGGTCAGCTGACGCTGCTCTTCAGGGCAACTGTGGCAATGAGACGAGGTGGGATGCCCGCAATAGGAACAATGAGAAGCCATGCATGGACCTATACATGTGCGTTCAGTTCGTGCACAGTTTTTTTTGACCTAATGTAGCAAACCTTCTCAGCAATCTCAGACTTGTCGACCTTCGAGAGCTCCAACAGCTCCTCATAGCTTGAGAAGGTATGGACGACTCCATGAATCCCTCTGAGATGCCAAACACCATTGTCGCAGAACGAACGCAAGGCTGGCATAACTTTCATGTCATCGACCACGAGGATAAAGGGCCCAGTCCAGCCCAGTGACTGCGCCCACACCCGTGCAGCCTCAAAGTTGTCGTCAATGATACCTGGTTTGAACTTTCTGGCCTTCGCGCGGTGCTGCCTGAAATCTGGTGAGTCTGCTAGGCCTAGCGCAGTTCGAAGCGATGCACTCACTGCATGCTTCATAGAGAACATCCACCAAATTTGGCCCGCACCATACTGTATGCCCGAGGTGACACCAAGGCCAGCATGGTGCACACTTCGTTATAAGATGCATCATACCGTATGTTCTTCAATGTCTTGCCTTGCCTTAACTGCTCTTCAACCTTCATAACAGTGTTGAGAACCCCAAGAAAAGCTCATCAATCAGTGTAGCGGCCTTGCATGCCATGCTTAGCCAGAGTGAGCCACCACTTGTCGTCCTGGTATTGACATCAGTGACTCATCCTCATTGCAGTTCGAAGTGCATCGCTTCAAACTGTGCTAGGCCCAGCTCAACGGTCGGGCAGGACTTATGTTCTCCATCAGCTCCTGTATGTCCTGGTGACGCAGGTATGCCTCTCCTGCTACTTCATTCCAATATACTTTCGGGATAAACTTTGCATGTCTGCTCCTCGGTGCCCGCTTCCACAGCGCATTATGGAAGACCTTCAGTTGAAGAAGTGCCAAACAGAACGAGCATGGAAGTATGTCGCCAGTCGGAGATACTTTGCCGCCCTGCTGACAGTTAGAAGATGTAACAGTCCCGGTCGTATGGTGGTTGAACCACTTAGCCTCAGTGCGCTCCGCCGCAAGGAGACAGAAATTCAGCTGCTTCTGCGAAAGTGGCCTCAGAGCGTCTGGCTGGCTGGCATGGTGGCACAAGATCTCGTCTTTGAGAATGTCTCGCCTGTATGCTCCGCCACACAACATGACTGTCCACGACAGGTACTTTGGGATGCGTTCGTCCTGCGCAAAGCTGAGACCAGGACATGGAGGAGCAGCCCCCGGTTTCAAAGGCTTTGGGGTCACTGGTTCAGCAGTGACTGACATCCATCCAGTAAGGAACGTTTGATGTTCGCCCTTTGTCACCGTCCTGCAACCCTTTCCCTCCCGGTGTTTCTTCCATCTTTCTGTGTTATTGTTTGACCACATTCGGACCTGTTTTAGGCATTGCAAACAGACCACAACATGCTGATCCTGCAAGCTGAAGTCGGTGTGTGGGTCATCCGCCTGGATTTTGCTATGGAACGTCTGAAACGGCTTGATCGCAAACCATATCGGGTCCTATAACCTCATGTGAGATACAATCACCACAAATATGTCATGTTTGACAACTGACACCAGGTTTGTTCAGTTTGATTCTAACAGCGACCAGTTCGATCCCGCCTGTGGAGCTAGGCCTAGTGCGGTTCAAGGCGAGGGACTTCGGGGCAGATGGTCTGAGACTGTCCTCGCTGGACGACCCATCCGAGTCATCCTGATCTGAGCCAGAAGATGACAACATATATGAAGGAGCATGGTCTGAGGTGAGGGCTCGATTGCCTATGATATGTTCGTGAGGACTAACGTGTTTTCAGCCCAAATTACACTCACCTGTGTCTAAGGTATCAGCGAACACATCTGGGGGTAGCTCTTGGTCTCCGACATCTGGCATGGGAGGTTCTTTGGCCGCGGTGATGGCGACGGGACCACGCTATGAATCAAGGCATTACTGAGATACTGGGGGACTCGAGCAGGGGAGCGTACATACATCTAACTCAATACAATGTTCATAGTAGGCCTGACGCATTTTTGCAGGCTTCTCTAGTACCCAACTCACCGCACCCACAAGGACTCGCCGCTCGATCACGTTGAGAGTGGCGATCCCGCAGGAGATGGTATCCCTTTGCACCCCAGTCTCGAGAATGTTTGAATAGACACACCACTGCTCACCAGGGAAGATGTGTGAGAGGAAAGCACGAACCTCGTCAAGGAGGGCAGGTAAGTGTTGTTTCATGATCCAGGGCAAAGAGTCCCCAGTACTGATCGTTTTGGTGGAAACATCGACTTCGACAGGTATCCAGTGTACATTTTTGACATTGAATGGAATTAGAAGGCTCGTGCAGGAGCTGGACAAGAGCTTGGTCGCATAGTATTGGTGCGTGTTGCTCGAAGGGCGGGTGAGGGTGTTTCGAAGGTGTGTGCTTGCGATCATGGCGGAGTTGTTGCCGGCTGTGAGCATGTCATGCTTCAGCACGTCCACGATGGCGTTCATTGCCTCATCGTGAAGCCAGGCATTTGACAGTAAGTTCTGCGCGAGGGTACTGAAACTCACTGCTTCACATTGCAGCAGCGTAAACCCAGTCATGGCGGGGGATGCCAGTATCACAGATTTTGCCGTGCTCAACTCCCCAGTCTCCCAACCTTCCGAAGCCGCTGCACCATTCAACCAGTTCAGACATCCTTGCCAAAGCTCCTGGGCAACGACAAGTGCCTCTGCCCACTTCCAAACACAAGCGATCCATAATGGGAGGTAGATATTGTCTTGGACAGGATGCTGAATTGACTGATAACCTTCTTTGCGTGCAGAATGCAAGCAACTGTCGAGGGCAGTACAGATGTTCCGAGTGGGAAGGATAATGTCTTTAATGGTAAGAGTTGCGTCGATGGAGGGGGTGTTTCGAGAGAACCACGCTGATGGAGGTAGATTGAATTTGCGACTTTCTGGTCGATGAGGTTGCAGCCAAGACAGGAGCTCAGAGACCAGCAGCTCAGGGGGGAATTTAAAAGCAGACAGGAGGTCTTCAGGAGGCTCGTCCATTGAGAAGATGTGTTGGTAGACACCGTGCACTGAGGAGCGACCAAAAACTCATCAGGCACAGAGAGTAAACAGTTAATAACAGACCATTCCACTAAAATCACTACAATTGTAAGATAGTCGGAGGGGATAAAATGTTATAATTGCTGTTGAGCCGCCGCCGGCCGGCACCTGTAATTTCACTGCAAGTGCTGCCCAGCCGCTGTCGATTTCATCCTGTGTTCTGCCATCTGGCCAGTGGGCTTTAAAATTTAAAAGTGCCCCTTTACCATCCATGCTTATCTTTAGATTACATTTCTGCATATACCTCATAGTGTACTTATTGATTCTACTTACCTGTGTAAATAACTGGATGTGCTATTAATGTATGATCACCGGCCGGTGACTGATGGTAGCTGCAGTTACCATCCAGCCAGAGCTGCATAGTAGCTGCTTCCACCATCCAGCTGAAAATGAATAGTAGCTGCAGCCACCATCCGTCGAGTAAAGGATAGTAGCTGCAGCTACTATCTGGCTGGGCTATCATCATCACTGCTACTATTGTTCAGCAGATGTGCATTTATCTTCTGGAGTCACTCTCTGATGTCTGGCTGGTGATACACTATCCCAGGGCCTGTGGACAGTCGGGTCGACCGAGGGCTGAGGGAGGCGAGGTCGGAGCGATGTCGCTGGTGTGGAGGGCGAGTACGGTCTCGGGTTCCCTTTGGTCGCGATCGTAACCAGTGCCGGGGAGAAGAAAGGAAAGTCGAACAAAGCTGGAGGACAAAAGCCGCGACGGGGTCGCGCAACAAGTCACTGTCACAAAGTCGGGGTCACTGTCGCAAGTCGCAATCGCAGTCACTAGCTACACCCGATGGAGGACGATGTCGAGTCGCACTTGCTCGTCGGAGAAATGAGAGGTAAAAGGTGGGGGTTCAAGATTGTCTGCCCAGATAGCGGGGTGAGAGGTTAAGTACATCACTGCAGTAGCTATGCACGACGGCTATGGGCTAGGCTGCCTCACGACAACGGATGAACACAACACCCACATTGGAAACCCCCCAGAACTCCAGTGGTCATCGGGCGACCGCGGTCGCGGTCTGTGACTCTTGGCCGGCTTGCCTTGGTAGCATGTGTGTGTGATCGCTGTTGCACGACCGCACAACTTGTCGGTCTCTGGATGTCGGGACTGGTACCTGTCTCAGAAGTCGCTAAGTGAGGGACAATCCATAATCGGCCGCATGACACGACTGAGAGAGCGATCAAAAGACTTAACTTATGGCCCACCGCCAGACTGTCGTGCAATCGACAGGGGCAGTCGGGACAGGCCGCGCATGTCTCTAGGTCTGGATCTGATCGGGACTTCGACGGTCTGGGCTTGAGGTGGTGTCATCGCACGTGATCGACGCTCTAAACCCGTTCAGCCGCAGCCATGCGGCATGTCGCGTGAGGCTCCATATTGTCAGCGACTTTGAGAACTTCCATGACGTCAACTTTGCGAAGTCGCAGTGACCGGCCAAAAGAAGAAGTTGTGTCAGCTTCCAAGGCCAGAAGCGTTGGGTGCACATCACCGGTCACCATTTGTGAGTGGGTATGCCATCCGGCCATTTGAATATATGACTGTGAACATCATCCGGCTGGTGTAGTATCACTCCAGAATCACTCTGGGAGCCACTCCGAGAGCTGCTCCGGAGCACTGCTAAAGGTATATACACTTTCAGATATCACTCCAGGAGCCACTCTGGGGCTGCTCCGGAGCACTGTTAAAGGTACATGCACTTTCAGATATCACTCCGGAATCACTTCGGGAGCCACTCCAAGAGCTGCTTCGGAGCACTGTTAAAGGTATATACACTTTCAGATATCACCCCAGGAGCTGCTCCGGAGCACTGTTAAATGTACATGCACTTTCAGATATCACTCCGAAATCACTCCGGGAGCCACTCCAAGAGCTGCTTTAGAGCACTGTTAGATTAAGTGCATCAGAATATCTAATCTTGATTTTATCTTTGTTTCCTTATCAGTCTGATATGCTGTGCTATTTTGGGCGCTTTTTTTGCAATTTTGATGACCTAAAAGGGTAGGTGGATGATAGGGGCAATACAGCAGGGATACCTCCTGGGTCTATTGTGGGCTCAGTATTGAGGCTATTGACTTGGTTCTTTTTGCAGTATGTTTATATTCATAGGGCAAATCAGATGACACCAATATTGTGCTGATAGCTGCACTACACCTATTGATGTGGCCTATACAGTATTGAGGAGAAGATGGTATTGCAGGTTGGTCAGTTCTAAGGCTATTCCCTTTGTTCTTTTTGCATATGGTAGGTATAAATTAGTACATGTTGGATATAGCATTTGTTTTGGGCAGCATTTCCTAGCAGTGCCTAGGAATGACTTGCACTGATCAGCCACTAGAATATTCCCAGGCCCATATCTTAGAATTCAGTAGGCCTATCACTGTCCCCTTGGTACTGTTAGAAAGGGGTGGATCAGGGCTTTCCAATGATATATAGCATGCCCTAGTCTGACCACTTTAGAATACCCCTACCTCCTCCTCCTCCTGCTCCAATATTGCCACCTTTCCCTTGCCACAACCGCTTGATGCCTCATCCTGAAACTTTGTATACATATAGCAGATATATAGAAAAAGCCATGTACCAATTTTCATAGTCCAAAAACTGTTCAAACCAATGAAATAGCATTATCTTTCTATAGCAGTCTTACCCACTATTGTTTTCTAAATATCTCACCAGAAAGTCAGTCTTTTTTCATGATCTCTTTTGTTATATGTTACTACAATATAGTACTATTCAGATCAAAAGAGAAATTCCTTATCACAATATGCACTCCAGTGCATCATCCTTATCAGTAGTTTCCCATCAATGCCTACACTGTATTATATTGCTTATATGCACAAATAATCAGCGAGTGCCATGGAATAGGGCTGGAAAATACCTTTCCAATGCATCTAAGATCATAAATTTCTGTTGAGATTCAAGGGAGATATAAGGAAAAGGGTGCTAGAAGGCCAGTTGAAACAAACAAGTACAGAGCTGTGCAGCCAATTCCAAGTTCAACCTTTAGCACCAACACTGCATATACCACCCTTTCCCTCATATCTTCCTTGAATCTTAACAGAATTTTATGATCTCAGATGCATTGGAAAGGTGATTTTTAGCACTATTCAATGACACTTTCTGATGTTTAATATATGGAGGCAATATAATGCAGTACAGATATTGATGGTAAACCACTTTGCTTATTCCACACCAATGTGCTCCGGTCACTCTGGAGCAATTCCAGAGCAATATCTAGAATGCAGAGTTGATCACATGATAAAGTAAATACTGAGGCAAACAATGACACAGCTGTTGCAGGGAGCAAGGGAGTATGAGATGCAAGTGGTTAAGAAAGATGGGTAACGGCAGAACACAACACAAAGGTAGGATAACTTGGAAACATGAGAACTGGAGGGGATGCAGCTTAGAGGAATGCGAGAGAGTATATGGGCAAACATACATACAAAATTCCAGACAGCTCCGATAAAAACTGACCCCTCCGGAGCTGTCCTAAGCTTGGCTAGCACAGGTAAGGGTAGGACACATGGCACAGGTGAGATAACTTTGGAATGCGGAAGTCCGAGGGGATGCGGCTTTGGGAAATGTGAGAGAGTATATGGGTAAACATGTGTACAAAATTTCAGACAGCTCTGATAAAATCTGGTTCCTCTGGAGCTGTTCTAAGCTTGGCTAGCAATGTAATAGAAGGGAGCTGGGCTGAATGGGGTGCTTAAGTGCATCCCAGAGCAATTCTGAACAGTAAGTGCAGATGCCTGCAATCACTGGGTGAGTGATTTATGCAGTGATATACTGACCAGTGAAACAGTATGCCTATATCAGGACATCACATCCCGGGCGGGTGGCATTTGTGTATACACACTGCATACGGCCGGATGTAAGGGGTTACCTCCAATGCCATCTGACCGGACCCCACTCTGGTGGGGGATTATGAACTAATGCATGGTAATAAATATTTCCAGAACAATAGAATATCATTCAGAGCTGTCAGATAACACAGTAAAGAGTTGAAGCGGGGAGATATATATATATTAGTATAAAAACAACACACACCAGCCGGTCTGCAGTTTCAGGTGTTGATGCTGCACGGCCGGAGTGAACCAGTTGCCAGAAATGTCATGTGGCCAGTTATAACACAAGAATGATCTCTACCAGTGAGTCTGATAGTAACAGAGGAAAATACAAGTCTGAGTCCACCAATCAAACAAAAGTGCTCTGGAGCCATCAATAAGATGCATACCTGTATTAAAGATTGCATGCCGGCCGGTGGGTATGTGTGTGGGGCAATGCTACCCAGCTGGAGGTCACTACTTACCTGATATGCAGTGCAGCTCCAGAGAATTCATGTAGGTTTGTGAGCTCTGAGTGAATAAAACCTAGCCACAAAGATATTAGTGTGGCTCTGTGCAAAGCAATAAGTATACCTCAGCTAAAGGTTGCATGCCAGCTGGCCGGCTGATGTATGTATGTGGCTATGCTGCACGGCCGGAAAGTAGTAGTTGCCTGCATAGCTGACATACATACAGGTGGTGCAGTAGGCCAAAAATAATGGTCCCATGCACTGAGAATCAGTAGCTATGAGCTGGAACAGAAAGCAAGGCAATCTGAGGTCTGATTGCTGAGATATAGTGACCTCTCCTCCTGCCTGGAGTGAATAAAATCACAATATCTCAGCAACCAAGAGGTGCATCATTACAATCAAGGGCCCGTTGGAATCAGATAAAAATCATGATTCCAACCCAGCCTTCAGCACACAATTATGTAAAGAACTGGTGGAGATATGGGGGAATCTTTCTGTACCTAGGGTCCCCATTGCATCTCCCATAGTGGGATAAATACTAGACATATCAATGTGCACTAAAGTGTATTTGAATGGTAGATTTAATTGGCACATATAAAGGGTCAAAACAATGACAGTCCACCCCTAGAAAACAGATTATAGAAATACTGTACGGCTGGTGGCTAGTCTTGATGATAGCCAGACTGCTCGGCCAGTGGATAGTCCTGACTACAGTGTACAGGCTGGCCCTGACCGGCCCAACAGCAATTATGTCATTTTATCCCTTCCGGCTGACCAGTATATACAGTGTACTATGCTGGAATTGTGTGTTAATAAATCTTGATTATAATTGAATAACCAACACGTTGACAGCCCATTGTAATCTAGTGTACATTGGTAACAAGGGGGGTCAATGTTGTATATAAGCAACGAGGTGTTTGGTATATCCGCCAGCCTAACGCGGACAGCTTCTTATGCTGACTCATCTTCGGGGGGCGCGCCGGCCTCCGAAAGTCAAATTTCCGGTGGTCAGATGGATGATACCTTTTGGCCGGAGGCCGATTTCGGGGCTATCAGGTGGGCCATTTTGGGGGCCATTTTCGGTGATTGGCATGTAACATCGGGGGCCCTGCGGGCCCATTTTCGGTGATTTCGGCCCCTGAGCTCTTGGGCGGTTATTCGGGGGTCCTGTGCGACCGTGCACCAGTCAAAGGGGAATGGGAATAGATGTGGTGGAGGGGAATACAACGTACGACCCATCCGCTAGAAACGGTGATCTGCTGGATGGGTTAGGTCGAGGACGCTGCTTGCTACCGCTTTTGTGAACTTCTCAGGGCAATGAAATGGCGAAAATGCCAAGCTCATACCAAAGTCGTTCATCACGAACTTGCCCGAGCAGTGCGGGTGAGCGCATAGAGCGCGAGGTGTTCGTGTTAGGTGAACTCGCCAGCGGAGTTCATGTGTTGAAACTCGTCGAAGGCCGAGGCAGGCGTGACGCTGCCGAAGAGGAAAGTCACAACGTAGCTGGGCATTGCGATTGACGAGTACTCGGGACTCCGATGAATCTCAGGCGGTCATGGCGGACCCTTTTATCTATGCTCGAGCCGCTGGGTCCGCATGACCTTCAAATCGCATACGCTGAAGCGCGAAGCGGCACCAGAGGGACCAATCCGGGCGCAAAAACAACTCCGCCCGAGTAATGGAAGGTAGAAGGACACTGTACCGCATCGGAATGGGTGTCCAAGGACAGTATATCCTCGACATCGCGGCGTACTGTGGGACTCGGTTCAACGGCCTTCGCTACGAGAGCAAGGCGCAATATGGCAGCAGGGCCGCGTGGTATCAGGCGAGGTCGACCACGTGTACGCTGTGAACGCGATCTGAAGTGTGAATTGCCGGCTCAGTCAGAGGAAGGAAGCCAGATTGCGTACTAACAAAAATGCCGGAAGGGCCGCACGAGTTCTGCTCTGCAGCCAGGATATCGATCGGACGTTGACATTGCGCCTTGGGACCGCAAATATGCCGACATCGGTACACACTATCCTCGTTGATCTGAAGCCAAGGGTCTGGCCTCGGTGGGCAGTACGAGATTCATCAATCCACCGCCCAGAACGACAGCGTCAGAAAGGTAAGCATTAATGTGGATGATAACGAAGCGCAGGCCGGTCCAGCACCACCATCTCCCCCTCACTGGATGATGATAAAATCCTCGTCCGGGCCCTCGTCCTCCTTCTCGTCCTTCTCCGGCACAGGCGGAGCAGGCGTCCTGATCTCCTTCAAACCCTCGACCGCCGCCGCCAGCTTCCCCGCCTTCCACTCCCCGCCCCAGCCTTGGCGCCGCTCGCGTCGCAGCGTCCGCGGGGTCGGCGGCACGCGAACGCCCGAGCGTCGGCTGTAGCTGTGCGTCCGGCGGACGTATCCGCGCACCGTCGAAACGCGGTACGACTGGCGCACCCAGTACGGACCACGCGGATCAGCCTGGGGAACGGGAGAGATGAGCGCGGGCGCGGGCTGGTCCATGGCGGTGAGGAGGGCGGCGCGGGCGCGCGCCTCCTTCTGCTGCTTCTGGAGTGGGGCGCTGTCGTCCGCTGGCGTCTCGGGGAGCGTGTCGCGCTTGCCGTTCTGCGGGACGTTCATGACGATGGTGTACGCGCGAGATATGCGCGCGGTGCTCGCCGTGCTCGAGGTGAAGGGAATGCAGGCGGTCGGAGTGCGAGGGGAGGGGACGTTGATGACGAGCGTGTACCGCGCCGGCTGGTCCTCAAACGAGCAGACGGACGCGGTGTGCGGCACGATGAAACTCGTGCGCGCGATGGGCGTGACAGATCCGCTGGAAAAGTTACTCCTGCGTTCCACGTGAGAGAAGGAGAAGCTTCGGCGACGAGGGCCTACAGAGGCTGGGGTGCACGCTATGCACGCGGTGTAGGCCGATTCGGCATCCGTTGCATCCATGCACGCCGTGTATGCCGTGTCGAGCTTCGTCATGTGAGTGAAGGTATCTGAGTCACGGCGATCCTTGGCGCCTATGCGATACAGATCGAGGTACGAGTTGAGATTTTCGACCTGTTCGATGGCCTGGGCGATGGAAGGGAGCTCCTCGACGATCGTGTCACGCAACGCGCGTGGGTGGGCCAGGCGGCGCAGACCGTGGTACCGTTGCTCGCGCATGTCCGAGGTCTCGATGGGGGAGAAGGGTGACAAGGGGGAGAGAGGACTGAGGAAGATAAAGCCTTGCGGCGTCCTACAATGTTCGGACATATCCATTTGTTCCATGCTTTTCTGTGGCAGAGATTTCGGAGACATACCTTGCCTGGCTCGCACGGAAGGGAGAAAGACCGAGATGGAGGCTCGGGACGGGGTCGCGCGCCCTACGGGTTGAGCCCGTCGACGCGCTGGCGAGGTCCAGCGACACAATGGTAGAGGTGCGACGGAGAGGGGTGAGCTTGATGCGCAAGACCGGCGCAGGAGGGGCCCTCTTCGACTTTCCACTCTTCTTTGCCTTCGTCGCAATACCATTCACCGCGCCGGGGGATGCGGGAATGATGTCGATGACAGGCATCTCTCCAAGGACCTTGCCAACCTTCTTGCTGGACTTTTCCACTCGCATGCGCTGCTCGGGCTGAAGCTTCGCTAGCGGGCCGAGGCTACGTGCACCATGGGCGAGGTACTCGGCGGTCCTGTTGAACATTTTAGGGCGGAATTCGGGGGCGGGGGGAGGACAAAGAGTCAAGAACAAGGAACGAAAAACGAGAACGGAGGGAACACACAAACGAGTGAGTGTGTAAGAGAAAGCAAAGGACCAGCCCGGGAAGACAAGAGAAACCAAGATGTACGTCGACTAGGACGACTGGTGGGCTTATAGGAGAGGCTCCTTGTGGGGCGACGTTGGGTAGCCGGATGGTCTCCAGCGACGAGTATGTCAGCATCGGTTTGGCCACACCCATCACCATCAGTGATGCGAACCGCGAGTCCTCAGCGAGAACTGGACCAGAAGAGGGGGTCATGATGCATATCGTCATCCGCAATGGTCAACTGGCAGACGAGCATGGCCATCCGGTCGAAGATGGTGGTCACAATCTGCAAGTCGTTGACGGTGACCCATCGTCAAGTATCAGTCAGGTCGTCGAGGAATAAGTCATATATAGGGTAATACATAACTACATCATGCGCTCCGATATGGTGTAGTGGCTAACATTATCGCCTCTCACGCGATAGCCCGGGGTTCGATTCCCCGTATCGGAAGTCGACCGATGATCTTTGACCATTTTTTGGCGTCAAGGGCCGCGACCGTGGCGCTCGAGTCCCGCTACCTTTTGTTGTGCGCTCGAGTCCCATCTCCCCCCTCATCTCTCTCCAGCCATTGCACCTCCTCACCTTCCTCAGCAGAACGAAGCAAAGCGCGAGGCGATTTATGGTAATTTTCATTCTTTCCGCAGGCCGCGCACAACGACGTATCGAATTTAGGCGTAACTAAAACTACACTTCTGACCTGAAATTGAGCGACATTTGACACGAATACGGCACAGATCTGAACATACATAGACAACCTGACATGACACGGGATGAGGACCCCCTGCAGATGAATGGGGCAACTAAGTAGCGATACAAGTGTAAAGATCAAGCGAAAAAGATATCAACAGTCCTAACCCAACACGAGCAAAGCAATGCGGTCCTGGCGCGTACCATACAGCAGCACATAACGCTGTCCATCCGTCTTCTGCCGCAGAACCGCCTCCCGAATCTGCTGCCCGTAGCCCGAGTGCTGCGTGGGCAACCCCGCGGCGATCGTCCGAAGCGCCTCCTCGCTCGTCAGCCAGCTGTTGTTCTTCGCCATCTCGTCGAACACCGCCGTCGGGACGTCGACGGCGATCGTCCGGATGCCGGGCAGGGCGGTCTTGAGAGCGGTCGCGCTGTCGTACGCTAATAAACGGAACACGGGCATCAGTGAAAGGGGGGCATCAGAGAGAGACCATTCCACGGTTACACACCTCTGTTGCCGTACAGGCCTTTGGTGCTCTTGCGCGCCTTCTTCACGTCGTTCGGCAGAACGACGACAGTGTCCGCCGCGGGCGTCGGCTTCTCCGCGACGGGCTGGATCTGAGCGCTATCCGCAGGAGCCTGACCGCCAGACAAGGTGGCATCGTAGCGCTTCTGCTCCGCGATGTGTTGTTGCAGGAAGGAGACGAGGTCTGATGGTTGCACTACAACGACAGAAATCATCAGCGTCCAGAGCCGAGCCAGGCCTCGTTCCTGCCGAGCATGGTTCGTCTTACCTTCGGTCTCGGTGCCGCGCAGGACACTCTTGACCTTGTACACCAGTGGGCCGCCCGCACGAGGCTTGGCATGGACGATGAACCTGCAAACAGTCACTACGTCAGCGCCGTATTCAAACCCCAGGATCCGAGACGCATACAGTATACCCTCCGTCTGGCACAACTCCAAGTAATCCTCGACCTCGCCGCCGCGGAACGCGGCCTCGTACATGACGTCCGCGCTGATGTTGTGCCTCCACAACAACGCCGCAACCTCCAGTCGTTCCGACAAGTACCCAGGTTGGTACGACACGATGTACACGTCGCAGCGACGCGGACACCAATAGCCGAAGGACTTGAACTCCTTGAGCGCCTGTTGCGAGGTCAGGAACTGGTTCTGGTACGGGGCGAGCGTAGCGGTGATCTTCTCGAGGTAGATCTGAAGGGCAACTGCTGCACGCGGTTCGGGGTTCGCAGTGGGCGTCGTGTACCGCTTGATGACGTGGTCGTAGCGTCCGCCGGCGGCGAGCACGTCAGTGCGCTTGTTCTTCCTGATGGCCATGTAGCAGACGCCGTTCGCGAAGTACGCGTTACGGTGCCCGAGCAGCAGCGGGTCGACGCGGATGGGGCGCACCACGCCTGACGCCTGTGCGAAGTGGATAGTGTGCCTGATGTCCTTGAAGTATGGTTCCAACAGCGAGCGCATGAGAGGGGAGGACTTGTCCAAACGTTCCGCAAGCGCATCAACCGTGTCATCTGTCGACATCACAATCAGAATCAGTAGGGCGATGATGGCTACGCAGGAGGAATGATGACGGACAAGTCTCGGCTAGGACCTTGAGCTCGTCGCAGACGTTGCGCGAAACACCCTTGGCGATCAGGCTGTTGCGCTTCTGGGACGCGGACGACTTGGTGTTCGTCAACATCTCCAGAGTCTCGGCCCGAAGCTCAGTCGGAACACGCTCAAGGGCTGTCTCTAGGACTAAAGTATGATGGTCAACTTTCATCGTTGATGCTGAAAAAATCTCCACCTTACTCTTCGAATGGGAAATCACGACGACATAGTGTTGCGAGAGGTCGCCGAAGACGTCCAACAGGTTGTTGATGATCGCGATCCCTTCCCCCGCCCCCGCGTTGGGTCCGGTCACCAGGTCGGGCGTGATGATATCAAACACAGCAACCTTCGACGCCCGCGGGTGTCCAGCAGGGAGGCTGCGTGTCACCCAGTCAGATATATGCGCATCAGGACGGAGGGTGAAGTCCGACTTACTTCGGACGGTATATATCGCAAATGTGGTACCGCTTTATGCGCTTGTATTCGGCACGAGCAGCAGAGCGGGCGAACGGCGGCAGGGCGTTATGAGGCAGTGTGACAACTTCGCCGTGGCGATCGAGGTAGACCGCGCGGTTCTGGTCGTCCTCTACAGGGTTCGTGACGGGCATCAGCAACGGAGTCTCGGAGTCGACGGCGCCATGAAGATGGAAGATCTGCTCTAGGTGGTCCACGACGAGCGAATTCAGGGACACGTGCTCCGGAGGCTCTGAATCTATGTCGTATAGATACGTCCGAACCGGCTTCACCGGCTGGCCGAACAATGTGGCCAAGACCGCTGGCAAATGAGGAGAGTCCGCTTTCGCTGCGAAAAGTCGTCAGGACGGAGATGTACCAGAACCTACAGACAATGCAAAGTACCTATCATGTTCAGTGCACCCTTGACATATTCATCTTCGACTCGCGCTGGGAGGAGCGGACTCTGCGAAAGCTGCAGAGCGGTCGGTCTCTTCTCAGGATCGTGCTGAAGCAGCATCGTGATGACTGAAAGATGACCATGAACGCGCCGCTAGGACCATTGATGAATTGCAACCTACTCTGCCGCTGTCTACTCCGCTTCAGGTCCCAGTCCGAGGGGAACACGATGGTCGGAAGTCTCAGCTCGGGAATGACCTTGTTCCGTTCCGAGTCGGTCTTGAAGTAGTAGTTCATCTCGAAGAACACGATCTGCAGGGACCGTCAGCCCTATTGCCAGACTCTGCAAGGCAGATACCTACCCCCAAGCTATACATATCCGCCTTGGCCGTGGTCCGAGGAGCGACGATCTTGTTCTTCTTGCTGTCCTTCTTGAGAGGATTCTTTACGTCGAAGCTCTGTATGGACATCTCGGGAGCCATGTACAGCCGTGTTCCGACATCTACACTTCACGAGTAAGCGTCCGATGTGGTACGGTCAAGGCGATCACCCACCCATGGTGATCTCCTGATGACCACGATTCTCGCGAGGCTTGTCTGACGGATCGACGGCGTCCAAACTTTCAGTTGCAAGGCCAAAGTCACCGACTGCCTCGAGTTCAGTGCGAGGCTCATGATGTGAATTCATGTTTCATACCTTTGCAATCTCCCTTGGCGTCTGGTACCTCGTGTCAATCTGCAATCACGATCTGGATGACGACGCAAACGAGGCTACTCACCAACGAAGATGTTGGTCAGCTTGATGTCCCGATGTAACTACAGCGACATTAGATCGGATTCTCAGTAATGCCGTGCAAAGGGACCCACTATGCCCAAGCTCGATATGTGCACGAGCGCGTCCAAGACTTGATGGAACAGACGCCACGCATCGTCTTCTTCGAGGCCCTCAGCAATTCGCTATAGCGGACCCATCAGTAAACAACAAAGAGCGCGCGGATTAATCATTAGATCCGGACGAACCTCCCGCAGCGTTTGTCGCTCGACGAATTCCTTCACGGAATAAGACTCGATATCGTCATCAGACGGAAGGTACCACTCACCATCTGGATGTATAATGTCTTCCTCGGCGCCGGCGGCGACATCGGCCTCCTCAAGAACCCGCTCCCATTTGTCGGAATCGGCCTCCCTCTGCCTCCCTCGTCCGACCACCCGAACGGGTCATCCCCGTCATCGGCCCCGTCCTCCTCGTCCGCCTCAAACAGCTCGTTGTCGCTCCCGCTGCTCCCCCCATCGTCGTCGTCGTTCTGCGAGTTCGAGCGCGCAAAGTGTATGCTGGGAAACGTCGAGTGCCGGCTCGTGCTGACCGAGTCGAGGTCCTTGATGTCGAACGTCGTGAAGTGCCCGTTGAAGCCTCCCCCGCCACCGTCGTCGGTCGAACGCTTCGGCTTGGACGTGTGCCCGTCCCTGGTCTCGTCCGTCTGTTCCGAGTCCTCCGACTCCGAGCCGAGGTTGCTCGGCGGCGTGTTGGACGTCTCGACCCAGGTGGTGTAGTACCGGACGATGAAGCGGTGGTTGAGCCGGCTCAAAGCGCTGACCTCGCGGAAGATCTTGTCGTTCCCGACGTCGCGAAGCTTGATCTTCTTGACTGTGTGCAGGGCTGGGTTTAGCGACGGACGCCTTCGTCAAAGACAGGATTACTGACCAGCATAGATCCGGTTGTCAATCTTGTTGCGCGCCTTGACGACCTGACCGAATCCACCACGACCCAGTATCTCGAGCTCCTCCCAGTCCTCCTTCCACCGACTGGCATGTCTCGCGACGGGCGGCGGCATCCGGAAGTAGTCCGTCTCCGGAGAACCGATGGCAAATCCATTGGCAACAGGAGTCTTCGGCCCTAGTTGAACGACGGTGTCAGCTGCGTAGCGATGCAAACAACGGAACTCGTACTCGAACCTGCAAACGGGATTGTCGGGGTGCGGCTGTTGGACGCGGTGGGACAAGGTGGCGAGACGAGATCGAGCAGGAGGCTTTGGCATGATACGCTGCCCTTCTTAGTAGGGCTCAGCATCGCCGCAGCCTTCGTCGAGAGAAATGGGGTGATGGTCGCTAGACAACATCTCAGATGAGACCCAGAGACTCGCTAGCGGATGACTTACACATGCGAATGGCCGCTTGCGGATCATCGTACCTCTCCATGACATCCCGTCCGAGCAGCATCTGCAACAAGACTATACCGGCCGAGTGGACGTCGCGAGCCTTGGTATAGTCGAGCTTCGACTCTACGGGGGCCATCCTAAACAGTATTCAGGTCCGAGATATAAATGGTAACAAAACCCGTCTGTTGCTCACCATCCTTCCGGCGTGTTGTCGTCGTCCGCTCTGGAATCAATGTTAAACCCGAAGCCGAAAGGGTCCGAGCGATGCAGGTCGAGGAGTCGCACATAGTACCCAACCTTGCACAACTTCACGACCTTGGATGTGCCCATGCCTTCGCGCGGAGCGAGACCGATGCATCTCAGATTAAGTCCTGCACACGGATCAATCCGTGCACCGATACCGATGACATGAGGAGAGGCTGACCTCTGTGCACGATGTCATTGTAGTGAACGATGTGGAGCGCTGACAGAATTTGTGTGAGGTATTCCTGCATGATGCTTCAGTACATGCCTCGTGGACTACCTTTGGCAGTGAAAACCACTAACCGTGGCGCGCTCCTCGCGAAGGCCATCAGAATCCTCTAGCAAATCATAGAGCGTCATCGACGGTCGCTTCTCCATTAGAATGACAAGGCGCGGCGATGAATTGGCACTCGGAGTCGTCAGCTTTGCAGCTAGGATAGCCAGCAGGTTCTGGTGTCGGATGGTGACTAGACGCTGCAGCTCAATCTCGACTTGCTTGAGCTTCTTTCGCCCTAACACGCCGTCAGACACGCCGATAAGAACCATATCTAGTAGAGGGCATACCTTGCGTCGTGGTGTAATAATGCGAGGCAAACGTGATAGAGAGGATTTCCAGAGGTATAGCGGCCAACGGCTCGTCGCAGATGGGATCGGCTTGGTAGACAGTTCCAAGACTCTCTGGCCAATAGGTGAGAAGGAGCAAGAATCTACATGTAGCTCTAGACGTACCTTGCCGAGGATGGAACAAGCGGACTCTGCGGAACGACTGCCCTTGCCACTTGATCTCGAAGTCGAACGACTCAGTGGGAGTAGCATCCTCAGACAGAGGAACCTCGGTCGCATCGGACATTGCACGCTTACGGGCCTGCTGGAAACGTTCACGCTCGAGCTGCTGTCTTTGGACGTCCTCGCGGATCTGCTCATTCAGCTTCTCCGCGTACTCGGCGTCATGACGCTTCTTCCGCGCAGCTTCCTCTTCCTCACGCCGTTTCCTAGCCTAATACGGCGCCATGAGTAGTGCGCTAGACTTCCTGCAGTCGCATAACGTACTCGCTCTTCCTGGCTCGCACGTCGAGTCATTTCGGTAGCCAAGGACCCGGAGACCTCCACTGGCGGCTTGACATTGGCCTCCATCCATTCCTTTGCGAAGCAGACGATCTACTCAAACACCTCAGCACGATCGCTCAAATTGCACACGATGTAGGACTGACCTGAAAGACCATTTCTTCGCCCTTCTTCTGTTGAACCTCGTCATGAATGGCGTGTGTTAGCTTCGAAATCTCATTAGGTCGAAGGCCGACGATAGGTTGTTGTATGGTGAAGATAGGTGGAGCATTGTTAGGGTACGTCTTCGGTAGCCTGCCATCGATAACAGAGTCAGCTGCAGTGCGAGGGGGACGTCATGGTATGGGAACGATAACGATAAGTATGCTCGTAATCGTCAAGGGCAAGTCGTCGTCTATGGCTACTCAGGTCCGCGGGGAGTCTATTAACTCCCGACACCGGATTCAGGATCCCCCCCCCCTGAAAAGTTCACGGAACCTTGACGACATGTCCCCTGCCTCCAGGTTCTCTTTGCGTCAATTTCTGTTCTGTCATAAAAGTCTGGTTACGAGACCGAATTCACCAGACATATGAAATCTTCCCGCATGTTGTTTCGGGATGGGGCCTCACTACGGCTGGTGACGAGACTAGAAACTGAAAGCAGTTTTGTATACGCATCTTAAAGGACTCGATTGTACTGTAGCATTAAATCCGAGCCGGTTTGGCGCGCATTCTATGACACACGGTGACTCACTCCGATATTCGAAGAGCGTCGGGCGCTTATTTGGCGAGGGATGCGGAAGTGGCATGTGCGGCGGAAGCCCGGGAATCCCGCGTGTAAGAAAGACGACGGAAATGAAGGACTCACTTGGTGTGTAGATGAAAGTATATCTTCTCTGCGTGGTCCGGGTCGGGATAGGTGACTCTAATCTTGAATTCGGGCAGTCTAGGCGCAGCCTGAGCCGGGATCTATATGAGCATCTGTCTAGGCCACCTCGGGACGGGCTCGACGCACCTTCCACGCCTTCGGGGGAGGAACGTCGATGAAGTCATGTTCATAAATGCTCTTTGCGGGTGTCAGATGTTAAACGCGAATATATACAGATCCAGGCCCGCACCTTTAAGACGATGATTTCCTGCTGCTGTTGATCTTCGACCTGGGGATCCATTGTCGAGATCGCCGAACGAGTGGACGCCTGGTTGCTTGA
This sequence comes from Sanguinoderma infundibulare, assembly GCA_032821775.1. Lineage (NCBI taxonomy): Eukaryota > Fungi > Basidiomycota > Agaricomycetes > Polyporales > Polyporaceae > Sanguinoderma > Sanguinoderma infundibulare. The sequence continues at coordinate 473,683 of JAVLRN010000014.1, read as the reverse complement.
GAGGGGAGGGCCCGGGGGACCTCGGCAGCTCAAGCGTGCATCGCGCCGTCGAGTCCGTTCAAGCGTATGGTCGTCGTTGTCGTGGTCAAGTAACAAGGAGTCATTCGCCAACCCCACCTGCACCCCAGAGCCGACCCAACCCACCCAGCACGTGCTCCCATCCTAGCCGAATTTGCTATGGGCGCCTCTGGACGTGCTCAGGAGATTTCCAAACTGGGACGACTCTATCTTGCTCGCGCCTGCGACTCACTTTCCGACGCTGTCTCTCCCTTTGCAGATCCCCGCCAATCCTTGCGACTGCACTCTGCTTCTTGACCTATCGTGCTCTGCAGAACCAGGACCACACGTGCCTGCCCATGGTCCACGCCGCCCCTCGCTGATGTCCAGCTCACTGCAGTCGGGTTGCCGAGCAGGCCGGGTGCGTGATTCGCCAATGAAAGGAGTACGCTGATTGCAGCAATCTGATTGGAATCGGACGTCGTCTTAAGTGGCTTGCCACCAACTTCTAACCGCAACGGTACGTCCTCCGCACGCTCTGCGTCGACCTAGCCCTTGCTACTAAAACTCGCCTGATCATATCCCCAGGTGCTCTCGCTCTTACTATCAGCGTCACGACGAGGCGTTCCAAGCAAATAATCTCCCGAGCCGGGCGACGATGCACCTCGAATCCGTTTCCTTTGATTCCTCCAAGAAATCCGCGAAGGGGGAGCAAGTAAAAAACGGGAACGAAAAGGAGATTCGTGAAGGCACGCTAGGAGGAATTTGTTCCCATTGAATCGCTATCATCCGTAGTGATATCTGTTCTGAATGTTCTACAACTCGTACGTACAGTCTCGCGTCTCTTCAGGGGAACGACACCCTATTGAACTTCGCCGCGATGTTCGCAAAGTAAATTGCGGTTTCGGCCAAGATGACCAGGCGGCCGTCTCCGGCGAATATGAGTTCCGCGGCGGTCGTGCCGAGGAAGAACTTGCCCAACAGCGTGCCCTCCGAATTCCAGACCTGCAAATACGCTTATTTAGTCTCGAGCTCATAGCGTCCTCTATCATGGTGCGTGACTTGCATGTATTCCGTCTCCACATCCAGAGTAGACGTTTCCTGCCGCATCGAGTTGTATGCCATCCGGAATGCCGGTGTCCACGTACGCGAAGACCCTGCGGTTAGTGAACGCTTGGGTCGTCGGATCGACGTCGAATGCGTAGCTGGATGGCAAGCGTCAGCGTTCTGTCAGAAGGGACGAGCTCAGCTCGCGCGCTCGTGCTTACATTGTAGCAGGCGCGGTCTGGTTGTTCCCGAGGAAGCCGCCGTTAAGTCCAGTATCAGTGCTATATCCCGCAGAATGTTACTCTCGTCCGACTAGGGAGGACACGCAGCGTACGCACATGAAGGCAACGCTTCCATCTGGAGAAAATGCGATGCCATTGCATCTATCGAACCCGTCCGCCACAACACGAACCGAACCTGTGTCGGGGTCGAACCGGTACACCTGGTTCGGCATTAGCGGCATTGGGCGGAAGTGACTCAGGAAACCGTATCTGCATGTGCGCTTCGTCAGATAGGTTCTCTATCGCCGATGCCTGACTGGTGCGTACGCAACGTCGGTGAAGAACAGCTTGCCAGACTTCGGGTGTATCTTGACGTCATTCAGAGAGTTGAACTGACGGCCGAAGAAATTGTCCAGCAGCACGGTCGTGTTGCTCGGGTTCGCCGGGTCGACGAGCACGAGCGACGGTGGAATGGGACCTCGCCCGAAGTTGGCGAGCACAAGCTGCCCGAAGAACGGCCCCGTTCCTCCGTTGGTCATCTGCACGGCCTCGGGGAGGTCAATCTGCGATGGGCAACATGTCAGCGAACGAGCGGCGCCGAAGCGGGACAGTGACTCTCGTACTTTCGTGACGCTGACGTTCACGGGCGACACGCCTGGTCCGCTCGCGTTGATGGCCTGCGCGACCTCAGCCAGGCTGATCTTCGCCACCTGGTTGTTTCCGCTGAAGTCGGGCGGACCGCTGTCAAAGCTGGAAAAGAAGACCTCATCCGTCTTCGGAACCCATATCGGCGCCTCGTGCGCGAACGAGAAGTCGGGGTTCGACGCGATGGCGCGGACGGTCGCGTCCGGCCCGAGGATCCTGAGGAATTCGGGGTTGAAGATTTGGAAGAAGGGCGGGGAGGTGTTGGTGGGGTTGAAGAACTCCGTGATCGACGACTCCCTGAAGGTTCCGTTAATGCCGAGCACGTTGAACCTAAGGGGATCAACGAGCTGTCATGGAGAGGATGAGGACGATCATGCGATGGGGAAACGATGACTATCCAGGCCCGGCTATTGGAATACTCACCACAGCTTGTGGTGGAAGGGCGCTGTTCGTCAGCGCGGGCGGCGGGGGGTCCGCTCCGTAGACCCACGCAACGAGGGCGACGACGACAGAGGTGATGGCTGAGACCGCGACCATCTTCCAGCGCTGGAGCCTGGGCAGCATCCCATCCTTGGACCCACTCTGTGCCCTTTTATACGCGCGACGCTCTAGACAATTCAAAAGAAGGCTATCAGCGCGCGGCTTACGGATTTTGAATGTAAAGGAAAGACTCACCGCCGGTGCGTTTTGGTCCTATGATATGGATTCCTTGTCAGGGGCGATGCTTGTTTGAAGTGTTCCACAACGTTGCGGACGTCTGTCAAGATAAGTATGTAATCGCCAGCGTCTCGGAAGCAGGTGAGCGGCGGTACCGTGGACTTTCTCAAGTGCGGTACTTGAAAGTTGGCCAATACCTAGGGCAGCCCGTGTAGGGAAGGGCTACGGTGCTTTCATGATGGTAAGCAGACGGTTTGTTGGATCATCCGAATCCTGATCCAGTCTCTGCTCAGATTCAGATCCATCCCGACCGTTGACGAGGTTCCATCCTCTAAAAGGGACTGAACAAAGTCGTAGCTGCATTGGGCAAATAGAGATAGCATGTGAACTCGGTGAGAGCCCTGCACTTCTCGGTGATGCCGACGTTCTGTCGGGAAGGACAGACAATCGAGCCGCTCGAGCAGGATTTCGTCCCGATTCGCGCTACACACCTGGCGTGTCTTCTCCCAAGTCCCGTTTATCTTCCTTCTCAGGGCGCATATTCCGGACTTGACGGACATCGACGAAAGAATGAGCTCAGGTGAACTCGGGTGAGACGGTATTTCACTGTGTGTCTTATTGCCACCACCGCCAGACGCTTTCAAAATTGCCTCGATCAATAACTTGAAGCACGAGGGCATCGCCGTCGCATTCGGTATGTTCCGTCGAGTCTGGACGAGGTTCTTTTAGTTAACAAGTACTGTGGTCAGGAGCGCATACATGATGAAGGCATTGGCAGATGAGCCGGAACAGAGCCTGTTACATACTTAAGTTTAAAGTCCCCGATAGGTAGAGGATCTTTGGAACGTATCTACTCGGATCTCACCTTTATTACAAGTACGTCACGGGACTTTATCCCTCTCCCACGCCACACTCCCCTGTTGTGCGGGGTCTGCTCTGGTCTGCTCGTCCTGCTTTCGTTGCTTTCGCGTCATGTTGATTCTCGCAGGTTCTTGTCATGGCTTTCCCGCTGCAGGATTCTTGGCCGTGTACTGTGATTTGGATCTGGGGGATCTCTTCGTTATGACAAGTTGAAGTAGCTTGACATGTTTTTCTCACGCCACACTCCCCTGTTCTGCGGCGGTTGCTCGTGCTGCTTTCGTCGCTTTCACATCATGTTGGTTCTCGCAGGCTCTTGTCATGGCTTTCCTGCCTCAAGGCCTCAATTTCGGTGCAGGCTTCTTGGCCGTACGGTACTGTAATTTCGAGCGGTTTTGCTTATCAACTGCCGACAGTTTTCAACGGCAACTCCCTCGTATCCGCCCACACTTATTACTATCACCTCTCCTCAACTCGATCTCAAACTCCGCATGCAGTTCTGTACAGCTCATACTGTATGTATATGCCTGGAAGTCGTCCCCTCTCCACACCCACACCTCGGCACTCTTGTCACTACTATCATTCTCCCAAACCTTACATGGCATGCTGGCGATTTCTCCCACCCCATTCCGTGGCTTCCTACTGCATTATTGAAGTATTTGTATAATACACGCTCGGTCGGTATTCATGACGCATGATGGTATCGGGCCCTGCCGCTCGGCGAGCGGCGCTACACGACTTACAAGTCCAAGTAAGTCCAATATAAATCTTACATAATTCAGATAATCTGAGCGCACTTGTCCGCGGCACTCACTTTACACTGTTGCCCTCGCACTCCAACTGCTCGCATTTCGTTTACTGCGAGCATGACCAGCTCCGCGCGTACACGATCGTCAGGCTGACCGTGAGGCCTGGGGCGACGACTCGCAGTGCTCCAGAAGGACCAGAAGGAGGCCCACGTGCGAGCTGCACTTACACAGGCTGGGGCCGGGGTGTTCAAGCTTTGGTCCAAGCCACTCTAAGGAAGCCACCAAGGAAGAGAAATCGTGCAGCAGCACGATAGAGCGCAAAAAAGAAGCATAAGGAAGGTACATTCAGTACAATTTCAGGAATCGGACCACATTGGACTGCTCTCATCGGTACTTTGTCACCTGTGCAGACGCTCGCCGTTTCGTTCAGTCTGCTCACGGGAACGACACCCTGTTGAACTTGGCTGCGACGTTCGCAAAGTAAATCGCAGTCCCGGCCAAGATGACCAGGCGACCATCTCCGGCGAAGATCAGGTTGGCAGAGGTCGTGCCGAGGAAGAATTTGCCCAGCAGGGTGCCCTCCGAATTCCACACCTGCAAACAATGAGCCCAGGCTGGAGCTGATGGTCGTCTCAATCACGGTGCGTGACTTGCCTGTACTCCGTCTCCGCATCCAGCATAGACGTTCCCTGCTGCATCCAGCTGTATTCCATCCGGAATGCCGGTGTCGGCGTACGCGAAGACTCTGCGGTTCGTGAATGCCTCGGTCCTCGGATCGACATCGAATGCGTAGCTAGATGGGAGGCATAAGCGCTTGGGCGGAAGATAATACATTATACCTCTCGCGCTCGCGCTCACATTGTAGCAGGCTCGGTCTGGTTCAAGGTGCCGCCGAGGAAACCAGCGAGGAGTCCAGTATCAGTGCTACGCGTCGTTGCATTTTAGTTTTACGGACCAGAGAGGGGCGGTGTACGCACACGAAGGCGACGCGTCCATCCGGAGAGAATGCGATGCCGTTGCACCTATCGAACCCATCCGCGACCACACGGACCGAACCCGTGTCGGGGTCGAACCGATATACCTGATTCGGAATTAACGGGGCTGGGCGGAAACCTACCTCGAAGGCATAGCTGGATGTCCGTTTTCCTCAGATGGGATCTACATCCCCGATTCACGGCGTGCGTACTCGACGTCTGTAAAGAACAGCTTGCCCGACTTTGGGTGTATCTTGACGTCGTCCAGCGAGTTGAACTGGCGACCGAAGAAGTTGTCCAGCAGCACGGTCGTGTTGCTCGGGTCCGCAGAGTCGACCAGCACGAGCGACGGGGGAATGGGGCCCCGACCGTCGTTGACGAACACAAGCCGCCCGAAGAAAGGCCCTGTTCCCCCATTGGTCATCTGTACGGCCTCCGGGAGGTCAATCTGGGATGGATAACATGTCAGCGAATGAGAGGCTCGAAGCGGGGAAGCCGTACTTTCGTGACGCTGACATTCACGGGCAACACGCCCGGTCCACTCGCGTTGATGGCCTGCGCGACCTCAGCAAGGCTGATCTTAGCCACCTGGTTGTTTTGGTCGACGTTGCTTGAGCCCGGCTCGCCGCCGCTCTGGCTCGAGAAGAACACTTCGTCCGTCTCCGGGACCCATATCGGGGCCTCGAACGCGAACGCGAAGTCTGGGTTCGATGCGACGACGCGGATGGTCGCGTCGGCCCCGAGGATCTGGAGGAACTCGGGATCTAAGACTTGGAAGAAGGGCGGGGAGGTGTTGGTTGGGTTGAAGAACTCGGTGACGGCGGACTGCCTGAAGGATCCATTGACGCCGAGTACGTTGAACGTGAGGGGATCGACGAGCTGTGAGCGGCGATGGAGACCCAGCGGCGATGAGGAAACGGTGAGCGGTCTTGAGTGGTTATCGAAACACTCACGACAGCTTGTGGTGGAACCCGGGTGCTGTTCGTCAGCGCGGGTGGCGAGGGGTTCGCTCCGTACGCCCACCCGGAAACGGCGACGACGAGAGGAGTGATGGCTGAGAGATGGACCATGTTACAACGCCGAAGCTTGGACGCCGTGGCATCCTTGGGGCGACTTTTAATACGCTGACGCACGTCTAGATCATTCACGAAGGCCACCATCCCGGCCCCGATGACGGCTTAACGAATGACCCCCTGCGGGTGCTATTGGTCCCATGACATGGATTTATTGAAATCACCACTCATGCTTGCCCGCCGGCGGGTCGGGTGTAGGTGCAGTCCGAGGGTGAAACTATGGACAGCTGTCAATTGACGACGAGTATCTACTAATCGGCAGCATTCCGCAAGCAGGTGAGCGGTAACATACCGTGCGGTATAATATGTTAATGTGTGTGGGGGAGTGGCACTAGGGTTCCAGTAGGTTTGATCTAGGCCACATAGGAGGAAGGAAGAAGGAGCGGAGTAAGGAGTGTAGGGACCCAGTGGTGCGGCCCGGGCACCAGGGACTCGGAAGCGCCCATGTAGTTGTGCTCTTGCCGCTTGACCTGGACCTTCACGGTGCCCACCGCTCATCGACCCCTCCTTCACTAGCTTCATTTGTTGGCGGCTGCTGTGTGCATACCTGGGAAGACGTTCCGACTGGGCTGCTTGGTCTAGGAGATGAAGGCCATAGGAGGCGCATCATGCTACAACGACACCGCTCACCGCATCCAGGTGTGCTTCTCACCTGGTCAGTAGGATTGGGGTTCTCACAAGGTTCTTGACCTGAAGACCTGGATGATCAACATGTTGTGATCAAGGCGGAACAGGAGTATCGAGCGGGGCTGGATCTCGAGGCCGAGGTAAGTATGTAGAATCGTTGCTCGTCCGATAGCAGTACTGATGCCTGAGGTACTCTGCGAAGCGCGAAAAGAACACTTACAGTTTGGAGTGAAGGCGAGCTTATCCTACGAGCCCATCCTACCTTCTACAACTACGCCCATATTGTACGGACATCCTGGACGATATCAATGGCAACTTCAGCTACGCTCCGCTACCCCGTGTCCCGCAAAGTCTCCGTACTAGTTGGTGTGGTTGCTGATCAGACGGAGCCGGATGGTATGCCCATTCAAATCTTGACGTCTGCGGTTATCGATAACTTGTCTCCTTCATCTCGTGAGTGTCATCCAGACTGCGCAGGAGTCACTCACGATGGACCCGATTGGATCACCTCGATAACTTGCGGGTTTTTCTAGACAAGTTCTACGAGAATCCAAAATGTTGGAGGTCACAGAGGCAGACGTTCGGCGCATTCACGAGCATCATTGTGGAGGATCTGTTGTTGTTGCAGAATTCTGTCAGATCAAGCCGGGTGGTTTCGGGTGAGTGCCCTCAGGTCGACACTTTCAATAATCGATGCTACTGCTGCGCATATAGTGACCTCTTTGCGAACGCAGCGCGTTCACCTCGACACAAACATTCCTTGTTCGCGTAGATGACAGCACGTCCTACGTTTTCAAGGCCGCCGCTCCGACGCCCGCTGGTTCTGAATCTTATCTCCCCAACTCCCTCCAGTCGGAGCGCGCCCTCCTCAGACTGGTTGCATCGCAAACTGATACACCCACTGCCACAATTCACGCGCTCGGCACCTCCGCCACCCTCGTCCCGTACCAATACCTACTCCTCGCGCACCCCGGCGGAGTCCCACTGGCCCTCGCGCGCGCATCGGGCAAGCTCTCCCCACGCCAAGCCTCGCTACTCGACCTCCTCCTGAGTTCGTACCTCAAGCAACAGCACGAACACTTCCAGAATGACTGGTTCGGACTTCCCTCGCAGGAGAAAGCTCAGCTCTACACCTGGCAAGAGCCTTCATGCTGCTCCTCGAGACGCTCCTCGACGATGCGCATGCGGCGGACGTCGTACTGCCGTACGAAGACTTGCGGCGATACCTATCGCGCACGATCGGGTCCTTTATGTTCGACGACTGCGAGGTGCTGTCGCTCGTGTCGTTCGCAGGGGACGAGCATTCGTTCGTCGACTTCGCCTTGAAGCACGGCCAGCCGGAGGACGAGGACGTGCGCGTGACGTTGTTCACGTCCGTCGGTCATGCACTGTTGGACGACCCGTTGCTGGAGGCGCTGAGATAATAACTCACTTCGATGAAGGTATCCCTGCGTAAATGGGCCTCGTTTGATCTCCCCATCGCCAGGTCGTTCAGACGACTCCACCGGCGCCCTGCTGAGCGACGAGCTCTACAGCTGGCAACCCTCGTTGAGGCGAACCTCAACAACCCTCGCGCCGCATCCGCATAACGTTGCCCACGTCCGTTCGTAGGACTGAATGTATGGTTAGTCTCCCTCGCACACCCTCGATTCCCCAGGCTGCAATCCTCATCCACATTCAGTGCAGTCCAAGAAGACCTCGCGCGGACCAATGCCGTGTCCGTCGGGCTCGAGCCCATCCGGTCGACTCTGCTGTGGAAGGTTGTCGAGGGCAAGAACATGAAGGCGCTCCTCTTCATCGTCGGTGCTGGGTGCCGACCCCGCAGTTATACCAGTGGTGTGCGGCGCGGCTACCGTTGCTCCTGCGGCAGAGACTCTGTGGGAGAAGGAGTCGTCCAAGGAGGACATGATGTGTCCTTCCGTCCTCGTGCACGATGGTGATGGTAGTTCTGAAGTTCTGGCAACAGGATGCGCGTGCACGGTCGTCCGAAATTGCAACTCTGCACGTCTTTGTACTTTGTAACTCGCTACGGTACTACCGCTTCCTTTGGTTCCTCCAAGAAAGCCCAGAGGGACGCTGAGCAGCACGCCTCAGCAGCATCGGGCAGCGCAACAATGGGAAAAGAGGGGAGGTTCTTGGAGGTGCGCTTGTGGGAATCTGTTCACATTCAATTGCTCTCATCTTTATGTTTACACCCGTCCAGGTTACTCTTTGTTTCGTAGGTACAGTGTCGGTCTCCGTTCACGGGAACGACACCCTGTTGAACTTGGCTGCGACGTTCGCAAAGTAAATCGCAGTCCCGGCCAAGATGACCAGGCGACCGTCTCCGGCGAAGATGAAGTTGGCAGAGGTCGTGCCGAGGAAGAACTTGCCCAGCAGCGTGCCCTCCGAATTCCACACCTGCAAACAATGAGCTCAGGCTCGGGCTAACGGTCGTCTCCATCACGATGCGTGACTTGCCTGTACTCCGTCTCCACATCCAGCATAGACGTTCCCTGCCGCATCCAGCTGTATTCCATCCGGAATGCCAGTGTCGACGTATGAGAACACCCTGCGGTTCGTGAATGCTTCGGTCTTCGGATCAACGTCGAATGCATAGCTGGATGGGGAAAGAAACATCAACGCGGGCTCCAATCTAGAGAACCCCTCTCGCGCTTGCGCTTACATTGTGGCAGGCTCCGTCTGGTTGTCGCCGAGGAAGCCAGCGACGAGTCCAGTATCAGTGCTACACGCCACGAGATTTTAGTCTTGTCTAGACGGAGGACACCCAGGGTACGCACACGAAAGCGGTGCTTCCATCGGGAGAGAATGCGATGCCGTTGCACCTATCGAACCCATCCGCGACCACCCGGACCGAACCCGTGTCGGGGTCGAACCGGTATACCTGGTTCGGAATTAACGGGGCCGGGCGGAAACCTACCAGGAAGCCGTAGCTGTAGGTCCTTTTCTTCAGATAGGAACGACATTTCCGATTTCACGGCGTACGTACGGGACGTCTGTGAAGAACAGCTTGCCCGACTTCGGGTGGATCTTGACGTCGTCCAACGAGTTGAACTGCCGGCCGAAGAAGTTGTCCAGGAGCACGGTCGTGTTGCTCGGGTTGGCCGGGTCGACGAGCGCGAGCGAAGGGGGAATGGGGCCCCGGCCGTCGTTGGCGAGCACGAGCTGTCCAAAATAGGGCCCCGTTCCCCCGTTGGTCATCTGCACGGCCTCTGGGAGGTCGATCTGCCATGCGTCGTTCATCAGCGAGCATCATGCAACAACGTCCAAGCAGGGGAGCCTCACTTTCGTGACGCTGACATTTACGGGCGACACGTCTGATCCGCTCGCGTTGATCGCCCGCGCCACTTCGACGAGGCTGATCTTCGCCACCTGGTTGTTGTGGTCGATGTCACTGAAACTGAGCGCGCCGCCGTTCCGGCTCGCGAAGAAGATTTCGTCTGTCTCCGGGACCCATATCGGCGCCTCGAACGCGAACGCGAAGTCGGGGTTCGCCGCGACGACGCGGATGGTCGCGTCAGCCCCGAGTATCTGGAGGAATTCAGGGTCGAAGACTTGGAAGAAGGGCGGTGAGGTGTTGGTGGGGTTGAAGAACTCGGTGACGGCCGACTGCCTGAAGGAACCATTGACGCCGAGTACGTTGAAGGCGCGGGGATCGACGAGCTGTCATACAGAAGATCAAAGGTGATGGTGAGATGAGAAAGCGGTGAGCGTCACTCTGGATATCGAAGCCTGGTGACTAGAGTGCTCACCACAGCTTGTGGTGGAAGGGCGCTGTTCGTCAGCGTGGGCGGCGAGGGGCTTGCTGCGGCATACGCCCACGCAGCGAAGGAGATGACGAGAGAAGTGATGCTTGAGACCGCGAACATCTTCGAACGCTGCAACCTGGGCTGCGTGGGATCCCTGGGGCGACTCAGAGCACATTTATACGGATGCCGCGGCTTTAGAGCATCCAAGAAAGGCCCTATTGCACCGCTCGCGGCTTTCGAATGTGAACGGAGGGCCAATGGCGGGTGCTTTATGATCCTATGATATGGATTCCAAATCGCCGCTCATGCGTGTTCGTGTGGTGTAGAGGTTGCGGACGGCTGCGAAGCCGAGTATGTAATCGTGAGCCTCGAAGGAGCACCGGGTGAGCCGTATCATTACCGTACCGTGGACTTTCTCAAATGCAGTCCTTGGCTGACTTGGCAGTGTTGGTCTCGACGTTTTTGCTCCGACCCCTCTAGACAATGTCGCCGGTCGGTTTTCAGCATCTGGACTAGGACTGAACAAAGTCGCAACCGCATTGAGCAGACGGCTACGGGCAGATAGCGTGAACAGGTGTTAGCGAATTTGGCGAGACTACGCTTCTTGGTGATGGCCGTCGGGAAGAACAGTCAACCCGATGGGAACTACGCACCTAATGGCTTTTTATGTGAACTTGAAGAGAGCCTTCACGGTAACGCAGTAACAAATGCCAGATGGGTTCGAATACGAACGGGTGATTGATTTAGCGAATAATGCCCTGATAGGAAGCCCTGGATATACCCTACTTCAACATTATTGTGACCATCATGAACGACCGGGGTGTAAGCTGGCTTTCCGGAACGAGGGTAATCTTGACGAACTCAAAGCGTAATGAGGATCTCGAGCTCTGTAGAAGCGAGACAGGACTTCTCAATCGGCAAGTTCAAAAAACCGAAACCACTCCCGCTCACCGTTGCTGAGATAATTCCCAACCCTCCACACCGTCGATGCTACTTGGGGCAGCTTGGCCAAAAACGTATCGTGATTAACTTCACAACATACTGTAGATAATGTGCTCGACAATACACAGCTAACATATTCGTACAGGTTTATGGATACACATAAATACAACAATGGGTTCATGGGTTCACGTGCACATTCAAAGCAAGAAATGACGACGAAGATTAGGATGGGATTGCACTAGAATATGAATTGCAAGTTCGTGTCCTGCTCAAACCCATGTCAGGCACTTGGGAACTGCACATGAAGGTGAAGGAGTAACGCACGATACGATGCGAGCTCGACAGCTGCGGCTTCTGGCTGTACTTCTTCTTGAGGATGCGGCGGACCGAGCGAAGCAGTTCCTGATATGTCTGGTTCGGGGTTTCCTCTGGACACCGGTCGTGCATCTGTCAGCGACATACAACGACGAGGCCACCTATTCGGTTGCTCACTCAACGAATTTATGAAAGCCTATGCACAGAAAAAGTCAAATGCCGCATATGGGAACGTGGGCACAACGACTCACGTAGCTCATAGCTCCCGTCGCCACGCCCGCTTCCCACGTGTCCGCGCTGGTCTGCGAGTCCTTGCACCCGCTCCAGGAGATCTACGTAACATGTCTGTTAGCTCGCAGGACTTCATCGAAATGGTGCATTCGAGACTCACCACATCAGCGTTTGTAGACTTGCGTTCGAGCCACTTCTTCGTCACCTGGCTTGCCTTCACTCTGCCGTCGTGTGAGTACTGCGTGGGCATGTGCGTGAGCCTAGCTAAACTACGCTGGAAGAAGAGAGCATACCAAGTAAGGAAGATCTGTCGTCTTGCGTCAGTACCTTTGAGTTCCGGCGATCACGAGCGTACTTACCAAGGGCAGACCCGGAATGGCACGACTGCGGAAGGAAGTCAGCACGGGGACGCCGCTCAGATGAGGATAGTCGGACGCACGTCAAACAGCGCCTGGAAGCCGTGAAACGTAAGCACCAGATACCCTCTCATGCGCCATTTATGCGGACACTCACCGTGAGGCGACATCCAGGCGGAAGCTTGCTCACCATAATCGTGTGCATGAGCTATTCGAGACGGAAGGTCATCAACGGAGCCTCATGCCATGGTGTGGGCCACACGTACGTCATCAACGATGTGTCCTGCCCTCTTGAAATCCAGAGGGTAGATGACTATCAGCAGCACAGAGTTAAACATGCCCCGGCTTGCAAAAACTGCTCCAACTTCATACTAACCTTCATCGAAGCCGTCGACCTCGTCTCCGTCTGTGTCCTTCACCTGGCCACCGTGACCAGAGTCTAAGATTTCGGAATGAGACACGCATAAACTGAGGCGCTCGAGGTTGGATGTTACGCACAATGGAAAAACAGCGAGTCATGAGCATGTGCGCCGCCAACGAGCCAATGCATGGCGTCGAGGATGTTGGTCTTCGTCGGACGAAGGCGCGGGTCAGTCGCATCGTCCGTGAGCACCTTGATGTCGTCATGCTTGTATCCGCGACCTGCATGTCCCCCGTCGTAAGCGGTCAACACCCTGAACTGGATAGCACAGAAGGACTGACGGAGCAGGAAGCGCTGGACGTTCCGCGCGTCATTAATACAGCCATAAAGTTCGTTGGGCTGCCCCTTGTAGTTGATACCGATCTAACACCGACCGCGCGGAGGTTAGATAAGCTGCCAGGACAGCTCGATCTGTCAAGTGTACGTACACAGAGCGCCTTCTTCTTCCCCGTACATTTCGAGTACATGAAAGGAAGATGCCTGCCTTGCCCAGAGGACGAAACGGGCATCAGATGCTGAGTGGGGTCCAGAAGAGGCCGAAGGGGTCCTGCGTTCCCAAGGGCTCGCACGGTCAGTAACGACTCTCATTGCGCCACCAAGACATCCAGACGCACGGCTAATCTTCTGCGGCTTACTGCTCTGATGCACAACGACGTTTGACGGCTTGCTGACTTGTTGCACCACCACAGCAGGCCTGGGCGATGCGCTGTGGCTCTGGCTATGCGAATGTGAGTGGCGGCGATGGCTGCTATAGTGCGTGTGAAGGCAAAAGCCGGAGGAGGAAGCTACTGGCCCGCGGGGGATCTGAGGGGGGTCGGGGCCCCGCGGTACGACCCAGGGTCTGCATGCAAAGCGGTCAATCCGCCTGCGCACCATTTGAGTTTCGGACTTAGCGCACGTACCCAGAGTTGTTCGCATATCTGCTCATCACGAGAGAATCAGTTACAAGCGTCGGAGAGCGAGCGCAATGAAAAAAAAAACATACGAGACAGAGTTGAAGGTGCTCGCGTAGCTCACGTTGTCGTCTGGAATGGGAGCGCCGATGGGCATGAACGGCGCGGGGGGCGGCGCTGACGAAGGGAAGCCGAAGCCATAGCCTCCCGGACTAAACCAGAAAGACGGGGCGCACATCAGTACAAGACGCGGTGGCAGCGTGCGCGGAGGGAGAAGACGAGTTACTGACGGGGACGGGAATCTATATAACGTGTGGCGCTCAGCCGAGGACGCGCCGTCAAAATGCAGAGAACACCTACGATGGCGCTGGCGAGAGCCCCCGCGACCTAGCATGTTCCGGGACTGGGTACGGCTGGGAGCCCTGCCCATGACTAACAGCTCCGCTGAGATCCCACATCATCCTGACTGAGGTTGTGTGACTCGGGCTTTTGCGCTGCAGAGAGGCGCGGGGTGGGGGGGCGGACGAGGGAGTATATAGGATAGCGGAAAGATGGCAGAATACTTATAAGGCCGCAAACGGCGCTACTGCCGACGAGCGTTGACGTGAGTACGTCGGACCCTTGGCAGGGATGGAGACATCTGCATCAAGGCCGAGGACTCCGGCGTCGGAGGCCAGTTCCTGGGAGATGACTCCCCCGACAGTGCTTCGCGTCTCGGGACCACACTGAGGCTGTTCAGCCAACGGAACCTAGTATGGGCAAAAGCAGCACACGTGAGCTTCTCCAATTGGCCACCCTGGTCGAACTTACAAGGTGACTCGCCCAGGGTGAAAATAACCATGTTGGAAGATCCGGATTCAAAGTTGAGTTCATAAACCCTTGATGTTGCAAGAAAAGCAACTGAGAACGAGGGAGAACATCAACGTAATCGGGGGATCAAAACGTTCAAATTTAACCTGTGGGCGCTCAAACCGCTCGGCTTACCTGATCATGATGAGCACTTACACTTCAAACGAACCTCCAGCCGCGCATCCGGCTCGACGCTTCCTTCAAGAAAGACGTTATGGGCATTGCTACTGATGTCGTTATGCGAATGAGTCGTGTTGAAGACGTTATGGGCAACGCTATTGATGTCATTATGCGAATAAGTCATGTTAATGATGTTCTACTTCTAAAAAGAGATCCGAAAGAAAGACGGCCTTCGCCCCGCGAAGAGGAAAAAAAAACACAAACGAGGGAAGCGGGGCTTAAAGGGGGACGAAGACGACGATGTGGTAAACGATCGAACAACCGAGAGATGCGCAGTACAAGCAAATATAAATAAAGCGAAGGGGTGGGGCAAGGGGTCGTCACGATGATCACAACAGAACCAAAAGTGGGGAAAAGTCCGAGAGCCGGGAAAGAAACGAACGCAAAAAAGATCGCAAGCAGACGTGTCGTAAAACCCAAGACGGGTCCAGGAGAGGGAGAGGGGGGAGGGGGAGGGGGAGGGGGAGAGCTAGTGGTAGCAACACAAGAACTAATGTCACACAGAGCTGGCAGCAAACATCCACACAACACGGACAAAGAACAGAACACACACGCCTCCGCCGCGCTATATCGCGTGCGGGCCCGAGACCGAGTACGTACTACTCCGCCACGACTCCTCCTGCTGGTGCGAAGGGTGCGCGGCCGTCGGCGTGAGCGTGTCGTACCCGGCGTACGCGCCCCCGTCGTGCGCGGTCATGAACGACTCCTCCGTCGCGAGCGGCGTGTGGAGCGTGCGCGCGGAAAGAGGTGGATCCCCGGGGTGGGCGACCCATTGTTCGTGCGCTGGCGACCGGACACGCATCTCATATTGCTCTTGCTCCGCCGGTGATGACGCCCGCGGTGAGCGCTGTCCTGGCACTTGGAGCGTCACAGACGGAGGCGGTGATAGGTGTGTGGGGGATGAAGGCGGTTGATTGTAGGAGACGGTGGAGTGGGACACTGCGGACATGGGTGGCTCTGTGCCGCCGTACTGGCTGCGGGTATATTGGTATCGATTCGCTTCTGGTAACGGTGACGGTGGGGGGATGTTGGACGCGGAATAGTAGGACAGTCTCTGCAACGACGGGCTGGCGTTGAACTGCGCTCGGTTAGGCGTCGGTATAGGCGAGCCTTTCGGCTCGTGCAATCCCTCCTCAAGCCTGTCTGGTCGAGGCGATTCCCCTGCCATGAGAGGTGCGCTGGGATGCGGAGAACCATCCGACATGGGAGTGCGAGACGTAGGAGGCGTGTATCCGAGCGGGGTCCCGTAGTCGTCGTCCGGTTGGCTGATGTCCGACTCGGACCGAATGTGAGGCTGTTGGAAGATCGGTGTCTGTTCAGGCTTGCCCTGCTTCTTGCGATCACGCCTATGCTTGATGCCGAGCCGGTCCTTGAGGTCACCAAGAACCCACATCTCGCGCACGATGTCCTTGTCGAGTGGGAAGTACGCGCTCTTGAAGAACTTGACCAAGAAGCGGGGTCCTGCAGGACGTGTCAGCGTGATGAGACAAGGACGCTTCGCACGACGTACCGAGAGCTATGATGACCGAGACCAACACGGCCGCCCAGAAGGTGAACTCGCCGAACAGAATCACGACCTCGTCGATGAAGTCGATGCTCTGGAACAGGGAGTAGATCGCGATCCAGCCCATCATGACCACCGAAGAGCCGATGACGATAATCCACGTGATGACCGTCCAGCTGCGCAAGACGATATGATATCAGCATCGTAAAAGCCAGCGAGCACGACCAACGAGCAACACGCACTAGCGAGTGTTCATGCCGACGTAGGTGTTCGCGCAGATGATGGCAGCGACAGACACCGTCGTACCAAAGTCCGCGAGAGACTCGATCGTCTTCCCGTTCCACGAGATGGCGAGGCCGAGAGTCCACGTGAAGTACGGGATGAAGAACACGACGGCGGACTGGTACAGACCGTCCAACATGTACATCCAGAACTTCAATCTCGTGTACTCGAGTCCCCGGATACCACGGATGTACAGCTGCGGGAACGCGAGCGCGGCCTTCGCATTGAGGTCCTGGTCAAACGCTGAAGCGAGGGGATCAGCCATGAGAGAGAGCACGATCGCGGCACAGTATTATTCCTACCTCCAAGGGCGATGACGGGCAGTGACGTGAAGACGAGGTTGTACAGCAGGATGAACGTGTACTGGTACAGATACGTCGCGTCAAAGCTGTTGAAGATCATGAACCAGAACATCGCGAATGTCCAAATGACGTTCTACACCAGGCATCAGCAAGAGACCATCATGACGACGACGCTCCGAGGCACGTGCACCGTACCTTGTAGAAGAAGTTCGCGTGCATGTCCGCGACACGCTGATACGACCACCGACCGTGGACAAGTAGCAGCTTCGTCAAGAACCGGAACTGCCCGAACGCATAGTCGGCGGACATGGCGGCCTGCGAACCCTCGTGCCCGAGGAGACCACAGCCAATGTTGGCCTCCTGGATCATCGCGACGTCGTTGGCACCGTCGCCAATCGACAGCGTCATGGCGTTCCGGCCCTCCTTGACCTGTAATGCATCCGAGTTAAACAAAGTACAAGGGCATCCAGTTCTAGAAACGCACCAGGTTGACGACCAAGGCCTTCTGCGCAGGCGACACACGGCAGCAGACGACGGTCTCACACTGGGTCGACAACGTCAGGAAGAGCTGCTTGAGGTCCGGGCTGAGCGCATGACGCAAGGTGTCTCCGTCAATGACAACAGCGAACGCCGCCTGAGCCCCCGGCACGAAACCGCGCGTCTGCGGCGAGAGCGATGGGGGACCCAATACGGACGCGATCTTGTTCAAACCCGCTTCGATCTGCTGCCGCGCCGCGTCCAAAGAGTCCGCCGACAGAATCATGATATCCATATCGTGCTTGAGCAGGTTGCAGCTGAAGCCTGTTGGAAACAAAATACCGAGCAAAGCCAGCCACCGTTCAGCATTTCGTCCGACCGGCCATCGCTACCCCGCACCGCACAGAAAAGTGAAATGATTTACCGATCTCGATAGCCGTCTGCACCTTATCGCCTAACCGACGCGAGCGAAACGAGCCACGGATGAGCACGTCGACAACTCGACACGAAAATGACGTTACCTGTCAGGATCCACAGCTTGATGCCCGCTTGATGGAGGGTCTCGATGGCGTCAGGCACGCCCTCCTGCAGCTTGTCCTCGAGCGCGGTCGCGCCGAGGATCCTGAGCGAGTGCTCGACCTGGTCGTTCGCCTTCTCGATCTCCTCGTCCCGGTCGGTGATCGCGCTCGTCGCCGCCTCGTACACGCGCACCCAGTCCATGTACTCCTGCTCGGTCATGACCCTGCTCGCGATGCACAGCGTCCGCAGGCCGCCGTTCGCGAACGCCTCCATGTCGCGGGCCGTCGCGTCCTTCAGCTCCTGGTCGTGATCCGCCGCGAGGCGCTGGTAGATGACGCTGTCCGCACCCTTGCAGTAGAGGATGATTTGGCCCTGCGGGTTGCGCACGATCACGCTCATCCGCTTCCGTGTCGAGTTAAACTCGAGCAGTTGCAGGGGGATGTAGCGCTCCGGCTGGCCCATCACCTCAATGTCGATCGCATCCTTGGCCTTGTTCACGAACGGGAACCCGACGTCGCGCGCCGCAGCGACGAGCGCAGCCTCGTCCGGAGACTCGGCCTTATACCCCAGGCGATATGGGTCCCCTTCCGAACGCTCCGAGAGGACGCTGTGGCAGACGGCAAGGGCACGGAAGAACTCGATGAGGTGCTGGCGCTGCGGGGAGCTGCGGTCCGCAAGGTCATCCGCGAGCTTGGGCGAGACGAGCGTGAGGTTGTCCGGTTGCGCGTAGCGGTTCTTGAATGTCTGCGACATCTTCTCGATCATGCGCTGCTTGAGGACTTGCAGATGCATCTCCTGCTCCTGCGGGTCCATCGTCTCCGCCTTGCCCTCGCGTTTCGCTGCTCCGCGCTGCGCCTCCGTGATGCCCTCGCCATACGGGACACCGTTGACCGAGCACTTCTGGAACTCCATGACGTTCTGGGTGAGCGTACCCGTCTTGTCCGAGAAGATATACTCGATTTGCCCCAGGTCGTCAGAGATGTTCCACGTCTTCGGCGTGCAAGAGGCGTCGAACTCTTTGTAGTACATGTCCACGTCCTGCGAGATGAAGAACGCTTGGATGGTCTTGACAATCTCGATGGAGATGTAAAGCGAGATCGGCACAATGTTCTGGAACGCGATTAAAGACGACCTGCAGGGGAACGTTCAGTCGACATGAGCGAGCAGGTGATGGAAATGTGAAGCACGTACACGAAGGTGATCAATCCGTTCAGGACGTAAGAGTCCGAAGCGTCCGAGCCCACCTCGAAGAACTTCGCGCTCGTGTTCGACTTGCTGTCGAAGAACCCGTTCAGGATACCGGCAGCGATACACATGAGCATGAGCAGAACGAAGTTGACGATGACGTTGAAATTTGTCTCCTTCTCGATCTTCGAGCGTTTCGAGGGGGTGTCGCCACCGTTCATCATGATCTTCGAGTCCGCGCCCGTGAAGACGACCAGACCGATTATCCAAGTCGTGTTCCGTATGGTGCAGCCACGGAGCAGCAGTTCATTGATCGTGACAGACTCCTGCTTCTGCTCACCGGAAGATGGCTCGGTGTAACGAAGGACGCCGTGATAAAGGTAGAGGTTAGCGTGAGGAGGCTCGGAATCCAGCACGAACGATGCCCGCTCGATGTCCTCTTCCGATGTGATCGAGGCCGTCGCACGAACAGACTTGCGCGGCTTCAGGTTCGTCTCGCCATCCAGGTTCTTCGTCTCCAGGTAGCACATATTGTCGGGGTCGGACGTGGACAGGACGACGATGTCCGCAGGCACCTGGTCGTTCTCGCGCAATAGCACAATATCCCCCACCTCCAACTTCTTCCACAATGTCCGCTCCCACCGCGCGAGGCCGCTCGTCCGCTTGTTGTAGTCGAGGACACCGATGGACGACCGCGCGTGCAGGGACTGCTGGTACGCGGCGAGAGTGCCCGAGGCGGTCGACCACGACATGGTGTTGCCGGCAATCCCCTCTGGCGGGGGGTAGCTGTGCGAATCCACGCTTTGGATGTCCTCGAGCTTCCTCCCCGCGCCGAAATAGCCCATCTCCGAATTGGTGTCGTTAACATTGAGCGTGCTCACGCTCGCGCGTTCTTCGCCCGCCTTGCTCAGCACGATCTGCCGCCCTTCGTCCGCTTCGCGCTCGCGGAGCTTCCGGACACCGCGCGACAACTTCCCAGGCTGGTTGATCCCGAGCAGCTTCTCGAACCACGACCTAGGGTCCTTGGGCTGGTTCGTGTTGCGCCAGTTGCCGAGCTTCGTCGCGGCCGAGTTGTTGACCTCGTCGTCCAGTATCGCTCTCCGGTAGTCTTCGATGCCGTCCTTGATGGCAGTGACGGTGAGAATGAAAAGGAGGGGAAGCGCTGCGGTCTGTGGGGAGGGGGCGCCGAAGATGGGGAACACTGTCACAGATTGTCAGAAGCGGTGCGGACGGCGTGCCAAACCGTTACACACCTTGGACGATGACGAGGGCAAGAAAGTAGAGATTCGCAACACTGCGAAGTCGTTGTGATCAGCATGCGCGGACAAAGAGAGGATAACGATGACTTCAGGTACAAGAACCTCGAACGGAAGGGGCAGACCTTCTTCCGAGCGGGGATCACCGTCATTAATTATAACGTGGGATCTTCCCTTGCACAGTAAGTACCCAGACGTCATGCTCTGTGCACCTGACTGCACCTGACGTCGTCGAAGCATGTGTTCTGAACTAGGGAGCCAGGCGAACAGGGCGTCCAGTAAAATCCTAGGGCATTTTGTGCTCACAAAGCCGCTCTTACGACGGTGATGCACCGGACGTGATATCGGTCTCTTCGGCGGCCGACTGGCAAATTCAAAGAGACACACGGCCATCTGTTCGCGCTAATAGTAGAAAATAGAAAGGATGCCACGCACGCTTTCGGCGTGTGTCGCGTTGCTGGGGAAAGCACTCTAACTTTGCTCCCGTCATAATACCACCGACACGGCTCGCGGGGTATTCCTAATCGACCAGCGAATGCCCGCAAGGATAAGTATTCCGGCATCGCGGAATAAGTGGCTTGGAAAGCGGCGAGATACCCAATCGCGCGTCCATCAGCTCCAATCACCGGACGCACACAGATGGCCCGCGCAGTGACAAGAAGATGATGCAACCAACGATTGAATGACTGACACGAGAGATGGGAGGGACGCAGCGGGAAAAGCAGCGAAAGAAACGGGACGCCGTGATAAGATTGTCCACTCGGACTATCCGGGGAGATGAACGTGAAAGGATTCCCACCCAGAATATGGAACGGAAGGAGTGACGAAAGCCTTTACGTTCAATATCCTGGCGGAGATAGAGGGCGGACTTCGCGGGCGGCGTTGCACAAACTACCGCGCAATGGAAGGACCGGAGAGGGAAGCGAGAAAGCATTTGGCAACATCGCGTTCGTTGGAAGGGGGGGAATAACGCCAAAGCAGAGGACATGCACTCACCGACGAAACTGCTCGTAGAGATTTCGAGGCACAAACGTGATGATCGTGTACTCTGGCGGACGAGGTTGCAGCACGGGGAGAGAAAATGGTAGGAAAATACGCACTGCTCGTCCGGACTTTATTCCGCGCATACCTCACAATGGGCTCCCCGTGGCTGTCCTTCTCGTCCATGGGGAGAGGCATGTTGACGTATATGTTCCGACGTCGGCCGTGGATGTTGGGCTGGGACGTGGGGGTGTCCGAGTCTGCCGAGTCTTGCCTCCGTTTCTCTGTGCCTCGCCTGAAGAACCTGGAGCCCTTCTTCCTCATCGACTTCCTCCTCTCCGCCCTCTGCTCCTGGCGAATCGACTCTGCGATTGTCGAGGCTGCGGTCCGTACGGTACGGAGACGAAGCTCGGGGTCGATGGCATCGTTGGTCTCGTCGTCGGTGTCTAGTTCGTCAGGGTTGTCGTGGCGGCGAAAGAAAGACATGAGTTACTGTAGCGCGAGGCGCAGAGACCCAGAGCCAGCTCGAGAGCCCAGAGAAGAGAGAACCAGGCGAGAATGTGGAGAGATGAGGGACTAGTGAAGCTTGGCCCAACGCCCGTGGCGGTGAACGTCCTGCCAGTCCTAGCCCCGTCACAGGACCCCGGAACTGCGCTCTAAGGCGCCCCGGATATGTCCCACACACCAGCACACACCCTTGTCATACGCACCCATCTCTCTTGCACGACGATGCGCCCTCACCGTCCCTCACTTTCCTGCACCCAACGAAAGCCATGCTTTCCTTAAGTTCTGCTAGGGCAACGCGTCTGCCGAGTCTACAGGGGTGCCAGGAGTCTTCCAGCCAAGTCCTCATCTGACTGCGGCCGCACTCGTTTCTGGCAATGCGCCGTTTCATACTCCCCCCCAGATCCAATCAAATTGTCCTCCCAAGGGGTTATTCAAGACTCTCGTCAGAGTGGACGTTGGGATACTGGTTTTGAAGCTGGAACGTATGATTTCGTGGGTGCTGCACAGTCGTCAGATACTTAACAGAAGTTTCCAAGTTGCCACAAGGTCCAAGTTTTCGCAGACCTTGAAAAGGAGTCTTTGGCTCTCATACTAATGGGCTGTCATCGGTACCGGTGTCGTAGTGTCCGATGCAATAAAGGCCGAACAGCTTCCGAAGGGGAGGGTTACTATATTTCCCGCATCAGAACGTGCGGAAAGACCCAGCAATCCTTCTGATCCTGGGCCTATGTAAATCGCCGAAGCTTCACCCCTCTTTGAAGCCGAAACATGACCGAAAGCAACAGCCAAACTATAAATTACCTGCATGACGCCGAACAGCGGTTTTGTACAAAATGTGCAGAAGCTACGTATGTGACCATTTATGTAGATGGCCAGTCGTACAACCCGCAGTATGTGCTACAACGTGTCTAAAAGGAGGACTTCCGATCCGAATGTAGTGCTACAGCATCAGCCCGCGTCGAGCTGGAGGAAATAACGAAAAGAACGAACGAAAAGCACGAACGAAAGGTGATAAATATAGAGGAATGTCAAGGGATGTGTGCGCCGCCGCACGAGCACCACAAAGGGTTTTGAAGAACGAATTAGAGTGACCCATCCATCCAAGTAGTGATGTGTCCCATGAAACATCATGGCCGCCGCCCCCCAACCACGCCCGTCAGTACAGCATGTGCGAAACGCCCGCCCCCTGCTGTACCAGTTTCGCGCCCTCGCGTTGAGCCAGCCTCACCTCCAGCCTGTCCGAGTCCCCGACACGCTCCCCCGCCCCCGCCGCCTCGATCGCCTCCACGGCCCTCCCGCTGCTGGGCGGGAAGACCGGAGGCTCGAACACGAGCTGCACGTCCGGCCGGAGCGCCTCACCGCCCAGCACGAACATCTGCGCCACCGTCAGCGCGCGCAAGGCCGGCAGCGCCCCGTACAGCACCGCGAACGCCTCCGCAGACGCGTCCACTTTGGCGAGCGCCAGGCTCTCCACCCGTGGGAACTTGAACTTGCACTCGCAGTCGGAGGACGCTGGGGCCCGCGCAGCAGCGTGCGTGTGCGTGTGCGAATGCGAATGCGCAGTGGGGACGGTGCACGCCGTGAGGAGCGCCTCGGCGTCCACGCGCTCCTCGTGCGCTGGCGAGGACGACTCTTCGAGCGTGAGATGGCGGACCGAGGGCGCGTGAACCATGTCGACGATCGTCGCCGCCGCATACGCGTCGTCGTACCCCAGCTCGACCGATTCTAGGCACGGGAGCGGGATCGGGTCCTCGACGTACGAAGCGCTGCAGCTCGCACTCGCGTCCGACAGAGACCTGGGGCCCGACACGCGCACGGCGAGCTCCCTTAGGCGCGTGCAGCGTTCGAGGAGTGCCCTCAAGTCGCGCTCCGCCGGGCGCACCTCGTTGCAATGGTACGACAGCTCCAGGGTCTCCAGGCCGGGCGCGCGAGCCGTCGGATGCGCAGGGAGGAGGCGCGGGAGCTCGGCCCAGTGCGTGTGGACCCCGGACAGGATGAGCTTCTTGAGGCGCGGGAGGACAGGCTCAGGCTCATCCGTTTGCGCGCGCTCGTTCGCGCGCAGGAGCGCACCGAACGGCAGGCGGCTCGGGCCTTTCCTGTCCGCGGGGCTGAACTCGGCGTGGTAGGGCACGAACTCGTTGCAGCGCATCAGCACCAGGCTCTCCAGGAACGGAAGGCTTGGTGGTAAGGGACGCGGCGCGGCGACTAGCGCGGGGGTCTCCATGCTGAGACAGTCGAGCGCGGTCTGCATCGGCGCCCAGCGGTCGGTGAGGATGGCGAGCGAGCGGAAACGGCGGACGTGTGGCAGGAGGACGTTGAGCACATGATGCATGTGCTCGACACGGAACGGGTGCTGGTAGTCGTACAGCTCGTCGATGTACGGGCTGATGACCGCACCAAACGAACTGTGTGCGATCACCTGTCAGCGGATCGGCGCGAACTGGGCAAGGTCGCGCGCACTCACTCCACTTCGGAGAAGTCCCAATCCGGGTCCCTTGCGTCGATGAAGATGTCCAGAGGGCACTTGGCGGACCTTGCCAGGCACCTCGCGGCGTTCGCGAACATCGGACCGTGGTCGTTCATGGTGTCGCCGATGGTCACGACGATTCTCGTCCAGAGGCGGGGTGTTCCGAGTGCGACCGCGCGCCAGTGCTTGTTGACCGACGCGAGCACGTCCGGCGTGGTGGAAGAGGAAGACATACATGGTGAGATATCATCTCGACCGAGCTCATCTGTGTCTGTTCCTTCTTCGATGTTCGGCAGGTCAGGGGTGTGCGCTCCGAGAAGGAAGATGTAGGAGAGGAGCTCCACAGGGAGACGGGAGATCGGTGCCTGGTGTGTCAGTGTGAGAGCCATAGCTGCATGCCCATTCCGCTGAGAGGGAAGCCAGGTTCGAGTATGACGAGTGGAGGGGTCCAAGCGGAGCGTGAGCTGCTTAAGAGCGAAATCTCCATCGTGTCGCTTCGGGGTGGCAAGGAGACGTTGCGATGCGACGGTGGTGGTGAGCGATAGACTCATCCTCGGATGCTCGGTTGCGGAGATTCGTACGCACAGCCTTGTCGTATGGGGAATTCTGAATTCTGGTGGACAACGCTGTCAGTGTCAACGTTGTCGGTGAGGGGGGTGCGAAGCTGATGGGATATCCAGGATCATCGCCAGAGCGCGTCCACTCGCCGCCTTATGAACGATCCTCGTCGAACTCCCGCGCGCATAACGCTCTTTTGTCTGGGAACGCGACACTGATGAGTGCGGACATCCTGCGTTGAGAGAACAAAAGAAACCACTGGCCGTGCAGATCCCATCGGGATGACACCTGCTCGGGCTTTATTGTCTGCTCATCCCGACGGGCCGTCGGCATCACCGAGAAGTGCGGCTAACTCTCACCGAGTTCACATGCTCACGATATTCGGCTACCCGATGCAGCTGCGACTTTGTTCAGTCCCTTTTAGGCGGGCGACATTGTCGGGGGCGCTCCTCGTCGACGAGTGAGGGGGATCTGAGCAGAGACATGGAGATCAGGCTTCAGATCGTCCAGCAAACCCGTCCTCCTATCATCCGGAGAGCACCGTAGCGCTTCTCCGCACGCGTTGCCAAATTAGTCAAGTACTGTAGTTGACAAACTCGACCACAGTGGTGCTCACCTGCTCCCGACACGCTAACGATTACATACTTATTTTGACAGCCGCCCGCAACGTTGTGGAAGGCTTCGGCCCTGGGGATCCATTTTACCATACCCCAGACCCGAACAAGCATCAGCAGTGACTTGGAATCCATGTCATGGGACCAAAAAGCAGCCGTCGTGGGTCCTCGGTTTACATTCATAGATTGTAAGAAGTGCGAATGACCACCTTCGTTGAATTCTCTAGAGCGTCGTGCGTATAAAGCCGCACAGACCCGCCCCAAGGATGCCACGCCGCCCAGGCTTGAGCATTGGAAGATGGTCGCGGTCATAGGCATCACCTCTCTCGTCGTCGCTCTCGCTGCGTGGGCGTACGCAGCCAGCCCATCGCCGCCCAGGCCGACGAACAGCACCGTTCCACCACAAGCTGTGGTGAGTGTTCCGCATAACCGGGCCTCGATCGCACAGTCCTGATCCCCTCCATGACAGCTCGTCGATCCCCTCAGCTTCAACGTGCTCGGCATCAACGGATCCTTCAGGGAGTCGTCCGTCACCGAGTTCTTCAACCCAACGAACACCTCCCCGCCCTTCTTCCAAGTCTTCGACCCCGCATTCCTCCAGATCCTCGGGCCTGACGCGACCATCCGTGTGATCGCCGCCAACCCCGACTTTGCGTTCGCACACGAGGCGCCGATATGGGTCCCGGAGACGGACGAGGTCTTCTTCTCCAGCCAAGACGGCGGCGCGCTCGGTTTCAGCGACATCAACCACAACAACCAGGTGGCGAAGATCAGCCTCGCAGAAGTCGCGCAGGCCATCAACGCGAGCGGATCAGACGTGTCGCCCGTGAACGTCAGCGTCACGAAAGTACGACTTCCCTGCTTCGGAGTCCCTCGTCCTTGACATAATTCCCATCGCAGATTGACCTCCCGGAGGCCGTGCAGATGACTAACGGGGGAACAGGTCCCTTCTTCGGGCAGCTGGTCCTCGTCAACTCAGGCCGGGGCCCCATTCCCCCGTCGCTCGTGCTCGTCGACCCGGCCAACCCGAGCAACACGACTGTGCTGCTGGACAACTTCTTCGGTCGCCAGTTCAATTCGCTGAACGACATCAAGATCCACCCCAAGTCGGGCAAGCTGTTCATCACAGACACCACGTACGTAGTATCCGTCATGCATCAGCGATAGAGAAACTACCTGATGAAACGCACATCCAGATATGGCTTCCTGAACAACTTCCGCCCGACTCCGTTAATGCCGAACCAAGTGTACCGGTTTGACCCTGAAACAGGTTCCATCCGCGTCGTTGCAGACGGTTTCGACAGATGCAACGGCATCGCATTCTCTCCGGATGGAAGCGTCGCCTTCGTGTGCGTACACTGCGCCTCCTCCCTGGCCCGACGAGACTGAAATCGAGCGGGTATAGCTCTGATACTGGACTTAACGGCGGCTTCCTCGGGAACAACCAGACCGCGCCCGCCACGATGTAAGCGCGAGCTGGGGTCTCTTCGGACGAAGCGCTGACGTCTTGTCACCCAGCTACGCGTTTGACGTCGATTCGACCACCGAGGCGTTCACTAACCGCAGGGTGTTCGCGTACGTGGATACTGGCGTCCCGGATGGCATACAGCTCGACGCAGCAGGAAACGTGTATTCTGGAACGGGAGACGGAGTACAGGCGAGTAACGCACCATGATGGAGGCAATCAATAAGCTCGAGACTAAGCGTGTTTGCAGGTCTGGAATTCGGAAGGCACGCTGTTGGGCAAGTTCTTCCTTGGCACGACCTCCGCAGAAATGATCTTTGCTGGAGATGGTCGCCTGGTCATCTTGGCCGAGACTGCGATTTACTGTGCGAACATCGCAGCGAAGTTCAACAAAGTGTCGTTTCCGTGAACAGACGGAACACTGTACCTACAAAACAATGAGTATCCTGAATGAGCGTGATTCGATGTAATACGATTCCTACGAACGCAGCTACGAAACGAAACGACTTACTGCACAGGCATACAGATACGGCGACCGAGCGGGATCAGGTTCGTACAAGCGCACCGAATTGAGTATCATGAGGTGCGAACGAAGTGCGCTGCCGGTCCGTTCCTCTTCATGACACCTATGTTGGCTATAAAGGAGGATAATTCAAATACGAGATACTGTAGTCAACCTGCGCGACGACGTACCTGGTCGTCGAATCCAGCCTTTTGATTTCGCCTTCGTAGCGTCACCGTTCAAGTTCAAACTTGCCTTGACGAACCTGTCGACTCGTCTCGGGGGCGCAAGGCCTTTAGCAGCAGCGGAGGCGACAGCGGTAGGTTTGGACAATGTACGGATCGTCCGTGATCTAATGTGGTGTCAGCAATCCTTTACAAACGGGAAGGTGGATATATGCGCACCCAAGCAAGATGTCTTTCGACCTGTGCTTCGTCCGCTTCCGCCTCCGGGGTGGAGAGGAAGCTATCGGAGAGGGTACGGCAGTCTCATCGGCGAAGACAATCCTTTTGCCACCCTGCGCCAAAGCGGATTTGAAGAGATGGTCGGGAAGGTAGTGAGTCTTCCGTGACGAGCTCGAGGGTTGTGTCGAAGGAGCCTCGTCCTCGTCCTCGTCCTCGTCCTCGTCCTCGTCCTCGTCGGACGCCATCTCTTCGTCCTCATCCTCCTCGCCCTCTTCTTCGGCCGCGGCCCCTTCCTCGTCCCCGTCCTCTCCACTATCCACTGACGTATACTCCTCATCTTCGTCCCCGCCATCCATCTCTACGTCCTTCCCAAACCCTTCAAATCCTTCAACCTCTTCTTCAGACCCCGACTCGTCCTCCGCCTCCATCATCGCCCGCGCCATCCGTGCCTCCAGCTCCTTCCTGCCCGGACCGTCGTCACCTTCACTTTCGGCTTCCGGGTCATCCAGCCCGCTTTCCTCATCCTCCGATGGCTCCACCTCCGCTTCCTTTGGCCGCCGGTCGAGGTCGCTTGCCTCGGTCTTGACCTTCGTGTGCGTGGAACGCTCCTTCAGCGTCCGATCGATGGCGCGGTTCCTCTCCTTCTGTTTCTGTTTTTGCATGGCATGGTGTTGTTGAACAGCGTGCTGCTCGTCCTTTGCGACTTTCTTGGAGGAACCAAAGGAAACGGCCTCGGGTGCCTCGTCGTCGCTTGACTCGGGAGATTTTCGCTTTGAATGCCTCGCCATGGCGATGAGAGTGCGTGGTGTGGGACGTCTGACAGAGAGAGCACCTAAGGATCAGGGGAGTTGTAGTACCAAGTACGAGCTCGACGGAGAGGACGGTGAGGAGGAGGCACAGTTGCAATTTGATGGCGAGCCGCAATTCTACTCAGACTACTGCAACTTCGCACCACTTTTTGGGCGCTTCCGGATGTGCGGGCGCCAGCGGGCCGGGTGGATATCTGGACTGTCAGCGCTTCCAACCGCCTCCCTCCAGCTCCCTCCCTGTCCTTCCGGAGCACGGGGACAGACGCATCATCGTCATCCGCGTCCTGCGGTTCTTGCAGGGCGATCCCGTTGGAGGGAAGGGGTCATTCAGACAGTCACACTGGCTACCTTGTTTGTGAATGAAGAGTTGCATGGTTCGGCTTCCAAAGAATGTTGAGCATGTACTGTTTTAATCATCTCTCTCCCATTAACGTCCGGCTTTTATACTAGGCTATGTGCGCGCCACGATGCTTCCGCTCATGTGGTTCCGTCACTAATCATATCGCAACCCGCTTCAGACAACAAGAAAGCAACGTCTCAAGATATCAACTGCACGGTTAAGTACTTCCACACAGTCGCGCCATTCAGTTAGACGGGTTCTTGATGAAGAACAGGCCCGACAATCCAACTGCGGGAAGCGACAAGTCAGTGCACCGGGTCAATCGCGAATGCAGGGGCTGCACATACCACTTGAGGTGTCCTGGGCGAAGCTCCCGAAGGCGAGCACGTCAGAGACCCAGAACGGAGTGCCTTGGTTAGTATCGTCGTCGTTGCCGAATGGCTGTGTGTTCAAGGTCGCATCGACGGTATAGGTATAAGTATGTCGGGATTCATCGCACACCGCCCCTGACTGGAATGAACTTACGCCGGCAGTACGGTGAGTCCCCAATGCCTTGTCGAAGATGATAAAAGCAATGCTGGTGACCAGGTTGCGCTCGAAGAACGCGTGATATCCTGCGCGTCCGTAGACGCCAACGATGACCTCGTTGGCTGGATTGCATTCACGGTTAGAGACAATTATGTATACCGGTTGGGCCTGCGCAAGGCTTACCATTAAACGCAACGACGGCGGTCGGCGACTCGGAGAACTCGCTCCCGTGGCGCAAGGTCGTGGTGTCCCCGCCTTCGGCCTGGTAGGTAATGCTCACACCATCAACCTGATCGACAGTCCACCCGTCGCGAGTTAAAAGGCCCAGAAATGGGATAGAGTTAGATGAAACATACGACCCATCCACTGTAAATGGTGATTTTCTGGATGGGGTGGGCAACGTGGAGGATGCTCTTCGCTACCGCTTCCGTCAAACCCAAAGTACCGATATAATCAAGGTAGCCAATGTCGCACCAGAGTCGTTCAGGACGAAATTTCCTGAGGGTCGGTTTGAGATGTGTGACTGCACAATGCGCTGTCAAAAAGCCGGGAAACTCACCGACGGCGTCCCTGTAGAGAACATCGTTGGAAATTGAGCCCGGAGTAGTGCTGCCGATGATGGAAGAAGTGGTGTAGCCTTGCATTGCGCCGGGGGTGCTCCACAGGAGATATGCAACGACTGTGGGAATCAGTATGTAACCTATGCAATCACTTACATAAAGCGCCTCGAATCTGCGGCGTTTCTGGGTCGCGCTCGAGCCTATACAAGCGCAGATATTGTTCTTAGCTATTGCCCGCCACGGAGGCGTCCTGTGCATTTTTATACACGGTCAGTGGCTACGGAAGGACGTTAGCATACTTGAAAGGGGACCTTTGAGAGAATGATCGCCATGGAGTGCGGCGCCGAAGGGGCTGAACTAGGTGATACGGGAGTACTTAAGTCACGGAGCCTGAGCGTACAAGCAGTAGTTATCTCCGTCACTGGACTCGGAATTGCAAGTGCGTGCCACAGTATGGAGATTGTATTATGTAATCGCACTTTGTATTCTGACTTACGTAACCTGTATGTTCGGACTTTCGTGGCGTTTGTATTCGGACTTACTACTTCCTGAACATCTTTGCTCCCCCGCTCATGCATCTTCTCCGCCCCCATGGATCATCATATTCACGCTCCTACCCATACCACTCGTTTTAAATACAGCAAAAGGTGCTCGTCTAGATTCAACGGGATGTTCCGAGTGCGCCGGCGACGATGCGAATGCTGCACGTTATGATTGGCCAACGCGAACACGTTTGAGGTGTCGGAAGGCACGTGACACGGTAAGACACCATATCAGCCGAGTTCACCTGTGCTAATCCGTTCGTCTATGTTCGTCCAGTCCGGTGTGTCCAGCTCGAGAAGGACGATGTGCGATGCACGAAGAGGAGCTCCACGGGGAGCCGGAGACGCCCAGCAGTGTGAGCCGCATGCAGCCCTGGCGCAATTTGCTGGGAGGGAATTCAGCAATGTGTTTGGTGAGTGGCGGGGACCGAGTCGAACGTGGACTGTTGAGGCGCGAATTCCATCGCGTGCGGCGAGTTGCGCTCGGGCGATGATCCTGGCTATCCCATCAGCTTCATGTCCCACTGAGAATGTTGACAGCACTGTGCACCAACTTCCCCTACCTACGCGTACAAGCATTCGGCGACCGAATATCCGGGGATGGGTTCACACCGCTGCAAGAACCGTCGCGTCGCAACGTATCCATACCTGCCACTCCGAAGCGAGGATTATCAATGATTTCCCCCATTCTTCGGTCTGGGAATGCGACACGTATTGGTGCGTACATGCCTTGCGTTTACATGATAACGGAATTCACTGGACTTCTAGGTGACATTCAACTTCCCGCCGGACCGTCGGCATCACCGGGAGATACGGCTAACTCTCACATGCTCATAGCTGCAACTTTGTTCGCTCCATTTTTAGATGTTGAACACGGGAAACATTGCCCGGGTCACTCTTCATCGACGGGCGAAAACCTTGAAGGGTCGTCCAGAGACGTCGGGATCATAGTTCGGATGACTTAACCGTCTCACGAGGGTCTCTGATGCCATCCGAACTCGGCTGCTGCGCTCCCCTGCGCTCGTCGCTAGATTGATCAAGCACTGCAGTAAAAGCCCGCAGTGGGATACTCATCTTGACATCCTCCAGCAATACTGTGGAATACTTCGATAGCTGGGGAACATTTTACCTATGCCACGCCCAAACGAGCGCCAGAAGCGACGGTCATGCGACCCAAAAACACTCGCCGTGGGTCATTTGCTGACGTCCAGGAAGCGGTTTGAACGGCGCGATCATAGTCTTTTTGGATTCTGTGGAGCGTCGCGCATACAAAAGTGCACAGAGTCGCCCCAATAATGCAACCACGCTGGGGCTCCAGCCTTCGAATTCATGGTCGCCGTCTCCACCATTACTTCTCTCCTCGTCGTGCTTGCGGCGGGGACGTGCGCAGCGAACCCCTCGCCGTCTACGCTGATGAACACCACCGTTCCACCACAAGCTGTGGTGAGCATTCAGTAGCCACGCTTCGATGATCAGCGGGACGCTCATTGTTTTCCCATGGCACTCATCACAGCTCGTCGATCCTCTCGCGTTCAACGTGCTCGGCATTAACGGAACCTTCAGGGAGTCGTCTATCACCGAGTTCTTCAACCCAACGAACTCGTCTCCGCCCTTCTTCCAAGTCTTCGACCACGGGTTCCTCCAGATCCTCGGGCCTGACGCGACCATCCGCGTCATCGCGGCGAACCCCGACTTTGCGTTTGCGCACGAGGCGCCGATATGGGTCCGGGAGACGGATGAGGTCTTCTTCGCGAGCCGGAACGGCGGCGCGCTCAGCTTCAGCGACATCGACCACAACAACCAGGTGGCGAAGATCAGCCTCGTCGAAGTGGCGCGCGCGATCAAGGCGAGCGGATCAGACGTGTCGCCCGTAAATGTCACCGTCACGAAAGTGAGGCTTCCCTGCTTGGGCTGTGTTGAACTTGCATGACACTCGCTGATGAACGACGCATGGCAGATTGACCTCCCAGAGGCCGTGCAGATGACCAATGGGGGAACGGGGCCCTTCTTCGGGCAGCTTGTATTCGTCAACGACGGCCGGGGCCTCATCCCCCCGTCTCTCGTGCTCGTCGACCCGGCCAACTCGAGCAACACGACCGTGCTGCTGGACAACTTCTTCGGCCGGCAGTTCAATTCGCTGGACGACGTCAAGATACACCCGAAGTCGGGCAAGCTGTTCTTTACAGACCTCGAGTACGTACGCCGTCAATCGGTAATAACCGTTCCTATCTGAGGAAAGTCTAGATATGGGTTCGAGGTAAATTTCCGCCCACCCCCGTTAATTCCGAACCAGGTATACCGGTTCGACCCCGACACGGGTTCGGTCCGGGTGGTCGCGGATGGCTTCGATAGGTGCAACGGCATCGCATTCTCTCCGGACGGAACTGTCGCCTTCGTGTGCGTAACCGCGCCTCTCTAGCTTTGTAAAACTAAAATCCAGCGACACGTAGTACCGATACGGGACTAGTCGGTGGTTCCCTCGGCGGCACCTTGAACCAGACTGAGCCTGCCACAATGTAAGCACGAACGTGAGGGATGTGCTCTTTGGACGGAGCGCTGACGGCTCCCGCCCAGCTACGCATTCGATGTCGATCCGACGACGGAGGCGTTCACTAACCGCAGGGTATTTGCATACACGGACGCCCGGTCTCCAGATGGGATACAGGTCGATGGAGCAGGAAACGTCTATGCTGCATGTGGAGACGGAATACAGGCAAGTAGCTCACCGTGTTGGAGGGGATCGTGAGCTCAAGAGTAAGCGGTTTTCAGGTCTGGAATCCGGAGGGCATGCTTCTGGGCAAGTTTTTCGTTGGCATAGCCGCGAACAACCTCATCTTTGCCGGAGACGGTCGCCTGCTCATCTTTGCCAACACTGCGATCTACTTTGCGAACATCGCGGCGAAGTTCAATAGGGTGTCGTTCCCGTGAAGGCATGCGAGGCTGTACGTACCAACCGACGAGCATCTGGAGCAGGTGCCAGTTGTAAAACTACGGATGAGAGTGATTCAATATGAAGAGATTCCTGGAAGCGCGCATCTGGTATCTCGGGAGGGTCTCCATCGTCCAGCATGGCGTAGATCATACTCGAGACCTTTCAGCTCTGGCCTGGATCAGGAGTACTGCGTCCCCCTCGGTCCCCCCGGTGTCTCATCGCGGAACAGGACGTCACCAAATCGTGACACTCAATCCAGCGAAGCCCACCCCCTACGACTACCTTCACCTCAGCCTTGCTAGGCAGCTCTATCTCGGACTGCTGGGAATGCGACACTAATGGGTACGTAAATGTACATTCCCTGCGTCGAGAGGACAACAGAATTCATCGGACTTCTAGATCCCGGAGTCGGAGTGACACTTCCTCGAACTTTCCTTCTTCCCGACGGACCGTCGGCAGCACCGGAAGGTATAGCCATCTCTCACATGCTCACACCACTTGCCCGATGTACCTGCGACCTCATTCAGTCCATTTTAGATGCTGAACACGAGCGACATTGTCGGGGGCAATCTTCACCGACGGCCGAAAGCCTCGATGTATGTAAGCGGAGACGTCGGGATCATGATCTGGATGACTTAACCGTCTCCAGACGATCTTTGCGATCGGAATAGCCCGCTACGCTTCCCCCGGAATAATCAAACACTACAGTTGAAAGTCCACAGTGGGATACTCATGTCGATATCCTTCCGCAACGTCGTGCAACGCTTCAACACCTGGGGATGTTTTACCTATACCACACCTAAACGAGCACCAGAAGCGACGGTCATGCGACCCAGAAGCATCTGTCGTGGGTCCGTGGATCACATTCAGCAGCAGTTTGAGCGGTGTGATCATAGCCTTCTTGAATTCTCTGGAGTGTCATGCTTATAAACGTGCGCAGGACTCTCGTTTACGATGCCACCACACCCAGCATCCAGCATCCAGAAGAATGGTCGCAATCTCGTCCATTACCTCTCTCGTCCTCGCACTCGCGGCGGGGACGTACGCAGCGAACCCCTCATCGCCCGTGTCGAGGAATAGCACCGTTCCTCCTCAGGCTGTTGTGAGTACTCCGGAAGGTACACTTCGACTCCCACAGTGACGCTCACCGTTTGCCCATCGCACCATCACCTTGATCCTCTCCATCATAGCTCGTCGATTCCCTCGCATTCAACGTGCTCGGCATTAACGGAACCTTCAGAGAGTCGTCCGTCACCGAGTTCTTCAACCCCACCAACACCTCCCTGCCCTTCTTCCAAGTCTTCGACCCCGCGTTCCTCCAGATCCTCGGGCCCGACGCGACCATCCGCGCGATCTCATCGAACCCCGACTTCGCGTTCGCGCACGAGGCGCCGATATGGGTCCGGGAGACAGACGAGGTCTTCTTCGCCAGCCAGAACGGCGGTGCGCTCAGCTTCAGCGACATCAACCACAACAACCAGGTGGCGAAGATCAGCCTCACCGAGGTCGCACAGGCCATCAACGCCAGCGGATCAGGTGTGTCTCCCCTGAACGTCAGCGTCACAAAAGTAAGGCTTCCCTGGTTAGCGTCTTCGCATGATTGCTCGCTAACGAACGACGTATGGCAGATTGACCTCCCAGAGGCGGTGCAGATGACCAATGGGGGAACGGGGCCCTTCTTCGGGCAGCTTGTGCTCGTCAACAACGGCCGGGGCTCCATTCCTCCATCGCTCGTGCTCGTCGATCCTGCCAACCCGAGCAACACGACCGTGCTGCTGGACAACTTCTTCGGCCGGCAGTTCAACTCGTTGGACGACGTCAAGATACACCCGAAGTCGGGCAAGCTGTTCTTCACAGACCCCCCGTGCGTACCATGCTCCACAGCATTGGCGATGGAGACATAGTCTGAACAAACGCCCATCTAGA
This sequence comes from Sanguinoderma infundibulare, assembly GCA_032821775.1. NCBI lineage: Eukaryota > Fungi > Basidiomycota > Agaricomycetes > Polyporales > Polyporaceae > Sanguinoderma > Sanguinoderma infundibulare. The sequence continues at coordinate 438,239 of JAVLRN010000014.1, read as the reverse complement.
TACGGCTTCCTGAACCAATTCCGCCCACCCCCGCTCATCCCTAACCAGGTATACCGGTTTGACCCTGATACGGGTTTCGTCCGCGTCGTCGCGGACGGCTTCGACAAATGCAACGGCATCGCATTCTCCGCGGACGGAAACATCGCCTTTGTGTGCGTATCCTGTGCGGCCCGATCAGAGTGAAACTGAGTGACGGATAGTACGGACACCGGACTGAGCGGCGGTTTCCTCGGCAACAACCAGACGGAGCCTGCCACAATGTAAGCACGGATGTGATTATGAGGATTGTTCGCTTTGGACGGATCGTTCACGACTCCCACGCAGCTACGCATTCGACGTGGATCCCACGACCCAAACGTTCACTAACCGCAGGGTGTTCGCGTACACGGACGCCCGGGCCCCAGATGGGATACAACTCGACGCAGCAGGAAACGTTTATGCTGCATGTGGAGACGGAATACAGGCGAGTAGCTCACCGTGTATGGAGGGGATCGTGAGCTCGAGACTAAGCGTGTTTTCAGGTTTGGAATCCGGAGGGCACGCTGCTGGGCAAGTTTTTCGTCGGCATGACCGCCAACAACCTCATCTTTGCCGGAGACGGTCGCCTGCTCATCTTTGCCAACACTGTGATGTATTTTGCTAACATCGCGGCGAAGTTCAATAGGGTGTCGTTCCCGTGAAGGGATGCGAGACTGTACGTAGCAACCGACGAGCATCTGGAGCAGATGCCAGTGTAATACTACGGATGAGAGTGATTGAATGAATTGCGCCTCAACGAATGTCCCTTTGTGTGAGTCGGATATCTCTCTCATAACAAGCTATGTATGTCTCAGCTCATCCAGTTACATCATTAATGACTTGGTAACCCCGCCTCAAAGAACAAGAAACCACTGACTCATCCCCGGGAATCGTGCCGTTGACTTAGTTCTTGATGAAGAACAGGGCCGACAATCCGACTGGGGGAACCGACAAGTCAGTGCACGGGCTCAAGCGCGAATGCGGGGGCTGCACATACCCTGCGCAGGGGTCTCCTGGCCAAAGCTCCCAAACGCGACCACGTTAGAAACCTAGTACGGAGTGCCTTGGTTCGTGTTGTCCCCGTTGCCGAACGGCTGTGTCGCGGCCAGAGAAACATGGACGGTTCGAGTATGAGTATTTCAAAATCGTCACCAGGCGGCTATGGTTGAACTAGACTTACGCCGTCGACGCCGTAAGTCCAGATGGCTTTGTCGAAGATGACAAAGGAAATGCCGCAGACCACTGCGTCGCGAGTTGAGGAGAACTTTCTAAGCGCTTGCTTCTCGGGCCGTTGCGGCCGAGCGACTCCGCCAGTAGCGACGGCGACTTCCGCGCTCAGTGCCAGTAACGTCCGAGTCGTCGGACTACCCTCTATCACTCTTCAAGCTTCAAGCTTCATGTCCAGATCTACCCTCCTGAGCCTTCTTGTCGATACCGATGACGGAGCGGCGTTACAGGAAACATTGACGAAGTTCTGGTGTGCAAGACAGCCGTCGCCGCCTGGCGATTAAGCGGTGGTTCTCAAGCGGCGACTTAAAGGTTCCTTGTGATTTCTTTTTGACAGTCGTCCGAACTCTCGCTCACCCCGTCCTGAATCTGTTTCATGCGCTTGGCAGAAACCGCGGTATCGAAGATGCAGCACTAGGACACGCGGTCCCGTTCGGACAGCTGAGCTTGGCGTCGTCTCGTTCGAAGGTATGTGGAGTTCACTTATCAAAATTCCGCCCAAGCAAGCTTAATGTTCGAGGTGTAGTACTTCCAGCGTCGGCTTCTTGTCCGGCAGGGAAACCAACACGTCATCACTCCTCGTACCCTGCGGTGGTTTCCGCAGACCGACCCTCCGGCGTCGACTAGCACCGACGTCGTTCTTTGATCGTCTCTCTCCCATCAATGTTATCATTCCATTCCAAGCTACGTGCGTGTCATGAAATTCATTTGACTCAGTTATTCATCGCATTTCGATAGAGAACAAAAACCGACGTCTCGAGACCTCAGCCCCACTCGCGAATACCATATCCGCGTCATCTTTCAACAACCGTGACCGTGCCCTTGACCGGGGCCTCCCCAGGGACCTCCACCAGGCCCTCCACCAGGCCCTCCCCGGGGGCCTTGACCGGGCCCTCCACCGGGCCCTCCCCAGGGACCTCCATGACCGGGGCCGCAACCGTGATCGCCCGGGCCTCCAGTCGGAGGCTGCTGAGACGGATTCTTGACAAAGAACAGGCCCGACAATCCCTCTGGGAACCCATCCGTCTCGTTCAGTCGCCAAGGTCGCTACTAGAATCGTGAGAGCACTGCACATACCATGGGCACTGTTCTGGCTGACGCTCCCAAAGGCGACCACTTCAGAAGTCCAGCTGAACGCGGTGCCTTGGTTCTTGCCGTCCCCGTTGCCGAATGCCTGTGTCGGTTGGTATCAAGGTCGAGACTCGTGGAACTGCGAGTGTCATCGAATAGGACCTACCACGGTGGTACGTTGAGCTCCCGTGGTTTTGTCGCGAATGACGAAGGCGAAGCTGATGATGAGGTCACGCTTGTATTCCGAATGGTATCCAGCACGCCCGGTGATGCCAACGATGACTTCGTTCGCTAGTTTGTGATGCGTCATAGACAGTCTTGCAATGGGAACCTGCGCCAGGCTTACCGCTCAACGTAACAACGCTCGTCGGGGTCTGGAAGGGGCTCCCGTGGGGCAAGGTGACGGTGGTCCCGCCCTGAACCTGGTAAGTGACGCTGAAACCATCGACCTGCTCGGCCATTCACGGGTCACAAATTATCAAAGGGCACAAAGGTCACAATGATGGTGGATGAAACGTACAACCCATCCGCTGGAAATGGAGATCTGCTGGATCGGGTGGTTGATGTCGAGGATGCTCTGGACTGCGCCATATATCAATGCCAAAGCCCCGAAGTCACGGGAATGAATTTCGTACCAGAGTCCCTTAGCACGAGATTACCTGCGGGACGGTGTTGGAGGGTGAGTGGAAAGTACCCCGGTGATATGCAAGAGAACTCACCCGCGGCGTTCATGTAGCGAACATCGGCTAATATCGAACCAGGCGTATCGCTGCCGAACAGAGAGGAAGTGTTGTAGCTTTGCATTACGGTGAGTGCTCGACAACTGGGATTCGAGGGTTGTGGGGGATCAGAGGAGGCCATGGTGACTTGCCCTTTTATCTACCCGAAGGGGCTTCGCACACGGCCTTCCAATCTCCTCATGGAGCCTGAAGAGGTATCGTGCCGTGCTTTCTGTCCCGGAGCTTCTGACCTGTGGCATACAGCGTGCATCTTCTCCGAATTATGGAAGATAGACCCAGGTCAAGCAACTTCTCGGACCGGAATAGGTTATACATCGTCGCCCCATCATCTCGTTCGACAGCCTTCCACTCAGCTCGAGCTATCTCATGACGGGTGGGTGCAGACTGCCTATCTAAGTTTCGATATGAATGGAGGAAGCTGACAGGTCGTATCGTCGTCGGCGCCAACGGCAGTGCTATGGCCGTATTATCGGCTGAAAGAGGTCCGTAGGCTGTCTCGGGTGCAGTTGCAGTCCGACCGAGTTGAAGGGAATGCTTCCTCTACCGCGGTTCCAGATGCCTCAAGAGCCCCCCAAACAGTCTTGCAAACCTGGGCGTTGGCAACGCCTGAGGCGCCGCGTGACACAAATGGCACCCCTAGGGCGGAAGTACAGTGCTGCAGATTGCAGAGAAGGAAGTCCGGTAGGAATCTACCCCCGGCTTCGAAGGCAGGTCAAAGGACTCTAGCTGAGCAATGTTCGGGGAGCTGAATGCTGGAATTCCACATTCACTGGCAGGCTCGCATCCGATACTAGCGGAGCACCGGTACTGACACATCATTGTCGTGCCCGCATTGCGGCCCTGCTCGGCTGCTAATGTGCAGTATCGAGGCGAGCGATCGAAGGTGATCAAGCGTCGAAATTTGTACCCTCTGAGACGACATCGCTCCTCAAACCAAGGTAACGTGCGTTCCAAGTCCCTGCATTGCTCGCTCAGTTACTCGTCGCATTACAAAAGTCAAAACCCGCACCTGCCACCTGTATTACTTCAGCCCCGTCGTGGACGGTGTTCAGTTGGTAGTTACGTTGTATTCGGTGAAGAACGGGCCGGACAGCCCGACTGGAAGCAACAAGTCAGTACGCGCGGATTCACCAGAAACAATGGCAGACTGGACACACGCTGGTCGGCGTCCTTGGCGGATCCCTCGAAGGCGACCACGTTGTTGCTCATGAACGGGATGCCTTGGCTCGTGTCGTCCCCATCGCCCAATGGCTGTTTGCCAATTGAGGTGCGTTAAGGGTGTGTCTAGCTTCACTTGAAACGTGTGGTTGAAATGTACTCACGTCGACAGTGCGGGAGGTGTCTTTTGCAGTGTCGAAGACGACGAAGGTGATATCAGTGACTAGGTCGCGCTTGTAGTACGAGTGGTATCCGGCACGGCCGTAGACGCTAGTGAGGATCTCGCTCGCTGGATTGGGGTGCTCAGGCAACTTGTACGGATGAGTGCATAGGACGCGAGAGGAGGTTCGTATGAGGGCTCACCAGCCGGGTTCATGTAAAAAACATCGCTGAAGATCGCGGCAGGGGGCGTAACACTGCGAGGAGGGAAGTCTGGATGAAGCTGGGCATTGCGACTGGCGGTTGCTCGATGGAGGTGCGACGAGGGCTCTGCTGAGTCCCAGGTGATCACGGTGCGTCCTTTTATCTATGTGCGAGGGCTGCTGGTTTCGCGCGCCCTTCAGATCTCATACTTTGAAGCATGCAGAGGCTCCAGAGGTTTTCCAAACTGTGGGGGAAACGCGCATCCCCTCGGAATCATGGAAGCTGGAAAGTCGGTCAAATTCAGTGTGAGATCTGTTTCAGCGGCCTTCGGTGCAAATCATGGAACGTTGATGGTCGGTTTCCAAATATCTCTTTCGATCCACATCCTCGTTCCATACCAAGCTATGTGTGTGCCGTGCCACTCATTAACTCTATTGCTCATCACATTCCGACCCGTCCCAGAGAACAAGAAAGCGACGTCTCGCGAAGCCCTCGACAATAGCTTATCCACATCTTGTTCAACAGTGCCCTTGACCGCGCCCTTGCCAGGGACCTTGGCCTTGACCGTGGCCCCAACCGTGATCGCCCTGGCAGCCAGTTGGAGGCTGTTGAGACGGATTCCCGATGAAGAACAGACCGGACAACCCCTCTGGGAAGCGCCCCGTCGACGCCCTCGATCAATCACGGAACGGTGTCTCGAATCATGTGGACGCTGCACATACCATGCGCGCTGTCCTGGCCAACGCTCCCGAAGGCGAGCACCTCAGAAGTCCAGCTGAACGCAGTGCCTTGGTTCTTGCCGTCCCCGTTGCCGAATTCCTATGTCGGTCGGTTGGTCGGTGTCAAGGTCGAGGCTCGTCCAAGAGTGAATGTGGCCGAATGGGACTCACGGCGGTGGTACGTTGGGCTCCTGTGACCTTGTCGCGGATGACGAACGCGATGCCGATGATGAGGCTGCGATTTGGGTAGGACGAATGCTCTCCGGCGCGCCCGTTGACGCCAACGATGATCTCACTGGCTAGGTCGTGATGCGTTACAAAAGGTTACAAGTAGTCCTGCAAAGGGGGCTGCGCCAGACTTACAGCTCAACGTAACAACGCTTGTTGGGGTCTGGAAGGGGCTCCCGTGGGGCAAGGTGACGTTGGGCCCGCTTTGGGCCTGGTAAGTGATATTAAGACCATCCACCTGATCAACCATTCACGAGCTACGAGTTAGCAGGGACTAGAAACGTCACGGAGAAGGTGGAGGAAACGTACAACCCATCCGCTGGCAACGGTGATGCTCTGAATAGGATGGTTGATGTCGAGCTTGCTCTTGGCTACGTCTTCTGTCAACGTCAAAGCCCCGAAGTCACGAGGATGAATTTCGTACCAGAGTCCCCCAGCACGAGATTGCCTGAGGAACGGTGTGGGAGGGGTGAGCATATAGTACTACGCTGACTATAAGCAAGAGAACTCACCCGCGGCGTCCATGTATTGAACATCGGCGGTCATTGAACCAGGCGCATCGCCGCCGATGAGATAGGACGTGCTGTAACTCTGCATTGCGGTGAGTGCTCGATAACAGGGGTTAGAGGGCTCTGAAGAACAGTGGGAGGGTCATTGCGCCCCGTCCTTTTATATCTGCAAGAGGTGATGAATTGATTTCTCCCACGGCGTTACAATCTTGCAATGAAGTCCGACGAGGCATCGCACCGTGCTATCATTCACGGTGTTACTAACTTATGGCATACAGCGTACATCCCCTCCGAACCATGGAAGATGTATGGGATGCGCATGCGGTTCAAGCACGGTCTCTGACCGGAATAGGATATACACCATCGGCCCGTCATCAACGCTGGCCGGTGCTATCAGCTCGTTCGACAGCCTCCATCTCACTCCGAGGTACCTTGGCATGGGTACGCTTGTTCAAGTTGACGTGAATGGATTGAGTGTTGACATACAATTGTTAGAACCGGCGCTCGAATAGCAGGAGAAAAGAAGGTCGTGTTTGGACGCTGCTGCAAACGCGTGGCAAACGACGCGCAGCGAGACGAGCTATGTACAAGTACAAACAGGACTACAAGACATCTGAGACAATAGACAGGCATGGACGGAACCACGAGCACGGCGCGAGCTCGCTGACGGAATCATACTATTCTACAGCAGTGGCACAGGTTACAGCAGCTCATCGTCACGATTCCTGGGAATGAGGATCGCCTGTCACGGGAAAGGATCGCACCATGTCTCGGACGAAGCAAGTCAGCTTTAGCGGAGACACGTTCGGGTGGGGAAGAGGGCTGAATATTCACATCCGACCTCTAGGGTCTACTGTCTGCCGTTTTGGCCGCAACTCGCTCGAATCAGACTGCCAGTAGGATTGCCGACGCGATGGTCATGCACACCCTGTGACACTGGTACTACTACTTGGCTATTTACCTCCAGCACCATTGATTCTGCGTGTCAAGGATTCGCAGCCCGATTGCTACCGTTGCAGCGCCACGCGCCCCATTCCAAAAGCAACGTAAGTACGTCCCAAGTCGTTGCGCCGCCAGCTTGGTTCAACACTCATGTCATTATTCAAAACCCGTCCCAGAAAACTACGATGCGGACATGAGCATTACTTCAAAGCTGTCGTTGCTAAAGACGTTCGGTCAAGGCGCGCTGGCCTGGTTGAATTGGATGAAGAACAGGCCAGACAGCCCGACTGCCATGTAATGGGGACCGACAGGTCAGGGCGCCGATTCAACGGAGACTCCACGACGGTAGTAGGTTGTACGCACCGGTGTCGGTGTCCCTGGCAAAGCCCCCAAAGGCGACCACGTTGGGACCTGAAGTCGAGAAAGCGGCGCCATAGTTATGACCGTCCCCGTTACCGAACGGCTGTTTTTGCAGGTCGTCCAGGTTTCGGGTGTGCGTTGAACGAGGTTCGTTATAATTGAAGGTATGGTCAAAAAATTCAATGCACTCACGCCTGCGGTGCGGGTCGTTCCTTTGGCGGTGTCCAAGATGAGGAAGCTAATGCTAGTCACAAAGTTGCCCCTATAGTACGGATGAAACCCGGCGTGGCCGGAGACGCTAACGAGAACCTCAGTGGCTGGATTAGAATCATACGTCAGACAACGCAGCGAAGGACGGGAATTCGGAGCGAGAGCGCCCTTACCGCCAAACGTTACGATGCCTGTCGCGTGGGGGAAGACGCTGCCATGGTTCATGGTGGCGGTCTTCGCGCCTTCGGTCTGGTAGGTGATGGTCATCCCATCGATCTATTCGGTCATTCAGCCGTTAAAGGGGTACTATACTGCATACTTGTGGTGGAGGTGGAACGTACGAGCCATCCGCTCGAAACCGAGATCTGCTGGATGGGGTGGGCCATGTCGAGGACGCTGTGTGCTACGGCTTTTGTGAATTTTGGGGGGACAAGAATGCGAATCTCGCACCAGAATCGTTCATCACGAGCTTGCCTGAGTAGTGGGAATGAGTGCATATGGCGCGAGGAGTTCATACTCCGAGGTCGGAACTCACCAGAGGGGTCCATGTACAGAACATCGTTGAAGACAGACGCGGGCGCCGCGGAGCCGCCGAAGAGGGAAGTCTGAGAGAAAGCGGACATTGCGAGTGATGCGTGCTGGATAGGAGGCCGAGGGCTCTGCTGAATCTGGGGCGGTCAAGGCGAGCCCTTTTATCTGCGCTAGAGCCGCTGGATTCGCATGACCTTTGAACCTCCTGCGCTGAAGCGTGAAGAGCGCCACCAGAGGTTCCAAACTTTGGCGGACATGCACGTTCCCTCCGAACGAGAGAAAGCTCGGAAAGTCGGTCAAGTGATCACTGTGCCTGGTTGGAATGGGATGTACTCTCCGGCCCAGTGGCGTACTGTGGAACCTGGTTTGAAGGTCGTTGGTACGAATCATGGAAGAGTGTCGATGGACGTAATACAGCGACCGTTGTCAGTTGTGATTAGGAATCCCCAATGCATCAACGGATTTCCTGGGACGCATGGACCCCGTAACGCGGACGAGGTGAAAGCACGTGTCCTACACCCGCGCGATCCGAAGTGTTACTAGTTAGTGTTCATTCAATGTAGGCAAAGTCAAAGAACTTGCTTACCACACATCGATTGCCGGAAGCGAGCTCGGCTCTGCGGTTAGGTTCTATTCGTCAAAGCAGGCGTGCAAGGGGCGACCTACGCATCCCAGCCTGAGGTTCAGGTCGCCGTGATGGTCTTCGAGCCAGAGGGGCGGGTTGTACCCTGTGCGTGGCACGGTCACCTGGTGCTCGATCCGGATGTCGAAAACCTTCTTCATCCTACAGGCGCTGCACTCAGCCAATGGTCCACGTCGTCTGCTACTCGGCTTCCGGGAGGTACCAACCTTCCTGCCCTTCACTTCAACCTTCCCAAACGCCCCAAGGTTAGCCTGATACAGCCTTCACAATAGTGAGCAACATACGAGGATAGAATTGAGCAAATGCGAGTCATACCACCCGACGACAGGGAAGTATGGTCCTAGAGGGCAGTGCGCAATAATCGCCGAATTGGCTGCACGGTCAAGCACGAATGCGATAAGGGACTTACGCAAGTCGGCCGGGGAGTATTGCAGGAGACAAATCCGTGCCAAGGCCGTCGGACGTGCTTGATTCTTCAAGGAATTGGAATGCCATGCCCTCTGCTGCCCGCTCATCCGCCCTCCTTCCCTCCGTTCCGGCTTTGTTCCTCTTTACTCCCACTCTCCTCTTGGCCACCCCGCCTTGGCCCCTCTTCCTAAAACCGTGCTCTTCCTCCTCACCCTTCAGCGGCCGCACCTCCCCAGCACCGTGCTCGCCTTGCAGTCCTTTGCTCGAGCTTGCCCGCTCAACTGGACATGGATTACGACCGCTACGACGCCTTCCTACACCACATATTCAAGCAGACACAGGGCGACGCCTGGTTCCGCCCTAATGAGGACAACATTGCCGTCGGCGTCGCGCTCCGGGTCGACAGCGGCGAGTACCGCGTCTTTCCGTACGAGAACCTCGGCCTGGAGCCCTTCGAGGCCGCCGTTCGCGTCCTGAACCCTGCCGTCGCCATCAAGGTTCGGAGCGCAGCGGTTCACGCCGCGTTCGCTGAAGTGTGCGTCTCAGTATCTCTCGCCAGCCGGAGATGGAGGGTACTGACCGGATCGCAGCGGACCAGAAGACAAGTCCATCTACATCGACGCCAACACGCGCATCCAGATCTTGGACACCATGGTCGACCTACCGACGGCAGACAAGGAGCAGAGCGCGGCGTTCATCGTGAGTGCATTTGCCCCGTACGCGTGTTGTCCATCCCCGGGATTGGCGCCCCAGCACGTCCCTGAGGGCTGAGCGCGGGTATGGCCTCGGCGACAGCGAACGACGGTCGTATGCCTCCGCGTTCTGCTCGTCTCTGCGCGCAAATGCGTCCAGCGATGTTCTGTGATCGGTGCTGAGCTTAATCATGATGCCTTCGTGCGGTGATGTCCGAGTCTCGAGACACTCACGGTTTCTGCCTGGCGCGTTCCTGCCCATACATGGGTTCCATTCCTCGTTGAATCCATACTTGAGGCGAACGAAACTCGTTTACGGGACAGTCGAGATGGCTGGGCAGAGGGACGGAGTCCGAGGATGGGATGATGGAGGCGAGTGGGAGCGATACAGCCACCTCGGCGCCTAGGGATTGATCTCACGGGATGGCAGTGCCGCTCGTGCCAGCGCACTCTTAAACCACATCGCACCTCCATCCCGCATTGCCTTCAATCTCGCTGCGGACGTTCCTCAGCCCTTCTAGGCTTGTACAGCGCTATATGACTGACAAACGATTTCCCTTGCGTGCAGCTTGACGAGCGGGTGTTGGTCGTATGGTCGGACTCGATCGACACCATCATCCCGACATGCAATGACTTCGAGGACCGCCTCATCAAGTTGCTCTGGCGCTCTCGCCCCGCACTTCCAGGCTCACAACCAGCGGGAAGTTCTAGCAGTCATCCGGAGAGTCTAAATGGTGAGTGTTCCTTAACCCATGTTTGACCTCCCCCGGCCCCTTCATGTTCGATATCAAACCTGGGCGTATGCAGCCTTTAATGAGCTGTCTTCGACCCTCAATCCACTAGCCAAGCCATCGGGCTTTGGAAGTACCGGGCATCAGCTTGCCTTCGGCTTCTAATCCATTTAACGCTCTCGGATCTGGATTCTGCTCTGGGTTCTGGTTCCGCCTATTCTCCTGATCCGCCATATGCCCACTTCCGTGTGCGCTGCGCTTCGAGTCATTGCCCTTTCCAATGCGAGCACCGTGTCGCGTTGTGCCGTTGCGATATTTCTCGGGTCTTTTGCTATCGCCTATCGCATACTGACAACATGCCTTCGCGCGTTCCACAGGGTCCACATCGGGACATTCTATGCAACAACTCAACGCACAGTTATCGACGAATGGAACTCGACGCAGTTCCCTGCCCCCGTCAGGCACACCTACACCGGGTAGGGGCACCCCAGTTTCCCGCACACCGCGCGGCATCTTTTTGGGCTCAGGTGGTGTGCTCGGTATGAGTGCGGAGGATCTCGCGCTAGATCACGAAGGCGCTCTGACCGCATCGTCCGGACCCATTACCACGACCAAGCAGACATGGTGGGGCGGGGAGAAGACCGTGACAATACAGCCCAAATCTAGAGCCCTTGACGAGTACAGAGATGTCGAGGTGGGTCCTGAACCGAGGAGGACAATGCTTTTGGCGCCAATTTACAACGGCTTTGCGGCCGGCCTGAGCGTATGTGAGTGCTGGTTCGTAGCGTGTGCTTTAAGAGGGATGGGTTGCTGATGGGCGCGGCCGCAGATTTTATGGGCAGCGGTGTGAATATCTTGTTGCAAGAATTTCGGCTTGATGGAAGCTACATACGTTTTGCGCTGGGCGCCCTGCTGCCCCTGTCCTTCTGCGTGTCCTGGGTAAGCATTTCGCTCTTGGGTAAGAGGCATTTTCTGACCAGCGTCTGGGTAGTTCTTTACTTTGCAGATCGTTCAGAATATTTCTATGTGCATTGGACCCGTCGGCCAGTATCACAAGAACTCGAAGTATTACTCTGCCGTCCCTCCACGCCCGAACAAGATTGTCGATAACCACCTGCCGCACATCACGATACAGATGCCCGTCTACAAGGAGAGCTTGGAAACTGTATTGTGAGCGTTTTGCCTACGGTTCGAACGGTGCTTGCGCTCTAACACCGGATGAAGGGCCCCGTCGATTGAGTCTCTGAAGAAGGCCATGCAGACATACGCTCGCCAGGGAGGTACCTCGACGATCTTCGTCAACGACGACGGTCTCCGGCTTCTGTCCGTCGAAGAGCGCGATGCCCGCATCATGTTTTACGCCAACCACGGCATCGGCTGGGTCGCTCGTCCCAAGCACGACAACTCACCCGACGGGTTCAAGCGCGCCGGCCGCTTCAAGAAGGCGTCGAACATGAACTACGGCCTCTCGCTGTCGCTCAAGGCGGAGAAATACCTGGCCGACCTCCTCGCGCGCGAGAAGGCGCGTCCCCCTGCGGAACGCTCCACCGGCACGGGCATCACCGAGGAGATGCGGTACGGGATGCAGTACCGGAACCACGACGGCGAGGACCAGGGCGGGATCAACCGGGGCCAAGGCCAGCGTGTCCGCCACGCGCGGGCTGGGAGCGACGCGGACACGGGCTCTCAGGTGGATGAGTTTGACGACCTGGAGGAGAAGGCGGTCCAGATGGCGATCGACGAGGTGTACGAGACGAGCGGGCGACGGTTCCGGCCGTGGGCCGCGAACGGGCGCGCGTGCCGTCTTGGGGAGATCGTGCTGCTGGTGGACTCGGACACGGTCGTGCCGGAGGACTGTCTGCGGGACGCGGCGCGGGAGATGGCTGAGTGCCCGACGGTGGCGATCATCCAGCACGAGTCGGACGTGATGCAGGTAGCGCATCACTACTTTGAGAACGGCATGGCGTACTTGACGCGGAGGATCTCAAAGTGTATCTCGCTCGGTGAGTCGTGCGGGCGCTGCATCTTGGGCTATTCGCGCTGATGGATGTGTGCTGTGCAGGTTGTGCCAATGGGGAAGTCGCGCCTTTCGTCGGACACAACGCCTTCTTGCGCTGGAAGGCGATACAGGATGCGGCTTTCGTTGACCCGGCGGATGGTCAGGAGAAGATCTGGTCGGAGTCGAACGTGTCGGAGGACTTCGACATGGCGCTCCGTCTGCAGAGGCGCGGGTTCATCATCCGCTGGGCGACGTACTCGAACGGCGGCTTCAAGGAGGGAGTCTCACTCACCGTCGACGACGAGGTCAATCGCTGGCAGAAATACGCGTACGGTAAGGAATGGTGTTCGTGTCTTGCTCGGATGTGCTCATTCATCATGGTGTGGCGCACAGGGTGTAACGAGCTGCTGTTCAACCCGTTCGTGCAGTGGGTGAGAAAGGGCCCGATTACGCACCAGATTCATCGGTTCGTGTGGTCCGGCGCACCTCTTCACTACAAGTTCTCGATGATGGCCTACATGTTCTCGTATTGTGCGTTTTATCGTCGTGTTCGCTCGCGCACCGCTGATCATTGTGTGCACGTCAGACGGTATCTCCTCGGCGATTACGATAAGTATCGTGAACTATGCGCTGCTCGGGTTCCAGTTTCCCGTCGACGGCTTCTACATGCACAGCTTGGAGATCTGGCTCGCCACTACCGTCGTCTTCTTTGGCTCTGGCAACATCGGCTTCTCTCTTCTCGAGTACCGTCTCGGCCAGAAGCCTCTGGTGAGTGGGCCCGGCGTGTGAGGGGCAGGGCGGATGGTGTACTGATCGAATGCGCAGATTCGTGCTGCGTTGGACAACCTCATGTGGATCCCGTTCTTGTGCGTGCTTCGTTCGCTGCCGGTGGCAGGTGCGGATTGCAACTGACTTTGGCGCGCAGCTTCTTCTTCTTCGGCGGACTCTCGATCCCGGTCTCGCAGGCGATCCTGGCCCACTGCTTCTCGTACAACATGACGTGGGGCGCAACGAAGAAGGAAGTCGAGCGGTCCAACTTTTTCAAGGAAATCCCAAAGATCTTCAAGCGCTTCTGGTTCCCGTGGCTGCTCTCCTGGCTCGTCCTCTTCGCCATGATCGTCCTCAGCACGCCCTTTGTCCCCGTCGCGTGGCGCATCGACAGCTCCTCCTGGGGCGTCATCTTCCCCCTTGCCGCCGTCGCTGGTTGTCATATCCTCTTCCCCGTGCGTCGGGTGCATTTCCGTTCTACACGCTCGCATACTAACCTTCCATGCGCAGATCGTACTGAACCCGTGGTTGATGGTATTCTCGTACTGAACGCATCCCCGTCTGTCATATGCATCCCTCACAACGCACATTATTCAGACCCTACGATACCTGCCTGCGGACCATACGCTACTTATTACTGCTTGCTCGTTCTGAACGGACCACAACCTCCACCATCGTCTCCGCGTTGCACCATACGCGGTCCATTCTTTTAGCTTAGGGCGGATCTGAATTCGGTGGCGTTCACGTCCGTTTCATCCATGCACTCTTGTTGCCGCTCGATGTTCTCGCTGATCTCATGTATTCACGGACAGAAGTAGTCATTCAGCTCCTCTACAACCGTACATTGCTCTACGTACATACCGACAAAGGTTCACAGCCAATCCTGATGAGCATTAATTTGCCAGTACTGTCGCGCTCGCTGACTACGACCGGGGCGTCTTCACTGTTCATAGTTGCTATCATAGGATTCCTCAAAGACCGAGTTCATCGCTGACCGTGCTACGACCTCAGGGCCTTTGTATGTATGCGGACTGAAAGAATTGTACTCGACTCCGATCCTGCTGCCAAAGTTTCAGCCACAATTTCGGGCCATGCCCGGAGTCCGGGGGCGCTAATTGCGTTCTCGGCGATAATAGGGACTATACATAAGTGACTCATTCTTGCGCTACTACCGCATGCAGGTGCTTTCGTCGTAAACCAGTCATCGCATACCACCATGCAGGACGATCTCAATGAGTTGCTTCACCTAGTGAGAACTTGCCCTTCTTGCAGACACCCCGGCTGAAAACCAACATTTATGTGCGTCTTCTTGCGTAGTCATTGATACGCATGCATTAACCTCAACTCTAGGCGACCATCAATTCCCGCTGGCGGAACGGCAGCTCGCCGAGGAGGACAGGACATCACTTGCCCAACTCCCGCGTACCCAAGTCCAGGAATGGTGCCTATCGAGGATCGCTGACCATCGGAGTCGCATTCTGTCCGTGCGCCAGGTATGCTGTCCTACCACTGCTACCGGTGTTGTCTACAAAGCAAAGTCCAACATTCGTGCGCTGCGCTCCGTATACAACGACGCGGCACCCATCCACCAGTACCTCCCTCCAGAGCTGTTCATGGAGATCTTCGCCAATTTGCGCTCGATCGCGACACCTAGGCACATCCTACCCGTTCTGCGTGTCTGCGCGTACTGGAGACGGCTCGTGCTCAAGACGCCCCAGTTCTGGGCCAACCTCATCAGCTCGCCGATCTGGGACTGGTGGGACGACAAGTGGCACATGCGTCGTTTCAAGGTGGCAATCGCCTATTCAGGCCCCCGGAGTTTCGTCTTACGCATCTCGCGTTTTTACCCGGATCTCGTCAACATCGTGCTGCCTCATTCCCGCCGTGTTTCTTCTCTAACAGTGTCATGCGCCGTTTCCGACGATAAATTCGCAATTGAAGAGCTCCTACGACAGCACATGCCTCGTCTCACCGATCTCGCTGTCCTCAACTCCAGCAATGAATATCCGCGACCTCTTCTGCCACTGGATCTTCGTCTATATCCAAACCTCCACACGCTCCGTCTCAAACACGTAAAGTTTCTTCCTCCTGTCACCTCGCACGCGTCATTGCGTCATCTCAAACTCGAGGAGTCGTTCGTCGTCCGCACTGCCGTGCCTTTTCCCCACTCGGCCACTGACCACCCATTGCGGGTGGCTCACGACGCTCTCGAACACTTCCCCAGCTTGGAGACGCTTTACATGAACGACACCTTGTCGGGATACGATGGAGTGAGTATGCCAGACCACGACGGACTAGTGCCAGATCTCACGAAGACGGTGCACCTCCCCCGGCTCCGCCGCCTCGAGATCGAGGACAGTGACCGAAATATCTCGCTGTGTCTCTCCTCGTGCTCCAGCCACGAGGTGCGTCGCCGCCGATCTTTCCAGATGGCATCCGCCCCTCTCCTGAGACTGCACCGTATGCCGAGCTCTGCCTCGACATCGCTTTGTCGGATTCCAAGGTGTCAGAGGCGGTGGCGCTCTGGGAGACACACGGCGAGGGGGTGCGCCCCATCCGCACCTCGGTCTCCCACCCCAGGTACTACCCTGAGACCGTCGCGAGCTTCACGCTCGAGCTCGCGCATGCCCTCGCACCCGTGCGCGGCGTGACCTCCATTACGGCCAAGGGGAGGCCGTGGTGGACGGTTGAGATGTCATACTGGTCGACGGTCCTCGCCGACGCCCCGCAGCTGCGTCGCCTCGTCTGCACGGAGTACGGGACGACGGAGGACGCGGTGTTCGCCCTCGGGAAGCCATCGTCGACCGGGGTGTTGCCGTGTCCGGACTTGGAGTCCGTCGCACTGGTGTTTGACTTCAGATTGGCAGCCGCCTCAGCCGACTTGGAGGTGGGGGCCTCCGCCTGCAGCACAAGCCGTGCAGCCGACGACGCGCTGAAGGCGGATTGGGGCGCGTTCTGTCAGACGCTCGAGACGTCCTTGCAAGAGAGGGCGGCGGCGGTGGCCCAGTGCCGGGCTATCCGGAATCTGTCTGTCGAGGTGCGATGGCTAGCGGCCGACACGGTGGGCAGAGCGGAAATTGGATTGGTGTTGCGCCAGAGGGTGGAGCGTTTCGTTGGACGGGTTGTCATCAAAGGGGCCAATTGACGTCTCGGAGTCCCATTCCTCGCGTGCGCCGACCTGCGGAGGGCGTTTGACGCGGCACGAGTTCGCGCAAAACCACATTCAAGCGAATTGGTGTGCGTTGGAGCGGTGAGATAGATATTGCTCCTCAGACCATCGCTACGCGGTCGGATAGGACCACGCTAGGGCCTGAGATACGGAGTTCGTGATACCGACTGGCTACGACTGGGATGTCTTCGCTGATAGTAGCTGCTTTGATAGGACTGCTAAGTTCTCGAACACTTGTGCCGCAGACCGTCACTCTCGAAACCCGGATTGTGGCTACTGTGCTCGTTAGTCACTTCGCATGCAGCTTCCTCGTTTGGGGTATGTGATGGGACTTACAATGTCAAATATTCATCTCCAAGTCGTACTCTGAGTTTGTCGTTGACGACGTTGCATTATATTTCCGGTGGTAAACGCTTAGAGCCTGACGGGAGGCTCAGAGCCGGTGGTGAATATGTGGCAGCATGAGAGCATGAGACAGCGGTGTGCGTTGCATATATGTAGTCAACACGTACTTAGTGTGGAATTCCGAACTGGAGACGACCTGCAAGAGGAATAGAAGATCATGGAACGACAATGGGAACTCGGATGTTTTTGATGAGGAAGAGGGCCAGTCTGGATTGCCTAGACGTATTTGGAGAATCGGCGAACCAGTCCGAGTGTGTCGGACTTCCAGTGGGTCGCACGGCCTGAATGCAGCAGTGTGGTCTCGCGAGGACCGGGCCAAGCGTGATATCGAATCGTAGGGTTTTATCGGGTCCACGGCAAGGTGACGAGCGTGGTTTATCACAGGATCGTGGAAACGTGCCTTCGGAGGTTGCCGAGCAATGGAGTTTGGGTGGGGTGACCTCTGGGTGACGTTCTATATCCACTCCTCTCGCTCCATATTCTCTTCTTTCGGCCGGCACACCGTCCGATGGTCCGAGACTGCAGCGTACCCCCTCTGCAAATGCGACACCATTTGACCTTCAAACGCATATGTGATGAATGCAGTGTGCGATACTTACGACGCGGCTGATTTTCCAACGTCTGTCTGCTGGCCACGATAGGAATCCGCCGACCTCGCCCCGAGCTCCATGGAGTACACCATAAGGGGCATGCTTCCGCGCCGCATATGTCAGGTGATGTGCCTGTTCGCAGATTCGAAGGCGATCCGTCTCTTCCCTGGCTGCTGCTTGCGACGCTCTCACTCTTCGGTGCAAATCGGACACAAGCCGCCCCAAATACCGCCGCGAGATATTCCCCACACCCTCGCCCCACACGCATACAGCGACCGCCCAACGCTCGTACGACTGCGCCCTCCCGCCGCTGCGCACAGAACGCACGACACGCCAGGCCGAGCTCGAGGTCGACGCCCGGGACGCAAGCACTAGACTACGGCAACATTCGGGACGGCCGTGCTAGAGTATACCTGCGCTAGACCCAGCAATACCCTCGCCTCCTCCTTCTCCTCCCCTGCCCCCTGTCCACCCTCTCAACCATGTCCAAGCCATTAGAGGCCTCCGCGACCAGCCAGGTCGCCGTCAACGGTGCCCCCGTCGCTGCAGTGCCCAAGAAAAAGAAGCAGCCGTACCCGTTCTGGCTCGGAGGTGCGTCCGTGCTCTTGTGCTCCTTGTATGCGTCGCCGTTGCGTTCAGCGTGAGTGATGTCATCCGTCGTCGCATCAAAGGTGTTGCCGCAACTATCGCCGCATCGATCACCCAGTGAGTGTCCGTCTATTACTCTTGGCCATCGCCATCACGCGCCCCGCCGCCCTGCCCCGTCCCTCCCCCTGCCATTCATTCAATCCATCCGTCCATCCACCTCCCGGAGGGCAAGTCCATCGATGATGCTGGCTGACACGCGTTGCGCGCAGCCCGCTCGACCTCACCAAGGTCCGCATGCAGGCCACGGGCGACAAGGGCATGATCAACTCGATCAAGAAGACGGTGCGCACCGCGGGCGTGCGCGGTCTCTTCGACGGCATCACCGGCACCTGGTTCAGGCAGATGACGTACTCTGTCTGTCGCTTCTGGGCCTACGACGAGAGCAAGAAGCTGATCGGCGCGAGTGAGTGCCTATCGTAGCTTCCCGTGGCGTTTAACTGAGATGGTGGTGGTGCAGATGAGAAGTCGCCGGCGTGGCAGCTCGCCCTCGCAGGCAGTATGGGTACGTGGCCTTTTCTAGGGGCGGCGGCATGCAGGTGCTGAGGTCTTATAGCTGGCGGTATCGCGGGTTTCGTCGGCAACCCTGGCGGTAAGTCCGTTCATGAACACGTCGGCCGTGGCGGTTGCGGACGGGGACGCTGACCCCGCTTTCTAGAACTCATTATGGTTCGGCTGCAGAGCGACTTCGCCAAGCCGCCCGAGAAGCGGCTCAACTACAAGAATTGCCTCGACGGCCTCTACCGGGTGCGTGGTTTTGCCGCTATGACCGCATACACTCAGAGTTTGATTGACGTACGGGCGCGAGCAGATGGTGCGTGAGGAGGGATGGTCGTCACTGGGTCGTGGGGTGGGACCGAACGTGTTCCGTGCGATCCTGATGAACGCCAGTCAGCTGGCATCGTGAGTGGCCCACTTGCGTCATGGGTCGAAGATGCGTTCACTGACGCCCGCGTCGGCTTCCAGGTACGACTTTTTCAAGGCGGAGCTCCTCAAGAGCGGCTACTTTGAGGACAACATCTACTTGCACACCACTGCGAGTTTCGCTGCGGGTACCGTCGCGACCACCGTCTGCTCGCCTGCGGACGTCTTGAAGGTGTGTCGCGGGAGACATGTCGAGCTAGAGGTTGACGCTGAACATGGACTGGTACACAGAGCCGCATCATGAGCGCGTCGGGGGCGGAGGGAAAGTCGACGATGCAGATGATCCGGACGTCGATGCAGCGCGAGGGCGCGATGTTCATGTTCAAGGGCTGGCTGCCGGCGTGGACGCGGCTGCAGCCGACGACGATGCTCATCTTCATCACGCTCGAGCAGCTCAAGAACGCGGTCGACTGGTACCGCGGCGATGTCTGAGCACTCTGCCGGGATTGCTTCCCGTGACGCGGAGTCGGATGGAGAATCGGTCCGGTTTCGCGGTAGGCGTCGAGGCGAACCTCGAGGCTCCGGGTCCTCCCGGTTGGCGTCGAGTGAAACAAATGCTGCCCGTTGCTGGGCAGCTGGAACGATGAACGTTGAAGTTGTATTGTTGGACTGGGTTTACGATGCTGATGCTGATGCTGATGCTTGTACCATGGTTTCGTGCTTGCGCAGGTGTATGATTGATAGTGTAATTGTCGTTCATGTAAAGGTGGCGGTTGCAGTCGCACACTGTCCTTTCTGTACGTTGGCCGGAGGCGTGGTGGAGACCACGGGCAGTATATACATACCTACCACCGTCCACAAGTTGCCGTATGCCGTTGCGTACAAGCGTATATGAATCTGATTCTGCTTCCGCTGTGTAGCTGCCCGTAGCCAGGCCTGGGCCTCTGTTATCGTTGGTGCGAATTCCCCCCCTTGGGCTGAAATGATTATGCCCATCCCCACGATACTTGTGTGGGGGAGGCTGTGCTGCTTATCTATAAGTGCGTCCAGAGTCCTGTGCGATCCGGTTTTGCCCATGGGGCATGCGGACGATGCGGCACCTGGGGTTCTTGTGACCTCGACCATCAGCGAGCGGGGTTCGGGATTGTCGAGCCGACGGCACGAGGTTTGGAAGCTTTCTGCACTTGTAGTCTCGATTTTGTAGGCCAAGAATTAACGTAACGTCCACGGAGCGGTACGTGTATGTTTCGAGTGTTGGGGATGACAGGAACTTTGCACGTCCGTTGCTACGCATCCGAGTTCGATTGATTTCGTTGGCGGCCAGGCGAGATACGATCGAATCAGGGCCGCCGGCAATAAGAGAATAATAAATCGAGTATCACGAGCCCATCCCGGCCCATTTCCGACGTTCGCGGAGTGGGCGGACCGGGGCGGAGTCCGAGGCTGAGAGCAAAACTTTTTTCTCACCTTTTCTGACTTAGGCTTCTGTAGGTCGTCACGAGTTGCTCGTGAGTCGGGCGGAGCAACTGAGGGAGAAGCTTGGACGTGTAGGAAGAAGAGGGCGGATGGGCGGGATGCAATAGCCGAGAGGCAATTAGTCATCAGCACTTTGGTGGGCGCTAATGTGTAGAGTGGAGTGGAATTTCGGGATGGGTCGGTCGAAACCGCGTCCGAGCCTGAGCCTGCTGCGTTCCCCACACATCGCCTTTACTTTTGGCCTTCGAAGTCGCTCGCTTATACTGCACGGACGTGACTCGGAATTACTCGCCTCGAGCTCGCTTGTTTTGCTTCGGAACCTGCACTTGGAACTTGGAATTTGGACTCGTTGGACGCTCGTTCTTGTTCTATGTCGCGTGCCCGCCATGGACTCCGCCCACTCGCCGAGCAGCAATGAGCAGCAGCAGAGCCCGAGCCCCCAGACGCAGCCGCAGCAGCTCCCGCAGAACGGAGGGGGGTCGTCGTCGTCGACGTCCGGCGACGTGAAGCCGTCCCAGACGAGCTCGATCCTCAAGGAGCGGCGGTTCAAGCTGAGCAGGTGCGCCTTCTCCCGCTCCCTTTCGCCCCCTTGCCACTCCAGACGGGACTGACGGGGGTTGGATTGGGATTGGATGTTATGGGATGGCAGGGCGTGCGACCGTTGTCGGTGAGCACACTCGTCTCGGCGGGGCATTTTGTGGCTTGGGCTGATGTCGATCGGGTGTGTCGGGTGTGGGTGGACAGGCGGCGGAGGATCAAGTGCGACGAGGGGCACCCGTGCCAGTCGTGCCTCACCTCCAACTCGGCGTGCACGTTCGAGGAGCCCGGCAAGCGGACGCATCCGCACAAATCAAAGTGAGCCTTTCCGCCGTCGTTTGTTTCACGAATGCCACTTCTTTTTCCATCGTGCCCGCATCGGATGCATCCCTCCGTGCTCTCCGTCGTCGGGTCTTTGTTGTTGTCAGCGGAGCGTATGTCCGACGGCTGCGTTGCAGCTGCTCCCAGAAGGTGCTCGATGGCCTCCATACGTTTCTTATGGAAGCAGGATTGGGACTGACAACGGTTCCGTATCCTACCGTTCGCGTTGGATGCCGGACCCGGTCGTCTCTGTCGACGGCGGTGGCTATGGCCGTGTATGTCCCACGGCGGCGCCCTGGAGTGTCGCGCTGCGGGGCACGCTTGCGTTCATGCGTCCCTTATGACGCGCCGAGGGCAGATCGTCGCTTGCGCGCACGCCCCAGAGGGGCATTCGGTTCCGGTCTCTGTCTACGCCCCAAGACCACCCATGTTCCGACGTTTCCACGGGACGAGGAACCGCGGATGCCTGCTTAGTGATCGAACGCGCATTTGCACCTCTTCTTCTCAATTCGCTTCTGTTCCTGTTCCTGGGACCCGAGACGCTGCAGCAGGGGTGTTCGCGGGTCGTATCAAGCGCACCTGCTTGTGGGTGTATATTGATTCCTGCGTCGGATCCACGCGTGTTGGCTCGCGGTGATGTCATGTACTAGACGCGGTGGGGGGATCTCATGTGCCTCACAGCCAGCCTCTCGATATCTTGTGCCGAAATCTGGCTGCAGCGCGTCTACTTACGCGCAAAGGACTTGTCTCGGGTGCTACTGTTGTGCGTTCTAGAGAAGCACGAGGAGCCGTCATAGCAGGCGCCGCCGATTCTTCGACGTTTCTCGAGTGTTTCGGCAGGAAAAAGAACGAGGTCTTGAATGGACCCGGAATCGAGCCTATGTTTGACCTCCCCCGTTTCTCAACCCGCCTCTCTGCGCGTTTCTCGATTGGGTTTTGTACTCGACTCTTGCACAGGTGACAAGGTGATGGTCCGAACACTTGCTTTGCGGGTCTCTGTCGACTTGCCCGCGCCATCATCCATCAGTCACCTTGAGTTGTGGGCTTAATTGACTGCTCGCGCGCAGAGGAGGCAGCAACGGCGATTTTGGGTCGTGAAGCGGCCCCGCCGAGTCACTTCACGAAAAACGGCGATTCTTGGTCTAGTGCCTGATTCCCGAACAAATCCTACGATGATTCTGTCGAGAAACGAATCCCAGGATCGTGGCAGGAACAGCCGGAATCGCCTAATCTGACCGCCCCTATTGAGCAGTCCATCGCAAGGATTCTTTTGCACTCCCAGCGCTCGTACCACCCACTACGAAGGGAGAATGGTTCTGGACGCTCCCGGCACATCCGTGCTATCGCCTGCATGGCGGAGAAGTGCAGAGGTGTGAATATCGCTTTGAGAACTTGATTTCTTTATCGCCCGCGAAGATGTTGCGACAGTACTCCGAAGGGACGAAGTGTGTGCCAAGCCCCGCACCCCCTACAGATACGAGACATTATCGGGAGCCTAGCCTCTGCGCGCAGTATCTTCTGTTGCTTATAGCTAGGCACGTGAGGCTCTCACTATAATGTTTAGATCGAAGGCGACACTTGGCTGTGCCTGGGATCCCGAATGAGCTCCGTTGCACGGACCTAATTCTAAACGCAGTTCGCTGTCTATATCCTTATAAAGGGCCCTCGATCTTGCGACGTTTCGTTATGCTTTGAAGTAGCGGCTGGACAGCTCGCTGACACTATTTCTACGTCTTTAGGCGGGCGGCAACGCTGGAAGACCGTATGCAGCAGCTCGAAACACTCATCCAAGCCATTCCCCCGCAAGTCTTCGCGGGTGCCGGCGCGCTTGGTGCCGGTCTCCCGCAATCACCCGCCGATCCAAGCACGAGCCCACATGCGTCCTTTGCATCCTCCACGCATATATTCCCTACTTCTGCGCCACCGCCTTCTCTAACAGCATACCCTCTGATTAATCCGTCGACGTTTTTTGGACCTGTCAAATCGGGTTCTCGGAATGCGAGTCCAGGATCGGGTTTCAGATCATCTACTTCGAACGCGGATCAGCCCATGGATGATAGCTCGCGCATGTCGCTCTCCTCGTCGTACCTCTACTTCGACGACGAGGGATACACGCGGTGGCAGGGCGAGACTTCCGGGCTTCCCATTCTCGACCTGCTCGTCGAACGACACGCCGTCGTCAAGCCCGACCCGGATCGACCAAACGGACAGCCGTCTTGCAAAGGACAGAACGGCCAGCCCTTCAACTGGTTCCCCGACCGCCAGGCTCGGCGCACAGAGACCAACCCCGAGCACATCTGGAAGCTGATCACCTCGTTCATTGTCCCCGAGCTCATGGATAGGTACGGATCGTCCGACCACCTTGCTTCTGCGTGGGCTGATGCTGACCGCGCGATGACGCATCGTAGCCTCGTGCAGTGTTATCTCTCTACGTCATGCTACCTCATGCCCTTTCTCCACGTTCCCAGCTTCCTCGCGGTAGGTCCTTCGCTCGGTCTTCTGGCCTTTATCGCCGTGACGTGTGACCGCGTTTTGACAGGACTATGGGAACCCGCGGAAATGGGGTGAGCCTGGCTTTGCCGCGTTCATCGTCTCGATCTGCTGCCTCTCGTCGCGGCACATTGACGATCCCCGCGTGCGTGCGGACCCGAACGACAGCAACAGCGCGGGGACGCAGTGGTTCGACCTCTTGGCGCGATTACGGACGTTGCCCGGGGCGGACAAGCCGACGCTGTATACCATCCAGTCGGTGCTGATCGCGGGCGTTTACGCGGTCGGTTTGGGACGCCTCTCAAAAGCGTTCGCGCTCCTCTCGGAGGCCATCACGCTCTCCTTTGACGCGGGGCTCCACCGCTCCGCGGACGACTACGACCTCTTCGACCCGGTGGAGGACGAGGTGCGGAAGCGGACCTTTTGGTGTGTCTACCTGTGGGACAAACAGGCCAGCGCGCATTTTGGTCGGCCGCCGCTGCTCCGGTTGCGCGACTGCGACGTGGGCGAGCCCGCGATCGTCGACGACGAGTTCATCACGCGCGAGAGCATTGGCCTCCAGCCGGCCGAAACGGAGAGCAGGATGGGCGCGTTCGTGAGCTGCGTGCGGATCTTCGTCGTCCTCGAGTCCATCCTCGACATACCACCATCCCGGCCTCCCGGCGAAGGTTCGCCCTTCCTGTCGCGCGCGGCGGCGGTCCTGACGTCCGGGGGACTTCGGCGCGGGAACGCGAAGGAGCTGCGCGAGGAGGAGGCGCTCCTGGACGAGATCTGCCTCGCGATCCCCGCGCATTGGGCGCACAGCGTCGAGACGATGACGAGCGGGGACGTGATCCGGGTGACGCAGGCGGAGCGGATCCATTGCGTGGAGCAGTACGTGCGCATGCTCATCTACCGGCACCGGTTCTCGGAGACGGTCGCGGAGCGCATGCAGAACCACGTCCCGGACGGGGAGCAGGGCGAGGCGGAGATCGAGGCGATGCGCGCGGCGCACGGGTGCGCGCTGCAGATCGTGTCCTCGCACCTGCACATTGCGGCCAAGGGGCTGATGACTTACTGTGCGTGCCCAGCTTTCGAGTTTTGGGGGTCTGGTGGTGTGTGTGAGAACTGACGAGAGACTATATGCGGCCGTGCAGACGGGGTGCATGTGATTCATCAGCTCACCGCGGCAGGCCGCACGCTCGTCGCGATGCTGCTCAACTGTCACTCGGACTCGCTGCGGCCCCTCATACCGCCCGCGCTGGACGCCCTACGGTCCTGCGTGGGACTCCTGCGGCGTTTCAGCGGCCGTTACATTTGCGGGCTGCGATCGGGTGACCTCATGGAGGAGTTCTGCAGGAGTGAGTTCCGGTCCCCCGTCTTTTTTTTTCTTTTCTTTTGGCAGCTTCGAAAGCTGATAACGGGCTTGCTTCCTCCTAGTCACTCAGATACCGCTGGAGACGGCGCCCCGCCAGCAGGAGGGGGGCACGCCGCCGAGCAACCGGCCACCGTGGGTGCGGCCGGTGCGCAAAAAGGCGTCGTCGAACGCCGCGCGGTCGCCCGCGGGCTCGGGCGACTCGCCCGTGAACCACGGGAGCCCGGAGGACTTCCAGCCGACGGACGCGTTCCTCGACCACCTCGGCGGCTCCACGCCCACGCCCCAGCCCCAACCCCAGTTCGCGGCGCAGGGACCGTTCGGGCTGGCGTCTGCGGCGTTCATGGACGCGGGGAGCATGATGCAGACGGACGTGGGTGGGCCGGGAGTGGGAGCGGGGGGGATGTCGACGGCGGACTTGATGGCGTTCTTGAACGCGGACCCGGTGCAGCTGGACATGAGCGCGATCTTGGCGTCGCCGGACTTGGGGCCGCTGGACCATCCCGCCAACGGGTTTTACCACCTCGGGACGCCGGCTGGGAGCGGGGTGAGCGCGTTGTCGCCGTAGGCATGGTATGGTATGGTATAGACGTGTGCTGGTTCGAGTGTGAAATAAGCGTGGGCAGGGAGCTGGCTTGGGTTACTTGACGTGTTATCTTTTGTACCGAGTCTTGGCCGTGTGTGGACGTGTTCGCTATCTCTCTATCTCTCTCTCTTTTATGTGCTGCAGATATCTACATGCTGTGTATCTCTTAGTTGCGTACTTAACCCTGTATCTAGTCCTGCTCGCGATATGACGTTTCGAAGCGTTTTTTGTCGATTCTGCACCACACGCCATCGTGCGGTGGTACTGGTGCTTGGATCCAGGTGCGTAGACCGTTTCGTCTCACATCCTCATTCTAGCGCTGAGCGCATGTTTGGAAGGGCATGAAAACTAAGTGATGCGGATTAGGCTAGCTATCCCGAGGCGATCAAGACAATGAGAGGATGGGAGACTGGGACCGACTATGGTTAAGAACCGCGCTTACCCCCACTGGCAAGCGGTGAAGCGGCGGTACTCGCAACGCCCCGCAACGTTCACGTCAGGTGCCGACTACAGCAAAGCAAAAATCAACATTTTTGCCGTGCGGTAAGGCTGAGCAAATGTCGAGTATTTCCCAAGGGGTGTCGTGGCGGGTTTCACGCGCACCAACCCCGGAGAATGAAAATCCGGACGCTAGTCACCAAAGCAGGAGGAGGACGCCTCTAGCCGAGATAAGATTACTCGAGCCGAACAAGGTCGTTGTCGGTATGCGGCTACTCCTGCAGTCTGGCCTTCCTCCGAGTCCTCTCATCCGCCTCCATCATCGACGATGCCCTCACTCGTTTCGCCTGGGCTGCCGCAGCCTGAAGCTCCTCCACTCTTGCTTGTACATCATCACTACCTAGGGCACCCCCTGGTAATTCCCACACCTTTCCGGAGTCAGGGAAAGGCGCCTTTCCTTGCAGAACAATTGGCTACAAGCCTTTCCCGCGCAAGAAAACTCAAACGCCTTTCCAAACCCTTTCCGGCCTTAGGGAATTTTGTGAAAATGGTCCCTTTCCCAAGACGATCTTGTGGCCTTTCCGCACAGAGAAGTTGACTTGGACGCAGTGCGACTCTACCGTGACAGCACCTTTGCACCAAGCTCCCACCATCGTGATACTTTACGTTACATGTCAAGGCGGTCTGATAACCTCTCGGTGGTTTCCTGGGTTACCGAGCCGCCCGGACACGCAGCTTCAGACAAAACTACAGTCTTGCGTCGACCCTATGGACTACCATGCTTACTTCTACCCTCTCGAGGTGCGTCGCATTGTTGCCTATATGGCTCATACGATCGGACATTGCTTACATTTCTATGAGATTTTTCAGTAGGTCTGACTCATGTGGCTGTTGAACACTGCCCGCGCCGAGCTTGAATTTTTCTCCACCCCCGAAAGCGTGCCCAGAGGGTACGCTATCCTCTCCCACGTCTGGGGAGAGGATGAGCAGACCTTCCAGGTCCTCCAAGCCCTTCGCGCTCGGTGCGCCGCGTCCGGGGATAATCCCCGTGACTCCGCTTCCCCAGAAATTCGCAACTTTTGCATCCTCGCCGAACGTGGTGGCTACGAGTGGGGATGGGTCGACACATGCTGCATCGACAAGACGAGCAGCGCCGAGCTTACGGAAGCGATCAACTCCATGTATCGCTACTACTCCCTTGCCGACGTCTGCTACGTATACCTGCGCGACGTGCCGGCCGGCCCCGTCGGCGTCCTCGGACAACCCGAGTCCGCGTTTCGAATGAGCATATGGCATCGACGGGGGTGGACGCTGCAGGAGCTCATCGCTCCCGACCTTGTCGTTCTCCTGTCGCAGACCTGGGAACCCTTGGGCACGAAGGCGGATCTCGTTCCACTCTTGCAGGAGATCACGAGGGTTCCGGTCGACGTGTTGAGGCTTGAAGCCGCACCGGGCGATTACTGCGTCGCCGCCCGGATGGCCTGGGCAGCGAGACGCGAGACGACGCGCCCCGAGGACGAGGCGTACTGTCTCATGGGCATCTTCGGGATCTTCATGCCAGCGCTTTACGGCGAAGGTAAGAACGCGTTCCGGAGGTTCCAGGAGGAGATCGTGAAGCAGTCCGAGGACGCGTCGATCTTCGCGTGGGGAGACACCTGGCTCATTCCCCCGGCGTCAGCCTCGCGTATTCCTGAGGGCGGTCTCTTCGCACCCTCGCCTTACTTTTTCATTCGCGGCAATGAGATCCAGATCGAGAAGAACAAGACACTTGGAGAGCGAAAGCCCTGGTACATACTCAAGCGGGTGAGTCCATTGACAGCGTCTTTGGTCCAACTACGGCTGAGGGGAAGCAGCAGAAGCCTCTTCAAAGGAAGCGGCTGACATTCGACATCACGCCGTATGGGGTGTTAATTAACGCACCGGTGTTCACCGCAGTATCTTCGTCCGGGACTCAGCACTTGATCGCCGTCCTTGTGGGCATCCAGCTCGGAAGCGCGCCGGGCAACATTGGCGTTTTCTTAAAGAGAGCAGAGTCCCCAGACCCCGCGCGACCGCTCTATACCATCCTCCACTGGCATGGTCCGGACGTGTATGGTCGCCTTGTCCGGCTAGATGAAGACTGTAGACATGGTTTGGACGCGGTGCGCATAAGCAGACACGCCGCCATCAAGTGGCAGTCCATCTACGTCGCCCACCAATTCGTATCACCAGCCGAAATGCTGACCAGGCCGCGGCCGAACATGTCTAGCCGGGGCCTGCATGCGCCTTTCCACATCCCCCGGTGGCACCTCATGGAACTCCTGGCCCATCCACACGTCGGGTCTACCACGCTCACCCTCTCGATTGAGGACGCTGGGTTTCCGTGGACGGGAAATCCGCCCTTGTGTCTCCATTTCTCCTTCTTCCCGCACGGCATGACCGTCCTCCCAACGTTCGCCGTCCTCGTCCGTTTAGGTCTGTGCTCTCGTATCGCGCACGGGGATGCTCCAGTCCACTGGGCGACGGTGGTTGCAGTGCAGTGCGGCAATACAGAAATTCCTGACCACCTCTGCTCGGAACATCACGTAAACAACTAGCCGGACCTCGCGCGCACCTTTACATTTGAGAGCACCAACCTCCGGAGGAGGCGCCGCCTGGCCATCAGGATGTTCTTCTCCCCTTCCTCCCTGAATCCCACACAGACGCGCAACGTACAGTTCGGCTTTGAAATAGTGCGTGTAGGACAGGAAGGATCTGTCAGCAGATGAGAGGCCCTATTTAACCACGACGCGGACGGTACGGATTGCTCATATCCACAATGTATTCCCGTATGCGTGTTCTAATTCACGGCGCACGTGTATGTCGTAGATACTGGCCGTACGCACCCAGCTCCGGTCGTTCTTGACTCCGCAACCATCAGCTGATTCCGAGCGGCGCGACCCGGCGTAGGCCACGAATGTAGACTTGAGCAAGTCGGTTGGAACCGTGGAGCACTGGAAAAACTGGATCGGAAAACAACAAGCCTCAAGCATTATGGCTCTAGTACCGAAACAGAGCGGTTTAAAGCACATGTCATGGTATTTAACAAAGCAGAACAACCAGCGCCGCGGCGTCAGTCCATGTCACGAACTCCCCGTCCCTGCCCTCGTCGTGGTCCCATCCGAATGCGCGACGATTTTCTGCGAGAACTCGGGCAGCGTTGAGTTCAGCAGGTCGGCGCACGCGAGGAATCGGAATCCGAGACATTAATTGCTCCCCTTGACGACAACCTGTCCAACGAACCGCTTCACCCTCTGGCGCAACACCAATCCAATTTCCGCTCTGCCCACCGTGTCGGCCGCTAGCCATCGCACCTCGACAGACAGCTTCCGGATAGACCGGCACTGGGCCGCCGCCGCCGCCGCCCTCTCTTGCAAGGAAGTCTCGAGCGTCTGACAGAACGCGCCCCAATCCGCCTTCAGCTCGTCGTCGAGCTGCACGGCTTTTGCAGCAGGCGGAGGCCCCCACATCCGAGTCGGCTGAGGCGGCTGCCGTTTCGCGGCTGCCAATCTGAAGTCAAACACCAGCGCGACAGACTCCAAGTCCGGACACGGGAATACGCCGCTCGACGATGGCTTCCCGAGGGCGAACACGACGTCCTCTGTCGTTGCGTACTCCGTGCAGACGAGGCGACGCAGCTGCGGGAGGTCGGCGAGGACCGTCGTCCAGTATGACATCTCAGCCGTCCGCGGCGACCTCCCCTTTGCCGTCATGGAGGTCACGCCGCGCACGGGTGCGAGGGCATGCGCGAGCTCGAGCGTGAAGCTCGCGACGGTCTCAGGCTTGTACCTGTGGTCGGAGAGCGAGATGCGGATGGGGCGCACCCCCTCGCCCGTGTGTCTCCCAGTGCGCCACTGCCTCTGATACCTTGGAATCGGACAGGGTGATGTCGAGGCGGAGCTCGGC
Source organism: Sanguinoderma infundibulare (assembly GCA_032821775.1). Classification (NCBI taxonomy): domain Eukaryota; kingdom Fungi; phylum Basidiomycota; class Agaricomycetes; order Polyporales; family Polyporaceae; genus Sanguinoderma; species Sanguinoderma infundibulare. Next base: position 408,123 of record JAVLRN010000014.1, on the reverse strand, counting down.
GTGTGGTGAAACCTCGAGAGAGGGGCGGATGTCCGGAAAGATCGGTGGCGGCGGACCGTGTGGCTTGAGCACGAGCGCGGTCGTCGAGGGGAAGGCAAGGTGGGAGAGAAACAGCGGGATATGTCGGCCAATGCCCTGCATCTCGAGGCTGCGGAGCCGGCGGAGATGGACGATCTTCGTCACATCCGACCCTATTCCGTGGTGGAATGGCGAACTCACTCCATCGTATCCCCGCAAGGTGTCGTACATGTGCAGCGTCTCCAAGCTGGGGAAGTGTTCGAGAGCGTCGTGAGCCACCCGCAATGGGTGGTCAGTGACCGAGTTGGAGACGGGAACGGCAGTGCGGATGAAGAAGGACTTGTCGAGTTTGAGATGACGCAATGACGGGTGCGAGGTGACAGGAGGAAGCAACTTTATGCGTTGGAGACGCAGCCCGCGGAGGTCTGGATATAGCGGAAGATCTAGTGGCAGAAGAGGTCGCGGATACTCTTTACTGGAGTTGAGGACAGCGAGATTGGTGAGACGAGGCATGTGCTGTCGTAGGAGCTCTTCAATGGCGAGTTTATCGTCGGAAACGGCGCATGACACTGTTAGAGAAGAGACAGGGCGAGAATGCCGCACCACAATGTGGACGAGATCCGGGTAAAAGCGCGAGATGCGTAAGACGAAACTCCGGGGGGCTGAATAGGCGATTGCCACCTTGAAACGACGCATGTCCCACCTGCTGTCCCACCTGTCCCAGATCGGCGAGCCGATGAGGTTCGCCCAGAACTGGGGCGTCTTGAGCACGAGCCGTCTCCAGTACGCGCAGACACGCAGAACGGGTAGGGTGTACCTAGGTGTCGCGATCGAGCGCAAATTGGCGAAGATCTCCATGAGCAGCTCCGGTGGGAGGTACCGGTGGATGGGTGCGGCGTCGTTGTATACGGAGCGCAGGGCACGAATGTTGGATTTCGCTGTGTATGGCGAACGGACAGAATGCGGCTCCGATGGTCAGCGATCCTCGATAGGCACCATTCCTGGACTTCGGTACGCGGGAGTTGGGAAAGTGATGTCCTGTCCTTCTCGGCGAGCTGTCGTTCCGCCAACGGGAATTGACGGTCGCCTAGAGTTGAGGTTAATGCATGCGTATCAATGACTACGCAAGAAGACGCACGTAAATGTTGGTTTTCAGCCGCGGTGTCTGCAAGAAGGGCAAGTTCTCCTAGGTGAAGTAGCTCATTTATATCGTCCTGCATGGTGGTATACGATGACTGGTTTACGACGAAAGCACCTGCATGTGGCCGTAGCACAATGGTGAGTCACCTATGTATAGTCCCTATTACTACCGCCGAGAGAGCAATTAGCGCCCCACTCGGCATGCCGGCACGGCCCGAAATTGTGGCTGAAACTGTGGCAGCAGGATCGGAGTTGAGTACAGTTCTCTCGGTGCGCAGACATACAAAGGTCAGGTCATAGCACGGTCAGCGGTAGGCTTGGTCTTTGAGGAACTATATGAGAACAACTATGATCAGTGAAGACGTCCCGGTCGTACGATACCACTTGCAAATTAATGCTCATCAACATTGGCTGCGAACCCGGGCGCTATGTCGGCTGGTGTCCCAGTGCCCCTGTGCGCTAGTCGCTCGGTGACGTAGCGGAGGAAGTAGTTCATGATCCACGCGGATGTGTGGTCACAGTTGGAGTGGAGGGCTCGGACGGCATGGTAGATGATGACGTGGATGAACGATTCGAGCTCGTCCGCGATCTTAAGGGGGCTCGAAAGACGTTGGAGAAGATTGGCCGACATTAACTGGTAAGTGCCCTGAAAACGGTTGAATAGTCATGAAGAGGAAACGACACATGACGACGTACCAAACGGTGTGCCTTCGTAGCTTCCGATGGGGCCTGCAGGTCGTCCACCGACTTCGACAGTTCCCAGTCGCTGGGGATGCCCATTCATACGATGGAACCGTCCCCGTCGGGACCGTTATGCTTCACTCTGGGATAGATCATAATATTGCCACTGCTGATGTCGCAGTGAAGCAACCGGAGTTCAAGTTGATGGTGTCCATCGTGATAAGCGCGCGATCGAGATAAAGAATGTACTCACCGCTCGGATGCCTCTCGACAATTATGACACAGAGTAAACAACGCTTGAGAATGACGCGCAATGTGTTTAAGTCGATCTATGGCCAACGTGACTGCCAAGCTATAATTGCAAATCGGAGACCAGGGACACGCCATTATAATCGAATCGAAATACATCTACAGTGAAAACGGAGAGCAGAAAATAGATGCTAACGATACAAACAGAGGCCAATGGGTAAGTGTGACAGTGTATTAAGCATGCAGAAGATCCAGACCCTGTCCGTGAATCCTGATGGTATAGGATGTGAACGGACGTCCGGTAATGCAATGATGATGCCGAGACTACAGATGACGAGCATGTCGAGAGGAAATGAATCAGATGCTAGAATGCCAGTGAAGAGTAGCAGAGGAGACAGAAGAGGAAGGAATCAGGGATAGAGAAAGACGTCTTCACAAGCTGTAGCCCCCGAACGTGTCCTCCGAGTCGTTGGGGCCAGCAACCCACTGCGACGAGTCCGACGATGGAGTCGACGGGCCCGACGGGATGGTCAACATCGAGTCCCACGGCAAGAGCGGCTGCGGGCTGCCGAATTCGAGGAACATTCCCGCATCGAGGAAATCCGTCTGCTCGAGCGGGTCCATCGCGACTGGGGGTGGTGAATGGAGCGTGAGCGCAGAAGGATCGACCGTCTCGTTGAATGTGGGGGCCATGAACGCGGGCGCGGGCGCGGGCTCGGCGAGATAATAGTCGAAACCCGGAACTAGGGGCGCAAGTGTGCAGTTGTGCGGGACCGCAGCGGGGTGTTGGGGGACCTGGGGGGCGTTGAACTTGAAGCCGTCAGCGAGCTTCTGCCAGAAAGTGAAGACGTCATCCTGCTTGAAAGGGACGTAGAGAGGCGCGTTCTCCTGCGGGAAACAGACGTTGGAGGGTGCGTCCTCCACGGGGCCGAGGTACCAGTCCTCGACGACGGCGGGGCGAGGTTGAGAGGACGATGGACCCCCGACGTCCTGGCGCGCCGCGGACGGTCTTGAGGAGCGGCGGACGGAGACAGGTGGAATGGAGTACGGAGCGGCTGATTGTCGCACCGCGCGTGAACCACCCACGACGTTCGTGCGGTCGCCCACCCGGTCAGCAGCGGGACGAACTGGCCGCTTCCGCTTCTTGTAATTCGCATCCGTGAACACGGCCCCCACACGGGTGGGCAACAAGACCTTGTTCTTGTCGCGTTTGGCGTGGTGATCGTGTTTGCTTCTCCTGTGCCGGATCAGCCGCGACTGCGTCGTGAATTTTTGTTGACAGGGGAAGATGTTGCCGGCATCATCGATCCACTTGTGAGGGCATACGAAGCATGCATTCCTCCGGCTACATAACGGCACCGCGTCAGCAACATAGACAACAATGGACACGACACCCGTGGTACTCACTGGACAGCCAGGATGTGGGCGTTCAGGTTGGACTTCTGAGGGAAGGAACGGTCTGTGCACTGTGGGCACCACACCTTGCTGGGGGCATCGTCAGTCGCCACATCGCTGCAAAAGCGAGTTGAACCACATACAATTCACCAGTATGGAGGTTCATATGGCGACGGAAGTCGTTTCGGCGTGTCACGAGGCCGTTGCAGCCTTCGATGATGCAGCGGTACTACGCACGAAAATGTGCGTCAGTCTGTGCCAATGCGAGCCAGAATGTACATGGAGACGCACCTTATGTGTACCGTCCTCGGTGATGACCTCCTCGCAATAATCGAAGGGGTCGCCTCCAAACATGACAGGCTGTTCTTCGTGGGTGGAGGCGGAAGTACCGTGTTGGCGGATGGGTGCCATATTTTGTGGTTGGGATGTAGAGGCGTGGAATGTGGAGGAGTGGGATGTAGAGGAGTGGGATGTGGACGAGTGGGATGTGGACGAGTGGGATGTGGACGAGTGGGATGTGGACGAGTGGGATGTGGACGAGTGCTCGATAGGCAGAGGGGATGGCGGCCTCAGAGGAGCGATGTGATCTGGAGTGAGGGAGCGATGTTGTGGGGCGAGGAAAGGCAACTCTGCAAGGTCGGGGTTGGGTTCCAGGAGCCAAGGCGGCCCCCCCTTTATACCTGTCCATCCTGGCACCAATTGCCTCTCGATTGCCCTGTGGACGAGCACTGATTGCTTTTCGCCATCTATAGCAGGTCACAATCACAACCAAACAACCACACCTGTGCACCTACCGTGTCCTGCCGCACATGGTAATTGCGACCAGCGTTGTTTGCTGGTGTTGTCTGTGTTAGTTTGTTTGTTCCTCCCCCCGCCCTTACCATTCCAGGCGATTCCTCCTCCGCACATGTATGCAGATGTTTGTCCCGTCCCGTGCCCTGACCTCTGTCCGTACTGCGAGCGCCACCCCGCCCTAGCAACCGGTGTTGTGGACGGTGTCCACAACCATGAGCCACTCGGTGGACCATCGGTCCCTAAATTGTTCTTCGAGTTTATCAATACACGTATAGGCTTGAGACAGGCTCTGTACGAACCATCCTACTCTCCTACCGGTGCTCCCCGTCCATCGCTGGCCCGACACTGTCTTCCCGAGGCAAGCTCCCACACGTGACCCCGTCGGGCCGCGCGCGCGCACAGCGCAGCACTCGTTGTTTGCGGGAGCCTCGGCCAGACCGTCAAGCAAGGTTGCAATAACTCTGTCGTTGTCGACAATCCGTGAGGAAAACCCGAGATCCGGGACATGGCCGCATACTGTTTTGTGGTCAATCAGCGCTGGGCCACGCAGAGCATGATCCGAATCACCTTTCATAACGAATACTGAGGTGGTATTATCCTCCTCCCTTCCGGACGTCAAATGGGAGCCGAGCATCCAGTTGGACAAAACTGACGGAACGGGATCGTTGTGGTGGACGTTGAGGACAAATCGTTTGACGACGTTGCCGAAACAAGGGCGGCGCCTGGCCGGCGCTTCGGGCCGCCCGAGTGACAAGACAATCTTCGGCAGTCTCAGCCGCTTATGTACCTTTTCCACCTCTTCCCATCTCTTCCTGCGACCCCACTCGCGCCTGACCCGTCAGTATGACTTTCCTCGCCCGCTAATGCAAGTAGCCGTAGTCCCATATAACGACAGAGCCTGGTGGACTATCGCGCCGTACCTGTGACAGACAGCACGGGAGGACGAGTGGCTAGGACCACGCAAACCGTGTCCAAGAAGCGTGGGGAGGAAGGGAAGTACTGTGTCGTTTGGTGAGCAGAAGTTCCTTATCGTCTAAATTCAAGATATTCTGACCTTGACCCTAAGGCGAGCGACGACCTTGTTTCTTCGCGCATCGGCCGGCACCCCTCCCACCTTCCTGCGTCTACCGCGCTGAGGGACCATATCCTCATACATCCCCGCCCGCCTGCAATACGGGCGGACGCAAACGAGACTTTCTACCCCACGCCCTTTTTTACCGTCCTCGTATCGACGAGCCTAAGGCTGTACGTTCCCTGCGAGAGGCCGAGCAGCGTTAGCTTGAGTGAGTCGGCGCACACGAGCAATATGGCGACGTACATCAGTCAGTCTTGCCAGCGACAACAACCTCTTGAACCAGCTGACCCACCCCATCGCGCAACTGCCGTTCCACCAACGCGACCTCCCCGTCCTCCACGCCTGCCGCCGCCTCCAGCCAACGCACGACGATAGATAGCTTCCGGACAGGCCTGCAATGGCCAGCGGCCCTGTCGGTGAGCGTCGTTTCGACGTTTGACAGAACGCGCCCCCCGCAGCTCTCGCCTCATCGCCGCGCTGCAGGCTTTTTGCGACCGTCGCAGCATCAGAAGGAGACTGGGGCTGCTGCTGAGTATCTGGGACCAAGCCGAAGTCCCACGTCAACGTGAGGTTCTCCAAGTCCGGACACGGGAATGCGCCGTTTGTTGGCAGCCGCTTTCCGAGGACGGGCAGGACGTTCTTCGTGGTCTGATGCTTCGCGCACGAGAGGAGAAGGACCTGCGGGACGTCGCACAGAAGCGTTGTCCAGTATCCCTTCTGGCCCGGATCCGACGAGGGGCGCTCCTTGGCCGCAACGCAGGTGACGCCGCGCGCGGGCGCGAGGGCGTGCACGAGCTTGCGCGTGAACCTTGAGATGGCGTCGAGCTCGTCCGTGGCGAGCAAGACGCGGACGGGACGCGCCCCCTCGCCGTGCGTCGGCATGCTGCCGTTCCGGTAAATGGAACTGATGGTTGTGGCCTACATCGAGTTAATGCATTCGCGCCCTTGTTTATAGAAGGGGACGTACATGTATCTTGATTTTCCGTCGTTGGTAGGTCAAGGTCCCCCAAGCGGAGCAGCTCATTGAGTGCGTTCTGCATGACAAGAATAACGAGCGGTATTCCTGGAATTAGCTAGCTAGGTGGTGCAAAGTGAGTCACTTACATGTATATAGTTGACTCGAATGCAGTTGCCGCTCGGCCCAAAATCGTGGCTATTGCGGCGGCAGGCTCGTTCTGAACTATTCGATTCACCTACCTATAGGCGGAGTATGAATGGATATGTTGGTCCCTTGTGCTATCGATATGGGAAACCATCTGGATTTAGAAACAGATTCGTAGCACGGTCGGAGGTGCAATTGTTAAGAATTGTCGCTGTGAAAGTAGCGATGGTAAGCGACGACATCGCAGTCGTAGCGTGCAAGCACGACAGTGAAATGGGAATGAAGACTAGCTGCGAACCTTGGGAAGCGATGTCCGCCAACAGTGTCCCGGTGGCCTGGCAGTGCAGTGGAGTTTGGCGGATGGGAGGAGGAGGTGCAGGCTTCACAACCGCCAGCGGCGATTGGCGGTGCCGGTGCGGAATGTGCCGGACGCTGGCGCTTAAAATATAAGAGTCGCAAGAATTTTTCGCTGATGAGCAGATATCGTCTCCCCCTGTTCTTCCCGATGTGAGTGCATACGCTATATATATGTTCACTGCTTGCGCATGAATGCTGATCACCTTCCCCCCGGAAAGCAATATCAAAGGAGCAGAAATCAAGGCGTTCTCCGAGGAGCGTAGTGTTCTGTAGAGTGAAAATACAGAACGATGATGTCTGACAACCCCTTCCCAATTTTCACTGGCAATCCCCATCCCCAATTTCCCGCGGAAAAACTCCAAACTTCATACCAGAGTCCCTGTTTGTTCCTCTAGCTGAGAATCCCTCGCGCACTTACACGTCGCCCGCACATCTGACACGAACATGTCAGCGCAGGGCGACGCGAGAACTCGAGCAGCGTTGGCTTCGATGGTGGCGGTCAAGAGATTGGTCGACATCAATTGGTCCAGTCGACGACAGCCTCCTCTCCAACGAACCCCTCCACCGCCTGGCGTAATTGCTGTTCTACGAACGCAACGTCCCAGTCCGCCGCGTTTCCGGCATCCAGGCCCTGCACGACGACAGATAGCTTCCGGATAGACCGGCACTGGGCCGCCGCCGCCGCCCTCTCTTGCAAGGACGTCTCGAGCGTCTGACAGAACACGCCCCAATCCGTCTTCGGCTCGTCGCCGAGCTGCACGGCTTTTGCAACCGGCTGAAGCGGCCACCGTTTTGCGGCTGCCAATCTGAAGTCAAACACCAGTGCGACGGACTCCAAGTCCGGACACGGGAACACGCCGCTCGGCGATGGCTTTCCGAGGGCGAACACGACGTCTTCAGTTGTTCCGTACTCCGTGCAGACGAGGCGACGGAGCTGCGGGAGTTCGGCGAGGACCGTCGTCCAGTATGCCGTCTCGGGCGGCCACGCCCTCCCCTTTGCCGTGAAGGACGTCACTCCCCGCACGGGCGCGAAGATGTGCGCAAATTCGCGCGTCAAGCGCGCGACTGTGTGGGCGGTGTAACTGGCTCCGCGTAGCGAGATGCGGACGGGGCGCGCGCCCTCGCCATGCGTCTCCCAGCTCGTTGCCCCGGAAGAGGTCAGCGCGATGTCGAGGCTGAGCTCGGCGTGTGGTGCGGCCAGGGGCGAGGGAGCTATGCCTGGAAAGATCAGGGTGGGCATCAGTCCTTGTGAACCGTACATGTACATGGACTCCAGCACCAGGGAAGTCGTCGAGGGAAACGCGAGGTGGGAGAGAAACAACGGGATGTGGGAGGCCTTGTCCCGCAATTCGAGGTGGCGCAGGCGGGGAAGGTGCACGGTCTTCGTCAGATCCGGTCCTGGTTCGGTGGACCGTGCGGCGCGGCTTGCGTCGTACCCCGACAAGGTGTAGACCATGTACAGCGTCTCCAAGTTCGGGAATTGTTCGAGAGCGGCGTGCGCCAGCCGTAACGGGGTGTCAGCGACGGAGTGGGGGACAGATACGGAGCGGACGACGGAGGAATCGAGTTCAAGGTGACGCAGGGATGCGTGCGACACGACCGGAGAGAGGAAATCTGTGCCTTGGAGGTGGAGCGTATGAAGGTCAGGATGGCGAGCAAAATCCAAGGCCAAAACAAGTCGTCGTTCAGTCCACATCTGAGGTTGGGGTTGAGAGCGGTAAGATCCTTGAGGTGAGGCATATCCTGTTTTAGGAGCTCTCGGATTCCGATTCGGTTCTGAGGGATGGCGCACGACAGTGTCAAAGAGGAAATACGACTGGAATGAGGTGCCAAAGTGTCGGCGAGATCCGCGTAAACGCGTCGGATGGGCAACACAAGGCTATTGGGCGTGGATCGCGGGACGGCCACTTTGAAGCGACACATATTCCATTTGCTCTCCCACAAGTCCGAGATCGGCAAGCCAATAAGGTTCGCCCAGAACTGGGGCGTCTTGAGGATAAGCCTTCGCCAGTACGCGCAGACGCGCAGAACGGCTAGGCTGTATCTGCGCTTCACGGTCGGGTGCAAGTTGGCGAAGATCTCCATGAATAACTCGGGAGGAAGTTGCCGGTGGATCAGCGCTGCGTCGTTATACGCTGAACGGAGAGCGCGAATGTTGGATTTGGCTTCTAAGATGGCGCCGCGGGCAGCAGGACCGCATACGTGGCGAACGTGCTGGATGCGAGCCCAGTGTTCAACGATCCTCGACAGGCACCATTGCTGAACTTCGGTATGCGGAAGTTGGGCAAGTGATATCCTATCCCCCTCGGAGAGCTGCTGTTCTGCTGAAGGGAATGGAAGGTTGCCTACATCCGGGTTAATGTACGCCAATGTCTACAGAAGGATACGTACATAAATATTGGTTTTCAGTCGTTATGTCCACCAGGTCGCCTAAGTGGAGTAGCTCATTGAGACCGTCGTGCATGGCAGGAAGAAGCGGTCGTCTGGGGTTTGTGGTTGAGGACGAGAGGAGATTAGCTAGTCGTATAAGTAGCGCAAAGTGAGCCACTTGCATAAGTCTGGAAGTTGTGGTGAGGATTCGCGCGAGGTGAGCCACTCGCACAGCCTCGATTGAAATTGACTCGGAGGCGCGGCGGCCCGAAGTTCCGAACCATCCGATTCGCGACCTCGACATACATTGAGCTTTCCTACTCTTGTCCCCATCGTAAATGAGCGTGAATTTATCCTAGAGCCCCGGCGAGAACTCGAGCGGCATCGGTTTCAGCGGAGAGACACGCGAGAAATGGCAGGACGTCAATCAGTCTTGCCTATTGCGAGATCAACCTCTCTGGCCAACCGTCCCACCGCATCGCGCAACAGCTGCTCCACCAATGCAACCTCCTCGACTCGACTCTGAACGCCCGCCAGGCTGCTGGGCGCCAGCAACCCACGAACGGTGACGGAAAGCTTCTGGACCGGCTTGCAGTGGCCCGCCGTCCTGTCGACGAGGCACGTTTCGAGTGTCTTGCAGAACGCGCCCCACACCGCCTTCAGCTCATCGTCAAGTTCCACAGCTTTTGGGGCGGGCGTGGCAGGCTTCACCACCATGGCTGGCCAGATGCGAGACTGAGGCCGAAGCTGTAGAGGCTGTTTCCGCGCGACGGACCTGAAGTCCCACACGAGCGCGACGTCCTCCAAGTCCGGGCACAGGAACCAGATGCCCGGGAACCGCGTCCCGAGGACGAGTACGAGCTCCTCGGAAGTGCTGTGTTCCGTGCACGCGAGGCGCCTGAGCCGGACGAGCTCGACCAGAAGTGTCGCCCAGTATCCCTTGCCGCCCCGGGCCGGCTGCGACGGCGGGCTCCCCTTGGCCGTCATGGACGTCACGCCGCGCGTGGGCGCGAGGACGGACGCGAGGCCGCGCGAGAAGCTCACAACGGTCTGGAGGAGGTGTCTCGCGTTGGGGAGCGAGACGAGGACGTGGCGGGTGCCCTCGCCATGCGTCTCCCACTGTGCTGATCCAGAAGGGGACACGGCGATGTCGACGCTGAGCTCGGGGTACGGTGCACCGGGAGACGGCCCAATACCTGGACAGATAGGGGTCGGCATCCCTCCTGGGGTGTACTCGTACGTGGGTTGGAGCACGAGGGAAGTCGTCTCGGGGAATATGAGGCGGGAGAGGAAGAGCGGGATGTATGGTGCCCTGTCCTGCAGCTGGAGGTGACGCAGCCGCGGGAGATAGACGGCCTTCGTCACATCCAGTCCTGTTTTGGTGCGCGATCCACTGCCATTGGGCTCGGACAAGCAGAAGAGCATGTGCAGCGTCTCCAAGTTCGGGAATTGTCCGAGAGCGTCCTGCGCAAGCCGTGTGGGAGTGTGATAGACGGGCATGGTGCGGAGGACGGAGTACTCAAGTTTGAGGTGACGCAGTGACGTATGCGGGGTCGCGATAGGAGCGAGGATATTTGTACCCTCCAGATGAAGCGTATGGAGGTTTGGATATCCAGGGAAATCCAAGGCCAAAAGGAGTCGTGCTCCAAATGGATGATGTCGTTTGAGGACAGCGAGATCCTCGAGGTGAGGCATAGGCTGTTGTAGGAGCTCTTTAATTCGCGCGCAGTACTCGGGTTTAGTGCGCGACACCGTCAGAGAGGATAGACGGCTAGAATGAGGTGCCACGGTGTCGACGAGATCCTCGTAAAAGTGTGAGATAGCCAACGCAAAGCTCCGGGGAGCCGATCGCGCGACGGCCACCTTGAAGCGACGCATGTGCCATTTCCCGTTCCACGAAGCCCAGATCGGCGAGCCGAGGAGGTTCGCCCAGAACTGAGGCGTCTTGAGGACGAGCCGTCTCCAGTACGCGCAGACGCGTAGAACGGGCAGGGTGTATCTGCGCATCGCGGTCGGGTGGAAGTTGGCAAAGATCTCCATGAGCAACTCGGTCGGGAGGAGGCGGTGGATCGGTGCTGCGTCGTTGTACACGGCATGAAGACCGTGAATCTTGGATTTAGCTTCTAGGACGGCACCGCTGGCATGAGCAGGACCGTACATTTGACGGACGTAGTGGATGCGATTCTGATAATAAGCCATCCTAGAAATGCACCATTCTTGGACTTGTGCACACGGGACTTGCGCAAGTGACGTCCTGTCCTCCTCGGCGAGCTGCCGTTCCACCAACTGGAACTGATGGTCACCTGGAGTTACGGTTAATGCGTGGGTGTTAACATCTGCGCAAGAAGACGCACATAAATGTTGGTCTTCAGCCCTCGCGTCGGCAAGAAGGGCAAGGTCTCCTAGGTGGAGCAGCTCATTGAGACGGTCCTGCATGGTGGTTTACGACGACAGCACTGTATGGGGAAGTTAGGGAGGCACTTACGTGTACCTTATGTAATTTGAAACTCCGCTTCCGGCAACGGCCCTCGAGAGTCGTTTTTGAGCGAGAACGGCAAGCATGGCGCTGCCCTCCTCGAGTCCTACGGCGAAGAGACCATCTCAAACTTAATCGTACACAACGCCATTTTGAGCTTCCTCGTCGACGTCGAGCGGCGAGTGCGCGAGCTGTGGAACACGCCCTCGAGCGCAGACCCTCTTTGAGTCCGAATACATCATAAAAACTTTTATCGGACGGTTATTAGACGGATATATACAAATATAAAGAACTCGGATGCGAAACCAAGAGCGCATTAGCCACAACGTCCGTTCCGAGGCCCGGTCGGCGGTCAGCGGTACAAGTGATCGAGAAGCCCTATAAAAGCAGCTATGATCAGCGAACACGTCCCGGTCGTAGCCGGCGAGCACGACAGTTCGCGAACCTTGAGTAATTTCGGGTTCGATGTCCGCCAACGGTGTCCCGGTGTGAAGTTCGACGTATGGCACGGTGACGGGTGGGGCGGCTTGGGACGTTGCTGTCATCCACGGTAGCCGGTTAGCGCCATATCACGGCAAGGAAGACGGGAGCGAACGCACAGGGAAAGATTCCACCGTTGAGCAAAGCGGCCGAGACGGCTTCTTCGAGCTCCGAGTCCGCATTGGGTGGGACCATGGACCGAAGCCCTACGCGAGGAGGGTCCCGAGAGGGATGTGTCATGTTTCCGTAGTAGAACGCAACAAGCGTTCTGACCAAGGCCGGTCAGCTCCGATGTGTATAGTCTCGCCGTGAAACTCACGATTTCAGAAATGGGTCTCCTAGACTCCAGCTGTAGGAGAAACCACCGGGACGGGGAGGGTCAGTGGCTACCAACGGTGGCATGCACCACGTGCTCGGTGTGACATGATCGGCCGTCGAAGGACGCGCAAAGTCTCGTGGGTCGATGGGAAACAGGACACCCCCGATTTCGAACGATAGGATGTGCGGCGTCGAACAGTCGAATGTCTTGCCTAGTCGAGTGAAGATGTGCGCTACGACGTCCTGCGGACCCCGGATCAAAGAGTTGCCCTGCGGTGACAATGAGCGCGAAACCGAACTGAGAGATGTGACTATACATACTGTGTCGACCACAGCCGAAAGCGAGATAGAGTTCGAGGACAGCGTCGAGCGAGGCAGCCTGGCGCCGTCAAAGTAAACGTCGTCTATCGGTATCTCCCAAACAAGCGGATAGACCTCGTTCGGTGCGTCGGGCGGCGGAGGTAGACCACCTTCCCTGGGCAAATAGGTGCGGACCCGAACCCAAGTCAAGTCATCGTCGACGAAGCCAAAGGGGAGCTCGCCAAAAGAAAGCGTTCCTGTGCCGTCGCTGAGGGAGACGGTATCGCGCTGGAGGGTAGTCGCAACAAGAGGCCGCGAGAGGATATCAAGAGTCACGAGCCTAGTTACGAAAGGACCTAGGACACGGAACGAGTCGGTAGGAGATACGGAGGACTCCGATGATGCCACCGGACGCTTTTGGTTGCTAGACGTTTCGCCAGGATGATCGGATAGATGGCTGTCAGAAACACCGTTAGCCAAGAGACCGGAGGTGTCTTCTGACAGGATGCTCCAGCGCTTGGATATCGGAGGAATAGGCATATTCGCATTCGTCTCAATTAGTTGTCGCCAAATGATGCTGACGGGAGGGAACCCAAGACCGAGGATTCCAGACGATCCAGCTTCCAGGACGGTGGTGTTCGTGTCGATTATAGCAGCGAAGTATTGATCGGGAACAAACAGACCAGCGATACCGACGTCGTCCGTGCCTATTGGTCCAATTGCGTAGGTTCCCGTGCGCGAATCGCCATAGAACAAATGTACATCTTGACCCGTCGGGGTAAGGTGGGAGTGGGGATATAGCGGAACACCAGATCGCATGCATTTGTCTCCGCACTGGTCAGAAACTAACCAGAGATCTGCAGATCCAGTATCTGTCCAGAGTCAGCGTGAAATACCACATTTGAACAGGATTCCTCTCTGGACAAAACAGATTTGAATCAAAATGCGGGAAATCGGATGGGAAAGTCAAGAATTGAATGTGCATGTAACATCAGGGCGCCGTTCTGTATCGTCCCGAGCTGGCAGGCCGAACTTATGTCCCATAGGCATATCGTCCCCACCACGTCGTTTACTGCTTTCTAGGGCCACCAATTCATTCCGTACAGCAGAAACCGTAGCGACACGACGAGAGAGAGAAAATGGCACAGCGTCGCCAGGAGTACGACGCTACCGAAATTCTTTGCACTATAGACGAGATCCATATCCGCCAATTCACGGACGCGTTACTCTGACATATATCGACAACGAGTCAAATCAGTCCTAGCAGTAGCGATACGTTTCTCGATTTTCTGTACACGAACTGCACGCAACACTGCATGCCCATCCTTGCTTTGAGACCGGGTATATGCGTAATGCATCATGCACGAACTTGATATATAGCGCCAATGAGGGCCTCTGAGGCATGCTTCCATCACTGCAAATGGGTACGCGAAGCGGTGCGATGGAGCTTCCCCTCTCGTGTTGAGAGCTCCGCCGGCCCATTCGCCAATGCGAACGTCTCTTTTGAACGTTCTCGTTCGCCACGAGGCCATCCCCTTGCGGTGGGTGGGTCGGACGGTCTCGCCCCCCGATGTTGTAAGCTCGTACCCCGGCCCTCGTATCAACCATGGGCTGCGAGCTGACAACATCGAGATACGACACGACGGTTACCGGACTGGATGGCAGATTCGACTTGTTGTCTGCATCCGATTTCCTCCCTATCATCTCTGCCCAAAGAGGACCCCATATATTTAGGAAGTCAGGGAGAACACACCTATTAAGAGGGGCAAGAATGTCCCGCCGACTTGAACTAGAACGTCGTACGTCCTGCTAGGAGATATGTACGATGTTCTAAACTCAAAGATGACACTCACACATCTAGGACATCTCCTAAGCCAACACTAGAGGCTTTCCCATCCCGCTTCCTGGACCGGCGAGCTCTCCGATTGATGGGTAAATGGAAGCCATTTGCTCTAATGTCGCCGCGGTTGGGTCGAGACAGCGATGCTGATACCAAGAGTCCTAGTATGAAGACGACAGCAAGAAAAGTAAAGAGAGGCATCTATGTGGGCAGATGTATCAGGCTGGCCCCAGCGTAGAAAGGTGGAAGATGGTGGAGGAAGAGTCCTCCCTGCCAATGACGAACAAATTGCACCGGCGGCATTGGCATCACCAGACGCTGATGTGATGCCACACCGCATCCGCGCGATGAGCGCGTTGACTCATCCAAGGACGTCAATTCGTATGTCCTATGATTGTTTTCGGAACGCTCATACACACGGTGGACAAGCCAGAACGACGATTAATAGTTGAGGAAAAAACTGAGGCAAAAACTGCCCCGGTGAGGCTCGAACTCACGACCTTCCGATGATGCTATTTACAGAGGCTCGCGCATAACAGTCGGACGCTGTAACCAACTCAGCCACGGGGCACATGTTTGTGGTGTGCCGTCAGATCTTCAGCTTCGGTTCGCGAGAGTCCAACTGTCTTCATATCTCAACCTTTCCGACACCCCTTCAGTTTCGTTCTTCTGGTACGACTCGGAATGTCCACTAGTGCGGACTCGGAGAATCTCTTCAACTTCAGCTCACCCTTCTTGGGGTGGGTACGAAGCAAGTTGCAACTGAATGTCAGTCTCTTGCCCGTGAGGTGACAATGTCAGAAGCTGGCGGTTAAACCTTCGTTGTTTACTGCCACGCTCTGGCAAGTACGTTATGATTGAGGCCGATCCTATTCAATTAATCTAACAATACTTACACATAGGGGCGCTGGCGTGCGTCAATTGCCTGAGTCGACAACCTGTGGCAGTCACAGATGTACATATGTAAGTGACTCACTTGAGACTGCTTACATAGCTCACTCCATGCAGTTGCTTTCGTGGTGAACCGCAACTTCCACACCACTTCTTGATATGCATGCCGGTCTCGATGGGCTGCTTCACCTAGGGAACCTTGCGCTGCTGACGGACACAACGACTGAAAAACAACATGTATATCGCCTTTTCCATACACTGGCACCCACACATTAATCTCGAGGTAGGTCACCATCGGCCCCCTTTAGCGAAACGCGAGCTCGCCGAGGAGGACAGGACATCACTCGCCCAACTCCCGCATTCCGAAGTTCAGGAATGGCGCCTGTCGAGAATCGCTGAGCATCGGAGTCGCATTCAGTCCCTTCGCCAGGTATGCAGTCCTGCCGCTGCTAGCGGCGCCGTCTACGAAGCCAAATCCAACATTCACGTGCTCCGCTCCACTTACAACGACGCAGCACTTATCCACCGGTACCTCCCTCCTGACGAGAACCCAGTTGGAATTAAAGAGCTCCTAAAATAGCATCTGCCTCGCCTCCAGGATCTCGCCATCCTCAACTGCAGCCCACTATATCTACTTCGAGGACACCTTGTCTTGACCTTGGATTTCCCTCGATATCCTGTACTCCACGCGCTCCGTCTCTACCGCACAGATTTCATGCTTCCCGTCACGTCCCACACCTCACTACCTCACCTCAAACTCGTGTCCTCCATCGTCTGCATGCTGCCCATCTCCCAATACAGCACCCCATTGCGGCTGACCCACAATGCTCTTGAACACCTCCAGAACTTGGAAACCTTGCACATAGTCGGGACCAACTCTGACGAAGACCGTCCATCTCCCCCGACTGCGCCACTTCGAGTTGCAGGACACGGCCTCCTACATCCCGTTGTTCCTCTCCTACCTCGCCTTCCCCTCGACGACCTCCCCGGAGTTCAAGTACACCAGCGAAGGGACCCCCACCCCAATCTTTCCGAGCCTCGGCCTCTCTCGCCCAACACCGCACGCCGAGCTCAGGCTCGACATCGCCTTGAGCTCCGAGTCCCATAAGTACCAGGTGACGCAGTGGGAGACACACAGCGAGGGCGTGCGTCCCGTCCGCGTCTTGCTCGCCACGGACGAGCTCGACGCCGTCTCGAGGTTCACGCGCAAGCTCGCGCACCCCCTTGCGCCCGCGTGCGGCGTCACCTGCGTCGCAGCCAAGGGGCGCCCCTCCTCGGATCCGGGCTAGAAGGGATACTGGACAACGCTTCTATGCGACCTCCCGCAGGTCCTTCGCCTCTCGTGTGCGGAGCATCAGACCACTGAGGACGTCGTGTCCGTCCTCGGAAAGCAGTTGCTAACAAACGGCGCGTTCCCGTGTCCGGACTTGGAGGACCTCACGTTGACGTGGGACTTCGGCTTGGTCCCAGATACACAGCAGCAGCGCCAGTCTCCTTCTGATGCTGCGACGGTCGCAAAAAGCCTGCAGGGCGGCGATGAGGCAAGAGCTGCGGGGGGCGCGTTCTGTCAAACGCTCGAAAGGACGCTCGCCGACAGGGCCGGTGGCCATTGCAGGCCTGTCCGGAAGCTATCTGTCGTCGTGCGTGGGCTGGAGGCGGCGGCAGGCGTGGAGGACGGGGAGGTCGCATTCGTGGAACGGCGGTTGCGCGATGGGGTGGGTCAGTTGGTTCAAGAGGTTGTTGTCGCTGGAAAGACTGACCGACGTATGTCCTCGCATTTCTCGTGTGCGCCGACTGACTGAAGCTAACGGTGCTCGACTTCTTGCAGGGAACGTACAGGCTTGGGCTCGTCGATACGAGGACGGTGAACAAGGGCGTGTGGCAGAAAGTCTCATTCACGTCCGCCCGTGCTGCCGGTGGGTGAATCTATGAAGACCCACCAGAGAGCGAGCCTGATTAACGAGCAGACAACTGACCACAGCGGGTGCAGCTAGAGACGGAGACGCGGCGGTACGCCCGCGGCGGCGAGAACCTAGACAGAAAATATTGCATGTCAGCAGTCCCAGATCGCGCTTTGTCCGAGTGAAATCGAAGAAACCAGAGGGTGGTCGTCGCGAGAAGAGGGAGAAGGCGCGCCTTCGGCGCGCGACCTTTTGGTCGACCCAATGGGCCCTTTTTGGCGCTGAAGGGCTCCTTTCGGGGCCCATCGAATGACCAATTTGCGAGGCGCGGAAGCAAAGCCACGAGGACGACGGACGTTGCCGGATGAGGGAGGATGATCGGGCTGCACAGCGCATGCGCTCATCCATCACAACAAGGCACATTCATCCGATAATCCATCTTCCCCTTTGAAACGACGGCCCACAGACGACGACTGGTGCAGCCTGGCGCGAGTGCGGCAGAGAAGCAGAGGTGAGTCCGTGTTGATTGGAGGTTCGGTCGTGTGCGTCTGCCACACTCTGAGCAAGATGAGAAGGGAAGACTGTCGGATGGGGGCCAAGGACGATCCTCCTAGGGAGGGTGAGTTGATTCTTGAGCGTTGCGGCGAGCGGAAGAGTCGAGCGTGAAAGGGGAACGGCGAGACGCGCGCTAGGAGACGTGCGCTTGAAGCACAGCCCGTGCTGAACACGCGTTCAGTAGGCTACTACCGCCCTTCTACCATCGTCTGCCCTGGGGTCACAACGCATCTCATCGTGTTTGCGAGCTCATCCCCTTTCGACCCAATCGTCCTCGTCGCTATATTATCACATGATGCACAACATATCCCTCGTTCGTGTCCGTCGGAGGGCAGACCAGTCCCTGTATCTCGAACACAAGCCGAGCGCGACCACCAAGGACGATTACATCGCGATCTCTCACGTATGGGGCACACCGGAGACAGTGCAGGACACAGTGGTCGACGGTCACCCTGGTGCGTGAATCAGATTTCACAGAAAGCGGGATCGAGCTCACCGGCCGGCGTTCACCGGTCACCAGAGGTCGTCAAACTGAGTCCCGGAAAACGAGACATCCTCTCCATCCTCAGACGTCCCGAGATCTGCGGCTCCGACTGGTTCTGGATGGACCTCTTCTGCATCGACCAGACCGAGTCCGCGACCATCACCATCTCAGACCAGCTGATGTCGATCCCCCATGTATACAAGTCAGCCCGCTGCGTTAAAGTGCTTCTGGAGCACCCCATCTGCGCCGACTTGCATGAGACCGTCATGGACCTCGTGAACAGCATCGACCTGGACGAAGAGGCCATCAGGCACCAGGTCATATATCCCGGGTTAGACCACGTCAAGCTCTGCGGGCCGCACATGGTGTGCTTCGATCCCTGGTTCGAGAGGCTGTGGACGCGCCAGGAGGGCCTATATGGGAAGGTCCTAGACTTTGTGCCCCTGAATCTCATCCCATGCCCTCGCGAGCAGAATCGGTTTCATAGCGAATACCGGGAGGGGATGTTTGACTATCTTATCGTGAAGACTGTGGCCGTCCGTGTGTTCCTGGAAGATAAATGTGCGTTTACGGGCGTCGTCCTCTCCGCGTTCGGTGGGTTATTTGTGGACCTTATATACCGGTGCGTCCGTCAGCAGAATGTTCTTGGCCTCGAGTTGTGCTGACAAACTGTGACATGGGCAGGCATCACGTCGACATGGCGAAGTACGGAGGCCGAAACCGTCCTGCTGCTACATACCAGCCACTTCGATTTGCACGGGAAAGTGGACGGGCGACGAGCAAACCCCGCGACTACGCCCTGGCTGTCTTCCCCGACCTACCGGGCTACATCCCTCCTCCCAACGCCCGCACGATGACGTTCTCGGAACTGGTGATGAATGCATTCAATCAGGCTCCCGTTCGACAACGTTATTGCCTCGTATCGAATGTCCTCGCTGGCATGATGAAAGACCCGGCGGCGATGTCCCTGAAGGAGAGCATGGCGCCGTGGATCGTCGAAGAGCCGAACAACATCACCGAGGCATGACAGCTTTACGATCATCCCACTAGCACTGTTGCCCATCGGATCAGCTGCACAAGAAAAGCTTTACTGCGTGTGCGCGCAAGTCACGGTCGAGCATGTCCAACTCAGCCGTGCGGAGGTGCCGCGCATCGTCAGGCTGTGCATGGGGACAATGTACTACCAGCGGTCGTTGGGCTATTCACACGATCCATATATGGGAATGCCGAGGGACCAAGTGCGCACGGAGCGGGGGCGCGTGCAAGCGTACCTTTGGAGGATCATACTGTTCTCCCATGCAGGAGGCATCGTCACGCAGGAGCAGGAACGTGAATTGGAGTCCTATACTGGTGCAGTTCCGGACGACGTTTTCGGGGAGGCACTCGGGCGATTCCTTGTTGCTATGATATGCTCAACGTCTATAACCACCGCAGATGTCATCCTTCGCCATGCCTCGCCCTGTATCCTCTCGACGCCTGTCGGCAAAATCCTCGCTGTGATTCACCTGGAAGAGGGTGAAGCACATCGTCAAACGCCGCAGGTGCTTGAGCTGCTTCGATCACCATTGGGCGGCGTTCAAGGTTTCCTGGTCGCGTCGCAGACCAGGACAGGTACCACCACCGTGATTGGGAGGACCGTCATCCCGTCGGAGACATTTGAGATGGCCATAGTCGAGGACGGACTGGCGAGAGGAAGCTGGCGGGAGGTATCGGACTGATGGACTGCATCGAGGTTTACATTTTTCCCATGGGCAGGTTGTCTTACGGTATAACGATGCCAATACCCCCTACCCCTCAGAATCCGAACACAGTCTTGCCCTCCCTGAACCCCATCTCCCTCAATCCGCCACCTTCTCGACCAGCCACAGCAGTCCACACAGTAGCAGCCTGATGCCTAGCTTCGCGCGATTCAAGTGTTCCTCTGTGACCTCCTTATCGACCATACCACGATGTGCATGACAATAAATGATGAATGGTTTCAATACTAGTGATCGACACAAATGAGCATGATGGAAGGTGGAACTCACGGGAAGGTCTTGGTGACAAGTTCTCGGTAAGGACGTGCGTGACCTTGAACCGCTCATGAGGATATCGCCCACCGGCACTGTGGTCTTTTTGCTAGAGGGTGAACGCAACAAGAGGCCGCCATGAGCACCAAAGTCCTAACACAGTGGAGGACTGCATACCTATCGAGGAGCAGCAAGATCTTTGTCTTGTCAGACTTGGGAGTTAGAGAGGGCCATATCGATAACTTGCCAATGCGGGATGAGTGCGGTCCCACTGGCAACGAGGTTGATCTAACACGCCAAATGAGCCAGCTGGTCAAGCGGATGTGCTCCGTACCGAACCACACGTTGTAAAGGTGATACTTCCTGTTGTCAACCTCAGACATCCCGTGGCAAATGTAAATGCCCCACTAGGTCCCCTGACATCGATCACAAGGAAAGGATGTGACTAGGCCTGGATATGGCTAGTGTAATGGGAATAACCCAAGGCAAGAGTGATGGACGCGAGCAAGGGAACCGAAGGAGGTTGAGACCCAAAACTGGTGTTGATTCCACCAGGCTACAGAGAGAGAACTACACAGTATTTATATAAGAGAGGTCAGGAGGTTACTAGTGGAGTGAACGAGCGGATGCCTTGCGGATAACAATCGAGACTGGACGGGAACGAGTGCGGACGAACAGAATGAATGGGACGAGTCGGAACTGATCTAATCTACCAAAACTGGCTGTGGGGCACGTGCAGAGGCATAGCCACTACACTACCCCCTCCTCAAGGGAGTACACATGAGGGACCAACTGCGATTCCAGCCGGACGGCTCTCGCAAGTCTAGTTCCTCAGGAATGCGATGAACCAAACTTGTGATTCCAGCCGGACAGCTTTCACAAGTTGAGCCATTCGTGTGGTCGCGAGACCCATCCGGAGCAGAGCATGGTCTGCGAGGGAGGTTCATACCAAATGCGGAGGTTGACGCATTGTGGTTGAGGTGACAGAGTGCATGTGTGGGCAGTGGGGACAGTGGGTGGAGGAGCTGAAGCGGAGGATGAGGAATTGGAGGAAGCGGGAGCAGGGATGTTGGGATCGGAGGACGGCTGTGTGGATGTGGTAGGAATAGTATTAGTTTCAAGGGCCGGGAGTTCGGGGTTTGGTGGGCGGAGCAACAAAGACGATGGTGGACAAGGTGCACAAGTGTGGCGGCAGTGAAAACATTCAAGTAGTTCATTGGAAGCCGACAGAATGTCGGTTATAGGAATCCAGGAGTCTTCATCATGAGATTGGTCTTTCCAGTGGACAAGGTATTCATATCATTGGCCTAATTTGTGGCAGTCAAGGATGGCATGGATAGCGAGCTGAGGGGAAGTGTCATCGGCGATTTCGATAGGAACAGGGTCAGAGCGAGGATGTAAGGCAGAAGTGTCGTAGTACAGTTTGAGGAGTGAGATGTGGAAGATGGGATGGAGACGGGAGAGGTAGGATGGAAGGCGGAGGTTGTAGGTGAGCAGGGAGATGGCATGATTGACAGGGAAGGGACCGAGACGGCGATGGTCGAGTTTGTCGGACAGACAAGTTGTCTTGATGTGTCAATGAAGTAACCAGACGAGTTGACCAGGTTTGAGCTTCGGAGCATCTTGAACACGCTTGTTGTAGTACCGGGACTGCCGTTCTTGAGCGACGAGGAGCTGGGTATGCAGCTCTTCGTGCAGGTGAGTCAATTGCTGTGCCAGGTCATTGGCACCAGGTACGGAAGTTGTGGTGTCAATGAGAGGACTGAAAGATGGGTGGTAACCGAGGTTGGCATAGAAGGGAGACTTTCCGGTGGAGGAGTTTGCGTGGTTGTTGAATGCGAATTCAGCCAGGGGCAGGTAGTCGACCCAGTCGTCCTGTTGGGATGACACATACGTGCGGAGATAGGTTTCAAGCATTTGATTCGTATGTTCTGTGAGGCCGTCCGTTTGCAGATGGTAGGCGGTCGAGTGTTTGAGCTGTGTGTGCAAAAGGGTAGTTAAAGCTTTCCAAAACTGCAAGACAAATGTCGAGCCTCTGTCTGAAACAATGGATTCAGGCATGCCGTGGTGATGGAAGATGCAGTCGAGGAACAACCAAGCAAGGGCTGGCGCATCCATCGACTCATTACATGGCATGAAATGCACAAAACGGTCGAGCCTCTGTCCGAAACGATGGATTCAGGCATGCCATGATGATGGAAGATGCAGTCGAGGAACAACCAAGCAAGGGCTGGTGCATCCATCGACTTGTTACATGGCACAAAATGCGCAAAACGGGTGAGACAATTGCAGACAACCCAAATGGAATCATATCCATGTGAAGCAGGCAGCTTCACGATCATATCCATGGTTATGCCTTTCCATGGATGATCGGGGATTTTGAGAGGTTGGAGCAATCCAAACGGCTTGTATCAAGGGGCCTTGATGCAGCTGCATGTGTCGCAGGCTTGCACATAATTTCAGACATACATTTGGATGCTGGGTCACGAAAAATTGTGTTTGACGAGCTCGAGTGTATGAGTATGCCCAAAATGACCAGAGCTGGTGGAATTGTGGTAGTGAAACATAACCTCAGCCCGGAGGGACAGAGGTACGTAAAGGTGGTCCTTGTGGTAGATGATGTTGCCTTCGGAATGGAAATGGGGATTGTCGCATCCAAGTGCATCCCACCATTCCAGATTGACTTGGACTGCATCTGAGAGATGCTTCTTGAAGTCTGAGTGATCAATTGAGAGCTCTGTAAAAGCTGAAAGAATGACTGGCGCAGGTGAGGAGCTACGGATTGTTGAAAATGAAGAGACCTGCATAGGCCAGGTAGTCGAAGGCTTGCCAGCCCACAGACGTTCCGTATGAGCAGGGGTTAGCAAAGCTTTAAAATTCTCTTCGACTATCTCATCCCTCTTCTGAGGCGCGAAGTCGGCACGCCATAAAGGCACGTCAGCAGGGTTCCTCAATCCGGGGGCATAAGACAACCGGAAGTTAAACTCAGACAGAAAAATTGACCAACATGCTTGATGGCAATTCAGAACTCGAGAAGCCATAATGTATTCAAGATTCTTGTGGTTAGAAACCACCGAAACTGGATCTGATGTACTGATGAGCCAAGCTCGCATGTCACGAAATGATTTGACAATTGCGAGCAGCTCTTTGTCATAGATCTGGTAATTGATTTCGGTGGGCAACAACTTGCATGAGAAGTAGGCGATGGGGTGCAAATGGCCCATGTCATCTGGCTGATGAAGGACACCTGCAATTGCGAAATCTGAGGCATCAGTAGACAGGGTGGATGGGAGAGAAGGGTCAAAGTGATAGAGGACAGGCTCAGACAAGATGGCAGCATGAAGAGCCTCGAACACGTGGTTAGCTTCCAGGGACCACTCGAATGGGGAGTCGCGTGAAGCTTTCTTGGTGAGTGTGTTGAGTGGAAGGGTGAGTGTGGCGTAATTGTCGATGAAATGCCAGTAGAAATTGGTGAAACCAAGGAATGACTGGATATCCTTCAGGTTCTTGGAGATGGGCCAGTCGGCAACCGTGCTGAGCTTCTTCGGGTTCATGCGAATGCCATTGGCATTGAGGAAATAGCTGACATATTCGACCTCAGGCTGGTTGAAGCGACATTTTTTTGCATTGGCAAAGAGGCCAGCTTTTTCGAGGCATTCGAGTACCATGGTAACATGTTGGTCGTGCTCATCCTGTGTGTGAGAAAAGATAAGTATATCATCAATGTAGACGACACAAACAATGTCGAGAAGGTCGCTCAACACATCCTGGATGTATGCTTGAAAAGTGCCAGATGTGTTAGTGAGACCAAAAGGCATAACGAGGTACTCGAATAAACCAAGATAAGTGCAGAAAGCTGTCTTCCACTCATCTCCCTCCCCAATGTGGATCAGATTGAACGCATTCTTGAGGTCCAAGGTGGTGAAGATCTTGCAGCCCTGGATGCGGTTGAGAAGATCACTGATGAGAGGAAGGGGATATCGATTCTTGCATGTAATGGAGTTGAGGCCACGGTAGTCGATGCAGAGCTGAAGCTTGCCTGTCTTCTTGCGGGAAAAAAGGATAGGCAAAGCTGCCAAAGAAGTTGACTGATGAATGAAACCTTTCTTGAGGTTCGACTCAATGTAGTCGAGAACCAAGGCACATTTGGCTTGAGAGAGGTGGTGAAGAGGACCATACGGTGGAGTTGTGCCATCCTCCAGCTCAATCGAGGCATCAAAACCTGGTCGATGCGGAGGGAGGTTGTCGACTTCGACAGGGGAGAAGACACGGGCATATTGCTTGTATTTATCTGGGATATGAGGAGTGTTGTCTGGAGGAGGAGGTTCTGGTGGCAGGGTTGAGGCCATGGGATTGTCTGGAGGTTGGTTGGAGGACTGCATTAAGGTGAGATTGAAACCAGGTGATCCAGTGGGGTGGTAGTAGAGGACCGCCATCTTGCTGTTGCATGCATGTTTGCAGAAACATGCAGAATTGATGAATTTAATGTTGAGATCCGAGGTTGTTCCAGTGTGACCTCAGCCAGGCTGAAAGTCATTGGCGGAAGGGGTTGGAACTGTCAGCAAGTACTCCATGTGACCACGGCCAAGACGAGCACTGCTGAGGGGAGAGAGATGAGGACGAAGGACACTGTTGATAGAGTAGAGGGACCCGGTATGACCGCAGCCGAGATGGGTCGAAATTTGAGGGATATGCCACTCTGGAAAAACCTTCCCAAGCTACTTTGGTGAAAGTACAACTAAAAAGTAGAAATTAGTGCCATTAGAAAAGCATTAGTGAGTTAGGGAAAATTAACCTAAGATTCTGTAGGTCCCCCTTTTCCTTCGTTCTATCTTAGAAGGATTAGGGATAAAGTAGCACTACTGGCTCTAATCCTTCCCTACAGTAGTGCTAATTTTTTCCTAATCCTTCCTAATGGTTGCTAATGCAGGACTACAGGTTCAATATCTCAGAGATCTGCTGGGCTGTCCAGAGCTTGCACACACCACATAGAAGATAGGCATGAAAAGCTGGTATTGAGGGTAACTAATACATTGCAGTAGCTACAGAGAAACTGAGCCACTGGGGCTGATCGCGGAGGGACCAGAGATGATGCTTCCTATAGGATCTGATGGGGATGTCAGCATGTATGCTCATCAGATCAGGAACAATGACCTCGGATGCACTCCAAGTCAGTACACTCTCATTATCACTGAGCAAGCCCATATCTCAAACTTCTTGACAGGCGCGCCAGTGACTAGGGGGGCAAGAGTGCCTTTGAAACATCTGTGACAGGCCAGGGGTGACCAGCAGCCTAGGAGGAGATGCAACTGGGCTGGGGACTATGACACCGCGGCCAACAATGTGCGCATCTGGACATGCTGCAATGGAACACTGAGGCAATAGTCACGTCTGAGAGAAGTCGAATGGTGGCATGCCAGATGCTGTGCAGGGTGGACGGCACGATGGCCGTGGGGGTGGGCAGCATTATCATCGCCGGTGGTCGTTGCCTCAAAGAGCATGTCTTCGAGGCTGCTGGCAGAGGTGTGGGAGCGGGAGCGGCTGTGGGAGGACCGTCCATGCGAGGTTGAGTGGCCTCGGCGGCATGAACTGGGTGCTGCAAGCAGACATCAGGTTCGTCGTGAAATGCTCCTGCAGTCGCCACATCCAACGGTTGACACATCATGCCTTATAGACAGAAAAGGTGACATGGCTATGCCACGGATTGGGATAGATGCTGTGCAAGACACGCATACAGGACCTGAACGGCGTTCCAGCCTGCAGGAGACGACCCTTGAACACATTGATGGGGGGTGAGCGTGTCGGTGGCAGGCATATCTCGACGAGACAGAGACAGGCCTCTGCCCACACCCGAACTCAGTCATGCCTGTTTCACGAAAGATGATCACCTGGAGTATCGACTCCGGCGATGATCTCGGAAAGCGCCATGCCTTCCGGCCATGCTGCATGTGGGCTCAATACTTACGATGCAAGGATGGCTGAGGGAGACGCACAAGGTGGAATGGATGAACTCACCTCCTCATGGAGGGCATTGACAGTTGGGAAACCTCGCAGCATGGTGAGCGGCAGCAGCCATCTATGCTTTCAGTGCAGGAACACACGCAACTGCATGTGGCACTCAGTGGCGGGGGCAGGGGGATGGAGGGGAAGTGCTGAGAGAAGCTGCGCCTTTGCGAGGAGGTGCAGGAGACATGGGCGCATGTGGACGGGATCTGGGCAGAATGGACAGCATTGGGGATGTAGAGGGTGCTCTGCGAGGGGGGGATAGTATTTATCTGGACAAGGGGCCCTCCGCCCTCCACAATGAGATACAAGAATTGGGTTCTGGTGTCGAAAGCACGGAGTTCGAGGGCGGCGAAGTGGCAGTCAAAGCCATCGTTGTTGGGGTCATGGACGTTGGGGACAGCATGGTCGAGTTTGTGGTGAGAGCATTTGCTGAACAAGGTGAGGGATGCCTGGGGGGCAAGCTGGGATGCCTCAGGCGTGGTGACGAGGGATGCACTCGAGAGGAGAGAGACGACATGGTGAGTGGGAGGAGAGGTCGAAGTCTTTGATGCTCGATGCGGTGATACACTATCCCAGGGCCTGTGCACAGTCAGGACGACCGAGGGCTGAGGGAGGCGAGGTCGGAGCGACGTCGCCGGTGCGGAGGGCGAGTACGGTCTCGAGTTCCCTTTGGTCGCGATCGTAACCAGTGCCGAGGAGAAGAGAGGGGAAAGAGCGTGTGGTGTCGAAGGTCGAAAGTCGCGGTAAAAGTCGCGCGACGAGTCGCTGTCGCTGTCGCAAATCAGTCGATCGGTGGTCGCTGTCGCAAGTCGCAATCGCAGTCGCTAGCTACACCCGACAGAGGACGATGTCGAGTCGCACTTGCTCGTCGGAGAAATGAGAGGTAAAGGGTGGGGGTCCAAGATTGTCTGCCCAAACGGCAACGAGTGGGGTTAAGTACATCGGTAACCGGTAGCTACACGCGACGCCCATAGCCTAGCCTGCCTCGCGGTGGCGAGCGATCACAAAACCAGCGTCGGAAACCCTCCGGAACTCCAGCGATCGGCGCGCGACCGCGACCGGATTGGGCGACCACCGTCGGCTTGTCTTGGCGGATCGCGATCGCTGTCGCGCAGTCGCGCGACTCGTCGGTTTCCGGTTGTCGCGACCCGTACCTGCTGCATAAGTAACCTTTCGTGAGGGACGATCTGCGACCAGTCGCGCGACGCGACGGAGAGAGCAACTGTGTGACTTAACTTGTGGCCCGCCGCCGTGCGACCGTAGGGACGGTCGGGGACAGGCCGAGTCGCGACACCGATCGTGGCCGAATACTTTTGGTACCCTTCGACGGCCTAGTCTTGGTGCGGCGGCATCGCACGTGCCCGGCTTCTTCGGCTCTCGTCGGTACCGGACCCGGTTAACAGGCCGGGCCGCCACCACGTGTGTCCGAATCGCGCAGCCCAGAGACGCCAACGAGCTGGCAGCCGCCGAGACGTCGGTCGAGTCACCTCAGTCGTCCGAATGGAGCAATTGCGTCGGGCTCCGCGGTCGGAAGCGTCGGGTGCGCATCACCTCCCCCTCACTGGGATCTCGACCGTCCTCGGTCGCCGCGAGGAAGCTGCGTGGTACTGGTGCCATCGCCGCGCGATCTTCTCTTCTCGGCCACTTGACAGACGGCGATCCTCGCTAGACGCGCTTCTCGCGCTTCTCGACGAAAACGGTAACCCTTCGACCCATCGCGCGACAAAAGACCGCCCCGAACTGGTGATCCCGCGACTCCAGGCGTGCGGTGGGGGTAGGCCCAGGATGCTGGCGCCGCCATCGCGCGTCACATAAGAGCCGTCGCCTGGTGGGTCTTCGTCCGTGCTCCCCTCCAACCTCGCCCCTCGGTTCTTCTTCCTCTCCTCGTCTCACCATCTCCCATGTCCGACCCCAAAGGCAAGTCCCGCGCCACCGGCGACGACACCTCCCAGGTCGCGCGCGACGGCGCCAAAGCCAACCTCGACATCCTCCTCGACTACTTGGACGGGAACCCCCCAGAGACCGACGACGACCGCGAGGCGGGACTCCAAAACGCGTCGGACAACCTGGTATGTCGTCTGTCGCTGTGTCCCTCCATGTTCAGGCTGACTTCGTTTTCTCGTCGCAGGACGCTTGGCTCGGTGCAGGAGCGGACGCCGACGCGGTCGCTGCCGTCGCCGACCGCGTTGTCTTGTCGTCCGCGGACTGGTTCAGCTCGGTCGCACACGCGTGGCCGTCCTGGCTCAGCCCCATCCTCCGGGAGGGATACCTGCGCCTGGCCGCCCGTCAGATCGCCGATGCCCAACGCGTCGCCCGGAAGGCCGACGTGATGGCCAAGGCGCGCGAGCGCGCCGCCAAAAAGGCCGCCCGCCAGGCCGCTCTTCCTCCCATGCCCGACGTCCTCGCCGGCGTCGCCGCCCCTCCTCCTCCTCCGTCCTCTGCTGCCAAGTCGCAGCACCCTTCCGCCGCCGTCGCCGTCACCACGTCCTCCCAGCACTCCTCCGCTGCCGTTGCCGCGACTCTTGCCCCGGTGTCGTCCGCGTCGCGCTCGGGCGCTGTCGCTGCCGACGCCGTCGCCGGCCAGGCTCCCGAGTCGCCATCCGCCGAGTCGCCACCGCCCCGCGTTCGCCCTCGCGTTCGCCGCAAGCGCGGCCTGGTGGATCGCAGCTCCGTGGAGTCGGCCGAAGTCGCCGGGGAGAAAGCCGCGCCGCCCAAGAAGACGCGCCGCGATCCAGAGGTCGCTGGTGCCGTCGTCGCACCGCCCGCGCTGGCGCGCCCCGCCCCCATCGAGCTCGGTTCCTCCGAAGACGAACCCCGTCGGCCCGAGATCCCCAAAGTCGAGCTGGGGAAGCGGAAGTCGGCAGCCGACACTCAACCGCGGCCCGCGTCGCCTCCTCGCCCAGACCCCGCGCTGTCGGCGGTAAGTGACTTGTCGCCGCTCTTTCCCCCTTTGTCGCTGCTGATCGCTGTCGCAGTGCGACCGCTGCTCCGGCTACGCCCAGATCGAGTGCGTCCTCCGGCGTGGGGAGGTTCGGTGCGAAAAATGTCGCAAGGACAAGAAGGGCTGCGAGTACGACTCGCAGCGGTACAGCGAGTGGTTTGACGACTCCAAGCTCAAGCGCAGTAAGTCGCCCAGCCCCTCCTATCGCCGCGACCGCTGACCTTGTTCCAGGTCGCATGGCCGTCCGCCTGTCGCTCCACCAAGTCGAGCGGGGCAACGCAAAGGGGTGGGAGCTCGCCGCTGATGGCTCCATCGTCGCGGTCGCTCCTCCGGACATCGAGGGCCCGGCCGTCGCCGACCCTCCCCCCAAGGCTCCAAAGCCCCGCAAGGCCAAGAAGCCGGCGCCCGCTGTCGCCGGCCCTCCTCCTGCCGCGGGTCCTTCCACGCGTCGCGCCGCGGCGGTCCCTGGGCCTGTTGCTGGTGCTGCGACCCATCGCGCCGGCGACGCTCTCCCTCCCGTCATCAGCCCCGAGACGCGTCGCATCCTCGACGCTCGTGTGCCTGTCGCGGTCCCTTCCTCGCGTGTCGCCCACGCTCCTCCCCCCGCCGCTGGTCCTTCGTCTCGCCCTGCCGCGCCGATCCCCGCCCATCCTCCTCGGCCGGCCTACGCCACGGGCTTCCGCATCCCCACGCTGACTATGCGCCTCCGTCGCCAACTCGCCGGGGAGGGCTTCCCTCTCCTCGCGTCCTCTGCCAACCGGCACGTCGCTGGCCTCGGCGGCGCGACCGCTGGACTGGGCGCCGACGACCTCGCCGGTGCTGGTCTGTCGGAGGACCGGCAGACGTACATCCGTGCCCTCCGAGCGGAGAACGCCTTCGTCGCGGGTCGCATTGAGGTCCTGCTGGAGCTCCAGCAGTACCTGCATGAGCTAGAGCTCATCGCGACTGGGAAGGAGTGGGGCGCCGACGACTACGAGGCCGACGACTACGACGAGCGCGAGCGCGAGCCCACTAGTCGGGGGGGCGATGACGACGACGACGATGACGCGTCATACGTCCCGTCGGAGGACGAGCAGGAGCCGGTCGTCCAGGCGCCTGTCGCGCAGGGGCCCGTCGCAGAGGCGCCAGTCGCAGAGGAGCCTGTCGCTGAGCCGTCGGAAGGCCAGGAGGACGCGTTGAATGGCGAAGGGGACGAGTAGGTGGAGTCCAGTCGCGCCGTGGTCGCACCACGTCGGACACTGATTTTCTTCCCAGTTTTCTTTCTTGGACTTGCATGTGTATGTAGGCGCGCTCTCTTCCCGTCTCGTCGCTAGTTTTCTTGCTGTATGTCGTATGTCGCCGTCGCTATCTCGGTCGCAGTATCGCAGTCGCTATCGCAGTGTCGCAGTCGTTATCGCAGTGTCGCAATCGCTGGTCGCAGTCGTCTTCGCTATCTTGTCGCCTGTAGCTTATATCCGTCAATAATAATATCTCTCCTTTGGTTCTAGACGCGTGAATGACAAAAGTATTTCCCCGAGGGAAAGGCTCAGCGTGGAATCCTTCATCGCCAGAAAACCCTCGCCATCGCGACAAAGCCACGATGGAAAATCGGTCGCAAAGGTGCGTCCGAGGTCGCAAAGAATATAAACGAAAGACTATGAAGTGGCGATTGGGGGGGGGTATGCGAAAGATGAAAAGAGCGCAATATGGAAGATATGGAAGCGGATCACAAATGAAAACCGATACTCAGCTCGACTAGTCCGTGTCGCCCACCCCGTCGCTGCCGTTCAGCGATATCGCATCGCCAGTCGGACGATCGTCCTCGACACCCGCGTCGTCGGCGTTCTTCATGTCCTCGAACCGCTTTTGCGAGATGTCGAGGAGCTTGTCGGCGCTGCCGATTGATTGTCGCGCGAGGTAGGGGAGGAGTCGGAAGGCCGCGACTGGTCGGTGAAAGACCGTCCCATCGAGTTCGCAGATGACGTACGCTCCCCCGCGGTTGCGGGTGAGGACGACAAGCGGCCCGAGGTATCGTGGTCGCATCTTGCGGTTGAGGGCCTTCTCGATCTGCGTGTGTCGGAGGAGGACAAGGTCGCCGCGTTTGAAGTCGAAGTCGCGGATGGTTGTCGCGTGGTCGCGCTCGAACTTGTACGCTGCTCGAAGTCGCGCTCGGTAGACGTCGGACTGGAGGTCGGCGATCTGGTCTTGCCGCTTCTGGAGCGCTGTCGCGCGCTGCGTGATGAGATCGGTCGTCGACAGGATCGAGTCGGGCGGTGGGAGCAGATAGGTTGCTTCTCCGATGTCGAATGGCAGGATCGGATGACAACCTGTAGCCGCGAAGTACGGTGAGCAGCCCATGCAACGTCGCGTAGTTACTCTTTCTGCCCAGAAGGCGAAATGAGCGACTTGCGACCACTTGGTCTCGTCGCCGTCGGCGGCCTTGAACAGAACCTGTCGCACGTCGAAGTGGGGTCGCTCGACAATGCCGTTCGCCCGCGAGTTGTAGCCGCTGATTCGGATATGTCGGAGGTGATACTTGCGCGCGAGGTAGCCAGCCGCTTTGACGAAAGCCGCGCCGTTGTCGGTGACGATCTCTGCGAGGCCACCCCAGCGACAGATGACGTCTTGGAACAGCCAGTCGCCGAGGGTCTTCTCGGTCTCGACGCGGAGCATGCGCCACTCCGGGTAGTGCGAGATCGCGCAGCGCGCCTGGACGATGTACTTGAAGCCGCCGGAGGCGGGCATGTGCATGGTGTCGATGTGGACTCGCGCGAACAGTGGTGCGGGTGTCGCGACCGTCGGCGGAATGAGGACCTGTCGCGTCTGTCTCGTCTGGCAGAGATGGCAAGTGCGAACATACCAAGTGACGTCCTCCCGAAGGGACGGCCACCAGAATCGCTCCGCGATGAACTGCAACGTCGCATAATTGCCGCGATGACCTATGTCGTCGTGTGCCTGTCGGAGGATCGCGAGTCGCTGGCCGAGGCCGACTACGAGCTTGTGTGCGCCGTGCGAGTCCTTTCGCCACAGTCGGTCGCCGTCGACGAAGTGCTGCTGGCAGTACTTGATAAACTGCGGGTACGCCTTGTCGGAGATGTCGCTCGGTTGTCGGAGGTCGCGGAGCCACCTCTTGACCTTGTCGAGTCGCTCGTTCGCTCGCCGAGTGAAGTCGGAAGTCGGAATGTCGCTCGACGTGGTCGCAGTGTCGCTTGTCGGTTCCTGGTCGGTCGGTCCCTCCCCCTCACTGAGATCTCGACCGTCCCCGGTCGGAGACGCGATCGTGAAAAGTTGCAGGGGAGAGGCGCGTTGTCGCGGTCGCGTCGGCAGCATCTGGTGCAGGAAGCCGTGGACTTTGTCGATCCAGTCCTCGAAGCCGTCGTCGTCGTCGCGCGGCTCGTCGCCCGGTTGTGATGGTCGCCGCGACAACCCGTCGGGCCCGTGCGACGTTCCAGGGACGTGCACTAGAGTGAAGTGGAACGTTAGTATCGCGACGATCCAATGGTTAATGCTAGCGCTCGGAGAAATGTCAGGGTTCTGGAGCATGCCCTGAATGTATCGCGCGTCGACCTCGACAACAAGGTTTCGAACACCGATCAAGTAGACCTTGAGGTTCCGCAGGGCGCGATAGAGGCCGTAGATCTCGAGCTTCGGTTGCGAGAATCGCGCCTCCCTGTCGTTGAGCGTTATTGATCCGAAGCGACTGTAGTACCGCTTGCGCGGGTCGTCGATGTCACACTGGCAGAGGTGGAAGCCGACCGTGATGTAGGAGGTATCGACGGCGAGGATGACGGCCGCGCCCGACTCGTAGTCGATCGCGCGGAGCGCCGGCGACTCGATGACCGCCTTCTTGAGGTCCTCCTGCGCACGGAGTTGCTCGTCGCCGAACTCGAAGGGGACGTCCTTCCGCGTGAGCTTCACGAGTGGCCAGGCGCGCTTCGCGAAGTTTCGAATGAAAAGTCGCAGGACGCCGACCGTGCCTATGAACGCGCGGATCTCCGATATGTTCCCGCACGGTCCCCAGTTGACGATGAGGGCGACGCGCGACTGTTCGGGTTGTCGCCCGATCGGAGTGCATCGCTGGCCGATGACGATGTTCTCGATGTCGATGGGCATCGACTTCGGCCCGGAGTAGGTGCCGCCGGCGTGGCTCATGCGTGTGACGATGCGATTCTGGTTGTCGAAGTGCTCCTTGACGAAGCGACGAACGCCGGGGTTGCGCGGGATGGTCTCGTACTTGCCGTCGCGGTCGCGATAGTCGGATTTCGGTCCCTTGCCGGGGACATCGTCGATATACGGTACTGTCCACTCCGGGATCTCGGGCTGCAAGATGTAAGTGACGTCGTCGTGGAAGATAGGTACCGAGTTACACCACCCCATCGGGAGGGTGCAGTGTCGCAACGCGCCGAACGGAGTCTGGAAGGTCGTGAGGTCGCGCGACGACTTTGCGATCAGTCGCTCGTCGTAGCCGACGTAGAGGTCGTACATCGAGCCGCACGGTCGCCCGCCGAACTGCTCGGCGAGATAGTCGGGCGTCGGAGTTACGCCCGAGTGCGCGATCGTGACCTTGTTGAGTGGCTCGAGGCTGTGGACGATGCGCGGCTTCCCGTCCTTTTTCACGACGCAGAACCAGCGACCGCGATACGACGAATTCGACGGCTCGTACACGCCGGCGGCGATCTTGCGCTTGATGATGTCGCAGACCTCCTTGTAGAGACCCGGCGGGATTGGGATGTTCTTCTGGACCCACGGCGTGTGCGGTACGACCGGAAAATCGACCGGTGGGAAGAACTCGGGTTTGAAGCAGCCGCGCTCCTCGTCGGTCCATGCGAACGCCTCGTTGTGGACGCACATGAAGTAGTGGAGGAGCTTGCGCTCTTCGGGCCAGAGAAAGTCGGGTCGCAGCTTCTTGTCGAGGGCCTCCATGCGTTCGCGGGTGTAGCGACCGGTCGGGACGAAGTCAGGGGGATGATCGGGGAGGATCGGCATGTTCGCGAGCGGGTCGCCGGTGATGTTGCACACGACACG
Organism: Sanguinoderma infundibulare; assembly: GCA_032821775.1. Lineage (NCBI taxonomy): Eukaryota > Fungi > Basidiomycota > Agaricomycetes > Polyporales > Polyporaceae > Sanguinoderma > Sanguinoderma infundibulare. Next base: position 373,736 of record JAVLRN010000014.1, on the reverse strand, counting down.
AAACTGTTCGGGGCACGAGCCTAGGACAGGTCGCACCTTGCGCGCGACCGGTTTGTACTTCTTCTTGGTGACGAGGCCTTTCGTAACGGGGTCGCGCGTAGTGAGGAAAACGTTCGCGGGGGTATCTTGCGATCGCGGCGCGAAGTAGCCGTGACCGTTTTTGGTCGGAAACGAGAATACGAAAGAAGGTGAGGAAGAACAGGGGCGCATAAAGGAGAGAGAGAGGGCGATGTCGAGAGAGGGAGACGGAGGAGGAACTGGAGACGCGAGGAGAGAGAAAGAGTCCGAGGTCGCAGTGGTCGGCGGTGTCGCCGGTGTCGCCACGCTTGTCGCACGACATTTTTCGCTAGTAGTTGTGAGATTAGTTGAGAAATAGACGGCCGCGCGATCGTGCAGTTGATCGCAGGCCGATAAATAGAGAGCTGGGATAGGAATAGAGTCGTCAGCGATGCGGGTATATGCAGAGATAATGGGGCCCCCTGGTGTGTCGTCGATGACGAGGGCGTAGTCGCCGTCGGGCGACCCGTCCTCAAACGGATTCGGCGCGCTTGCTGTCGATGCGAAACCGAAAGGTCGGCTGTCCTCGCGGTCGCGTCGGGATGGTCACGACTTGTCGCGTGTTCGGGCATTCGAGCGTGATCGTCTGGTCTTCATTGTTGAAGTTCTTGATGACGCTCCGCGTCAGGACGTCGAAGGGGCGACCGAGGAGCAAGTCGTAGGGCGCGTTGCGAATGACGTGAACCTGTAGGTAAAGCGTAATACCGCCGACGAGGAAGGGCACATTGCGAACAATACCTAGCGACGGGTCGACCGCGCCGTTCGCCGACTGCATATACAGCTGCACCGTCGGGTCGTAGGAGAGCGCCGCGTGGTGGCAGAGGCCCTCGGAGATCGAGACGATTTGCGCACCGCCATCCAAGGTTCCCTCGACGTCGATCTTACCATCGAGACAACCGACGATCGAGCGAAGCGCATACGACTCCTTTGCGACCACGAGCGGCTGCGGCTCTTGGCCGGGGCCGAGTCGCGAGAGGTAGACGTCGTACGGGTCGGGGACTACCAGCGCACCCGGCTCCAGGGGTTCGCCGCGACAGGACCGCGCAGTCGCGAGTTCGTCGTCGCTGGTCGCATCGGCGAAGGTGACTGTGCGCGGCTCGGTCGGTACGCGCTTTGGGGTGATTGCCTCGCGGAACTTGGCGCGCACGTCGGGAGCGATGCAGAGGAGCTCCTCGACAGAGAGCGTGATCGCCGGTGTCTTCATCGCGCGCGAGTAGACCTCGTCGATCAACTTGGGCTGGTAGACCGGGACCGTGTTGCGATACGCTGGATCGCGCTCTTTACCGCTCGCTGGTCGCGGTGTTGCGCCGACATTGGTCGTCCGTGGCGGCGCATAAGTCGCGTCGCGGGCTCCCGCGAACGGGTGCTCTGGCGCCGCTCCTTGTCGCGTGGCCGGGGTCGGTGGTCGCAGGATGGTGACCGGCCGTGCTGGCGCGGCCGCCACGGTTGCCCTGGTCGCGGCTGGGGCCGACGCCCTCATTCCGGAACCGCTGGCGGTCGCTACCGTGGGGCCCCCATCGGGAACCTCCTCGACTCTTGCTGCCGGTCGCGGTCGCCGGGGAACGGTCGTGATCTCAACTCCATCGAACTTCTCTCTTGCTTGTCGGAGGGCGAAGATCTCATGCTCGAGTTGGGCGATGCGGTCGCTGGTCGCGTCAGGCGTCGGGGCCGCCGGTGCGACCTGGAAGAGGAGCTGGCCTACAGGTGCCGTCGCGTTGCGCCGGTGCCACTCGTAGGCGCGGTTGCGCATAGTCAGGCCCGGTAGGTTGCGCGGTACGAATTGCCCATTAGGCAAGACAACCTTCCCATCGTTGTTCCGCGCAATGCGACCCGCGTTGATGTCCTCGTCGACGAACCGGCAGGTGCGAACCTGGCAGCCCGCGTCACCGCAGTAGTGGCAGAAGCCCATCGGCGGCGGTCGCCCGTAATCGGCACGCTGTGGTGGTCCCGCTGGTCCTGCCCCGGCACCATTGTCGCGTATTGCCTGCGCCATCATTCGGAAGAAAGGCTCGACATCTTCCAGCTTGATACCTGTCGCTGTCGGAGTCGCCGTCGCCGTCGCAACCGCTGGTGCTACCGGCGTCGCCGTCGCTGTCGTCGACGTCCCGTGAAGCACGAATCGTGCCGCCTCGAGGACGTCTCGGAGGGCGTAGGGGTCGTCGGGGTGGTGGTCGACGAACTTGATCTGAAGTCGCTGAGCCACCTGATCCCATAGGGGCGGTCGAATGCCACGCGCGAAGAGTCGCGACTGTTCCAGTACCGACAATCGCTGGTGCTGTATCAAATAGGTAGTCATAACGAGGAAGTCCCGATGAAAACTGGAGAGTTCACCGAGCGTCATGATCGGTGTCGCCGCGCGACCTGCGACCAGATTATCCACGTCGGCGACCGAGTACTTGCGAGCCTCATCCGCGCCGGGGTATAGCTCGGCCACGCTCGTCTTCCACTGTTCGAACGTGTACGCGTCCTCGTACGAGGGGAGCGACTCCCACAAATCGGCGACCTCGACCTCGAGATAACGAATCGCCCATCGTTTGCGTGGTCGGCCAGCGGCGACCTGGCACCTGTCGAAGAGCGCGTCGAGGTCTTGCCAAAAGCCACGCAAGGTTCTTGGTCGCTCGGGGTCGAATACCGGCGCAGTCGCGTGGTTGCGCGCGGGCATCGCGGGTGGCGGGTGCGCTGCTGGCTGCGGCGCTTGAAGATCGGGGGGATCCATCGCGAGCGACGAGAGTTCGCTGAGTGGTGTGAACGGGGAAACTTGTAGTGACGCTGTCGAGGGTGTCGCAGCGATATCCGGCGACGGCGGGAGGGGAACGTCTGTCCAGTAATCGGGCGAAGGAGGGAGTGGAACGTCTTCCCAGGGTTCTGGCGACGGTGGCAGGGGAAATTCGCCGGGAATCGCGCTCGGCATCGCGCGTCTCGCTCTAGACCTAACCGTCGTGGAAGATGTCGCGGACGAAGAGTCGGAAGAAGAGGGTCTGTTATCGAGTGCGTCGATACCGTGATCGAGGGCGCGAGAGAGGGAATAGAGTATGCGACTGTATCGGGCCTCGTCGCCGAGCTGAAGTCCAAGGTCGGTGACTCTATGCGCGCGAGCGACAAGTAGCTCGTGTGTGAGCGACGAACGCGAAGGAGTGGAAGGTGTCAGCGTGGCATTGTATGAGAGTTACGGGATCGCACCAAAGGCGGAGGCGAGATCTATACTCCCCCTCGCGGTGGGCTCCAAAATGATACACTATCCCAGGGCCTGTGCACAGTCAGGACGACCGAGGGCTGAGGGAGGCGAGGTCGGAGCGACGTCGCCGGTGCGGAGGGCGAGTACGGTCTCGAGTTCCCTTTGGTCGCGATCGTAACCAGTGCCGAGGAGAAGAGAGGGGAAAGAGCGTGTGGTGTCGAAGGTCGAAAGTCGCGGTAAAAGTCGCGCGACGAGTCGCTGTCGCTGTCGCAAATCAGTCGATCGGTGGTCGCTGTCGCAAGTCGCAATCGCAGTCGCTAGCTACACCCGACAGAGGACGATGTCGAGTCGCACTTGCTCGTCGGAGAAATGAGAGGTAAAGGGTGGGGGTCCAAGATTGTCTGCCCAAACGGCAACGAGTGGGGTTAAGTACATCGGTAACCGGTAGCTACACGCGACGCCCATAGCCTAGCCTGCCTCGCGGTGGCGAGCGATCACAAAACCAGCGTCGGAAACCCTCCGGAACTCCAGCGATCGGCGCGCGACCGCGACCGGATTGGGCGACCACCGTCGGCTTGTCTTGGCGGATCACGATCGCTGTCGCGCAGTCGCGCGACTCGTCGGTTTCCGGTTGTCGCGACCCGTACCTGCTGCATAAGTAACCTTTCGTGAGGGACGATCTGCGACCAGTCGCGCGACGCGACGGAGAGAGCAACTGTGTGACTTAACTTGTGGCCCGCCGCCGTGCGACCGTAGGGACGGTCGGGGACAGGCCGAGTCGCGACACCGATCGTGGCCGAATACTTTTGGTACCCTTCGACGGCCTAGTCTTGGTGCGGCGGCATCGCACGTGCCCGGCTTCTTCGGCTCTCGTCGGTACCGGACCCGGTTAACAGGCCGGGCCGCCACCACGTGTGTCCGAATCGCGCAGCCCAGAGACGCCAACGAGCCGGCAGCCGCCGAGACGTCGGTCGAGTCACCTCGGTCGTCCGAATGGAGCAATTGCGTCGGGCTCCGCGGTCGGAAGCGTCGGGTGCGCATCAGCGGTGGCACCACAGGCATGCCACCAAATTGAGCATCAAAGACTTCGACCTCTCCTCCCACTCGCCACATCGCCTCCTCATGCAGCACCCGCCCAATGTCCCTGGTGGGCTTGCTATCGGTTCCGGCTCCACCTCAAAGGAGTAGGAGGTGCAGGAGGAGAGTGAGGATGGTCCCCCATCAGGCAACATGTCAGGTCGTGGCAACCCTCATAAGTGCCATCATGTGTCCTCGTCCGTAAACCAACCCCGCAGTAACACGTCTGTGGCCGTGTCCGGTTCGTCTGGCGTGCCTCAGGCAGGCACACCTGGCCAGTCGCCACATGCTTGTCCAGGTCAAATTCCCCCCGGTGCTCCCCCAATCTCTATACCCGGCGTCCCACACCCCATGCCCCTCAAAAGCTCTCCTCGGCAAGGCGCTCAGGCCGTTCCGCCTCCAACAAGTCCTGGTTATGCTCAACCCCCGGCTCGATCCCAAGAACTTCCTTGAAGGTCCACTGTCATGGAATCCTGCCACTCACCTCTGCCAAATGCTCGCTCACCCCAGCATCGTGGTATATAGCTGGTCACCACAACTGATTGTATGCACGTTCCTGATCGTGATATGCTTCTCTTCAGGTCGCACCCAGTATTTGCGATGGTATCAGCGTGTGCTGCGCCCTCGAAGCCGGTTTTGACTGCTTGTATCAGAGGTCGGGTCCCCATCCATTAGCAGTCGATCTCCTCCAGCTGACCTGCTTATAGTGGCGCTGCGACGACTGCTTCTCGGCTCGGTCAACCTGACTTGGCGATTGCAACCCTGAACAACTTCGTCCAGGTACGCTTCGGCCATTCACCCACTTACATTGTTCGAAGCTCACCACATACAATCATCCTCAGAGTGCCCAAATGGTCTGCAGTCTCGATCCCACCATGCCAGTCATTGCCGACGCAGATACTGGGTGAGCATATTTTGCCCCCTACGCGTGTAATACACCCCAACTGACTCCTTTGTGCGTGTTCGACAGATTTGGTGGACCAGCGATGGTGGCCCGCATGGTGACCCAATATGCACGTGCAGCTTCCAGAGGCTATCCGCCTCCGCGAGCGAGCAGGGACCCCAACATGTATGCTCAGCACAGTGGCTACCCTGGTGCCCCTCCCCCTCAACCATATGCCGGCTTCGCGCACGACAGTTTGCCCCAAGCAGCTGTCAACCAGAACCCTTGGGCTGCACCGGGAGTACAGCATAGAGGGCAGTATGTGAGAAGATGACCTAAATGTGTTTGCAAATGGGTTGCTAGGCAGGATGACACACGGACCCTGCCATATGGACCAAGGCTTGCTCGTGTGTGCTGTTTCGCTCATGACTGGTTTTGTGTAGCCTGCTAACGAAGGGCGTGTATCTGATGTGCTGCTTTTGCTTCTCATTTTCTCGCTCTTCGACTTCTTGTATGAGTGTTAACATTTTGCCCGCTTCTTCCCCTAACGACATATTCTGATATCCTTAACCCCCTTCAATGTTATTTGCACCCCATGCTTCCCCTGTTCTTTTTCCTGAGTCCCAACATATGATATGATGTATGCTATCATTCTCGCCCCTTCTTGTGCCCAGTATGTGATTGATATTGTACCACGGCTGCACGTCTGAGTATCAGTGTCCCGAGCAGTGTGTCTGAGTGTCGTCGCTGTGCTTGTGTCCTGTTTGCGAACATTGCTACAAATCAAATTGCTGCAATGTATATAGTAGTGTGAAGTAGTGCAAAAGTAGTATAACTGCTGCTCCTGTCCATGCAATAGTGCATGTTATTGCTATCTTAAAGATCCCTCTGTATATTAGTGCAAATTAGATGCAATTAGTTCAAATTAGATCATTTTAGATTGACAATACCTCCATTAGATCATAGTTGTAGCTAATACATTGAATTAGGTTGGAAGGGTTTTCCTGATGCAGGGGAGCACAGTTGCTGACAAAACAGAGCCACAAGGAGACAGAGACAAGACCGGCTGATCAGGGTAGCTTGAATCATGCAGAGAGTTTGAGCGCGAGGGAAATGGGGCGGTTTTGAGTCCGAGGCCAAAACCAACAGACGTTGCAGCACAGGAGTGCATAGAGGATGGAACTGAGGGGATCATGGAGGAAGAGTCATGGAGGAAAGCTTGTGCAGCTGAGCTGGTGCTACAGCAAGAGAACGCGAGCTCCTGGTGGACCCAGTCAATGCAAGGGTTGTGGCATTGCAGCCAGTTGAGGCTGAGGATGATCGGGTAGGGAACTTCGACAACTCTGAGGGTGATATGTTCAGAGTGCAACTGGACAGAGAGAGAGGTGATTATGTCATACTCGATGAGGCCCGAAGCAATTGGGCGGTCGTCAACAGCATGGATCGAGACAGGGTGATCCTTGAGTTGATGGGGGAGACTGTGGTGGTTAGCTAACCACAACACAATACAGGAATTCACAGCACCACAGTCAACAAGTGCATATGTTTTTATCAGTTTTTTATGAGGGAAATGGAGCACGATGGACAGGAACAAATGATTCAGAGATGAGACATCAAGCAAGACATGAGACGAGAGACAGAACCGAGGCGCAAATGAAACAGAATGGAGCTGGAACTGTCCATCAAGAAACTGAACAGGAGCAGGAGGTGAAATGGAAACTGGAACTGAGATGGGAGACTCTGGCACATGGGCTGCAGTCCCCTGTGATGAGGGAGCCTCCGGGACTTTAGAGACACCCTTCAGGCTTTTTCCTTGAAGGGATCAGCCTTGGGGCCTGTGAGCGGACATGACCAGTTCGACCACTTGAGGCAGTCGCGAATCGTGTGCACATTCTTCTCGTCACCGCAGTAGAGACACAGACCTTTGCTTACACGTTGTGCACGCTCAGCATCGGAAAGCGGACCACGTGGGTGACAGCCTTGACGCATAGTGTCAATGTCCATAGGGACAGGACCATTTAGGTCAGACCCTGACTGAGGAGGACCTGAAGGTTGGGATGAAGACAACAAGTCAGCATGGTCATTTGACCACCAATTTGACGACCATTGGAAACCTCTGGCTCGATGGCTTCCAGAGGGTTTGTTCCTGTGCTTCTCGTTGTATTTGACGTCCTTTTCGAGTTCTCAGAGCTTGTTGTCGAGTTCAATGACAAGGGGAGCCCAATCGTCGAAGGTTCCTTTTTCGTCAATGAGCAGGAGGGCCTGGCAGAGCTCAGGCTTGAGTTTCTGTCGGAAAAGGACGATCTTCAACTGTTCAGACTAGTTGAGGTAGGCCATGCAGTCTTGGTATTCGTTTACTAGATCGGCAACAGAGCCTCTTTGGGTTAGTGACTCAGCATGGCACATGTATTTCGCGACTAGGTCAGTGGACTGGAACCGCACGATGAACACTTCACGGAACCCAATGTAATCATCCAACAAGTCAGGATCAGCATGAGTGGCAGCATTGAACCAGCTCAAAGCGCTGCCCTTGTCGAGATACATAGAGAAATATTCTACCTTGGTGCAGTCAGTCTGGAACGTGCCACCCTGAAGCCAGATGTTCATGTCGATGGTGCGAATGAAGTTTTCGATGTCATCAGCCTTTCCTTTGAAAAGGGGAGGCTCCCGGACTTTAACTGAGTGGGAACCGCCTCCAGAGCTGCCCGTAGGTAGACTCTGGAAAGTGTCAGCCACTTTCTCGAACAAATCGTGAGCCAATCCCATCACATGAGTATCACCGTTAGTGATCTGTGCATGGAGGGCATTGAGAGCCTTCATTTGGCTCTCTGTAAAGCTTCGGAGGGTATCTGCTTGCTTGTTCAAGCAGAGGATTGCTTGGAACAGCTCACCTAGAACTTCCTTATTTGTGGGAGCATGAGGATTTACAGGACCCGGTGGTGGGGCTCGTTGTCCCTGTGCCTGCTGTTGTTGCCACTGTCGAAAAAGCTCTTGTGCTTTTTTCTGAGCAAGCATGTCGAACTCTTTTTACATGAACAGCTGCTGAGGTTTGGGTTCAGATTTTGGTGGAGGCAGCGGAAGAACATTGCTGCCAGATTCCCAGGGGTCGAATGCCTGGTCAGCCATGTTGCCAAAAGGACTGGACTAGAGGCACAGAGGTATGCAACATAATAACATCACGGAGTGTTGCCAAAGAGCAGAGAGATGGAATGAACTGAGATGAAAAAACACAATGTAATAACATCATGGGGGAACAAAGATGAAAGGTGCAGCATAATAACGCGTGCGGGGGTGTGCTGGAGAGAGAGTTGCCTAGACAAGAGTTTGGGTGGAATCAAACTTGTAATGGAAATAACCCAAGGCAAGAGTGATGGACGCGAGCGAGGGAACTGAAGGAGGTTGAGACCCAAAACTAGTGTTGATTCCACCAGGCTACAGAGAGAGAACTACACAGTATTTATATGAGAGAGGTCAGGAGGTTACTAGTGGAGTGAACAAGCGGATGCCTTGCAGATAACAATCGAGACTGGATGGGAACAAGTGCAGATGAACAGAATGAACAGGACGAGTTGGAACTGATCTAATCTACCAAAACTGGCCGTGGGGCACGTGCAGAGGTATAGCCACTACAGCTAGGCTTTCAAAAAAGCATACCCTCGTCACTGCCAGTGATGCTTGTCCTTGCCATCTGCCTGGTTTTGTTTTTGTACCCATATCGTATTTGCTGTCTCGCTGTCCAATATCATTGTCACTCAGATCTGTGCAACACCCATACTAGTAGTTGCTCTCGTGAGGTGAACGATGATGCACTACATGATGGCCCTGAGTGAGGTACATCCATGATGCTGCGCTGGGGCAAGATGACCCCAGAGCCATCTACACAGACACTTGCAAGTGCACTGGTTTATTATACCAGCACCACTTGCAAGTGCGCGCTGATGGTGCCTGGAAGACTGGTGGCATGGCCCGCTGGTCGCCATCCCCTCCCTGTCCCCTCTCCTCTGGCCCTCCTCCTGTTCATAGGTAATGCCCTGTCATCAATTCATCCTGTATATACCGTATACCACCGTCAATGCTCATTGATCAGTTTTAAAAAATTTCCTATCACGGGGACTCAAACTAAGTACCATAGGACAATTACTAACAACCCATTATACCACTAAGCCATCAGTTCCTTATACCTAAAGGGAAAGAAAATGCCTATAACCCATACTTACAACACTTATGCTCCCGTCCACACTGATGCAAGTGGTCACTTGCATCAGCATGGTTTGGTAGAACACCCTCCCCCTGATGCAAATGTATTCTCCATCACCTTCAGCACGATGGCCTTCTCCTCAAAGCTGACACCCTTACCCGCATCCTATCTTGCAGTCACATCTGACATACATACGCATGACGCAGCCAAATGCACTGAAGAGGTTGCAGAGGTCGTTCTCCTGAGTGTCTTCGGAGATGTTCGTGACACGGAGAGCGGCCTTCCCAAAGCTCACAAACGTGAAGCCCTTACCCGCAGCCCATCTTGCAGTCACGTGTGATGGTTGCAGGCCGTGATTGTCGGGTGCCAAGGAAATGAGATCACCGACTGTGGCGTCATGCCAATGTTCTCGGACTGTCAAATATGGCATCATCAAAACAGTGTTGCCCACCTGCCGTTGGTTGTCTGCCCGCACCCCCTGGGTTGTCCGCCCGCCCCCCATCCTCTGTTCATCCGGCTGCAGTTCCCTGTCAGCTGCTGGGTGCACTCTGAATATCTATGCAACAAAGGTGGACGAATATCCGCACCATCCACCGCAAACTGAGTCTGGACGATCGTCCGATTATCGTGCGCGTCCAACCGCCACGTGACCATTGCCCTGGTCTCCCCCCACCCCATCACCGCCCATACCCCCCCGGATCTCTCTGCGCACACTTGCAAGTTGTGTCAGTTTAATAAACCAGCGCACTTGCAAGGGCGTGTGTAGACTCTACGACCCCAACGACCTTGCTGTACTCGAGCAGGTCCCCGCCGCTCTTCACGACGAGCTCTGCCTCATCCTCGCCCCCGTGCTCGATCCCGAGAAGCCTCTCCACGTTTGTCGACACGAGTGCAGTCGCCTATGGTTGCGAGATCGCCCTGCCCGCGTCTAGTGCAGCCTGTCGCATCGTAGGACATGCACATCAGTCCAGAGGGAGGGCGTGCGGGAAGAGGGTACGTACCCAGCCGGCGTCGAACGGGGGGTTCTGCGCCTTGTTTGCATCGCACATGCCCAGACTCGTGGTGACGTTGTGCTCGAGCGGCGCGAAGATCTGGCTCTGGGCCAACAGCGGCGGGCCGGGGAGTCTGCGGATTCACGTTCATGCTTCTGTCAGTGCCAGCATACCGGGTATAGACAAGGCAGAAAACACTCAATTCCGCAGCGCATCCCACTCCTTCGGAAACGGCCATGGCTCCGTGACACGTGAGGAAAACCAATATTTCTTGTGGCCAAAAATAGGGTGAAAAATGTTAATGAGAATGTCACATTTTGCCGAACATTATTCCCCATATAGAACTTGAAGTTTAAGAATTCTCCGAATGTTCGCCCAAACTTGACGTTCTGGGCCGCATTCCGAGGCCAACAAAATGTGATGGAGAATGTCACGTTCTATTGGCTGCAGAACATTGCGGAGAACATCGAGTTTTAATGAACATTCAAACTCAGAAAGCATTTAAAGTTCTCCGCTGAAGTGGTCAATAAACTTGAAGTTCTCATAAAACTCGGTAAATGTTGCTAAAAACTTCAAGTTTATTGACCATTTCAGCGGAGAACTTTGAGTGCTATCTGAGTTTAAATGTTCATTAAAACTCGACATTCTCCGCAATGTTCCGCAGCCAATAGAATGTGACATTCTCCGTCACATTTTGTTGGCCTCTGAATGCGGCCCGGAACGTCAAGTTTGGGCGAACATTCGGAGAATTCTTAAACTTCAAGTTCTATATGGGGAATAACGTTCGGCAAAACGTGACATTCTCATTAACATTTTTCACCCTATTTTTGGCCACAAGAAATATTGGTTTTCCTCGCGTGTGAGCAGCATGCCGACGACCTCGCGCTCAGTGAGCTTGAGGACAGTCTCGATGACATCTGCACTCTCCACCTCAACGACGAGCGGCGCCTCGCCCCGTCTGACCTTCGTGAACCACGCCCCGAGCTCCCCCTCCGTCTCATTCTCGTTCTTGTTGAGGAGGTGGCGGAGGGCGGCGACGTGCGTGCTCACGCCGGGCGACGCGCTGAGGTGGACGGCGACGTGCACGGCACACGCAATCTGGATGATTGCGCCAGGAGCGAGCTTGTGCGGGGATCCGAGCGATAACGCATCGTTGAGGCCTGAGAGGAACCCCCTGCTCCCTCTGCTTTGGGTTCGGGGAGATGACGGCAGTGGTGACCCCCGCACAGTACGCAGCACTGTTCCTGTGTTGCAGATGTACGTGTCAGCTCTCCTTTCGGTTTCACGCGGCGAAGGGGAGAAATGAGAAGACGCACTATGCATGCCTGGTGGCGAACTGCAGCCCATCCGCCGCGCGGGTGATCGCCCCCCTGCCCCCTACCACGACGGTCGGGACAGACTCGATGAGGGCCTCTGGGGCGTACCCGTGGTTGGACGACGGCTCGCCCTGGATCTCCTCAAGCCTGAGGTGCGAGCCGTACATCGTCAGCCCGGGTGACACCGCGCCGCCCTCGAGCTCGATTATAGCGACCTCGGCGTCGGCGTAGGTGGAGCGCACGCAGGTGCTCTTGGGCAGATCAACACACGCGACTCTGCTTGCGCGCACGACGAGGCACAGAAAGAAAGAGAGAGAATGCACTGTAGGCGGACTTCAGCGTGTCCGGGACGAGGTACGTCTCGCGCGCGTGGTGGAACGCAGCGATCGAGAACTTGAACTTGTTCGTGATCTAGGAACAGATTGAGCTTTGCCAAACAGCACATAACACGAGGTCGTCGAAGACGCACTCTAACTAGATCGTCCAGATCTATAGTCTTGCAGCAGTGAGTGTGGACCTGCTTCCCGTCAGCTGCGCTCAAGGTAAGCGACAGAGATATTGACTTCCACGCATCCCCGGAGGACGTCGACCAAGGCCTCCCACTGGAGGTCTTCCGGATATGCGCTGAGTCCGGCCCAGTCGCCATCAGAGGCCTTGGCGCAGTACTCGTCCTGGGCTTCCTTGATCTGGCGAGCCTTGTCATACCTAAACAAGACTGCTGGACTAGATGATGATAACGATGTAAAAACGGACGTACACCTGACGGAATGCCCATGAAGTGTCCATACGAGTGTCGAAGTATACCCTGTCTAGCTATCACAAGAACAATCAGTGAAAATCGACCTCGAGCGTACGAGTTTTACTCACCTGAGTTCTCTCCGCATGCCTGTCTTCCACTGTCATGAGCAATTGGTCAAACGAACAATGTCGTCCATTGACTCACTTCATTTGCCGGTACCGGAAGGATACCCGAGGATGTACACACTTCTCATACGGGTTCTCGAGCAGAAGCGACTCGGAGAGCGTTATGCCGTTGGCCGAAGCTTGATCACCGCCGCCTGCCCGCTGATGGCATTGGAAGACCCAGGAAGAACCAACGCGGTCTGGTTGCCACCAGCGCGTGGGTGGAAACGGATTGAGGGAAGGCTACGAACCGTAACGCTTCTGGAGGCGCTGAGCTTGTACGCGTCATCGAGCGTGTTGAGCGCGTCGAGAGCACGCAGCTACTGTGAAAATAACATATATATGTTCGTTCGGTACACTTCTAGTGTCATTGAAGGTGCACCGGAAGGACAGGACCTTTCCTGGAGTCGTCATCGACAGCATCTGATAGCACGGGAGCGGAATTCAGCCTGCTTAAGGATTCGTCAGCTAAGATCGTCTCGGTATACTGGTGATGTGCTTACATATGGCTATACATGTCAACGACGCTGTGGCAAATGAGCTAGACTAGCTGGACGAAAGGTTCAGGGCAACGCGAGGACTAACCCAGGTGACACCCATTATCCGTTTGCGTCGATGCGGTATACCGTTGTCCAAGAGGATGTCGAGTCAGTCCATGGACGACTTCAAGACCATTATTGTCGCCAGTCCGCACGACTTGAAGCGCTGGGCGGGCTTGCGAGTGTCTGAATCTGCTGGCACTGGGAGCGGGTGAGGAGACTTGATGGTGGTGAGTGCATGCCCTGGTGCACCGAGAAGAGGAGATGACCAGTCGCGGGAAGTCAGCGTGTGAGGGGGCGAGCGTAGGTGACGAGATGGGCCTGCCCTGTGAAACTGGGCCCGAGTGGGGAAAGTGATGCAGATTTGGGCCTTGATTTCGTCCGGGGCCGATGCGCATACAAGAACTCGCATGTGGTCGCTCGAGTCGACGAACCGGAAGAATGAGGGAGAGTCACGTGCATCACCACCCGTGGTCTGACAGCCGGAATCTGCCGGATTAATGTATGAGCGCTCCGGAAGGCATTCAGTTTTGATTTTGAGCGTAACAACCACTGTCGACGTTCCTTTGCCCGGTGCCGCCTGCTTGTCATTTCCATCTCGTCTCTGTATGCTCTTGACTATGGAGGAACATGCTGCTGTCCCAGAACGCCACCCGCAGCTGTAATTCTCCGACGGCAACGTCGTCCTCGCAGCCAAAGTCTCGTCGACCCACGGTGCCCACCCTAACTCCGAGCCCCACTCGCGCCCCCCCAGTATCAGCTCTACCGCGTCCACAGGCCTGTCTCATGACACAACTCGACCGTCTTCGCAAACATGTTCGACGGAGAGCTGTGTGACGACGTGCCTTTGGTGGAGATGATAGAAAACACGGCCGAGGCGCTGTCGGGCTTGCCCGCGTTCGTTTACAACCCAACGTACGGCTTCATCTGTATATGTTTTCGCCTGCATATTCAACTTCCAACAGCGAAGTAAGTGCTCCTCGCTGGGACCCAGACACACTCATCGTGACCGCTCTCACCATTCGCATCTCCGACAACTACCTCGTCGACGCCCTTCACCGACATCTCGTCCGCAAGGTCAAGGAAGACTGGCGGCTCACCCTCGAACGCTGGGACAGGCGTGAGGCCGAGATTGAGGTTATCAGGTTGGTCCGCTTTACTTCAGGTGCACCAGCTCCGTCAAGCTGACGCCTCGACTCGGACTTGCCCGCTCGCTAGTCGCGCCTCGAGGCCCCCGACCTCTTGCATCTTCTCCGTGGCACGAAGAAGCTCGCGCAGTATGTCAAGTACGTCCGGCGAGACGACGACACATTCACTGATATCTTAGCTTTGCAAACTTGCCTGCCGTGGTGGGAAGACGCTGAGGCTCTGATGCACGTGCGCGCGGATGTCGAGGTCGAGCGGAAGCCGGAGGAGTGCCCGTGCTACATCCTCTTGCGGCGCGTGTTCTCCTGCGTCTTCCCCGAGGTGTCTCTGGGTATGCGAGACTGGTTGAAGGCACTGGAGGCCTGCATCGATTACAAACATTGCCAGGATAAAACGGGGGGAGCGCCGGGAACGGTCTCTACCTCGATTGCAAAACTGGTCTGCGGTAGTGAGTCCATACACGCACGGAGAAGACTCATGAACCTTCTGGGAGGTGCGTCATCAGGTAGCGGCGCCCTTTAGATTGTGGAAGGCACTAGAGGACTGCCTTGATTACAACACGTTACCAGGGTTCGGGGGGAGTGCTGGGAACAGCTTGAGGCACGGCGCGAGCTATAGGTGAGGTTGCCGGGGTACTTCGAGGCGCGGAAGTCTGAGTAATTTGCCGGGCCATTAATACATTGAGGGTTGACGTCATACACAAATCGGTCGGGATGGGATTGGCTGAGATTCGAAGCTGGATATAGAAATAAACTAAGACAATCAATGTCCTTACCTCTGCAATGTCCTTACCTCTGAAGGGTACCATTATGCACGAACCAATCCTGCAGGGGGTGCAGTGACTTCGGCATAAACGTCTCCAAGCTCCGTTTGTGCGGGCCGTATGCTGTGCGTGTGTCGATTCGGATCCACGTGGACTGTGATCCAGAAAGACTAAGGTTAACGCTCAGCTCCCTCGAATCCGAGGACGCGTGGACGCTGGCAGGCCTGTGGCCGTCCTTTCGTACTCGACAGTCGCTTGCAGCGCAACTTCCATCCCATCGCCTTCGCCTAGCGACTCCCCTTTGGATCCAATCCTCCTCGTTGCTATATTGTCACACCATGCACGACATATACCTCTTTCGTGTCAGCCAGAGAGAAGACCAGTCCCTGTATCTCGAACGCAAGCCAAACGCGACCACTGGCGACGATTACATCGCGATCTCTCACGTATGGGGCACACCGGAGACAGTGCAGGACACAGTGGTCGACGGTCACCCTGGTGCGTGAATCAGACTTCACAGAAAGCGGGATCGAGCTCACCGGCCGGCCTTCACCGGTCACCAGGGGTTGTCAAGTTGAGTCCCGGAAAACGAGACATCCTCTCCATCCTCAGACGTCCCCACATCTGCGGCTCCGACTGGTTCTGGATGGACCTCTTCTGCATCGACCAGACCGAGTCCGCGACCATCACCATCTCAGACCAGCTCAGGTCGATCCCCGACGTCTACAAGTCGGCGCGCTGCGTCAAAGTGCTTCTGGAGCAGCCCATCTGCGCCGACTGGCATAAGATCATCGTGCACCTCCTTGACAGCGACAACTTGGACGAAGAGGCCATCCTGCACCAGGTCATACATCCCGGGTTAGACCACGCCAAGCTCTGCGGGCCGCACATGGTGTGCTTCGATCCCTGGTTCGAGAGGCTGTGGACGCGCCAGGAGGGCCTATATGGGAAGGTCCTAGACTTTGTGCCCCTGAACCTCATCCCATGCCCTCGCGAGCAGAATCAGTTTCATAGCGAATACCGGAAGTGGATGTCTGACAATTTTAGCCTGAAGACTGCGGCCGTCAGTGTGTTCCTGACAGATAAATGTGAGTATACGGGCGTCGTCCTCTCCGCATTCAATGGGTTAGTTGTGGACCTTATGTACCGGTGCGTCCGTCAGCAGAATGTTCTTGGCCTCGAGTTGTGCTGACAAACTGTGACATGGGCAGGCATCACCTCGACATGGCGAAGTACGGAGGCCGAAACCGTCCTGCTGCTGCATACGATCCACTTCGATCGGCATGGCAAAGTGGACGGGTGACGACCAAATCCCGCGACTACGTCCTAGCTGTCTTCCCCGACCTCCCGGGCTACATCCCTCCCCCCACTATGCGCACGATGACGTTCTCGGAACTGGTGGCTGATGCATTCAATCAGGCTCCCGTTCAACAACGTTATTGCATCGCATCGAAGGTCCTCGCTGGCATGATGAAAGACTCGGCGGCGATGTCCCTGAGCGAGAGCATGGCGCCGTGGATCGTCGAGGAGCCGAACAACGTCACCGAGGCATATGACAGCTTTACGGTCATCCTACTAGCACTGTTGCGGGCCTTCGTACCAGCTGCACAACAAAAGCTTTTCTGCGTGTGCAGGCAAGTCACGGTCGAGCATGTCCAACTCAGCCGTGCGGAGGTGCCGCGCATCGTCAAGCTGTGCATGGGGACAATGGACTACGAGCGTCAGCAGCGGTTGGGCTATACACACGATCTATATATGGGAATGCCGAGGGACCAAGTGCGCACGGAGCGGGGGCGCGTGCAAGAGTACCTTTGGATGGCGATAGGAAGAGGCGACGTCACGCAGGAGCGGGTACGCAGTGCATTTGAATCCTATGCACAAGACGTTCCGGACGACGTTTTCGGGGAGGGACTCGGGCGTTTCCTTGTTGCCATGATATGCTTAACGTCTATAACCACGGCAGATGTCATCCTTCGCCATGCCTCGCCCTGTATCCTCTCGACGCCTTTCGGCAAAATCCTCGCTGTGGTTCACCTGGAAGAGGGTGAAGCGCATCGTCAAACGCCGCAGGTGCTTGAGCTGCTTCGAGCACCATTGTCCCGCGATCAAGGTTTCCTGGTCGCGTCGCAGACCAGGACAGGTACCACCACCATGATTGGGAAGACCATCATCCCGTCGGAGACATTTGCGAAGGCCATATTGTTCGGGGGACTGGCGCGAGGAAGCTTGCGGGAGGTATTGGACTGATGGACTGCATCAAGGTTTACATTGTTCCCATGGGCAGGTTGTCTCACGGTATAACGATGCGAATACCCCCTACCCCTCAGAATCCGAACACAGTCTTGCCCTCCCTGAACCCCGTCTCCCTCAATCCGCTACCTTCTCGACCAGCCACAGCAGTCCACACAGTAGCAGCCCGATGCCTAGCTTCGCGCGACTCAAGTGTTCCTCCGTGACCTCCTTATCGAGCATAACACGATGTATATGACAATACATGATGAATGGTTTCAATACTAGTGATTGACACAAACGAGCATGATGGAAGTTGGAGCTCACGGGAAGGTCTCGGTGACAAGTTCTCGGTAAGGATGTGCGTGACCTTGAATCGCCCATGAGGATATCGCCCACCGGCACTGTGGTCTTTTTGCTAGAGGGTGAATGCAATGAGAGGCCGCCATGAGCACCACGGTCCTAACACAGCGGAGGACTGGATACCTATCGAGGAGCAGCGAGATCTTCGTGTTGTCAGACTTGGGAGTCAGAGAGGGCCATATCGATAACTTGCCAATGCGGGATGAGTGCGGTCCCACTAGCGACCAGGTTGATCTAACACGCCAAATGAGCCAGCCGGTCAAAGATGCCTGCTTCCCGGGCGGGGCGTGTGCGTTTCATGTTTAATGCAGGGCAAGCAGGAACCAGGTCAGGCCCGGACGCGAAGACAAGCGCGACCGTGTATCCAAGAGTCTTCGCTCGCCCAAGAGATACTGAGACCTGAAATGGCCACCCGGGTACCTTTGAGGGGTAACCAAGGTATTCGCGACGCGGAAGATGGCGGGAAGACATGCGGTGCGAAGCATCGCGTGCCCGCGTCAAGACGGAACAGAGCACGATCGCGAGTGTCCCGACCTGCCAAGTCCGATTTCAGTCAGGGAAGACTCGGACTAGAGCAGAAGACTTGAACGAGGGAAACAAGACCCGACTGGCATCGAAAGATGTATCAGGCGTAGCCATAGGTCACCAGCAGCCGGCGTATATTGTGACAAGCATCTGGGACTGGCGGGGGAAGGCGTGCAGGGAATGAAGAGCCCGCGCGCTGGTTTCGAACCTGAGAAAGGGCAAGCAACCGGTGTAGCCTGGTATAGCGCATGGCGGGATAAGAGCGGGTGGTCGTGGGCGGAAGATTGATATAGCATTCCGTCCCTTTTAGACCCCGTGATGGCGAGCGGATAGAACTTGAAGCCTCCCGCGACTCACGTTGCGGCACACCCAAGAGTGCGGAGCTTGGAGCTCGGAGTTCAGAGTGCGGATCGTAAGGAGGAACGTCCTGCGTACATACAGCGTACAACGCCGCGTTTGATAGAGCCAGAGAGCGGATATGATGGTGGCATGGGACAGTGTGAATTGACATCGCCGGGTGCGCGTGGTGGAATCGACCGCGTGCGACCTCCGACTCCGAGCAGCATCGCGATCGAAGCTTTCGCGAGCGGCAGGGAGGACGCAACGAGGACCGACTGCGAGCCGTCGGACTTGAGATGCGGGTTGCTCTGAACGAGACAGCATTCCACGGGCATCTGCCGCGAGGACCAGGGCGGAGCGCCAGCGGTGGAGTGGGCGAACGGCGACGGAGACACTTCGTGCCCGTAGCGTCCCGGAAGAAGTCAAACAGACGCAGACGCACTTCCTGTCCTTGATGTACATGCTCGCCCGCACGAGCTCCCGCGGCCAAGTCCGAAGGGAGCCTATGTCGTGATCACAAGCTAAACCCGCGCAGCTTTTACAGTAACGCCCGTTCTGTCTATGTTTAACGTAGGGACAACGTTTGCTTCGTTAGCGGGAACTTACCGTCGTTGACACACTCGCCGTTCCTTCTACGTATTCGCTGAAGACCCGGACGAGTGTCGGTCAGCACAGCGCTTGAACGACGCGTATACGACGTACCGAAATCGCTCAACCTTTTACCAACGAGGTCCATCACATCCGCCGAGGAATCTGGTCTCTGTGACTGCGTAGGTAGGTGGACGATGCCGAAGAGACGGAAACCGTAAACCTGGATCGCATGATGCCGGACCTTCGCCGGCAGGCGTGGTGTTGGCGGTTAAAGGTAAGCGTGCACGTCCGGGGTTGAGTGAATACGTACTGGGCAGGACGCATCTATATCCTACAATACGACCCGCCGCGCGCGTTTGCGTCCGGGAAGAGAGAAGGTTGGAGTGCTGACGTCGATGGTGATGACGCGCGCTGGACATGTGCCTTAAGTCCTCGTCTTCGGCCGAGTGGCAAAGCTGTTCGGAGTGGTCCCGGTCATCGAGTTTGGCCGTGATTCGTGGCGAAGGAGACCTCGGGGACTCAGCGAGCGGAACATGCGTGGGTGGCCGACAGGGACACACATCGCGAGTTGCTTCGAGGTCCGAGCCTGAGGACTGAGGACGCATGTGAGCAAGCGGTGGGAGAAGTTTTACAGATACCTGCTGATGGTCAGGGCATAGACGTCATGTACAGTGAGGCCGGTAGGGGTGTGAACGTACTTGCGTGCGCGGACCGGGTCATAAACACATGAACCTGCAAGGGGGAGAAGCTGCCGGGGTTGGTTGTGTGCGGCGGAGGTGGCGATTAGAATGGGCGGCGGCCAGTTGGAGGCTGGATGAGAAGTTGTTATGTAAATGTAATGAACGGCGTGCACGAGAAAGCGAACAAACATACCAACGCTGAAAGTCGGACGCCGTGTTGATTAGACGAGAGGAGGAAAGGCGGCAAAACTGCATTGCTCTCGAGCTTGCAAATAGGGCATAGTGTGACGGGAATGTAAATTCCGAGCTGTATGCTGTATGCGCCGCGTGGATCTTGACCATGTTGGGAATGACCTCGGACGGACGAGCATCCGTGAAGGCAGCGAAGGCAGAAGAGTGGAGAACGGTCCTGGAGTACTTACTAAGGTCAGGGTTGATCAGCTAGAGAGCGGAGATGTGCGTGAATCGAAAGATATCCGCAAGACGTAATTCAATCATCAGGAGAAAGCAAGGTCCAGATAGGCCCAGCTGAGAGTACTAAACACACGAGGGAGAATACAGCAACGGACTCCCGCCGGTCGAATCGCCCCAGCTGTCGTTGGCCGAGGGCGTCGGCAAGACCCGGCGACGGAAGCAAATGAGGACGGACGGTGCGGGATGAGTGGACAGTTGCCGGCGCAGCTGCCCATTCATCACACTCACTCCGAGTCCAACCCACATCCAACCGATCCGTTCAGATCGTCAGCGAGCTCGGCACGGGTCCGCCGTAGAGAAGAGCGCGCGCGGAGGTTCGACACAATGCCCTCTCTCACATGGGAGGCAGCAGCGGTGCGTCATGAATCAATGTACCAAGCTTCGACGTTCGTGGTCCCGGTCATCACCGAAGACAGATGCGCAAAGACGCATGACGGAGTTCTTATAGAGGCTAGGAAGGACGTATGAGGATAGGGTCCCTCAGCGCGGCAGACGCAGGAATGTGGGAGGGGTGCCGGCCGATGCGCGAAGGAACAAGGTCAGTCAAGGTCAGAATATCTTGCATATGGATGGTAAGGAACTTCTGCTCACCAAACGACACAGTACTTCCCTTTCTCCCCAAACCGTGTCCTAGCCACTCGTCCTCCGTGCTGTCTGTCACAGGTACAGCGCGATAGTCCACCAGGCTTGTGGTCGTTATATGGGACTACGGCTGCTTGCATTAGCGGGTGAGGAACTTGTCATACTGAGGGGTCAGGCGCGAGTGGAGTCGCAGGAAGAGGTTGGGAAGAGGTGGAAAAGGTGCATCTATAGGCTGCTGAGACCAGCGAAAATTGTGTTCTTGTCACTCGGGCGGCCCGCAGCGCCGGTCAGGCGCCGCCCTTGTTTCGGCGACGTCGTCAAACGATTTGCCCTCAACGTCGACGACAACGATTCCGTACCGTCAGTTTTGTCCAACTGGCGGCTCGGCTCCCATTCAACGTCTGGAAGGGAGGAGGATAATACCACCTCAGTATTCGTTATGAAAGGTGATTCGGATCATGTCCTGTGGCCCAGCGCTGATTGACCACAAAACAGTGACATCTTCTTGCGTTTCTCGAGCCTTGACCCCGCCTCCCTTGGTTTCGATCTCACCGCCACTCGACTCTCTCCAGACGACGCCGACTTCGTGCAAATGGACATCGCGGCTAGAAAGAACTCCGACGATGTCGATTACACCGAGCGCAACCTGCAGCCGAGCCAACTCGAAGGCCCGTTTATTTTCGAATACGCCCGAACCTCCTTCCGCGACTCTCTCGCCGCCGAGTGGCCGCGCTATGCGTCCCGAGCCATAGGGGGTCCTGTACGAGGATATATCGTGTAAACATCGACGTCCGGGACTCGTGCAGGTGAAGCTCGCCAAACGACTCGACGTGCAGCACCACGCTCGCACCGGTGGAGAGGGGGACGCGCAGCGCATGGCGGCATGCTCGCGCCATACCCTGAGAGCCGCACACTGCCCCGACGAAACACTGTCAGCCAGTGCAAGTCGTAAAGGAAGAGCAGTTCGTTCGTTCGTCATGGTAGTACAGACGTACCGGTGACGCATATGCGGCTCCTCCTCGCGCAGCACGCCTTGAAGGCCGGGCGACCCTGAACGGAGGGAGAGTTGACGAG
Organism: Sanguinoderma infundibulare; assembly: GCA_032821775.1. Lineage (NCBI taxonomy): Eukaryota > Fungi > Basidiomycota > Agaricomycetes > Polyporales > Polyporaceae > Sanguinoderma > Sanguinoderma infundibulare. The sequence continues at coordinate 351,830 of JAVLRN010000014.1, read as the reverse complement.
GGACGGCGGACGGCTCCCGCCGGGTTCGGTCGCTTCCGAGCAGTGGATCCAGTCAGCCTCGTTCCACGACTCGGACCTGGTCTGGCTGAGATCCACTTGGCTCGACGCGATTTTGCCAGTGACGAAGATCCGGATAGCGATTTCGAGGTCGTCGGATGGGGCGAGCTCGAGAGCCTTGAAGATCACCTCAGATATTCACTCGATGCGACCTGTCGCTGACAGGACAGCGCTCAATGCAGGACGTCAACACGAGCGGTCACCTCTACGCGACGTGAACTTGAACATACCCGGTTCGCAGATCGACCAGATCCACACAAACCTGCGACACCTACTCCTCCTCTCCTGCACGTCGCTCAGGACCCCAAGGAACGTCGACAGCGTGAACGTCACGCCCGAGCCGCCCGCGAGGAGCACGACTGTGTCGCCGTCGTCCATGTTCGGCGAGAAGCCGTACGGTCCGTGGACGAGCACCTTCACCATCTCGCCCGCACTGCGAGCCGCTTCGTGAAGCCCTCGCGGACGTTGATGAGGAAGACGAGCTCCTTCCAGAACAGCGTCGCGTCTGCATCTGCGTCTGCGACTGTGACAACCGCCGTGAATTTCTTCTCGGGCTCGTCGGCGGCTGTGGTGGGCGTCTTGACGCCGTCGAGATGGTAGCGGCTGTCGACGGAGGCGATCGTGAACGGGTGGGCTTCGAGAGGTTGTCGGCGAGGGTGGGCATGGTGAGGAGCGCGGTCTGACCGGTGACGGTGAATGTCGGCCGCATCGCTATGTCACGATTTCGCTGAGCACAGTCAGCTATCCGAGTCGAACAATCTGTACACTTACTTTGGAGGATGTGTACCAAGATGTCTGGTCCGCGTTTGTTATGCGTAGGACATTGTGACGCGGATAAACGCGCCGGGAGACGGAGCGAAGAGCGTAGTGTCGGTCCACTTGTCGTACTTCGAAAAGAACAGAGGCTTCGAGTCATAGCGAAGGATGTCGTCCTTATGGAGGGAGTTGTCAACAAGAAACCTGGGGCCGCTGAGCAGCGCCTGCCCCCAAGCGAAGATCGACGCGTCCTCCGATCGCTTCATGATCTCCTCCTGAAGCCGCTGGAACGCGTTACTCCCTTCACCATACAACGCGGACATGAAGATCCCGAAGATGCCCATCAGACTGTAGGCCTCGTCCTCGAGACGCGTCGTCTCGCGACCGGCGACCCAGGACATCCGAGCGGCGATGTAGTCGCAGAATCGGCGGATTTTGTCGAAAACGCGGTCGCCGGACGCGGCGCACTGGGCGCAAAGAGCTCGGAGGTCCTGAAATGTTTGTTCCGAGTCGTCCTAGCGGTGAGAGAGGATGGCGTAACCCCCGGTACTTTTTCAAGACCGAGGAAGAAGCGTAGTTCCGCACGAGCGGTGTCGAGCAGCCACATATCCGGACCACGTATATTCCTAAGAGGCATCAGGGATCAATGGTCCATGACTCCGAGGTGCAGATTACGTACCCAATCGAGCGGCTTAGGTGAAACGATAGGTACGCGCCTGGAAACACTCACGATCGAACGTCTCGAAATTGGCGTTCAATGTGACCGAAGCACGAGCTGCAGCGACCCTTATGAACTGAATGAAGACCCTGTTGCCGAAGCAAACGTACGTGTGATAAGCTACAGGGATAATATAAGTTCTCGCCGCAGGCAAGCGAAATACATATGTACTCACCCTAAACAGGAGGAAAGAAGGGCGGGGGACCGCAAGCCTTGCAGAACTCCAAGGCTTGAACATGACGGGCAACTATACGATCGGTGTCCCCATGGCAGCTCCTTGACACTCGTTCATCGATGGCTGGAGATCCAAAGACATCTCATCGAATTTCATTGGTACGCAACGGAAACCAAGGCACCTGTCGCGGGAGGAAATGGCGGGTCGGTAGGGGGACGTAGAATGGCAGGAATGAACCCTTCGCGGTCCTCCACGAGCCCATCCATGGCGACGGCGCGTGTATGGAGTTTGTGAGAATCCTGGATCCGCAAATTCCGAGGGTTGCGTCGGCAACTGCGGCGCTGACGACTGCAATGTACGGTTGCGGTGCGCGAGTCGTGCTAGAGATAATAGAGGGGGCGATGGTAGGCAAATGAGTCGAGGAGTGCACTTACCCCTTTACACTCCAGCGATCCGTGCGGCAGGTGGCAAGAATGACGTCTCGCACCACGCCGTTCTACCAGCCATCTGCCCCATGGTCGCATTTCCACCTTTTATGACACCATAAGCTTGGCACTTACTTGCGTCACACGATGAACAAAAGATTCGTAGCAAGACCGTTGACGAAGGAAACTAGACGTGCAGAGGAAGAAGGTCAGGCAGCACAAGAGGATGCCTGTGTCTGTGATATTGTACAAAACGAGAATGATGCAAAGCGATAATGAATCTGGAACACAGTATTGAAAACGACAACACGTCCCCTAATATTGGTGGGCAGCATCAGAACACTAGCACAGATCTGTGGCGGATACGCGCACGACTCACCTCCAGTCGGTCATCGAGGTACCACTTCGGCTCGACATCCGGATAACCCATATCGTCCAGCAAGTCGCCAATCTGCTCCCACATCTCCTTCGTGACACGAGGGATTTCGCGGTTGTGGAAGAAGGTGAGGATGGGTGTCGAGTTCCCCCACACCGGACGGAGATGCATGGTGAGTGTCGACCGGTCCTCGAACCACTTGACCAGCCTTGGCCACGTCCTGTACATGTCGAAGTCTCCGGGCTTGACGTCCAGGTAACGGTACTTCATGTAGACGTCGACTCCGATGCGTTGGGAATGCGCGAACACCACCTCCGCAAAGAACGGTACTCCATACCAACATAGAGGGAGTTTCCTGGGGTCGTCGGTGTCGACATCGAGGGGGTCGAGCCAGGGCGGAATGACGGGGGTTGGAAGTGCATCCCTGATGACTCTTCTATTGTACTGGTCATCAGGGGCTGTAACACGCAAAGAAAAAGAAAAAGAAAACGTACACCCCAGATAAACTTGCGCAAGGGCAGCTTTGGTGGATCTGAATCGGGGGATCGTTGTGCATCAGGTGCAGATTCGGGACCGTGAGGAACGGGATTCGAGGCCAAATCCTCGCTGAGAGCAGAAGGAAGGTCTGGAAGAGGCAATGGGTTTGGCTCAGAGATCTCATCCATTACAACAAAGGGAAGCGTTGAGCAGAGAGACGACAGCGGTGGTGGGGCAGAGTACACCAAGTAGTGGTCGGCCCAAGTGGTCACGGAGGCTGAAGAAGCGGAGGAGGTCAGATTCGGTCAAATTCAGAGTTTTCAACGTCGGGCCGGTCCGCGAAGCCGCTCTCCAAATCGGGTCAAGCGCCTCCCGACGCTTCCCGACGACACCGCTTTTCAAGTTTTCCACAACGACAGCTGCGTCGTACTCCGTCCTAATACTTCTACGTCACAAAGCTTACTGTGTATTCGGCTACCGTTTAGGACAGGCTTCTGCTCCACTGCGACCTGAGAAGAACGGCGGCGGCTCGGACGGACATGCTGCCTTGGCACTCGGCTCGACGCAAAGCGGATGCGTTGTCCGGTCCAACATACATAAAACTCTGTATCCTATTGGCGCAAGTGCTCTCGGGAATTCGTGGTGCTCGTGAGTACTAGTACTTCGGTCCCTTCTGGGCAAATTACCATGACAGAAAATCCCTCCGCAGCGGCGAGTCGCTTCCAACGAGGGTGCCTGTGCTTTAGACCATGTCTAGGAAGGGGTCTATCAGAGCCTCCGGTCGAGGACCACCCTTATTGTGAAGGGATTTCTGTCCGCTGCAAAGACGTATACTACAGTCGTCGCGTCGGAGGGCATGATATGCTCATCTACTGTGAGCCAGCACAGAGCGCCAATGAATGCGATCTGTGTCCGGCCAGAGCGACTGCCGACACAGACAATGGGGGATGTCGCTTACAGGAACAGCTCAGACGTGCGAAGGTCCATTTCTAGTCCTTCTTGTTTCCGGCGTGCGGTCATCATGTTTGGCCGTGGTGTTCGGACAAAGGAAGCCCAGGATGTGGGCGCAGCTGCAGCCATGCCATAGGCCCGGATGATTAGTTCTCGCTGCACCACCGCCTGTTCCTTGAACTGGAAGGATACTCTTTTAGCACCCTGTGCTATTACTCAGCTCATATTCTGCGTGGCCGTCAGTGGCACGAAATAAATGATACGGCTGTGTCACGGCCTTGCGCTTTACCATGAGACAAAGGTTGGAACATTTGCATGGCGTTTTCGCCCAGAGTCCAGGACAGGTTGTCACGCCGTGCGACTCGGGCTGTGTCGTGCTAGACGAAGGCGCACTGGCCGGAAAGTAGGGCATCTCCACAGGCTAGCTCGAGAATATTTTGCCATAGAAACACTCAAAGATCAATCCAAGGAAGGCTGGCCAACTGAGTGGCACTGGGCAGTGAGAACCTCCACATCCTCGAACGTCACCAGGGCTGTGGAGCAGCCAGAGGGAAGGATAGCGGCTGATAGTGGTCAGGTCGGTCAGGAGGCCGGACAGGACAAACATCTGCAGACACGCGCGGAGTGTCAGCGGCCTATAATGGGAAGCGTAGCGCAAGCAAGGCTGTCCGAAATTGCCATGTCCGGCAGGACATGCGACGGTCATTGCGTCCGCAGGAGCCCGGTTGTTTGGTTCTCATTGTGACAAGCTTTGGACGGCCAAGCGCAATTCGTGCTAGTCCATAGAACAATCGGGAGGCAACGGAGCCGGGATGGACACCTATAAAGCGGGGTCGTTTAGCGCTTTGCCACATCCCTCCCTCCCTCCGGACTCTGCTACTCCTCCGAAGTCACTCTACCCATACTCCCTCCTGACCATACGATGGCACCCATTCGCAAGTCGGATTCCTTGTATTTGCATTATCCCGCTCGGAAGGCTGTGGTATTCCACAAAACGGATTCCAGGGTGAACCCAGACATACGGGTAAGTCATGGAGTCCGTCAACAGTCTGCTTGCGTCCACCGACACCTCGTTGCCGTACCCAGGTGTGTTGCACTTTTCCAAACTGCGAGGAGTCCGTCGGCCGCCCTGGCGACGATTACAGGCGTCATCTGGGGGTCCACACCGAGTGGTGCGTAACCACTGTCACTCTCCCCCGCCATCTTGGCTGATTAGAGCGTCTAGCGAGTTCCTCTGCGACAAACCGGGCTGCGCGGAAGCGGGCGTCGGCTTCCGCCAGCTGAGCAACAAAAAGGATCACATGGAGAAAGTCCAGTAAGTGTCAGGTTGGGTCTTTCTCGTCTGTGGACGGTCGCTCACGCTGCGCGCTCATTCAGCGGTGCTCACAACAAGTATGAATGCCTTCGGACGTGGGTCAAGCCAGACGGGACGATTGGGACCTGTTCGGCGCGATACGCCTATCGCGGGAGTCTCAAGCGGCACCAAACCGAAATGCACGAGGGCCACAAGATTACAGCGGTTGGACAGCGTCGTAGTTTCCCGCGCGAGAAGCATGTGTTCCTGTTCTTTCCGGACGACGTCGAGGATAACGTGGAGGCCGAGAGGGCATACATGGAGAAGCTGTTTCTGGACCCGGAGTCGACGCTGGCGACGCAGCTTGCAGAGTTAGGCGTGCCGTATCCATCGGGCGACTTTCCTCTCCCAAGCACCGAAAAAGTCTCCACCCGGACCGCCCGCCGGCCTACGCTCGCGCGTAAGAAGAGGAGCCAGCCGAGGAAGCCTGCTGTGAAGGGTGTGGTTGACCCCGAGGAGGAGGACGAGTTCGACAACTCCTTGGATGCGTTCGGCGCGACCTACCCCTCGTCCGCCTGCCCGCGGCTCCCCGCGCTGGACGTGAACTCGCTCATTAATGGTCAGCGCGGCGTCCAGACCCCATCCGAGGGCTCGCCCTTCCCCCTGCGCTTCCAAGCGGTCACCTCATTACAAGCGAGCCCGATGCCGGAGATGACGACACCGGACTTGTGGTCGGCCACGCCAGAGTCCGCGAGCATTGGGCAGGACATCACCTTGTACGACGGTCTCCTCTTCCTTTCGCTACCGCCATCACCACCACCGTCTTCATTCCCTATTGTGTTTGACGGCATGATCGACCCGAGCAAGGTCACGCTCCGCGACCCTAGTCAGGCGTGCGCAGAGCGGTGGATGGCGACGAGGGACCAATGGTCGGCCGCACCCGAGCCCAAGCGCGTGAGCAGGGGGCCGGACTTCTCGTTCGACGATGCTCTCTTCTCCCCGCTCCCCCCGCCCTCGCAGCCACTGCCCTCACGGCCTGTTGTGGTCAACGGGACGATCGACCCGAGCGCGCTCATGCTCCCCGTCCCTCCGTCAAATACGGACGAGCAGACGAACATGGTGAACGCGGGGCTGGGATTGCGCCCCGCCTATTACACCCCGAGTCCGGCCATGTTGTCGGCCGAGCTCAACGAGTACAACGCAATCCTGGCAATCCTGGGCTTGTGATCGGTGCCCTTTCTCGTCTTCGGCTCCTTTCACCATCTCCGTCTCGATTTCATCCTTCTCCTGTCTCGTCCATCTTCTTCTCTCCTCCTCTATTTTGTTGTCATGCTTATCATCACTTGCATCGACATCGTCGAAAATCTCATTGTATCATATCGCATATCATTATTGGCATCACGGACTAGTACCCCTTTACTGTACCTCTTAGACCCTGGATATCCTCGCATTTCGGCACGCGCTTTATCACGCCTTGTATTTCTAGCGTCACATTCGCTATTGTTTCTCTGTCATCCCCATGTTCAGTGTGGCTGCCTTTCTTCGCGTCCTTACATAGATATGAGATGCACAGCTCAGACATGGACGCCGTGGTTATGGGTCGTTCTCGGAATCCGTCACATCCACAGACCCCACATCATGGACCTTATACCACGTCGGGTCTGCATCGTTATACCCTTGCATCGTTATACCCTTCTTAAATTATGACACCCCCACTCTCACGTTCCATTTGTATCGCTCGCATTCCTACTTTGTTCTCTGTTTCCGCCGTAGCTTCGCTTTAGACTTCAATGGTTATGATACCAATCGCGTGTTGCACGTGCGAGTCGTACCTTGGCTGTACTATTAGTGATAGGGCAGTCTATGACAGACATTGTGTGTCCTTCTCGAGACTCATTTGCTCGTAGAGGGGTGCATATGAATCGGCGCTCCCATTTCCCGACCCTGAGAAAGAGGTTCAATTTGAAAGCATTTACATCAGGGTAGAGTTATCATGCGCTGTTTGACTCACGCAGACGATGCGCTCACTCTTCCCATACAGTTTTATTATGCGACCGAGTTCGATTTCCAGGTTTGGCAAGTTGCCAACCGTCATCGACGGTGAGTAAAATCTTTATCTCGATCGCGCGCCTATCATGACGGACACGCGCCGAATTTTGGCTACCAGCGCTTGCAACTCGTCACCTTCAACGAGCCTTAATACGTAGCCTACTCGACGCAGACTAAAACGAAGACAAGGCGGAACGCAACACACCTGTGCTACGTTCACTATGCAGACGTCGAACCAGACGCGGAGGGAGAGGGACGCTCTCGCCAACTTCAGCTCACCGTTCTTTGGGTAGGCACGAAGCAAGTTGCAACTGAATGTCAGTCTTTTGCATGTCAGACAATGTCAGAAGCTGGCAGTTGAACCTTCGTTATTTACTGCCTCGCTTCGGTAAGTACGTTAGGATTGAGGTCGACTCTATTCAATTAATCTAACAATACTTACACATAGGGGCGCTGGCGTGCATCAATTGCCTGAGTCGAATCGACAATCTGTGGCAGCCACACACTGATGTTCACATGTAAGTGACTCACTTGAGACCACTTACGTAGCTCACTCCATGCAGTCGCTTTCGCGGTGACCCGCAACTTCCACACCACTTCTTGATGTGCAGGCCGGTCTCGATGAGCTGCTTTACCTAGGGGACCTTGCCCTGCTGGCGGGCACCACGACTGAAAACCAACAGCTATGTATGTTGCCTTTTCCATACACTAGAACCCATGCATTAATCTCGATGTAGGTCACCATCGGGCCCCTTTAGCGGAACGCCAGCTCGCCGAGGAGGACAGGACATTCCCGCATACCGAAGTTCAGGAATAGTGCGTGTCGAGAATCACTGCGCATCGGAGTGGCATTCAGTCCCTTTGCCAGATATGTAGTCCTGCCGCTACTAGCGAGGCTGTCTACGAAGCCAAATCCAACATTCGCGCGCTCCGCTCCGTTTACAACGACGCAGCACCCATCCACCAGTACCTCCCATGGAGATCTTCGCCAACTTGCACCCGACCGCGATGCGCAGATACAGCCTGCCCGTTCTGCGCGTCTGTCCGTGCTGGAGGAGGCTCGTCCTCAAGACGCCTCAGTTCTGGGCGAACCTCCTCGGCTTGCCGATCTGGGCTTCGTGGAACAGGAAATGGCACATGCCTCGCTTCAAGGTAGCAATCTCGCGATCGGCACCCCGGAGCCTTGCCTTGCGTATCTCGCACTTTTAGCCTGATCTCGTGGACGACTTGGCGCTTCATTCCAACCGTGTCTCCTCTGTCAGTGTCGCGCGCTATATACGAGGACATAGTCGGAATTAAAGAGCTCCTAAAACAACATCTGCCTCGCCTCAAGGATCTCGCAATCCTCAACTGCAGCCCACCATATCCACTTCGAGGACACCTTGTTTTGACCTTGGATTTCCCTCCAATCCTGTACTCCACGCGCTCCGTCTTCACCGCACAGATCTCATGCTTCCCGTCACGTCCTACACCTCACGACGTCACCTCAAACTCGTGTCCTCCGTCGTTTGCATACTGCCCATCTCCCGATACGGCACCCCATTGCGGCTGGCCCACGATGCTCTTGAATACTTCCCGAACTTGGAGACCTTGCACGTAGTCTACAGCCTGTTCCGGTGCAACGAATGCGGACAATGCACCTGCCCAAGACCAGCTCTGACGAAGACTGCCCATCTCTTTCGGCTGTGCCGCCTCGAGATGCAGGAGAAGGCCGGATACATCCCGCTCTTCCTATCCCGTCTCTCCTTCCCCCCGACGACCTCCCTCGTGCTCGAGCCGAGTCAAGTACACCAGCAAAGGGATCCCCGCTCCAATCTTTCCGAGCCTCGGCCTCTTTCGCCCAACGCCGCACGCCGAGCTCAGGCTCGACATCGCCTTGAGCTCCCAGACCCATAACCACCGGGCGACGCGGTGGGAGGCATACGGCGAGAGCGCGCGTCCCGTCCGCATCTTGCTCGCCACGGACGAGCTCGACACCGTCTCGAGGTTCACGCACAAGCTCGCGCACGCCCTAGCGCCCGCGCGCCGTGTCACCTGCGTCGCGGGCAAGGCGCGCCCCTCGTCAGATGCAGACCAGAAGGGATACTGGACAACGCTTCTGTGCGACCTCCCGCAGCCCCTTCGCCTCTCGTGCGCGGAGCATCAGACCACGCAAGACGCCATGCCCGTCCTCGGAAAGCGGTTGCTAACAAACGGCGCGTTCCCGTGTCCGGACTTGGAGGACCTCACGCTGGCGTGCGACTTCGGCTTGGTTTCAGATACCCCAGTCACCTTCTGATGCTGCGACGGTCGCAAAAAGCCTGCAGCGCGGCGACGAGGCAAGAGCTGCGTGGGGCGAGTGCTGTTAAACGCTCGAAACGACGCTCGAGGACAGCCTGCTGGCCATTGTAAGCCTGTCCGGAAGCTATCTGTCGTCATGCGTGGGCTGGAGGCGGCGGCAGGCGTGGAGGACGGGGAGGTCGCATTCGTGGAACGGTGGTTGCGCGATGGGGTGGGTCAGCTGGTTCAAGAGGTTGTTGTCGCTGGCAAGACTGACTGACGTACGTCCTCACGTTTTTCGTGTGCGCCGACTCACTGAAGCTAACGCTGCTCGACTTCTCGCAGGGAACGTACAGGCTTGGGCTCGTCGATACGAGGACGGTGAAAAAGGGCGTGGGGTAGAAAGTTTCATTTGCCTCCGCCCGTATTGCCGGCGGGCGGGGACGTATGGAGATATGGTCCCTCAGCGCGGCTGACGCAGGAAGGTGGGAGGGGTGCGGGCTAATGCGCGAAGAAACAAGGTCGTCGCTCGCCTGAAGGGTCAAGGTCAGAATATCTTGCATACGGATGATAAGGAACTTCTACTCACCAAACGAACGACACAGTACTTCACTTCCTCCCCGTACTTCTTGGACACTGTTTGCGTGGTCCTAGCCGCTCGTCCTCCGTGCTGTCTGTCACAGGTACGGCGCGATAGTCCACCGAGCTCGGTCGTTATATGGGACTACGGCTACTTGCATTAGCGGGTGAGGAAAGTCATATTGACGGGTCGGGCGCGAGTGGGGTCGCAGGAAGAGTTGGGAAGAGGTGGAAAAGGCGCATAGGCGGCTGAGACTGCCGAAAATTGTCTTGTCACTCGGGCGGCCCGAAGCGCCGGCCAGGCGCCGCCCTTGTTTCAGCGACGTCGTCAAACGATTTGTCCTCAACGTCCACCACAACGATCCCGTTCCGTCAGTTTTTTCCAACTGGCGGCTCGGCTCCCATTCAACGTCTGGAAGGGAGGAGGATAATACCACCTCAGTATTCGTTATGAAAGGTGATTCGGATCATGCTCTGCGTGGCCCAGCGCTGATTGACCACAAAACAGTATGCGGCCATGTCACGGATCTCGGGTTTTCCTCACGGATTGTCGACAACGACAGAGTTATTGCAACCTTGCTTGACGGCCTGGCCGAGGCTCCCGCAAACAACGAGTGCTGGGCTGTGCGCGCACGCGGCCCGACGGGGTCACGTGTGGGAGCGAGCCTCGGGAAGACAGTGTCGGGGCAGCGAGCAACGGGGAGCACTGGTAGGAGAGTAGGATGGTTCGTACAGAGCCTGTCTCAAGCCTATACGTGTATTGATAAACTCGAAGAACAATTTAGGGATCCATGGTCGACCGAGTGGTTCATGGCTGTGGACACCGTCCACAACAGTTGCTAGGGCGGGGTGGCGCTCGCAGTTGGGATAGAGGTCAGGGCACGGGACGGGACAAACATCTGCATACATGTGCGGAGGAGGAATCGCCTGGAATGGTAAGGGCGGGGGGAGGAACAAACAAACTAACACATACAACACCAGCAAACAACGCTGGTCGCAATTATCATGTGCGGCAGGACACGGTGGGTGCACAGGGTGTGGTTGTTTGGTTGTGATTGTGACCTGCTATAGATGGCGAAAAGCAATCCCGCTCGTCCAGAGGGCAATCGAGAGGCAATTGGTGCCAGGATGGACAGGTATAAAGGAGGGGCCGCCTTGGCTCCTGGAACTCAACCCCGACCTTGCAGAGTCGCCTTTCCTCGCCCCACAACATCGCTCCCTCACTCCCGATCACATCGCTCCTCTGAGGCCACCATCCCCTCTGCCTATCGAGCACTCGTCCACATCCCACTCGTCCACATCCCACTCGTCCGCATCCCACTCCTCCACATCCCACGCCTCTACATCCCAACCACAAAATATGGCACCCATCCGCCAACACGGTACTTCCGCCTCCACCCACGAAGAACAGCCTGTCAAGTTTGGAGGCGACCCCTTCGATTATTGCGAGGAGGTCATCATGGAGGACGGTACACATAAGGTGCGTCTGCATGTACATCCTGGCTCGCATTCGCATAGACTGACGCGCATGTTCGTGCGTAGTACCGCTGCATCATCGAAGGCTGCAACGGCCTCGTGACACGCCGAAACGACTTCCGTCGCCATATGAACCTCCATACTGGTGAATTGTACGTGGTTCAACTCACTTTTGCAGCGATGTGGCGACTGACGATGCCCCCAGCAAGGTGTGGTGCCCACAGTGCACAGACCGTTCCTTCCCTCAGAAGTCCAACCTGAACGCCCACATCCTGGCTGTCCAGTGAGTACCACGGGTGTCGTGTCCATTGTTGTCTATGTTGCTGACGCGGTGCCTTTATGTAGCCGGAGGAATGCATACTTCGTATGCCCTCACAAGTGGATCGATGATGCCGGCCACATCTTCCCCTGTCAACAGAAATTCACGACGCAGTCGCGGCTGATCCAGCACAGGAGAAGCAAACACGATCACCATGCGAGACGCGACAAGAACAAGGTCTTGTTGCCCACCCGTGTGGGGGCCGTGTTCACGGATGCGAATTACAAGAAGCGGAAGCGGCCAGTTGGTGCCGCTGCTGACCGGGTGGGCGACCGGACGAACGTCGTGTGTGGTTCACGCGCGGTGCGACAATCAGCCGCTCCGTACTCCATTCCACCCGTCTCCGTCCGCCGCTCCTCAAGACCGTCCGCGGCGCGCCAGGACGTCGGGGGTCCATCGTCCTCTCAACCTCGCCCCGCCGTCGTCGAGGACTGGTACCTCGGCCCCGTGGAGGACGCGCCCTCCAATTTCTGTTTCCCGCAGGAGAACGCGCCTCTCTACGTCCCTTTCAAGCAGGATGACGTCTTCACTTTCTGGCAGAAGCTCGCTGACGGCTTCGAGTTCAACGCCCCCCAGGTCCCCCAACACCCCGCGGCGGTCCCGCACAACTGCACACTTGCGCCCTTAGTTCCGGGCTTCGACTATTATCTTGCCCAGCCCGCGCCCGCGCCCGCGTTCATGGCCCCCACATTCAACGAGACGGTCGACCCTGCTGCACTCACGCTCCATTCACCACCCCCAGTCGCGATGGACCCGCTCGGGCAGACGGATTTCCTCGATGCACAAATGTTCCTCGACTTCGGCAGCCCGCAGCCGCTCTTGCCGTGGGACTCGATGTTGAATATCTCCTCGGGGCCGTCGACTCCATCCTCGGACTCGTCACAGTGGGTTGCTGGCCCCAACGAGGACACGTTCGGGGGCTGCAGCTTGTGAAGACGCCTTGCTCAGTCTCCTTTCTCTATCCCTGATTCGTTCCTCTTCTGTCTCCTCTGCTGCTCCCCACTGGCATTCTAGCATCTGATTCATTTCCTCTCGACACGCTCCTCATCTGTAGTCTCGGCATCATCACTGCATTACCGGTCGTCCATTCGCGTCCTATACCATCACGATTCACGGACAGCGTTGCATGTTTAATACACTGTCACACTTCATCATTGGCCTCTGTTTGTATCGTTAGCATCTATTTTCTGCTCTCCGTTTTCACTGTAGATGTATTTCGACTCGATTTTAATGGCGTGTTCCCTGGTCTCCGATTTGCAATTATAGCTCGAGCCTCGGCAGTCACGTTAGTAATAGGTCGAATTAAAAACATTGCGCGTCATTCTCAAGCGTCGTTTACTCGTGTGTCATAATTGTCGAGGGGATAGGTCAAGAATCGATAGCAATGGCATGGATATGCATCCGAGCAGTGAGTATATTCTTTATCTCGATCGCGCGCTTATCATGATGGACACCATCATGACGCGAATTTTTGCTACTTCCTTTTCGCTGCTCCAGCATCTTCAACAGTCTCTGCGATTCTATCTTCAATCAATTTTTGTACCCTCATGGTAGAATGCTCGTTTACGCACCTTGAACTGTGCGGGTGCCGTGGCTGACGTCGTTCTTCAGGACGCTTTACTGCCATCGTGACTTTACACGAGGCAAGGGCCCCGGGCGGCGTCGAGCTCTAACTTCCGCGAACATTTCACCCTCGACTCGTTTAATTATGATGGAGTTGTTCCAGCAACTTTGTTTCCCTGCAACCTGCAACAGACTGATATGCGCATCCAGCTCCCATATATAGCGCTGTTGATCCGTCTACAGTTACGATGCATCCTGGGTCTCTGCAGCAACGAGGCAGATGCGTCGGAAGCATACAGAACACGAAAACCGTGGTTCATTCCAAGTGTGACCTGATTGATTCAGTATTCCTATTCACCATCGAATTCGCTCGGACTAAGTAGGCTCCACGGATATGCGCCTCGCTCACCGTGACCACCGCCTGTTCCAGGTTCCTTGTGCCCACTCTTTCCCGTTGCCGTTCCTGTTGCCGGTATATTTTGAATCTTCCACCTCTTGTAGGTCAATACGTGTCCGCATGGAAATTTTAGCATTCACAGGCACCTGGGAGCTCGACTATGGACGACGCAGACCTCCAACCACCGACCTCGAGATGGGTAAGAAGCTTGTGTCTAATTTATCTTTTGTCAGAGGTGAGTTCCTCGCTCGATTGCTGTTAAGTATTTGCCTTGCTTACGCGACTTTGAGGTGCACGGAAAAGAGCAGGGCATTCCAGTAGGCCTTGCAACCGGGGCAGACTCCTGCACGCCCGGCAACTTGGGGCGTGTCGTCCCACTAAGGCAACGTACTCGCGCTGTCTGTTGTGCACTGACCGCACACGTAGCCGACTTATTGTTCTCTACAGATGGGTATATAGATTAAGCGGAGGCTTGAGCGGTTGTTGAAATTGTGAAGCTGCAGGCCCTACTCTTATGCCATCAGGGGCGGCTTTTCAGTTCTGCCTCCGACTCTCATCATCATGTCTCCACCATCGCATCTTGAGGAGACACCCTGTGTTTCGCGGAATGTCGACAGCCTCAAAAATGGCACGGGGGCTGTTACCCTTGAACATTATCGTTTGCAGTCCGTCATCGACATCGACGGATGCTCTATCGCCACGGACTCAACAGAAGAATTTCTCCACCGCCTTCTTCCATATCATGCCGGTCCCAAACACCCACCACGACCAAAGTTCAAGAACCCCTTCGCAACGCTTAAAGGTGCAGCTGATATGAAGGAAAAGGATGTGGTTTCCCTCCTGGTTAGTTTTATCGTGTTTGCGGCCCTAGAACAGTCTAACCACCGCACCTGGCCGCTAGGTCAAGGTCATCAACAGGAAAACATCGCCACTCATCCCCGGGATGCGCATGGCTATCTGCCAGGACAAGCCCGATCCCAAGACGATAGACGACAAAGGTCAGAAGATCGACGCTGGTTTCTTTTGGACCCAACCTGGCCGCGACGTACCAGACAACGGCTGCCCCTACTACGCGGATCAAGTAATTTCTGCAGAGTTCAAGAGCGACCTGGGGAATGCGACGGGCAAGGACCCTTGGAGCGATAAGGCTGCCTTAAACCCTGACGCTAAGGAACGCGTGAAGAACCTAGGCCAGGCTACGACGTACATGGAGTTGGGCCATGGTTGGCAGCACCGTGTGTGGTTCTTCATGCTCTACATCATCGGACGTCAGTTTCGCCTCCTCCGATGGGACCGTGCTGGCGTGATCTTCTCACCACTGGTCGACTACTACGAGAACCCCGACCTGCTGCTCGAGTTCTTGTGGCGCATGTCACACCTTGGTCCGGCCGCGCTTGGCTTTGATCCATCGGCGACGCGTCTCACAGAGGGGAAAACAGACTGGAACAAGATGGAGAAGGTGGCTCATGACACCAAATTCGACTTCAGCGAGGAGGAGCGCGACCTCACCGCTAGCGAGCTCCCGCTGGAGAGGTTCATTTGGCGATACGCACGCGAGATGTTCGCAGCTTCCATCAAGAACACCAAATGGCAGCGCTACAAGCTGTTCGTCAATATTGGTGACAAAACCACGCGCCCGTTCCTCGTCGGGAAGCCCGTCCTCAAGGTCGATGGTCTGATTGGCCCGGGCACGCGTTGGTATGTCGCATACGATATGGAGGGCAAATGTTTCGTGTCACTGAAGGACTATTGGAGGCCATTATACAACCTTGTCGAGAGAGAAGGTGAGATCCTTGCCTCGCTCAATGATGCGGGTGTGGAGAACGTGCCAACTCTTCTCTACCACGGTGACGTTCGCAAGCAAGTTACGCTCACCGCGCAGTGGTGGGACTCTCGGTACCAAGAGGAGCTTTCACCTGCTCCCCGCGTTGTCCCTACCACGTCTCCCTCCCGCCTTCAAACGCCGGACCCCGTTCGGAGCGAAGCCAACGACACGTCCGATGCGCTCGAGCCTGATGACCAGGACCTCCCCGACCCCGGCTTTCGCGCTGACTGTCCTATTCGCCAGCTGAAACACTATCGTCTTGTCACTGCGGAGGTCTGCATGCCTTTGACACGCTTCGACAGTGGGCGGCAACTTGTCTTTGTCATTTCGGATTGCATGGAAGGTGAGCACTGTCTATTTAGCTCCGGATTGTGCTCTTGCTTATGTCTCATTGCAAGCCCATGGTCAAGCATATCACAAGCCCAAGTCTGGACGGCTGCATCGCGATATTACCGATAGAAGCACGCTTATCTGTCCGAAAGTGATCCAAGACCAAGAACGCGGACCATCCATTAAATGGCGCGGAATCCTAGCTAACTGGGAGCAGTCGAAGCTCGTCAGCGAGGACGTAGGGTGCTCGATAGCAAGGCAACCAGATCGTGTGGTAAGTACAGTCATCGTATCGCACTCAAGTGTATTCGTTCATAAACCCCGGTAGGCAACGTGGCAATTTATATCGGTTAATCTACTCTCGAGCACTCCGAAACGCTCGACGATCGCCGACGACATGGAGGCTTTTGTGCTCGTGGTTGTTTACTATGCCCTCCACTACCTCTTGTCCAACATTGCGGAGAATGCGACCGTTGCCAAGTTGCTCGAGGATTGCTTCGACAGTTACGCCCTCAGCGAGGACAACGTTTTCTGCAGGGAGAAGAAGACGAGGCTTATGAAGCTTGGCCAGCTAGAATATCTCCAACCCGGCGGAAACTTGAAGGGAGTTGAATTCAACAGCGCTTTGGACGACCTATTTGCCACCATTCTACCTTGGTTCTCCCTCCACTACAAGGTCAAGGAATGGGAGGAGCAAGCCGCACATCACCCGGCTTTGGCTCGAGTGCAGGGGGTATTACAGACCCCGGTGAAGGCCCCAGGCTTGAACCGTGGTAGCCACCTGCCTCAGGTCCGTCGTGGACTCGATGCCCCAGTGGTGAAGTCGAAGCTCAAGCCGGTGCCAACCTCTGATGAGCGACAAATAGCTTCCAGAGTCATGGACCATGCTGCTATGATCGACACGTTCTTGGACGCTGTGGACTCCGCTGGATGGCTCATTGGCACCGATAAACATCCTGACGGGGACCGGGTTCCTCCCACATGGGTATCTATGCTGGAGCCTGTATATGTACCACTTATCGTCCCTACGTAGATAGGGGGTCCTTGTGAACCTGACTGTGGCAGAGGAAAATCAAGCTGTGCTTCAGTGGTTGAACTTCGAATTGAATTTATTTCTTGACAATGGATGTTACGTGTAATGCGGAGGGTTTTGGAAGGTCCAAGTCCGAGTGGCTCTTACCATCATCGCCATGGCGAGGCATTCCAGTAAAAATTCCCCCATTTGAGGACGACGGTGCACTTCAGGCCGTCTCTGAGTCCTTCCTCCAAGAAAGCCACGAAGGGCGAGCAGGACGCCGTAAAATAGCATCACGTAGCGCAAAAGGCCAGAACGGACGTTCATTGAGGCGCACTTCATTCAACCGCTCTCATCCGTAGTTTTACACTGGCATCTGCTCCGGATGCTCGTCGGTTGGTAAGTACAGTCTCGCGTGCCTTCACGGGAACGACACCCTATTGAACTTCGCCGCGATGTTCGCAGAATATATCACAGTGTTGGCGAAGATGAGGAGTCGACAGTCTCCGGCAAAGATGAGGTTATTCGCGGTCATCCCAATGAAGAACTTGCCAAACAGTGTGCGCTCCGAATTCCAGACCTGCAAACACGGTTAGTCTCGAGCTCACGATCCCCACCATACACGGTGAGCTGCTTATCTGTATTCCGTCTCCACATGCAGCATAAACATTTCCTGCCGCATCGACCGTCTGTGTCCAATCTGGGGCCCGGGCGTCCGTGTACGCGAACACTATGTCGCTGAAGCTGAGCGCCCCGCCATTCTGGCTGGCGAAGAAGACGTCGTCCGTCTCCCGGAACCATATCGGTGCCTGGTGCGCAAAAGAAAACCTTGGGTTCGCCGCAATGACGCGGATGGTTGTCTCAGGTCCAAGGATCTGGAGGAACTCGGGGTCGAAAACTTGGAAGAAAGGCGGGGAGGTGTTGGTGGGGTTGAAGAACTGGGTGACGAGCGTCTGTTCCGCGAACCGCCGGAAACCGAGAGCCGAAAAGACAATTAAAGCGCCAAATCAACTTGAACTCACACCACCACCATCTCTTCTCCACACAATCCTCGAGCTACTGCTGATCTTCGGGCTATCACCGCTAATCATGGCAAACACTGCGGTGTATATGGACTACGCCGACTTCTCCCGCCACTTTCTTCCCGCCCCCAACCACACCTCTCGTAGGAGACGTGCGCCACAGAACCCTTGGAAAGCTCTCAAAAATGCAGACAATTTTTCCCTCGAGGAGCTTGCAAATGTTTTCGTGGGTCGAAATTGCTAGAGCATTATCGGCGTGGAGACTCACTTACCGAATAGATCAACGAAGTCAATGCACACAAACTCATTTCCAAATGCGTTATGTCCCACTATCCACCTGCTACATCGGATAGCGTCAAGGCTACGATTGACGCGGCAATTTTCCCCGAACCATGCGCGCACGATCAGCAGCCGCGCTCCTGGCCCGACCAGCTCATTCCCATTCAGTTCGCACGACCCATCACCGGTTCCGACCCCTTCGATCCCCATCCATGCGCTTTCGACGACGACGAAGACACGGTCAAGGACGCTCAAGCGAGAGCATTCAAACGCCTCTCGGAGGCCACAGAGCGTCTCTTCGCCGCCCAACATCGCGTTGCCCTATTCATGCTCTTCGTCATCGGCCGCAGGTTCCGCTTCATTCGTTGGGATCGCGCTGGCCTCGTCGTCACGCCTCTAGTGGACTATTATGACAACCCTACCACCCTCTGTGACATCCTCTTGCGTTTCTCGAGCCTTGAGCCCGCCTCCCTTGGTTTCGATCTCACCGCCACTCGACTCTCTCCAGACGACGCCGACTTCGTGCAAATGGACATCGCGGCTAGAAAGAACTCCGACGATGTCGATCACACCGAGCGCGACCTGCAGCAGAGCCAACTCGAAGGTCCCTTTACTTTCGAATACGCCCGAACCTCCTTCCGCGACTCTCTCGCCGCCGACTGGCCGCGCTATAGGCTGCAGGTGTCTTCCGGCGCAACGGCGCGCTTCTATCTCGTTTGCAGGCCGATATTTCGTGCGGACGGTGTGGTTGGCCGCGGAACCCGTGGTTACGTAGCCCTGGACTACGAGACAGGTCGCTTCGTGTGGCTGAAGGACGTCTGGAGAATGTCGTACATGGTTATCGATACGGAGGGAGACGTGCTTCAGCGTCTGAACTCAGCTGGCATCGACGGCGTCCCGACTCTTGTTTGTCACGGTGACGTCCTGGACCAGGTGACGGTGACGAGCAACTGGTCCTCATCTCCTCCTTCCACGTCCCCTTTCCAGACGCACACGCACTACCGCATTGCGGTGAAAGAGGTGTGTCTTCCCTTGGATACTTTTCAGAATGGCAGACAGCTCGTTTCTGTGGTACTAGACACCATGCGAAGTGAGTACTCGGTCAAACAGTTTTCATCTCAACGCTCACTTCTCGCATCATAGCCCACTCGAGAGTGGCGACTGACCCCAAGACGCGGTTGCTTCACTGCGACATCAGCAGTGGCAATATTATGATCTATCCCAGAGTGAAGCATAACGGTCCCGACGGGGACGGTTCCATGGTATGGACGGGCATCCTCGGCGACTGGGAACTGTCGAAGTCGGTGGACGACCTGCAGGCCCCATCGGAAGCTACGAAGGCCCACCGTTTGGTACGTCATCATGTGTCGTTTCCTCTTCATGACTATTAAACCGTTTTCAGGGCACTTACCAGTTCATGTCGGCCAATCTTCTCCAACGTCTTTCGAGCCCCGTTAAGATCGCGGACGAGCTCGAATCGTTCATCCACGTCATCGTCTACCATGCCGTCCGACACCTCCACTCCAACTGCGACCACATATCGGCGTGGATCAGGAACTACTTCCACCGCTACGGTGGCCCTGACGAGATGCATACATGCGGACAGAAGTCGGTGACGGTCGAGGACACCGGATGTCTCGCGCTTCTTGGCTCGGCACCGCTGTGGTTCCTCAGCCCCATGGACGAGCTGCTGTACGTCGCGCTTCAGAGCGTCAAGGCACACTACAAGGTCATGCTCTACGAGCGCAAACAATTGTTGCCCCGTTCCCCACCTCCTGCGCATCCACCCAAGGACCTGAACGACCCGAAGATATCACGTCGCGTCCGTAAGCCAGAGTACAGGGGAGATGAGGCGTTCCGGGCCAAACTTCATGCAGAGATTGCCGCGATGAAGCAGGAGCGTTCCAAAGGCCCCTCTGCAGAAGTTCGGGAGCAAGCGAGCAGGCTAGCTGACCACAGCTGGATGATCGCGCACCTGGAGGAATATGCCCAAGACCCCCGCTGGTCCGATGATGACCGCATTCCGCCTCCCCCTCCCCCTCCGCAGCCATGCCCCCCATCTCCCCCTCAGGCCGACTGGCAACGGACGAACGCGAAGCCGAAGCTGAAGTCGGCCGGGAGACACAAGCGTCCTGCTCCTCCGGAGGAGCCAACCCGTGCAGAAGACCGCCCTGCGAAGCGGCAGCGGACGACCAAGACCAAGGCGGAGCGCCAAACACCTACGCCCGCGTTCACGATGCGCACGCGAAGTCAGGCGCGAAGAGAGAGGGCTGCTCTCGCTGCTGCGGCAAGATGATTTGATCCGTCTACCTTATGCAGCAATATCATCGCGCGCGCGAGACGGATCCAAGACCTCGCCCCTCCTCAGCTCAGTACGCTCAACTTCACCTGGTTGGAAGACGATCAGTTGCCTACCATCGCGGCTTCCGTTCGTCTCCGCGACACTACGTAATCGACATTCCCCGCAGCCAGTCAGCTGTCAACGTGCGGCCGCGCTTCGTCGCCCGTCGGTCGGGGGTGCCAGGTCTTCATCGCTCGCAATCCCTCCAGTCTCGGGTTCGCACGCGCATTGCGACGTTCACTCCCATCCCGGGATCACCGCTTCTGCGACACCTCCCCCATCTTCTCTCCATCGGTCACAACTCGATATGAGCCGCGAGTGCTCGTGAATCTCTGCGGCTGCGATCCACAATTTGGGTGCGGCGATTGCGCTACCTCTCCCGGAGATCCTTTCCCTCGAGTCTGTTCTCGTACCTGCGTCATTTCTCGCCCACTGTTTCCTCCATACCTTCCTGATTCTTTTTTGCGTTGGGCGGCCTCATACATGCGTAGCAGGCCTAGTTTTCACGGTGTAATATTTTAAAAGTCAATGGAGCAATTAATCGCTCAACACGTTGATAAATTCAGGCTATACTTCTCTAATTGGTCTAGCGGACGTAGCCACATCGGAGTTAGACGGCCCAACTGGCGGCTCTTTCCTTCCGACCACCACCAGACCGGAAACGAAAAAAACCAGCCTTCACAGACCCAAACCCGTCGCGAAGCCTTACCAGCTATTGAGTTTGTAGCCATGCCGAGCGCTATACCTATACCTGCAAAAGCACCACAGAGTAGTGACCACAAACTGGAACTTCGACTTCGACTTCGACTTCTCCCCGCGAATCCAAGACACCTTCCCCTTGATTCCCGACCCGAACCGCTTTCCGGTCAATGCAGCGGTCTCTGACGTGAGGTCCATGGTACTAACTAGAGTGAAAATAAACTGATCGTCCGTTTTTCAGATTTCCAGGCCAAGTACTACGCCAGGCGCGAGTCACCGAGGCTTAACGAGCGTGAATGTGGACGTTCAGAACCACATCATATCTTTCACGTTGACCCCAGACCTCTCGGCTGTCATGAGGATTTCCTCGATGCGGAAGACTTTTCCAACCAGTTGACTCGGGCGCATGCTATCCATGTTGTGATACAACGCGCGAGAGGCTTACAGTGCTCAGATTCAGGATGAACTCTGCCTAGGGGATCCTCCCCCTCTTTACATCTCTCACACACTTGCTCGTAAGGTTCGAGCGGACGTACACTTCGTCGTCCGACGCGGACTGCAGCGGGCTCTTCAAGGACGGGGAGGCTTGCAGATTGCGCACCGTGATCGGGGACCAAGAGGGACTCTTCAAGAACGCTTGTGCGGAGTCGCTGCGGTGGATCGGATTCGAGTTGCAGGGTTGGGGCTTCGAGTCCTACGAAGTATCGTATATGCGAGCTGATGAAGACTCGGAGGGTCGAGCGGCGAGCGTCACTTGGACGAAGATGAGCGAGGCGCGGGTCTGGCGATGCTGAGAGCGGAGGGCATGAACGAGTTCTGGGCAGTTCGGCCTTCTGTTGCTACTGTGTACTAGATATCGTGTCAGAATAAGTTACAGCACATCGTGCAAACTCGTCGTTCGGACGGTTACCGTACTCAAAGCTTGAGCAGCTGGCTAGAATTTCTCACCACAATTGAAACGCACGAAGAACGGTAAGCAACTCTGGACCTCGATCGCTGAACAGAAGTCAGAATATCTTATGCAGTAACGAATAATGGGAGATTACGTTTGCTCACCTGCCTCGCGGCGGCCGTAAAGCATGCATGATCCAACCGCGATCCGCTGCGGGAGTGATCCAGCTACAGACCAGTCGTCAATAAGCCATAGGTTTGCATTAGAAGGGAATTTCATGCTGATATGATTTACGGCCAAGCAATCTGAGTGGGCATGGAGCCTGAAGAAGCGAAGGAGGAGGTCAGATTCTGTCAAATTCAGAGTTTTCAACATCGGGCCGGTCCGCGAAGCCGTCCTCCAAATCGGGTCAAGCGCCTCCCGACGCTTCCCGACGACATCCCTTTTCAAGTTTTCCACGACGACGGCTGCGTCGTACTCCGTTCTAACGCTTCTACGTCACAAAGCTTACTGTGTATTCAACTACCGTTTAGGAGATGCTTGTCTTCCACCGTGACCCGACAAGAACGGCGGGCTGGGACGGTGCTCGGACGGACATGCTGCCTGGGCACGCGGCTCGACGGAAAGCGGCTGCGTTGTCGGGCCCAACAGACAAAAAACTCTGTATCCTATTTGTGCAAGTGCTCTCCGGAATTCGTGGTGCTGGTGAGTACTAGTACTTCTGCCCCTTCGGGACAACTTACGACGACAGCAAATCCCTCCACGGCGGCGAGTCGCTTCACAATGAGGGTCGCTGTGCTTCAGACCAGGTCTAGGGAAGGATCTATCACACCCTGCGGTCGAGGACCACACTCATTGTGAATGGCTTTCTGTCCGCTGTAAAGACGTATACTACAGTCGTCGCGGCGGAGGGCATGATATGCGCATGTACTGTGAGCCAGCACAGAGCGCCAATGAAGGCTATCTGTGTCCGGCCAGAACGACTGGAGCCACAGGTCTCATCCTGGACAATAAACGTCCCCGAGACGGACAATGTGTGATGTCGCTTACATGAACAGCTCTGTTGTTAAGCACGCGTGCGAAGGACATTTTCTAGTCCTTCCTGTTTCCGGCGTGCGGTCATCATGTTTGGCCGTGGTGTTCGGACAAAGGAAGCCCAGGATGTGGGCGCAGCTGCAGCCATGCCATAGGCCCGGATGATTAGTTCTCGCTGCACCACCGCCTGTTCCTTGAACTGGAAGGATACTCTTTTAGCACCCTGTGCTATCACTCAGCTTATATTCTGCGTGGCCGTCAGTGGCACGAAATAAATGATATGGCTGTGTCACGGCCTTGCGCTTTACCATGAGACAAAGGTTGGAACGTCTACATGGCGTTTTCGCCGAGGGTCCAGGACAGGTTGTCACGCCGTGCGACTCGGATCGAGGGGACCGTGTCGCGCCAGACGACGAGGCGCACTGGCCGGAAAGTAGGGCATCTCCACAGGCTAGCTCGAGAATATTTTGCGATAGAAACACGCAAAGATCAATCCGAGGAAGGGTGGCCAACTGAGTGGCACCGGGCAGTGAGAAACTCCGCATTCTCGAACGTCACCAGGGCCGTGGAGCCGCCAGCAGTAAGGATAGCGGCTAATAGTGGTCAGGCCGGTCAGGGCACGGGACAGGAAAAACATCTGCAGACACGCGCGGAGTATCAATCGCCTGGAATGGGAACCGTAGCGCAAGCAAGGTTGTCCGAAATTTCCATGTCCGGCAGGACATGCGACCTTCGTTGCGTCCGCAGAAGCCCGGGTGTTTGGTTCTCATTGTCGCAAGCTTTCGACGGCCAAACACAATCCGTGCTCGTCCATAGCACAATCGGGAGGCAACGGAGCCGGGATGGACACCTATAAAGCGCGGGTTGTTGAGCTCTGTGCAACTCATTTCCGACCGTAGCCGACCATCCACCGTTGCTTTTCCTCGCGCCTCTACATTCGTCCTCACCTCTCGACATCACTCCATCCCTCGACATCGCTCCCTCCGTACCTCCCACACCGCTCCTCCAAGGCCAACCTCGCCTTACAGTACAGACCACTCCTCGACATCCCAACCACACGTCATGCCACCCATTCGCCAACACGCCCGTTTTTCCCCCATCGCCCAAGCAGCACCTGTAGATTTTGGAGACAACCCGTTCAAGTACTGCGAAGTGGTCACTCAGGCGGACGGAACAACCAAAGTGCGTCTGCATGTGCATCATGGTTCGCATTGGCGCAGACTGACGCGTATCTTCGCGTTTAGTACCACTGTACGATCAAAGGCTGCAAGAGCCGCGGCGTGAAGCACAGATATGGCTTCGTTCGGCATATGAACGGCCACACTGGTAAAAAGTATGTGGCACAACTTACTTTCGCATCGATGTGGCGACTGACGATGTTTGCAGCCAGGCGTGGTGTCTTCTCTGTCGAAGTCCCCGTCCCTTCTCTCAAAAGGGAAACTTGAAGGCCCACATTGAGGCCGTACAGTGAGTGGCACGAGGTGTCATGTCCGTTGTTGCCTATGGTGCTGACGCGGTGCGGTCGCGTAGCTTGGCCGTCGAAAGATACAAATGCCCCCACCAGTTGATTGACGCGAACGACTACACCATTCCCTGTGAACGGACATTTACGACACAGTACAATTTGAGCCACCACAGGGCACTTCGACACAGCGCCCAGGCGAGACGCGACAACAACACGGTCTTGTTGCCTACCCCTGCGCCGCGGAGGATGGAGTTTTCCACTTCAAGGTATGCCCAATGTCATTACGAGAACCAGGCACCGCAGACACAAGGCACTCGCCCTCCGACGCATACTGGTGACGCGCGAGCCCACTACGGTGTTGCGCGCACCGTGGGTGGTCCACACACCGCGTGGCCTTCATCCACTCCTTACACCATCCCGTCCCCGTCGGTCCGCCGCGCATCAAGAACGCCGGCTTCGCAGGCTGGGGGTTCCTCGGCCCCACAACCTCGCCCAGTCACCGTTGAAGACTGGTATCTCGGCCCTAACATCACCGAGAACACGTTCTTTGACTTTCCTTTCCCACAGGGCGAAGTCCTCGCCTTCAGCCAGAACGTCAGCAGCGGCTTGGAGTTCGCCGCCCCCGAGGTCCCTCAACAGCCAATGACGATCCCGCAATTTACCTGGACGATTCTGCCTGAGCGCGCCCCCGCCTTCATGCCCCCCGCGTGCGACGGCACGGTCGACCCACGGATGCTCACTCTCCATCCGCCGCCCTGAGTTGCGACGGACGCGGTCGGGCAGCGGGATTCCCTTGACGCGGGCTCCGACCTCGGGCTCTTGCCGTGGTTGTCGAGGTCTACGATCTCGTTGGGCCAGTCGATTCCATTGTCTGACTCCAGCATGTCCGCGGGCTCGTGGGGCTCATCGCAGCGGGTCTCTGACTACACCAGTGGAGAGACGTTCGGGAGCTACACCTCATGAAGGTGCGGTTGACGGTGGGAGTGACCGTGGCGTTGTGGTTCGTGGCTCTGGTTCTGGCCCAGTATCCTTTCGCATCCGCCATCTCCTCCATCTCTTCTTCTGCTTATATTATATACCTCTACACATACAGACTACCCTCTCGTCTCGCACCTCATCTCTAGTCTGCGAGTCGGCCTTACTGTATCGCAAAGTTCTCGGACTCAGACTCACATCCACACACTCCACATCATAGACTTTATACTACATCGGGTCTGCATCGTTATACCCTTCCTATATTATTACACCCCCTCTGTTTGTGTCGCTAGCATTCCTACTTTGTGCTCTGTTTCCGCTGTAGCTTCGCTTCAAACCGTGACTTCAGTGGTTACAATACCAATCGCGTCTTGCACGTGCCAGTCGTACCTTGGCTGTACCGTTAGTGATAGAGCAGTTTATGACAGACATTGTTTGTCCTTCTCGAGACTCATTTGCTCGTCGAGGGGATTGATTGTGAAACAAAGGGCGCTGGTCACAGCGCGACTTCCGCCATGTGGCAGTATCCTCCTTCCGTTTGTGGCTAGCGATGGCCAAATCACCGCACAGGGCACTGAGTTCGACATCCAGCCTAGGTTTGGCAAGTTGTCAACCGTCATTGACGGTGAATAGAATCTTTATCTCGATCGCGCGCGTATCGTGGTGACGGACACGCGCCAAATTTTTGCTACCAGGGCTTGCCACTCGTCACCTTCAACGAGCCTCTACACGTAGCCTACTCCACGCAAACCAAAACAAAGACAAGGGCGAAGGCTGAACGTAACACGCCTGTGCCACGTTCACTATGCGGACGCCGAACCAGACGCAGACGGAGAGGGACGCTCTCGTCGCTTCCGCGGAGCTATATCAGATAATAATATCATGGGCCCAGGGCGCGAGAGACGGATCCCGGACTTGCACAGTGATTCGTCTGCGCCTCTCGCCCTTCCCTCCTGAGTCCAGACTCCAGTACGCCTGAGTCCAGCAAATCGCACCCGGCGTTCAACGCTATTATTCGTGGGTACGACTTAGGAGCAGCAACAGCAAATCCTGCATGTAGAAAAGACGTTACGCGGAAGATAAGGATACTACAAGATACATGTGCGTCGTCTCAGTATGGAGTCGTCTAATAGGAATCAAATACCATCTGCCACCGTCGCCCGCAACTTGCGCGCGAGCCTCACGCGTACCCGAATGACTCGACGTGCAGCACCACGCTCGGACCAGTCGAGAGAGGGACGCGGCGCAGCGCCTTGCGGCACGCTCGCGCCATACCTTGAGAGCCGCACACTGCGCGGACGCAAACACCGTCAGTAATCGCAAGTCGGAAACGAAGAGCAGTTCGTTCGTTCGTGAGTTAGTGCAGACGTACCGGTGACAGAGATGCGGCCGGAGGCGGTCTCGACTTCCTCACGCAGCAGTGCCTGGAGGTCGGGACGGCCCTGGCTGACTTGCACAGAGGGAAAGTTGAGGAGGGACGGCGGACGGCTCGCGCCCGGTTGTGTCGATTCCGAGGAATGGATCGAGTCGTCCTCGTTCCACGACCTGGTCTGACTCTGACTGAGATCCGCTTGGCTCGACGCGTTTTTGCCGGTGACGTAGATCCGGACAGAGATTTCGAGGTCGGACGGGGCGAGCTCGAGAGCCTTGGCGAGCGCTTCAGATATCCACTCGATGTGGCCTAACAAAAAAAATTGTTGAGTATATGACACGAGTGATTCGGCCCAGGCGACCTCAGCGTACCCGGTTCGCGAATCGACCAGATCCACACAAGCCTGCGACACCTGCTCCTCCCCTCCTGCACGTGGCTCAGGACCCCAAGGAACGTCGACAGCGTGAACGTCACGCCCGAGCCGCCCGCGACGAGCACGACCGTGTCATCATTGTCCAAGTTCGGCGAGAAGCCGTACGGCCCGTCGACGAGCACCTTCACCTTCTCGCCCTTGCGCGCGTGGGCCGCGAGCCGCTTCGTAAAGCCCTCGCGGACATTGATGAGGAAGACGAGATCCTTCCAGAACGCCGTCGCATCTGCGTCTGCGTCTGCGTCTGCGACTGCAACCACCGGGAACTTCTTCTCGGGCTCATCGTCAGCCGAGGTGGGCGTCTTGACGCTGTTGAGGTGGTAGCGGCTGTCGACGGAGGCGATCGTGAACGGGTGGGCTTCGAGGGGATTGCCGGCGACGGTGGGCATGGTGAGGAACGCGGTCTGACCGGGCGCCCAGTTGAAGTGCGGCGGGCGTTTGATGTGGAGGCGGACAAAGTGCGGCGACAGCAGCTCGACCGAGGCATCCAGGCTGTTCGCCTTTGAGCTGAAGCCGAAGTAGAGGTGGTTGTAGTAGAACACGCTCGCGAGACGGATGAAGCGGTCGAGGCCCCAGATGAGGAAGCACGGCCAGACGTATACCCCGAAATCGAAGAGCTTCGCATGGAAGTATGCTCCCAGGAGGAAGATCCTGGTAGCACAAGGTTAGTGTGTGACGCGGGCTATGTGTAGATGTGTACGCACAGGACCGTGACGAAGTGCGTGAAGTAGAAAATCTCGTATGCTTGCGCGCGTACGGGGCGGATGGAGACCAGAATGAGAACGCTAAATGCAATCATTGCCGTAAGACCGATGCGAAAGTAATCCATCTCCCATCTGTCAGGGGTAGCAGTGGGAAGCTGCATGTAACGCCTTCAGCATGACTCAGACAAGAGGGAATATCAATATCGAGGTGAACTCGCCTTAGAACCTCCGTGAACCCAGAGAAGCACGAACACGGCACGGGAAGTCATGCGATGGATATAGTTAAGCTACCGGATACGATTAAGCAAGCTAAAGAGCAATATTCGTGCGTCCAGAGACGTACCTTATCATAGCTAATGCCCGTAATATCTACCATAAGGCTATTAGGAATTGAACGTAACATGATGGATGGCCATGCTGAGCTCACAAGCGATGATGTTGTTCTTCGTGCCCAACGCAGTGATTAGGGGCAGCTGACTAGCCCCGAGAGCGCCGGCTCGGTTGCTCCAGTAGCTCATATCGAGCTTGTGTCCTTCCAGGTCGGTGGCTGAAGCTCGGTGAGTATGCATGCACGGCGATGATCGGTCAAAGGCACTCACTGTTGATGAACGCCCAAGTATATAGCGCTACGATGTAAGCAACGGTGACGAACACCTCGGCTACATTGAGCGTGTATGACCGTCCGACCTCGAGCGTCCACCGGAAGGCGACTACGCGGTACACATTAATCACGGCTGTGAAGATATTGCGTATACAGAACCGGCGTGGCGTGGTGCGATGAGCGCCGCCGGCCTCAGTGTCGGCGGTCGTCTTGACCCTAGAAGCAGCCCGTGACGAATACTTGGAGATGGCCCAGGCAATGAGCTGACAGGCAGCAAGGAGGGCAATGAAGGAAGCAATAAACCACCACAATTGTTGTGGGTAAGCCGTGGCCCGAGCAAAGCGCAACAGCCTGTCGAGGTTGGGAGCAGAGGCTAGCCATGAGGAAGCCGAAGCTTTGGATCTAGAAGGCAAAGCTGAGCTCATCTCGAAGTAGAAGCTGCTGCGTCGGCGAGCCACTGGCCGGTGGGGGACTCCTGAGGGGAGTATTCCATTGTTGCTGGGCGAGCTATAAGTACCATTCATCTCGCTAGAGTGCTAGTGGGTGGCGTAGAGATGGGAATCGACCGTACCATACGATAACGGCCCTTGACACGCAGCGAACGTATCAAGCGTCGGAACGATGCGACGGACGGCCGCGCTGACTGTGGACCGTTCCACATGGACTGGTCGCACAACCTTAACTCGAGAAGCGACACATCACCGTGGTGTGTGAGGCACCAGGCTTCTTCGATCACATCGACGCGGATCTGGGATGTCTGGGCATGTGCGAATTGCTCGACCACGGGGCGGAAATGCGTGCCGAACAGCTGCCCGAAGAAACAGCTTGCGAATCCATGCTGGGCGCCTTTCCAGACCAGGGAATCTCGCCTGCCTAACTGCTAACGGTTCTTAGTAAACACGAACCAAATAGGCAAGAGACTGACGGCAAATACGTACATCTGTCATGCTAGCATGGGTTGTGGGGTATGAATTTTGTCATAGTTTCCCGGAGGAACTGATATCCTCGCTTGGAAAATTTCGACATAGGAGGAAGCACGGAGACGATGATGGACTGCATGGGCGCGCATGGAATGTTCCCAAAAATATTCAGATTGTCCGCCGTTTAAACAAGATGCGCCGGCGAAGACCACACGACGGAGAGGGGCCAACGGAGACGGGATATGGCGCATGATTGCAAGAAGCGACGTGAAGGAGAATCTGAAATACGACCCTGGCAGATCAGTGTGCCATCAGCTCACCGCATGGATTCGCTCCAAGCAAGCTCCTTGTCGCAATGCAGAGCGATCACGTTGCCAATGAGGGCAGTCTTATCATAGAGCGTCTACGGCATGTCGTTATCTGATAACTGGCCTGACAGACGGCCATCCGATAACATTCCATCCACCTTCTCCAAGCGAACGAGAAGCCCTTCACGCGGCTCAGAACATAACGAAAGCGCTCGACCACAAAATAGAAATGCGCTAGAAGACCTGAATCACAACTGGAACTCAAAACTCACCTAATCGTTGATCGGAGCACGCGAGTTAAGTACTGCGCTGCGGTTGTGCGTTCTTGCACGGCGCCTTCGGACGGCATTAGATGTATGCGGACTTCGAAGTGGGTACTTGAGTGCAGATCAAGGCCAGAGATATGACGCGGCTATATGCTTACCCATAGCGGCAATTCTGTGCTAGGCACCCAAAGGCGCCGGATGAAAACAGTCTGAATGCCGTTCTGCGAAGTCGCCGTGCTGCTGGAGGGGTATTCAACGTGCGTCACGATGAAATTTTCATCGCCGTTGACCCTTGACGCGCCACAGGTACCCATCTTCATGGCCGCGTTGTTAGCTTTTTTCCTGCGCCAAGACCTCTGCAAATGCGCATGTCGAGAACTGTGACGAATTTCGAGAGGCTGCGTAAGCCAGGAGAGGGCTTGCAAGCCCAGGAGAGCAGAGGAGAGTGGTTGTATGCGACAAGGGTCTGGGGCTGTGCCATTTGTCACCCGCCTACCCCAAATAGAAGGTTCGGCATCAGCCGTGATTAACTCGAAACGCCCACGCCTCCAGCCTCAGCGACCGCTGGTTGCCAGCCGACCACCAATGACCATTGCCAGCCTCTTGAACTTGACGCAGGGTGGAAACTGGTAAGTACCTGCGGCATCCAATGGCCTCTCTTCTGCTGGGAAGTTCGCTCACTGGCAGAGGTCTCGTTGCCGCCGCCGTGCCGTTAATGACGGGCAGGAACCGTATGGCCCCGAATCTAAACAACGCGTGCTCGTCCTCGAGGAACTTCCGTTTACAGCACAATTATAACTCGCCACGCAACCGACCTCGGATCTTCTGCTACGGAGGCGCAAATCGGACAGTATGGCTTCTCTTGGCAGGATTAGACTGTGAGTACGACGGCCCAACAGCCGGACGGGGCCCCGCTCGGCGCCATATGCATTGTGCCGCTCAAGAAGCGTGTTTGACAGCGAACAAGAAGCCAAGCTGCAGGCGAGAATAGGCAAGTAGATAGAACCTTGCCTCGATTCGGTACAGTCCCCACGCGCAACCGCCGTATTCACGAATATCCCCATCTCCTTATCAGATAACGCCCTCAGGTGAGCCACACTCTCTGCACCCCTGCCAGGTTTCCGTCTATTAATTGCGTCCCAAGAATACAGAGTTTAGATGTGCTGGACATGGCTACATACGTGCCCGGGCGTCCAGCCCTTGAAGTCAGAACATCTGCCAGGCAACGCCACATCGTCTCAGCCAATTTCGCCGCAGTACCTATCGTGCTGGCTGTCAACGTGAACTGAGAATGAGCCTCATCTGGCTTCTGGAACCTGTTGGACCCTTAAAAGCGCCCATCTCCCGGTACTACGACTCCGAAACATGGATTTGGGGACGTCTGCTGTAGGGCCCATGCGCCGCCGATCGAACGCATCCGTGGTACGCCCCATCGAAGTTTGACAAACGTTCTCTGTCGTCGAGAGATTGGACGTATTTGACGCGAACGGATGGTATCCATGCAGGTGTTTACTATCCACCGGGTTTACCGGTCTCATCTCAACATGTCAGCCCCCTGTCATAATGACAGATAAAAAAGGGTTGGATCGACGCCGCGCGGAGCCGGTGTCCGACTATCAGATGAATCGTCATTGTGGAGGGATATGATGGAAAGACGATGTTGTGAGCAGGCGTTAAGTCACGGCGCGATACCCAGTACGCAGTTTCTTTTCATCCTTTCTGACATGTCAAGACACCGCTCGAAATCTGAACAAAGCACCGTGGACTTACTAAACCGTCCATCTACTCCGGAAGTCGGATTTCAACAATGCTCTACAAGCGACGAGAACGTGCCAATAGGACTGTGATACCCTCAAGCTCCCCTTATTCTTTCCTTGGTGAGTACCCTTCTTCCTGCCCACCAACCAATCCTAATTTTGAAATCAGGCTAACGTCCGTTTAACTCACAAACCGGCCGGGTACTACCCTCTCCGAGCCTCTATCGCCCTACGCGAGTACGACAAGTACGGGCAGCATGCGCACTCCACCACCATCGCCTATCGGGCGAGCCGCTCCTCCACCTCCTGCTGCGATAGCCCCAATTCTCCACACATCCTCTGATGTCCTCTATCCTAGCGACAGAGGCCCTGGTGACCGCTACCTCCTCACCGTCGATAACGGCCTGCCAGACCGCCATTTCCTTGGACCGAGTTTCAGATCCGCGGTCGGGAATACGGTGGACGTGCGGAGAACTCGCGAGCGTCTTCGCAAACAGGGACAGTGGAGGTACATAGGCCCAGGCGATGTCCGCGGCTTCGTCCTGGACTGGCGCTCGCAGCGCAGAAACAAGCAGCTGATCTGCCCGTGCAAGTGCCGAAGTCCATGCTTCCGAGCCCCTGCCCGAGGCGTCCAGCGCTATTTTCGTTCCCGGGAATCCGCCACGGTGGCGCACAGATCGTTTGGACCGGGTGCGGGTGCTTGGACGGTCGGTCGGATGTTAGTGCGCCTGTTTGACCGCTCGGGTGCGTTCTGCCGTAGATGCTTCCCGTCTGCCGAGCGCGATCGAGGGGTTGGGGATGCGCTCCTGGACACCGTCGGGCATCCGAGTGCTCCTTCGGGGCTGGGGTGCGTGTCCGATGGAAGCGAGCGGAGCGTGAGCGCCCGGGACTTTCGCCGCAGCGGTATCTCGACGACAGGGACGAGCCTGCGTGGTCGGCTTCGAGTGGGAGGGTTGTCAGGTGTAACGTCGATGAGAGTGGATTCTGCGGGTGTAGGCGGCATGGGAGGGTCACTGCGGTCATGGCTGCTGGCATCATGGCGTGCACGTAGGTCGCGGGCGGGCTCTGGGTGAGCATGTTCGGGATCCTGCTCCGGCATGTGGGATTGAGATGCGCCGCCGTGCGCGACGCTTGCTCGTGGAGGCTCGTGTTTGAGAAAGAGAGATGTGAGCCGGTCGCCTGGAGGCCGATCCGACGTAGAAGCGTCGCGCAGTGACAGGGCGAGCTGCAATGCACGGCGTCAACATTGTCTTCAATCGTTAGCATCGCAGACTTACTCGCGTAAATGATCGCTGCGGAACTGCCTCGTCACAACGCGAACTCCGCGCTACACTTTCACGGGATGAGCCCAGGTCGTCTTCGGCGGCGGTCGTAAGTGCGAGTACGATGGCTTCGTTGATGTCTTCGAGGAGAAAGTCATCCATGCCGTTGAATCTGTGCAAGCGGGAGGGGGTGTGTGGTGAGAAAACTGTCAAATGGTGAGGAACGCTTCAGCTGTTGTTATACCAAAGACCTGCAGCACGCCGCAGTGGCTGCAGCACCCACAATTGGCCACACGGCCTTACTCACTCAGGGTGCATGGCGTGCCCTCATCCTTTCCAGACACACACTTGTGTTAAGGGCGGGGGTGCTTTTTGTATCACCCCTTGACCCTGCTTTAGTTTAACCGTGATGGGGCCCGGTTCGCACATGTGTGCGAGACTGCGCCGGCTCGTGTGAGAGAATCTTTAAATGAACGTGTCCTCTCAGTGAGAAAGATCACAACCGTAAGCAGAGTACATACTCACCCACAACACCATCTGACTTCTGTATTCAGGAACGGTGGCACCAGTGGACACAGACACATGCTATATTCTAAGCCAAATCGGGCATGTCAACACACCGAACAGGACGCCATGGTAACTCGTGGTTAGCAACTCGGCTGATGCAGTACATAACTAAATGTGTTGATGGTGGGAGTAAGCGACTGGAAATCCAGAAACCTCAATTCATTGCAAACCGTTTGCTCATGCCGTCATCACACAGCGCTTAAGTTACCAAATTTGGCAATACGATTCCCTTCCGAGAATATCGGCATAGATCTATTAGATCTAACCAATTGAAGATGACTGTTAGCACGGCAACATAGCTTCTACAACACGACTTTTGCGTTGACAACACAAGAAAGCAGACTCTACAACACGGTCAAGCTGAGTAAGCTGTCAAAACCCGTTCCGCCACGATATCCTTCGGAGGCTGGCGACCGGTCCACAAGAAGAACTGGTGGTATCCCTGCTCGAGCAGCACCTCGACGCCCTTCACCCGCTGCCACGGCCGCCCCGTGCTCTTCGCCAACAGCAGCAGCGGCGTCTCCGCAGGCTTGTACGCCATGTCGATCACCACGCCCCCTGTCGGCGCCGCGAAGAGCGACTCGGGCAGGAAGATGGCGTCCCCGCCCGCGGAAAGATCGAGGGAGGTGGCCGACGCGGGGACCGTCGAGACGATGACCGTCGGTGCGGGGCCCTCGTCCGGCCAGGTGCCGCCGAGCGCGCCCACGAGCTTGATGTTGACGTCGGGGAAGGCGTCGATGAGGACTTGCGCGCTGGCCTTTGTGCGGTTGTACAGGTAGACGACGTCGACGCCGAGCTTCCAGAGCGCGTAGATGGCCGCGCGCGATGTCCCGCCGGCGCCGATGATCAGGCCTGCCTTGGGCTTGAGGACGCTCTGCGGGAGCGAGCGGCGGATGCTGTGGATGATGCCGCGCCAGTCCGTGTTCTCGCCGTAGAGCCGGACGGAGCCGTCGGGCTGGGTGACGGGAACGACGGTGTTCACGGCGCCGATCGCCTCGGCCTCGGGAGAGAGACCGTCGAGGAGGGGGATGATGTCCCGCTTGAAGGGGATCGTGACGGACGCTCCGCCAAAGTCCGGCGCCGAAATCGCGGCCTTGATCTCGTCCGCGACCGCGACCGTCTCCAAGAGCTCGTACTTGTGCGGCATGCCGAGCGTCTGGAACGCGGTGTTGTGCAGGGTTGGGGACATGGAGTGGGCAATGGGCGTGCCGAAGAGGTAGAACTTCTTCGCAGGGAGCTGCCCCAGGAGGTGAAGCGCACTCTGGATCTGCGCGAACGAGAGCTGGCCCGGGGCGGCCTTCGTAGGCAGAAGCTGGTGGGCGATAGGGCTGAAAGTTGAGTTCAAGATGCGAGACATCTGTCCCTCGACGCCCATGTTGAGCGCGATGATGGGCTTCGCGTCGACTGCAGCCTGCTGGCGCAGAGCAAAATTGCGGAGGGCGAAGTTGTCCTCGAGGCGGTTTGCCTTCCCGACGATCTTGACGATGTCGCCGTACTTGTGCGCCAGACGGTACTTGGCCTCGACAGGCGCGCCATCCCAGCTCATGTTTCCGCTCCAGTCGTGCCACGACGCGATGATTTGCGAGTGTCCCTTGCGGGCGATCAGATCGAGAATGTTCTTCTCGGACCACGAGATCTCGACATCGATATACTCCACGCCGAGACGAACGGCGGTGAGGATGAGCTCGAACGCGTCCTTCTCGGCATGGTCGGGGAACTGTCCGCCCTGTGAGGACGTCCGAACAGTGAAGATGATGGGGAGCGTCGTCTTTCGCCTCAGCGCCGCGAGCTGCTCCTTGATGTATGCAGTAGGAGGGATGTAGGGGCCGAGCTTGTCGTGGTCCTTCGGTGAACGGAGAAGGTCAACGCGTAGCTCGACAGCGTCGGCGCCCGCAGTCATCTCCTGGATTTGAGGGAGGGCGGCGGTGATGTCGGAGTACGTGAGGCAAAGGAAGTATGACCTGAGGCCTTTGGCGAGATTGGGAGCGACATTGGGACGTTGGCCAGTAACGTGGTGGAAGAACCTAGAGATCTCCTCGCGAGCACCGAGGATGGACGATGTCGTTTCCAAGTCATCCTTTGCGCCAAGTTCAGAGGAGTTCACAGCGTCAGTGTTGTTGATGAACTCGTAGCTGCTGCACTCGGAGAACCATGGAGCACGACGTTTGTAGACGTCAATGATGGGCTCGCCGTAAGCGGGACGAGCGGTTTCCGCCCCCAGATATGCGACGACTTCGTCAATATCGCGCGCGATGTGAACGACCGGTCCCTTGTCCGTGTAGGCCTTCAGTACATCTCGGGCGGCAGGAGTCTCGACGATGCCTCCACCGAGGCTGATAACGTGGCCCTGACCGTACTGACCAAGAAGCTCTTTAAGAACGGCGGTCTCCTCCTCCCGGAACGCCGGCCAGCCTTTCTGATGGACGAATTCGCGTACGCCGATAGCATGCTTCTGCTCGAACGCAACGTCGGCATCGATGAATTGCCATCCCAGGGCGGATGCCGCAAGTTCGCCGATGAAGGTCTTGCCAGATCCGCGCATTCCGATCAAGACCACCGACGCTTCAGCGCGCTCTTGTGTGGGACGACTGGCGGACGCAAGGCTGTGCACGGACGAAAGCTCAACCCCCTCGACGTCGAGGCCAATCTGAAAACACTCCAAATGAGCGAACGTTAGATGAGCCAACGAGCCTTCCGACCAACCTTGTTCACGAGGTCGTCCCACCAGTTGGGCCATGTCTTCTCCACGCAGCGCTTCTCCTCGATGACAGTCTCCTTCACCACGCTTCCCAACACGCTGAACGCCATCGCGACACGGTGGTCGTCGTAGCAGTGCACGCTGACGCCCTCCTTGAGCTCCGAGATGGGCCTGCCATAGACCTCCAGGCCGTCGTCCAGCTCCCGCGTCTCCACTCCGAACTTAGCTACAGTCCGAACGTAAGTCCTCAGAATCACCCAAGATCATCAACCAACATACCCAGTTCGTCGATCATCGCCTTGATACGGTTGCACTCCTTGACCCTCTGGTTCGCGATGCCGATGATGCGCGTCGTAGTCGGCCCGCTCCCGTCCTTCAGCACCCTCTCCCCGCTCGGCGGCAGCGTCGCAACCGCAGCGAGCACAGACGCGGTCAAGAACGCGTCCGTCATCGGCTCCATATCCACCCGTCCGATCGCCTTCAGCCGCCCCGCCGGCGGCCCCGTCACCGTCGTCTCCGTCTCCGTCTGCACCACCGCACAGCCCATCGGCTCAAGGACCTCCTTCGCGAACCGCGCGTCGCCCTGCAGCGAGCCGTGCCCAATGTTCGTGATCGTGCACGTCGTGCCCGTGATGGCGGCGATCGCGAGCGGGTACGTCGCGCTGCTCGCGTCGCTCTCGATGTTGTACACGCCCGGGTTGGCGTACGTGCTCTTCGGGATGCGATAGACGTCGAGCGGCGCGCCAGAGGCATCCGAGAGGCGTTCGACGACGACGCCAAACGTCTTCATCATCGCGATCGTCATGTCGATGTACGGCTGCGAGATGACTTGCCCGCCGGTGAGCTCGAGCGTGATGGGCTCCGCGGCGTACGGCGCGCAGAGCAGGATGGAGGACACGTATTGGCTCGACACGCTCGCGGCCAAGCGGATGTGCGAGCCCTTGAGCCCGGCGGGCGCGATGGACAGCGGCAGGCAGCCCTGAGACTCGACGTAGTCGATCGTGCTGCCGTTGGCGCGGAGGGCGTCGACGAGCGGGCCGATGGGCCGCTGCTTCATGCGCGCGTTGCCCGTGATGACCGTGCGCTGCTCGGTGCTAGTCGCACCGACGAGCGTGCAGACCGTCGTGAGGAAGCGCGCGGCAGTGCCCGCGTTCCCGAGGTAGATCTCCTTGTTTTCCTTGGGGACAGAGAGCGAGCCTGACCCACCGGTGACGACGAGCGTCTCGCCGCCGTCCTCCCAGTCAAACTTGGCGCCCTGCAACTCGACAAGCGCGTTCATCATCACCTGCGTGTCGTCCGAGTGGAGGAGATTTTTGAGACGGCATGTGCCGCTTCCCAGCGCGGCGAGCAGCAGCGCGCGGTTGGAGATGCTCTTGCTCCCGGGCGTCGCCATCCGGATCGGGCTCTTGCTCGGGGTAGCCGGGATGACCTTGGCCGCCTCCGAAAGCGTCTTCGCGATCACCGCGTCCTCAACAATCGTCGCCTTCTGCTCGTACGTCGCCCCGATGCGCGACAGGATGACGACCTTCTTCTGCGGGCCGGAATTCTTCTTGTCGATCCGCATAATGTCCAGCAGCCTCGTCACGGAGAGGTCGCGCGCCGCCGGGAGGCTCGCGATCCTCGGGTCGGAGAGCGAGACGGGCAGGTTGTACGCCTTGAGCGCCCTGGTGAGGCGGCCGACGGCGACTTGGCTTAGGACGCCGAGCTGACGCGCGACCTCGGCCTCGAGGATCATGCCGACCGAGACGCACTCGCCGTGGAGCATCGCGGGCGTGAGCACCGCCTCGATCGCGTGGCCGATGGTGTGTCCGAAGTTGACGAGATTGCGGAGGCCGGTCTCGCGCTCGTCGATGGTGACGATGTGCGCTTTCACGCCGATGGACCCGGCGATAACGGAGAGGAGGAGCTCCTGCGCCGCAGAGCGCGTAGCCTCGGTGCGTCCGGCAAAGTTGGCGGAAGGCGTCTGGATGGCGGCAAAGATCTCTGCAGCGCGCGACTCGAGCGCTGCGAACTCTTTCTCGTCCCAGATCGCGGCCGTCTGTAGAAAGAGTGTGAGTTTACCACTCGCACACAGTATATACAGTGCAGAAAAATCGATCGGAAGGGAGGAGAAAGAAGGCCCCACAGAGACTCTCCCTTGATGTCTGGTGAATAGGAGCTTCTACATCTCGCCTGGCAGTTGCCCATCTTGCCGCTCACGCACCGAGAAACTTCGACGTTGTCGTACAATTGCAGAGAGGCACACCCTACTGGGCGTGACGAGCTCAACGAGCTCGCTATGCGCGTTTCAGGCCCCAGGTTCCCGTCGGTAGCTGCGAGCTGTAGACGCCGAGGACCCGATTCCCTTCTCCTCCATCGAGCTCGTCGAGACGGTCCGCACACTCAGCCCCGACAATATTCGACGCAATTCGCGCGCCCTCAGTCCGACGAAGATCGCATGGACGCTCGAGTGCTCGCAGGCGCGCGCAGTGACTCCGATCCAGTGGGCTCAAGGCAGCGTCGCAGGTAAGAACTGCGCGCAACTTGGCCTGAACCTCTCCCTCTCTTTCAGAAAGGAGAAACGAAGCGGTCCTGTGGGAGTCAATGAAGCGAAGGCTCCTCACCCACCCATGCACAATCCACCAGACGTTAAAGGGAAGTTCTGTGCGGACATTGGCCTTCCTCTCCTTGCTGACCATGCGCGTGAGACCTTCCTTACGACGTCTGGTCATGAGATTGCCCATACTGATCAATCATTACACCATTCTGCATTCTGTCAATGCCGGAAGGCGATTGCAAGCGTGACGGTCTGGGCTTCCATTGCGATCGAGACGACTCCCCGCGGTCGCATGGTACACGAACGTGTGCACGTACCTTGATAACCTCGGCCATGCCATTGGAGAACTCGCGGGCAGGGAGCGTCTCGAGGAAGGCGGCATCGATGAAGATGTACTCGGGCTGCCAGAAGGCGCCGATGAGGTTCTTGCCGTGGGGCGTGTCGATCGCCGTCTTGCCGCCGACGCTCGAGTCGACCATGGCGAGGAGGGTGGTGGGGATCTGGACGAAGCGCACGCCGCGCATGCTGCGCCGCGTTTCATTGGTCGGTTGAGATGGGGGAGAGGAGAGGAGAGGAGAGGAGGGAAGGGAAGCGCGGGATGACTCACAAGGTTGCTGCGACGAAGCCGACGAGGTCGCCGATGACGCCGCCGCCGAGGGCGAGGACGACGGTGTCGCGGGTGCACTTGTGGAGGAGGAGGAAGTCCTCGATCTCGGCCTTGCCCTCGCGGCTCTTGATCGTCTCCCCGGGGGAGATCACATAGGTGAGGAACCGCGCGCCGGTCGTGGCGCGATCGAACTCGGTCTGGAAGGCGGCAAGGTGGAGGTTGCCGACGTTGGTGTCGGTGATGAGGACGTAGGTGGACGATGGGAGTGTTTCGGTGACGGTCTTGACAATGTAGGGCACGAGGTGGAAGCCGCAGTGAATGGACTCCTTGTGGAGGATGGAGACCTTGCGGACGTCGACGTCGGCCATTTTGGTCGTGGGTGGAGATGAGAGTTCGCTGGCGGTCTATTGGCAGGGTATTTCTATCGTTCGAGGCGTTAGCATTCCACCGGTATAGATCGGCTCCTGCGCTACATACATTACTTGCTGACGGGCGAGCGCTGCCTTTCGGCGATGGAGTGGAGGCGATGGCAGACTCTGTCGCTGCGAGTCGGCGGTTCTGCGACCCCTGCGCGCTGGCTGTTAACAACAGTGAGCATACAATGCCGCATAGCGCAATCAGGGAGAAATAGACCTCTTGAAGAGCCCTTTTAGAGAGTTTGTGTCCGACAAGCTTAGACTGGATTTAAAAAGATGATCGGGATGGCAATGACTCCAATCCGAACATGTCGGAAAGCATTTTATCTGGCAGATTGGTAAAGATTAGATGAGATAAGGTCTTCCGATTGGTCATATAAGCTCAATGACGTCATCGGTAATGCACCAACTCCCTTCTCCGGTCTCCCATGTGCCGGTATTCTGGCATTGGAAGGGTATCCGACCAGCTTCCACCGTCCGCGTCACCATTCAGCTTGTCGACGTTGTGCCGACGAGCTGAAGTTCTTTATTCTCGAAGCCGCAAAGCTGTACCCTGTCATAGAACGAACAGACGTAGGTGCCAGGCCGACATGCAAGTCGAAGATTACGGTTTAAGCAGCATAATAAACATGTTCCATGAACTGACTTTCCGCAGCAACGACCACGGTGCGAATCGTCACTACCCTCTTAGTTATATGCCGACTGGCAGTGGCTCGTTGTGGAACAGGGCATATGTCCTCGAAACCGCAGCTATAGCGTTCGGAATTACACGCAGCATGAAGCTGAAGTTTCGTCGTAAACTCCATCCTCATTCGCGTACTTGACCGACCCATCATGATCAGAAGACGTCATAAACAGCAAAAATCAAAACAGCAATGGTTTGCGATGTGACTTGCTAGCAATTTTTTACGCGTCGCATTCGTCGTTGCCTACGACGGATACCCGCTTCACATGAGTGATCGCTATCGGTCACCACGTCCACCGCCAACCTCTTTTCCACCATAGGTCTTGACTCTGTCGGAGAAGCGTATAAATTTTTAAGTTACTACCCACTCGTGGTAGAGATGCGGGCCGGGCAGGTACATACCCTGTACGGTGACAAACGGGACGCGATCTTCTACGACTGCAAGTCGGTCGAAAGGCACGGCACGTATTAGACCCTTCCGCACGTCATTCGTGGTGCTCCAAGCATACTTACGCTGATCCCTCGACGGCGTTCCGACGGACTAGTCGCTACTGGTCGGTGATCGAGCGATGAGGCGAGGGAACACATTGGATTAGATTGAACCCCAGTTCGACCCCAGTGTGGGGAATGTGC
Source organism: Sanguinoderma infundibulare (assembly GCA_032821775.1). NCBI lineage: Eukaryota > Fungi > Basidiomycota > Agaricomycetes > Polyporales > Polyporaceae > Sanguinoderma > Sanguinoderma infundibulare. The sequence continues at coordinate 310,319 of JAVLRN010000014.1, read as the reverse complement.
GGGGGTGGCGGCCGTCGCTGAGCTCGAGCTTGACCCGATGCAATTCCATACGGCGTCACATGGCAAGCGCAGGAGTGGTCGGGAACGGATAGGAAGGGGTCCGGGGTCCAGCGGTGCAAGTGGGAAGATGGCATGGCATGAACAGGTAACGCACCAAACCTCTCATTCATGAGTAGTCGCCGCAGTGCATTCTTGCTTAGTTTGATACATCTGCCGCTCGAGAAGCCGGGAAGGCGCTGTCTTCAAGGAAAGATGCAGATTCAGAGCCCGGGATTGGAGGTGAGTTGGGTCCGGACATGTCGGAAAAGCGTTCCGGTAAGTCCCAGATCGGGGTTTCAGGGAAGCGCGCGCCAAAGGGGCAGACTCGGCGCCACCGACGGCCAAAAGACCGGGATCGCTATCATCCCCTCCACTGCCAGCATCCGCACTCGCTCTTCCTCAACGTCCTCGACCCCCGGAGGGCCCAGCCCATCCCCTGCAAAACGGTCATGCAAGCTGCTCGAGGTGGGTGCTCACCGAGGCCATTTGCATACGTCGACGACGCGCATATATTGACACCCGACAGTGCGCGTTCTCGGCCGAAGCCTGGCTCCTTCTCGGCCGGCCGTACTTCCACGGTTCCAGCCATCTAGGCTGAGGCTGCAGTCCACGGGAGCGGGGACGGAGGCGGCAGAGGTAGCTCCAGTGAGTCGTCCTACTTATATATGTTTTTTTGTCTGTCGTCCGACTCCTTTTGTCCTCTTCGCGCTGTGTTCTTGTTCTCACATTCTGCGCGCCCCGCCCTCTTCCTGCGCCATTCTAGGCCCCGCCTCCGCCCCCACCTCCTCCTGCGTCCAAGGGCTCGTTCTGGAGACGTTTCCTCCAGACGACTGGCGGCATCACCCTCGTCACCGCCGCTTCCGGGGTCGCCTTCTACTACTTCACCCAGAAGGACAAGACGCCCGGTACTCAGCTCCCCCACGACCCCTCCAAGAAGACCCTCGTCATCTGCGGCAGCGGCTGGGGCGCCACCAGTCTCCTCAACACCCTCGACACCGCCGATTACAATGTGGTCAGTTCCTGTTCGCTATCTCCTCCCGTGGCTGTGCTACGGAAGCAGGACGTTATGACGACATAACCTCTTCTACTCATTCTGCAGATTGTCATCAGCCCGAAGAACTACTTCCTCTTCACCCCCTTGCTCCCCAGCGTCGCCGTCGGAACACTTTCCCCGCGTTCCATTTTGCAACGTGAGTGTTGGGTCACCCTTGCTTCCGTCTCCGTTCCGTGCGGAAAGCCCCGGCTACCGCTTTTGGCTAGACCTGACTGGCGTGTTTGTTGACAGCGACGCGGTATGTGACTCGGCATAAACAGCGCCAGGTGACCGTCATCGAAGCGTCGGCCACAGACGTTGACGTGAGTGCATCTCCTCCGAGTCCTCCCGTTCCGCTTTCCTCTCTCTTGAAAGCCTATGCGACTGCGAGTTCTCACTGGTAATGGAATGAATCGTGGTCACGTGAGGGTGTGCATTCTTCCCCCTGCGTTTCGTCACTATGCCCTACCTGATTTTCTACCGCTATCGCGCGCGGTGGGCCATTTTCTCTTCGAGGAGCGTCCAGGCAGGAATACTCGCACAAGCAAATCTGCACGCTCGCCCTGTGACCCGCTCGGCTGCTTGTGCGGGGAAGCGGCAATGTTCAGGAATACCATACCACGCGCACCGATCGAACTGGAGCAATTGACTCTCAGTCGTATGAATGATATTTACTGGATGCCCAGCGCAACGTACATTGCGGAATACGTTCGTAGGATAATAGATCGGACAGTGCATAAAAGCACGAGCACTGTCTTGGGTTCGGCGGGCCTTCTTTCTCCACCCTCCTGCTCAAGTTACCGGCGTAGCATTGAGGCATGACGGATGTACGCTGAGACTGACGAATCGTTTCTAGCCTGTCAAGAAGACCATCACCTTCGCAGATACCTCTGAGATCCAGGGTTTGGTCTCCAACACTACGATACCCTACGACTACCTCGTCTATGCCGTCGGCGCTGAGGTGCAGACATTCAACATCCCCGGCGTGCGCGAACACGCATGCTTCATGAAGGAGCTTGAGGACGCCGAGAAGATGCAGCGCCGCTTCCTGGACTGCATGGAGTCCGCCGCGTTCCCGGGCCAAACTCCAGAGGAGGTCGACCGGCTGCTGCACATGGTCGTCGTTGGTGGTGGCCCGACAGGCATCGAGTTGAGCGGCGAGCTGCACGACTTCCTCGAGCAGGACCTTCGCTCGTGGTACCCCGAGCTCGCGGGACACGTCCGGATCACCCTCGTTGAGGCGCTGCCGTCGGTGCTGCCATCGTTCAGCAAGCAGCTGATCGACTACACCGAGTCGACCTTCAAGGAGGCCAGTATCGACATCTTGACGAAGACGATGGTGAAGGAGGTCCGGGAGAAGACCGTCGTCCTCCAGATGCCCGACAAGAGCATCGTCGAGGTGCCATGCGGGCTCGTCGTCTGGGCTGCCGGCAACACACTCCGCAAGGTCACGCGCGATCTTATGGGGAAGCTTCCCCAGGCGCAGACGAACAAGCGCGGCATCACCGTCGACGGTACGTCATGGTGTTCTTCGTCCTAACTACACATTCTGACACGACGGCAACAGAGTGCCTCCGTATGGCCGGCACGGACGGCAGCATCTTCGCTGTCGGCGACTGCACCGCGACATCGTACGCGCCTACCGCACAGGTCGCGTCACAACAGGGCGCGTACCTCGCGCGCCTGCTCGGGCAGATCGCGAAGCGGGACCAGCTCGGGCAGCACGTGACGGAGCTCGAGGCGTCGCCGTCGCCCGAGGGGGACAAGCAAGAGCTCGCGCAGGCTAAGAAGCGGCTGGTGAAGCTTGAGAAGCTCCGGCCGTTCAAGTACTCGCACCAGGGCTCGCTGGCGTACATTGGGTCCGAGAAGGCGATTGCGGACTTGCCGTTCTTCAACGGCAACGTGAGTATCGGGTCGTTGTGTCGTCCACTCGAGCAGAACTAACACGATGATTCAGTTGGCGACCGGCGGTGTCGCGACGTTCCTGTTCTGGCGAAGCGCGTACTTGAGCACCCTCTTCTCGTTGCGGAATCGCACGCTTGTCGCGACCGACTGGCTCAAGGTCAAGCTCTTTGGGCGGTACGTTCGTTTGTGTCACTTTCCGAACCGTAGCACTGACATCAGGACAGGGACGTGAGCCGTGAATGAGCGCGCTGCCGTGCTTCTTCTGCCGCCGTTGTTCGGACTATTTATCATCTGTGTGTCGTGTTCGTCGGATGCCCGTAGACTAATATGCTCGACTAGTTGAATAGACGGTATAGAGGTACAGTCCGTTTCAATATAGTACGTGTTCTGGTTATCGCACGGTTCTACATGTGGAGTTTTATGGTGCGACAGTCGAGGTGCGTCCTCCATCTCCATGCAATTTTGTGCTGCTCTTGCTTGCTTAATAACAGTGTGGCTGGACGCGTCGAGTCGAACCCCTGCACTCGCAATCGGGCCCGGATCAGCCAACAAAACGTCAGGTCAGCCCCTCGAGACGTCAGTAGAAGGCGTCGAATGGAGGGCGAGGTGGTGGTCAGCCACCCGACTGATTCTCTTGCGCTGGTCGGTGCTATTTCGTCCTACGAGGCTGACGTTGGTAGCCACCTTTTCTGCCCTCGCTCGTTCTTGTGCTTTCTGCTCTCGGCCTCGCTCCTTCCCTTCCTGCCCTTGGGAGACTGCACGCTTCCCGGTCATACGCCATCAATGCTCGGGCGATCGTTTTCGATGTCCTCCGCTCCCCTTCAGCCTGCGAGCCAGTACAACCTCGACGCATCCGTTGTCTTCTGGACGGACGTGGGCATCGTATGCGTCGCGATCGTGCTCTTCTTCCTCACCCTCCCTCACGCCGTGGCCCGCCTGGGTCCTGGCGGGCGCTGGTCTGAGGGCCACTTCCTCCGTATGTGTCAATTCGTTCATCGTTTTCATCTCCCATTCCCTGCCATTTTGCTGATATTTGGCGATGCCACACAGGCTCGTTCCCGTTGCGCAGATACGACTCTGTCTCCTCCCACCGGCACCTCATCCCCAACGCGCGGACCGACACCTACCCGCCCACGCCCGCGATGGGCGAGAAAGTTGGCATCGCGCGGAGGCCGGCGCACGTCAAGGCGTGGCAGGCGCGCTTCCCGTTCGCGATGCGCATCTTGCGCTCCTCCGTACCCATCATTGGGGGCCTCCGTCTGGGCGGGGTCATCGTCCGCGCGCTGTACCTTGGGCTGCTGCTCTTCGCGGCGCTGTACAGGGGCCCGATCTTCAAGGAGCCGACGCGCGCGGGCTGGGTTGCGGCCTCGCAGATCCCGGTCGTGTACGTTTTGGCGACGAGGAATAACGCGCTGAGCGTCGCGTGGGGGATGGCGTGCGACAAGGTTCGCGGCGGGCTTGACGTCTTTTCGCGTGCAGGGCTAAACTCGCGCTCCGTTTCGTCTGCAGCTAAACTACCTCCATCGTTTCGCGGGGCGGCTTCTCGTTCTCGCTGGAAACGTGCATGCGATTGGCTACAGTAAGCCCTCCGTTCGGTGTAGCGGGTGCCCGGTAGCTGACGGATGTATACCGAGCTAGTCTACCAGTTCATGCTGGAGGGCAGCTGGAACCAGACCATCGCGCGCCCCCACATGACCTGGGGCCTCGTCTCGCTCATTCTTCTGGACGTCCTCTTCCTTTTCTCGCTCGCCTCGGTCCGCCAGAGGCTTCACAATCTGTTCTTCACCACCCACTGCACGGCGGCCACCCTGTTCCTCATAACGGTGTGTGTTCTTCCCCGTCCTCGATTAGTTTCCTCGGTGGCACTCATCCTCATCCCCATCCCGCCGTTGCCGCAGGTTTGCTTGCACAAGAACGCGGTCGTCCCGTACGCCCTCGCCGGGGCCGCCGTTTACGGCGTCGATCACGTCCTGCGCGTCCTCAAGACCCGCGTGGTGACCGCGACGATCAGGACCATTCCAGAGCTGAACACCACACAGCTCGTCATCCCGAAGATCAACGCCGGATGGCGCGCCGGTCAGTACGTCCGCATCCGCATCATCTCTGGGGGCATGGGCTTCAACGGCTGGCTCGAGTCCCATCCCTTCACGATCGCGTGCGCTGGCGTGGGGGAGGGTGAAGGCGACGACGGCGCGCCGCACGCGCTGATGCTCATGGCGAAGAAGTCGGGGCGATGGACTGGGAGGCTGTATCAGATCGCAGGGGCGGCACGGACGTTGGCGGACGCGGCGAAGCGCGTGAAGGTGCTCGTCGAAGGTCCTTACGGTGCGTCTCTGCGTCTCTGCTCGTCCTCGCTCTCGCTCGAGGCGGGTGCTCACCCTTTTCGCGGTCGCGCAGGCGGCCATGGTCACACGATGCCCCATAGCTTCTTTGGCGCGCTCTACATCGTGGGCGGGAGCGGCATCTCGTACGGCCTCGTGGCTGTCCAGGAGGCGATCCAGCACGCGGACGCGGGGACGAGCACGCTCCGCGTCGTCCAGCTCGTCTGGTCCGTCCAGCACCCCGACTGCCTCACGCCCCTCCTCCCCGCGTTCTCGTCGATGCTCGCCCAGGCCGAGGCGGCGCACTTGAAGCTCGCGATCTCGGTCTTCTACACGCGCGCGGTCACGCGCGACCACAAGTTCAAGGACTACGTACTCCCCGCGGACCTCGCGCTCGAGCCCGGCCGGCCGATGATGAAGCTGTTGGTGCGGGACGTCGTCGAGCGCACCTTGCGGAGCATCAAGGACGGGGAGGAGCGGAGAGGGGTGTTCGTTGGCACTTGCGGCCCTGCGAGCCTGGGAGACGTCGCAAAGGACGCGATTGGCGAACTGAATTCCACGGGGCTGTCGACGTTGGTCGGCGGCGTGGAGTTGCATGAGGAGTAAGTCCTTTGATGGCACTCTCGAGCTGCAATTTGAAGCGCTGACTTCCCCTTCAGGGCCTTCGCGTCTGGATAGTATCAGTCAAATAAAGAGGTTTGAGTTCACGCGTACATTCGTCTCGATGTTGGTGGTCATCTGGTAGCATATATATCCCGATATCAGCAGAACGTTCATTTTCTCTTGTCAACCATGACTGTTTTTTCTCGTGCTACAATCCCAGCGTAACCGAGGCGACCCCGTTCTTGAACGGTATGACCCAAGCGCCTGCATCCTGGGCGAGGCTGGAAGTCGGCTCGAGGACACCAAGCCCGTTGTTCGCCGTGTTCTGCACAAGGAGTCGAGCACTCGGCGCTGCCGCCGCACCCGAAATCCCACTCGAAGCGGGCAGGATAGTGAGCACGACGGTCTTGCTGGCAGGATCAAACTCGACCTCCTCGAACGCCCCGGCGTCCAGCGACAACCACGCTCCCAAAGGCGCCACGAACACCCGTCTCCGCAGCGAGTCGCGCGTCTGCACCCTGACCGTGGGCGTCGTCGCGAGCACGTTCCCGCCAAACGCCTGCCAGCCAAAGTCGGGGTGGTCGACGACGTAGGTGCCCATCTCGAGCGAGTGCCCGACAAAGTTCGGGCCGTAGTCGCCCGAGTACGCGTCCCACGCGAGCGTGTCCTCGAATGAGTGGAAGGACGCGGACGCGAAGCCGCCTTGGTCAATGTTGGACAGAGGCCCGCTGAGGCCGCCGAAGCCGACGCGGAGGAGGTAGAGGTCGTCGGGCGTGGAGCGGAACTGGGTGATGAGCGGGATGGCGTTCAGGCCGCTGCCGTAGTGGTGGATCTGGCGCTCGATGCGCTGGAGCTTCCCTCCGTAGACGTTATCCCTTGTGGTGATGACGCAAAGTGAGCTCAAGACGGGAGGGCCATGCAAGAAGAAGCACACAAACCAGTAGCGACGCGCGTTTCCGTTGTAGCCCCAGTGCGGAACGGTGGGTTGATATGCGAGGATGGAGTTGAGCGAGTTGAGCGCGGTGGTGCTGTCGTTGAAGTACGTCGCCCATTGGAACACGCCTTCCTGACCGGTCGAGTCCCAAGCCATTTCGGAGCCGAAGCTAGGTGCGCGCTCAACGATGATCTCGCATAATAAAATGTGAAAGCCTACGGGAATCGTTCCCCAGCCCAGACCTTCTCGCGCGCCTGCATCCGGCTCTGGACGAGCGTCGCATTGGCTGTCAGCCCCTCCCTCTTCAGATCGTTCAAAAGATAGACGATCACGGTCTCCTCCATCAAACCATCGTCAACGTACCCGACCTGTCCGTCGGTCATGGTCGCGACAGTCAGGACGGCCTGGTTGATGTACCATTGCCAAGTGTGCATCTTGACGAGGGCCGGATAGTTGCGCGCGACGCGATACAGGGACCAGTAAGCAGCGATGACGTGCACGTAGTCGTACGCGCGGTCCGTCAAGTAGGACGCGGCTTGGTTCCAGGACCACCAGTTACCCCAGAAAATCGTCGAGGGGTAGTCGTAGTTGGGGACAAGGTCCGGTTGGTAGAAGAAAACGGCCTGTGGAGCGAGATCATCAACATGCTGAACTGCACATGCCGAATCATGGGCTGTCATACCTTCTTTACGGTTCCTGTATATCAAGAACGAATCAGACACAGCCTCGACGAAGGAAGGAACAAACTTACCATTGAGGTTCTGAACGGAGCCCCACAACGTCTCGTTTACGAACTGCTCCAGCTTCGCTACCTCAGCCGCATTCGGTTGGGCAAACTGCTTCATCGCCGCGGCCAGCCAAGACCCCGCACCCGCCTCGTCGCTCAAACCCGGGATCCACGCGCGCGGGTCGTTCCTCACGACCGCGTTAACCGACCGATCGTAGCTGATGACGGAAGGCGAGCGCTGGAATGGGTCTGTAGGGTCGTCAAACCACGACTCCGTCGTGAGGAAGTTCCCGAGGTCGGCAATGGCCTGCGCGGCCGCCTTGGTGACGTAGTAGTGAACGGTCTGAAGGGTACCGTCCGCATAGGTGATCGACAGCCGCGAGCGGCCCCAAGTCTTGGCGGTGATCGTGTAGCCCACCCAGCCGGACGTCTTCGCATCGGTATTGCTCGTCCAGGAGAGCGCGCCCGAGCGGCTGACCGAAATGGATTTGACCGCGGAGGGGTAGTTGAGGAACAGCTTCGCCTGTTGGTCTGAGGGTACGATGTAGCCAGGTACGCCGACGGCGACGGGACGCTCCGCTTCTTGGAGTGCGTCCTCGATACCACGGATCGAAGACGCGAGCACGAATTGAAGACCGTACGTCCGAGTTTCGCCGGGCTGAAGCGTAGTGGAGGTAGGTGCGTTCCACGGGACGACGTTCTTCCACTCGTTCTCGGCGTAGGCAAGACTGTGGAACTGCCATTCGTAGAGCGCCTCGAACGTCTGAGATTGGTAGGCGAGCGGCTGGGACGTGTTCTCGGGAAGGAAGCGCCATCCCTCCAGAGGAGATTGGCCAACAGGAAGGACGAGGAGAGGAGGAAGCGTTCCGAGCAAGGGAGTGACCTGGACGTAGCCCGCATCCTGACCGATGTAAGGGTCGAACAGGCTGCAGAGCTCGTTGGTCTGGGTGGAGGTCCTTCCCGTGAAAATCTGCAACAACGGTGAAAGTCAGCATCTGCGAGCGATATAGAGAATGGATGCACACGTTGTTGAACTCGAGGGGTGCGCCCAGTGAACCAATCTCGACGGCTTGCTTCTGCGAGTTGGTGACGTCGAAGAGAAGCTGGAACGTGTCGTCCTCAAGCACCCATCTCCGGGTGATGTTTAGGAGCGAACTACTCGGCAGAGTTGGGACCAAGCTGGCCGCCGCGAGGGTGTTTCCAGAGGCAGACAAGGCTGCGACCGTCTTGCGGGCTGCGGAGGTGTCCCCGCTGATCCAGGCGGTGGACCCGACAATCCGAGCCCGGAAGGTGATGTCGCCAAGGTGATAGTTCCCGTTGTACTGGCGTTCAGTCATGACATCGCCGGGGATGAAGTCGAATGCAGTCGAGTTGCCCTTCGTCTTGAGCGAGTACAGAGTCTGTGAGTCCTTGACGAGCTGAACGCTGAAAGACGGCGTATCAAAGCTGAGGAAGCCATCTTGCAAGCCTAGTGTCGGGGTCTGCGCCGCGCAGAATTGCACAGCGAAGAGAGCCGAGCAGAGAGCCGTGAGGTAGCCTACACGCATGGCCGTGAGTTGGTGCTGCCGTGAAGGAGGCATGGATTGCTCCATCACGGAGGTTTTATAGTGGCGGTTGAGGCATCCGTCCGGTATATTGCGATATGGACCCGCATGGCGGAGAAGCTTCTCAGTAGAGTTTCTCCGAGAGCAACGCGAATACGGCAAAATACGCTACTTCTGTTACGCATGTTGAGGAACATTCCCATAGAGAGCGTTTCGAAGAATTCATGGGACACACCTATGTTCGTGCCAATGTGCCGCGCCGAATGTTGGTGTGCGGAGCCGGGTACGGCTAGAACGTTGAGGAACGACAGCCTGACGGCGTAAATGTCACCTGGCCGGTGCATCGTTGGAAGAGCTTCCAAGCGGTCCGTTTCGTGATTCCTCCGCACAAGCAGCGGGCCGCTCAACACGCTCGTGGTGCGTCCACCTGGGCGATCATGAGGGCAAAACTGAGTGCCTGGCGTTGTGTTGTTCGAGCTTCTCCGCCGCACCATTAGAATAGGGAGACGTATTCTTTGTGGAATGAAGAACGAGGTCAGATGTGGGCAGTAAAGATGGGGAAAAAGGGAAGGGAAGGCCGTGGTGGTGATGGCGGAGATAAAAGGGAGTCCACGTGACCATGGGCGGCAATGAACCACTCGGCTGCTCCCGCACTTCCCAATTCAAACGATCGACACAAGACCGGCGGTCGAGGCTAGACTCTATGATGACAAGATAATCCACATCCAATACAGTTCTGTAACAGTTTAACCACTGCTGCATCAAGGCGGTTCAAACGCGGAGTCTTGTTCTCGTGCCCATGATCATCGCAAAAAATTGCACAAGAATAACGGCACTCGAGAAAGACAGACAACGCATGTCATAAATCGCTGTATAGGTAATAAGACAGCCAGGGTACGAGCACTAGTCGCCAAGCAACTCGGACCGCGCAGGCGGCATGCAATTAGTATTGTAACCACCAAGTCCGAAGCACAGCACTTCTACTCTGAAAACAGAGAGCGCAAAAAGGAATGCTAACGATACAGACAAAACGCGAGAGTGAGGACGTAATAATGTATGGATGGTAAAACGATGCAGACCTGATGGGGTATAAGGTTCAGGATGATGTGAATCTGAGTCCAGTACAGTGATGCCGACCGATAGATTAGAGATGATGCGCAAGACGAGAGGGTAGTCTGTATATGTAGAGATATATAATAAAAGCAGAAGAAGAGATGGAGGAGATGGCGGATGCGAAAGGAGGCTGAGCCAGAACCAGAGCCACGAACCACAATGCCACGGTCACTCCCACCGTCAACCGCACCTTCACGAGCTGTAGCCCCCGAACGTCTCCCCACTGGTGCAGTCAGGGACCCGCTGCGACGGGCCCCACGACCCCGCGGACATGCTGGAGTCAGACAGTGGAGTCGACTAACCCGACGAGATCGTAGACCTCGACAACCACGGCAAGAGCCCGAGGTCGGAGCCCGCGTCAAGGGAATCTCGCTGCCCGACCGCGTCCGTCGCAACTCAGGGTGGCGGATGGAGAGTGAGCATCCGTGGGTCGATCGTGCCGTCGCACGCGGGGGGCATGAAGGCGGGGGCGCGCTCAGGCAGAATCGTCCACGTAAGTTGCGGGATCGTCATTGGCTGTTGAGGGACCTCGGGGGCAGCGAACTCCAAACGGCTGTTGACGTTCTGGCTGAAGGTGAGGACTTCGCCCTGTGGGAAAGGAAAGTCAAAGAACGTGTTCTCGGTGATGTTGGGCCCGAGATACCAGTCTTCAACGGTGACTGGGCGAGGTTGTGGGGCCGAGGAACCCCCAGCCTGCGAAGCCGGCGTTCTTGATGCGCGGCGGACCGACGGGGACGGGATGGTGTAAGGAGTGGATGAAGGCCACGCGGTGTGTGGACCACCCACGGCGCGCGCAACACCGTAGTAAGCTGATGCGTCACCAGTATGCATCGGAGAGCGAGTGCCTTGTGTCTGCGGTGCCTGGTTCTCGTAATGACATTGGGCATACCTTGAAGCGGCAAACTTCATCCCCCGCGGCGCAGGGGTAGGCAACAAGACCGTGTTCTTGTCGCGTCTCGCCCGGAAGCTGTGATGACGTCTCCTGTGGTGGCTCAAATTGTACTGTGTCGTAAATTGCCGTTCACAGGGAATGATGTAGCCATTCGCGTCCATCCACTGGTGGGGGCATTTGTATCTTTCGACGCCGAAGCTACGCGACGGCACCCCGTCAGCACCATAGGCAACAACGGACATGACATCTCGTGGCACTCACTGTACGGCCTCGATGTGGACCTTCAAGTTGCCCTTTTGAGCGAAGGGACGGGAAGTGGGGCAGAGGAGACACCACGCCTGGCTGGAACATCGTCAGTCACCACATCGATGCTAAAGTAAGTTGTACCACATACTTTTTACCAGCGTGGCCGTTCATGTGCCGAATGAAGTCAAATCTGCGCGTCACGCCGCGGCCCTTGCTGCCCTTGCAGCCTTCGATCGTACACCGGTACTAAGCGCGAAGATACGCGTCAGTCTGCGCCAATGCGAACCATGATGCACATGCAGACGCACCTTAGTTGTTCCGTCGTCCTGAATGACCACTTCGCAGTACTTGAACGGGTCTTCTCCAAAATCTACAGGTGCTGCTTGGGCGATGGGGGAAAAACGGGCGTGTTGGCGAATGGGTGGCATGACGTGTGGTTGGGATGTCGAGGAGTGGTCTGTACTGTAAGGCGAGGTTGGCCTTGGAGGAGCGGTGTGGGAGGTACGGAGGGAGCGATGTCGAGGGATGGAGTGATGTCGAGAGGTGAGGACGAATGTAGAGGCGCGAGGAAAAGCAACGGTGGATGGTCGGCTACGGTCGGAAATGAGTTGCACAGAGCTCAACAACCCGCGCTTTATAGGTGTCCATCCCGGCTCCGTTGCCTCCCGATTGTGCTATGGACGAGCACGGATTGTGTTTGGCCGTCGAAAGCTTGCGACAATGAGAACCAAACACCCGGGCTTCTGCGGACGCAACGAAGGTCGCATGTCCTGCCGGACATGGAAATTTCGGACAACCTTGCTTGCGCTACGGTTCCCATTCCAGGCGATTGATACTCCGCGCGTGTCTGCAGATGTGTGTCCTGGCCCGTGCTCTGACCGGCCTGACCACTATTAGCCGCTATCCTTACTGCTGGCGGTTCCACAGCCCTGGTGACGTCCGACTGAGGATGCGGAGGTTCTCACCGCCCGGTGCCACTCGGTCGAGCACCCTTCCTTTGAGTGTTTCTAGGGCAAAATATGGTTGGGAGACTCTGTGGAAATGCCCTACTTTCCGACCACTGCACCTCGTCGTCTGGCGCGACACGGTCCTCTGCCTCCGAGCCGCACGGCGTGACAGCCCGGTGTCCTGGACCCTGGACGAAAATGTCATGCAAACGTCCCATCCTTTGTCCCATGGTAACGCGGAGGACCGTGGCACAGCCGTTTCATTAATTTCGTGCCACTGACGGTCACGCAGAATACGAGCTGAGTGATAGCACAGGGTGCTGAAAGAGTATCCTGCCCGTTTAGGTAATATGCCGTGGGGGAGCGAGTAATCATCCGGGCCTATGCAATGGCTACAGCTGCGCCCACATCTTGGGATTCTTTTGTCCGAACACCGACGGGGAATTGCGAATAGCGCACGTCGAAACAGGAAGGACTAGAAATGTCCTTCACATGCCTGCTTTATTACAACAGATCTGTCCCGGCGGTATTCCCCATTGTCCGTCTTGAAGTCGGCCGCCAGCGGCGTCTATTGTCCAGCCTCCGGCCTGTGGCTCCAGTCGCTCGGGACGGACACAGATCGCCTTCATTGGCGCTCTGTTCTCACTCGCAGTAGATGCGCATAACTTATATAATGGCCTCCGCCACGATGACTGTAGCATACGTCTTTGCAGCGGACAGCAATCCCTTCACAATGAGGGCGGTCCTCAACCGCAGGCTATCATGAAGTCCTTTTTAGACCTGGTCTAAAGCACAGCGACCCTCGTCGTGAAACTACTCACCGCTGCGGGGGTTTTCGCTGTCGTCGTAATTTGCCATGGACACGACAAGTTTCGCGTCAGCGAAAGAACGGAAACACTAGTACTCACCAGAACCACTGATTTCTGATAGCACTTGTGCGGATAGGATCTGGAATTTCATGGCTCTTGGGCCGGATCATGGACCAGCCCTGCCTGCCATCCAAGTGTTTCCAAGTTTGCGTCGGGTGCAGTCGATGACTGTCCGAGCACAGTCCCAGCCGCCATTCTTGTCTGGTCACGGTAGAGCAAAAGGATGTCCTGAGTGGCATGCGAATAAGCAGGAGGGTTTATGGTAGGAAGGGCCGGAGTCCGAGTCCAACGCAGCGGTCATCGTGGAGAACTTGAAACGCGACGTCCGAGCGGCACGGCCCGTCTGAGTCGGGTAGCGTCGGGAGGCGCTTATCCAAATTTAGATGGCATCGCGGACCGGCCCGACCATCAACTCTCCAGCCTCGGGCCGGGCCAGTGAACGTGTTCTGTCACCTCTTTGCTCTCGTCTCTGGTTTTGTGTCCTCGCGGTCATCCGCACCCCATTGCCTGTTGTCTGCGATCGCAACTCTACATCTCTCCACGTGTATTTGGGCCTGTCACATTTGGGCGCGTCACACCGTTTATCGGAACTGTCCAAATCTCGGAGCCGCTGTCCTCGGCATGTGTACTCGTCGACGTTTTAACAGCACGGCGGCGGCAACGAGACTTCTGGGCGTGATGCTCTGCGATATGCTGCAGGTACTTGCCACCCTTCGCCAAGTTCAAGTTGCTCACGATCGTCGCTCGTGGTCGGCCTTGGTCGGTTGGCAACGTGGGCGTTCAAGTCGATCACGGCTAATGCCGAAACCATCATCCATTCGTGGCAAACGGGACAGGTCACTACGGTCGCTCCTCCGAGTCGGTCCTGGCCGTCTCTCGACTCGCGCAACCTCTTCAAATCCGTCAGTCCTCCACACGAGCATTCGCGGGGGTCTCAGAGCGAATCTTGTACCTGCACTGGCGCAGGAACAGCAACTCACATTGAGCACACAATTCTGGACCAATCCCGTCAACTTGACCAATTCCGTTAACTATTATGACAACCGAGGAAATGACTCTCGAGAAGGACACTTAATTTTTGTCATGAATTGCTCTATGGTTAACGATACAGTCAAGGTACGACTCGTACAAAGATCGGACTGGCGTGCGAGAGGCAGTTAGTATTGTAACCACTGAAGCCAGACGCCAAGCACAGCTACAGCGAAATTAGAGAACGAAAAGGCATGCTAACGATACAAACGAAACGCGAGAGTAGGGTGTAATAATATAGGAAGGGTATAACGATGCATCTAGATTGTCGGGTCCGTGGATGTGAGTCTAAGTGCGATAACTTTGTGATACAGCAATGCTGACTCGCAGATCAGAGATGAGGTCCGAGACGAGAGGGTCGTCTGTAAGTGGAAAGGAATAGAACAGAAAACGAGAGAGGAGGGAAGACACCGAGCCAGAACCACACACCACAATGTCAATACCGCCATCAACCACCCCTTCACTGGCCGTAGGTCCCGAATGTCTCCAAGCTTGGACCAGGGACACACTGCGACGGGCCCGCGGAAACGTCGGACGACGGAGTCAACTGGGGCCACGACATCGAGTCCCACCACGGCAACGGGGTCGGCCCGTTGCCGAGGTCCGGGGGCGTCTCCACCCCCGTGTTGAGTACGTCCTGTCCGAATGTGTTCGCCCCAACCGGCACCGGCGCTCCGAGAGTGAGCGCGCTTGGGTGGATAGTCTCATAGAACGCAGGGAGCATAGGCTGGGGGAGGCCGTAGTCGAAGCCCGGGGCTAGAGGCGCGATCTGCCCGCTGTGGGTACCCGCCGGACCTTGCTCCGGGTGCTGAGGACGGTCTGGGACGTAGAACTGGAAGCCATCCTGGACGTTCTCCGCCAAAGCGAAGACGTCGTCTTGCGGGAAAGAGACGTCGGATGGCACGTTCTCCGTGGTGATGGGGCCGAGGTAAGGCCAATCCCCAATGGCGGCGGGGTGAAGTTGAGAAGACGACGGACCCCCGACGTCCTGGCGCCCGGCGGACTGCGAAGTGGATGCCCTTGACGAGCGGCTGACCGAAGCGGGAGGGATGGAGTATGGGGCGGACGATGGCTGGGCGGTGCGCGAACCACCCGGGGTGCGCGCGACATTGTGCCCTGGCGCGTCACCAGTCTGCTGCTGAGGATGTGTGCCTCTCGCTTGTCCCTTCTTGGTCCTGTAATAGTATTTTGCGTAGGTGGATTCGAGAAACTTCATCCCAAGGGGGGTGGGGTCCAAGCCCGTCGCCCCGCCATCGCTAGCGTGGAACCCGTGTTTGAGGCTCTTGTGCTTTATGAACGCTGTGTCGTTGGAATATCGTTTGGTACATGGGAGGATGTTTCCCGTCCCGTCGATATATCTGTACGGGCAAACACGGTCTTTTACTTTCACGCTAGATGACGATATCGTGTCAGCGCAAGAGGGAATAGCGGATTTGAGAGTCGGTAGCACTCACTGGACCGCCTGTTCGTGAACTTTTAGATTACACGACTGAGTGAACGTCTTCCCGCAGAGCTTGCAGTTAATCGTTCTACGGACATCGTCAGTCGCCACATGGTTGCGAAACTGTGTCGAACTACGTACCTTTCCCGAGTGTGAGTGTTGATGTGCCGTCGCATTTCTTTCCGCGTGATACAGCCCTGACAGTCTTCTATGAATTTACAGAGGTACTTAACGCGAACATAGGCGTCAGTCTATGGATGCGAACCAGGATTTATATTCAGACGCACCCGGATTTTTCCGTCCTTTCCTATAACCTCTTCGAAATATTGGTAGAGGTTTTCTTCGACCTCCACAGGCCTCTCTTGGGTAGTCGACGCAGAAACTGTGTGTTCGCCGAAGGATGCCATGATTTGTGGTTGGAGTGGAGTCACGGTATGTAGTCGGAGGAGAGGGTGTCTTCGGAGGAAAGGGTGGGTGCGGAGGACAGGATGCGGTCGCACGAGTGGTGTGTTTAAGAGGTAGAGAGGGATGTCAGGGGACGAGGGAAAGCGACGCGGGATATTGGGAAATACGTTACAAAGAGCCCGCTTTATAGGTGTCCATCCCGGCTGCGTTGCTTCCCGATTGTTCTATGGACTAGCACAGTTTGCGGTTGGGCATCGAAGGCATGTCACAATGAGAACCAAACAACGGGGCTCCTGCGGACGCAATGACCGTCACATGTCCTGCCGGACATGGAAATTTTGGACAGCCTTGCTTGCGCTATGCTTGCCTTTCCCGGTGACTGATAGTCCGCGCGTGTTTCCATGTGTTTGCCCTGACTACTGGCAGTTCCACGACCCTGGTCCGAGGATGCGGAGGTTCTCACCGCCCGGTGCCACTCGGTCGTGCATCCTTCCTTTCAGTGTTTCTACTGGAAAATATGGTTGAGATCTTGAGATAGTATGTGGAGATGCCTACTTTCCAGCAAGTGCGCCTCGTCGTCTGGCGCGAGGCGGTCCTCTCGCTCCGGGTCACAGGGCGTGACAGCCTGCCCTGGTCCCTGGGCGAAAATGCCATGCAAACGTTCCAACCTTTGTCTCATGGTAAAGCGCAAGGCCGTGACACAGCCGTATCATTTATTTCGCGCCACTGACGGCCACGCAGAATATGAGCTGAGTGGTAGCTGAACGAGTATCCTTCCAGTTTAAGTAACGGGCGGTGGTGGAGCGAGTACTCATCATCTGGGCCTATGGAATCGCTGCGGCTGCGCCCACATCCTGGGCTTCCTTTGTCCAAACACCACGACCAAACATGACAGGGAATGGCG
This sequence comes from Sanguinoderma infundibulare, assembly GCA_032821775.1. Lineage (NCBI taxonomy): Eukaryota > Fungi > Basidiomycota > Agaricomycetes > Polyporales > Polyporaceae > Sanguinoderma > Sanguinoderma infundibulare. Next base: position 293,367 of record JAVLRN010000014.1, on the reverse strand, counting down.
GTTACCGCACGCCGGAACAGGGAGGACTAGAAATGTCCTTCGCACGCCTGCTTAACAACAGCGCTGTTCCTGTAAGCGACATCCCCCATTGTCCGTCTCGGGGACGTTTATTGTCCAGGCTGAGGCCTGTGGCTCCTGTCGTTGAGTCTGGCCTGACACAGATCGCATTCATTGGCGCTCTGTGCTGGCTCACAGTAGATGAGCATATCTGCCCTCCGACGCGACGACTGTAGTATACGTCTTTGCAGCGGACAGAAATCCCTTCACAATGAGGGTGGTCCTCGACCGGAGGCTCTGATAGATCCCTCCCTAGACATGGTCTAAAGCACAGGCACCCTCATTGGAAGCGACTCGCCGCTGCGGAGGGATTTTCTGTCATGGTAATTTGCCCAGAAGGGACCGAAGTACTAGTACTCACGAGCACCACGAATTCCCGAGAGCACTTGCCCCAATAGGATACAGAGTTTTATGTATGTTGGACCGGACAACGCATCCGCTTTGCGTCGAGCCGAGTGCCAAGGCAGCATGTCCGTCCGAGCCGCCGCCGTTCTTCTCAGGTCACAGTAGAGCAGAAGCCTGTCCTAAACGGTAGCCGAATACACAGTAAGCTTTGTGACGTTGAAGCGTTAGAACGGAGTACGACGCAGCCGTCGTCGTGGAAAACTTGAAAAGGGATGTCGTCGGGGAGCGTCGGGAGGCGCTTGACCCGATTTGGAGAGCGGCTTCGCGGACCGGCCCGATGTTGAAAACTCTGAATTTGACAGAATCTGACCTCCTCCTCCGCTTCTTCAGGCTCCATGACCACTCGGGTCGACCACTACTTGGTGTACTCTGCCGCACCACCGCTGTCGTCTCTCTGCTCAACGCTTCCCTTCGTTGTAATGGATGAGATCTCTGAGCCAAACCCATTGCCTCTTCCAGACCTTCCTTCTGCTCTCAGCGAGGATTTGGCCTCGAATCCCGTTCCTCACGGTCCCGAATCTGCACCTGATGCACAACGATCCCCCGATTCAGATCCACCAAAGCTGCCCTTGCGCAAGTTTATCTGGGGTGTACGTTTTCTTTTTCTTTTTTTTTTTGCGTGTTACAGCCCCTGATGACCAGTACAATAGAAGAGAGTCATCAGGGATGCACTTCCAACCCCCGTCATTCCGCCCTGGCTCGACCCCCTCGATGTCGACACCGACGACCCCAGGAAACTCCCTCTATGTTGGTATGGAGTACCGTTCTTTGCGGAGGTGGTGTTCGCGCATTCCCAACGCATCGGAGTCGACGTCTACGTGAAGTACCGTGACCTGGACGTCAAGCCCGGAGACTTCGACATGTACAGGACGTGGCCAAGGCTGGTCAAGTGGTTCGAGGACCGGTCGACCCTCACCATGCATCTCCGTCCGGTGTGGGGGAACTCGACACCCATCCTCACCTTCTTCCACAACCGCGAAATCCCTCGTGTCACGAAGGAGATGTGGGAGCAGATTGGCGACTTGCTGGACGATATGGGTTATCCGGATGTCGAGCCGAAGTGGTACCTCGATGACCGACTGGAGGTGAGTCGTGCGCGTATCCGCCACAGATCTGTGCTAGTGTTCTGATGCTGCCCACCAGTATTAGGGGACGTGTTGTCGTTTTCAATACTGTGTTCCAGATTCATTATCGCTTTGCATCATTCTCGTTTTGTACAATATCACAGACACAGGCATCCTCTTGTGCTGCCTGACCTTCTTCCTCTGCACGTCTAGTTTCCTTCGTCAACGGTCTTGCTACGAATCTTTTGTTCATCGTGTGACGTAGGTAAGTGCCAAGCTTATGGTGTCATAAAAGGTGGAAATGCGACCATGGGGCAGATGGCTGGTAGAACGGCGTGGTGCGAGACGTCATTCTTGCCACCTGCCGCACGGATCGCTGGAGTGTAAAGGGGTAAGTGCACTCCTCGACTCATTTGCCTACCATCGCCCCCTCTATTATCTCAAGCACGACTCGCGCACCGCAACCGTACATTGCAGTCGTCATCGCCGCAGTTGCCGACGCAACCCTCGGAATTTGCGGATCCAGGATTCTCACAAACTCCATACACGCGCCGTCGCCATGGATGGGCTCGTGGAGGACCGCGAAGGGTTCATTCCTGCCATCCTACCTCCCCCTACCGACCCGCCATTTCCTCCCGCGACAGGTGCCTTGGTTTCCGTTGCGTCCCAATGAAATTCGATGCGATGTCTTTGGATCTCCAGCCATCCATGAACGAGCGTCAAGGAGCTACCATGGGAACACCGATCGTATAGTTGCCCGTCATGTTCAAGCCTTGGAGTTCTGCAAGGCTTGCGGTCCCCCGCCCTTCTTTCCTCCTGTTTAGGGTGAATACATATGTATTTCGCTTGCCTGCGGCGAGAACTTGAATTATCCCTGTAGCTTATCACACGTACGTTTGCTTCGGCAACAGGGTCTTCATTCAGTTCATAAGGGTCGCTGCAGCTCGTGCTTCGGTCACATTGAACGCCAATTTCGAGACGTTCGATCGTGAGTGTTTCCAGGCGCGTACCTATCGTTTCACCTAAGCCGCTCGATTGGGTACGTAATCTGCACCTCGGAGTCATGGACCATTGATCCCTGATGCCTCTTAGGAATATACGTGGTCCGGATATGTGGCTGCTCGACACCGCTCGTGCGGAACTACGCTTCTTCCTCGGTCTTGAAAAAGTACCGGGGGTTACGCCATCCTCTCTCACCGCTAGGACGACTCGGAACAAACATTTCAGGACCTCCGAGCTCTTTGCGCCCAGTGCGCCGCGTCCGGCGACCGCGTTTTCGACAAAATCCGCCGATTCTGCGACTACATCGCCGCTCGGATGTCCTGGGTCGCTGGTCGCGAGACGACGCGTCTCGAGGACGAGGCCTACAGTCTGATGGGCATCTTCGGGATCTTCATGTCCGCGTTGTATGGTGAAGGGAGTAACGCGTTCCAGCGGCTTCAGGAGGAGATCATGAAGCGATCGGAGGACGCGTCGATCTTCGCTTGGGGGCAGGCGCTGCTCAGCGGCCCCAGGTTTCTTGTTGACAACTCCCTCCATAAGGACGACATCCTTCGCTATGACTCGAAGCCTCTGTTCTTTTCGAAGTACGACAAGTGGACCGACACTACGCTCTTCGCTCCGTCTCCCGGCGCGTTTATCCGCGTCACAATGTCCTACGCATAACAAACGCGGACCAGACATCTTGGTACACATCCTCCAAAGTAAGTGTACAGATTGTTCGACTCGGATAGCTGACTGTGCTCAGCGAAATCGTGACATAGCGATGCGGCCGACATTCACCGTCACCGGTCAGACCGCGCTCCTCACCATGCCCACCCTCGCCGACAACCTCTCGAAGCCCACCCGTTCACGATCGCCTCCGTCGACAGCCGCTACCATCTCGACGGCGTCAAGACGCTCACCACAGCCGCCGACGAGCCCGAGAAGAAATTCACGGGGGTTGTCACAGTCGCAGACGCAGATGCAGACGCGACGCTGTTCTGGAAGGAGCTCGTCTTCCTCATCAACGTCCGCGAGGGCTTCACGAAGCGGCTCGCAGTGCGGGCGAGATGGTGAAGGTGCTCGTCCACGGACCGTACGGCTTCTCGCCGAACATGGACGACGGCGACACAGTCGTGCTCGTCGCGGGCGGCTCGGGCGTGACGTTCACGCTGTCGACGTTCCTTGGGGTCCTGAGCGACGTGCAGGAGAGGAGGAGTAGGTGTCGCAGGTTTGTGTGGATCTGGTCGATCTGCGAACCGGGTATGTTCAAGTTCACGTCGCGTAGAGGTGACCGCTCGTGTTGACGTCCTGCATTGAGCGCTGTCCTGTCAGCGACAGGTCGCATCGAGTGAATATCTGAGGTGATCTTCAAGGCTCTCGAGCTCGCCCCATCCGACGACCTCGAAATCGCTATCCGGATCTTCGTCACTGGCAAAATCGCGTCGAGCCAAGTGGATCTCAGCCAGACCAGGTCCGAGTCGTGGAACGAGGCTGACTGGATCCACTGCTCGGAAGCGACCGAACCCGGCGGGAGCCGTCCGCCGTCCCTCGTCAACTCTCCCTCCGTTCAGGGTCGCCCGGCCTTCAAGGCGTGCTGCGCGAGGAGGAGCCGCATATGCGTCACCGGTACGTCTGTACTACCATGACGAACGAACGAACTGCTCTTCCTTTACGACTTGCACTGGCTGACAGTGTTTCGTCGGGGCAGTGTGCGGCTCTCAGGGTATGGCGCGAGCATGCCGCCATGCGCTGCGCGTCCCCCTCTCCACCGGTGCGAGCGTGGTGCTGCACGTCGAGTCGTTTGGCGAGCTTCACCTGCACGAGTCCCGGACGTCGATGTTTACACGATATATCCTCGTACAGGACCCCCTATGGCTCGGGACGCATAGCGCGGCCACTCGGCGGCGAGAGAGTCGCGGAAGGAGGTTCGGGCGTATTCGAAAATAAACGGGCCTTCGAGTTGGCTCGGCTGCAGGTTGCGCTCGGTGTAATCGACATCGTCGGAGTTCTTTCTAGCCGCGATGTCCATTTGCACGAAGTCGGCGTCGTCTGGAGAGAGTCGAGTGGCGGTGAGATCGAAACCAAGGGAGGCGGGGTCAAGGCTCGAGAAACGCAAGAAGATGTCACTGTTTTGTGGTCAATCAGCGCTGGGCCACAGGACATGATCCGAATCACCTTTCATAACGAATACTGAGGTGGTATTATCCTCCTCCCTTCCAGACGTTGAATGGGAGCCGAGCCGCCAGTTGGACAAAACTGACGGTACGGAATCGTTGTCGTCGACGTTGAGGGCAAATCGTTTGACGACGTCGCCGAAACAAGGGCGGCGCCTGACCGGCGCTGCGGGCCGCCCGAGTGACAAGAACACAATTTTCGCTGGTCTCACTGGCAGCCTATAGATGCACCTTTTCCACCTCTTCCCAACCTCTTCCTGCGACTCCACTCGCGCCTGACCCCTCAGTATGACAAGTTCCTCACCCGCTAATGCAAGCAGCCGTAGTCCCATATAACGACCACAAGCCTGGTGGACTATCGCGCTGTACCTGTGACAGACAGCACGGAGGACGAGTGGCTAGGACACGGTTTAGGGAGAAAGGGAAGTACTGTGTCGTTTGGTGAGCAGAAGTTCCTTATCATCCATATGCAAGATATTCTGACCTTGACCCTAAGGCGAGCGACGACCTTGTTCCTTCGCGCATCGGCCGGCACCCCTCCCACATTCCTGCGTCTGCCGCGCTGAGAGACCCTATCCCCATACGTCCTTCCTAGCCTCTATAAGAACTCCGTCATGCGTCTTTGCGCATCTGTCTTCGGTGATGACCGGGACCACGAACGTCGAAGCTTGGTACATTGATTCATGACGCACCGCTGCTGCCTCCCATGTGAGAGAGGGCATTGTGTCGAACCTCCGCGCGCGCTCTTCTCTACGGCGGACCCGTGCCGAGCTCGCTGACGATCTGAACGGATCGGTTGGATGTGGGTTGGACTCGGAGTGAGTGTGATGGATGGGCGGCTGTGCCGGCAACCGTCCACTCATCCCGCACCGTCCGTCCTCGTTTGCTTCCGTCGCCGGGTCTTGCCGACGCCCTCGGCCAACGACAGCTGGGGCGATTCGACCGGCGGGAGTCCGTTGCTGTATTCTCCCTCGTGTGTTTAGTACTCTCAGCTGGGCCTATCTGGACCTTGCTTTCTCCTGATGATTGAATTACGTCTTGCGGATATCTTTCGATTCACGCACATCTCCGCTCTCTAGCTGATCAACCCTGACCTTAGTAAGTACTCCAGGACCGTTCTCCACTGTTCTGCCTTCGCTGCCTTCACGGACACTCGTCCGTCCGAGGTCATTCCCAACATGGTCAAGATCCACGCGGCGCATACAGCATACAGCTTGGAATTTACATTCCCGTCGCACTATCCCCTATTTGCAAGCTCGAGAGCAACGCAGGGTTGCCGCCTTTCCTCCTCTCGTCTAATCAACACGGCGTCCGACTTTCAGCGTTGGTATGTTTGTTCGCTTTCTCGTGCACGCCGTTCATTACATTTACATAACAACTTCTCATCCAGCCTCCAACTGGCCGCCGCCCATTCTAATCGCCACCTCCGCCGCACGAAACCAACCCCGGCAGCTTCTCCCCCTTGCAGGTTCATGTGTTCATGACCCCGTCCGCGCACGCAAGTACGTTCACACCCCTACCGGCCTCACTGTACATGACGTCTATGCCCTGACCATCAGCAGGTATCTGTAAAATTTCTCCCACCGCTTGCTCACATGCGTCCTCAGTCCTCAGGCTCGGACCTCGAAGCAACTCGCGATGTGTGTCCCTGTCGGCCACCCACGTATGTTCCGCTCGCTGAGTCCCCGAGGTCTCCTTCGCCACGAATCACGGCCAACTCGATGACCGGGACCACTCCGAACAGCTTTGCCACTCGGCCGAAGACGAGGACTTAAGGCACATGTCCAGCGCGCGTCATCACCATCGGCGTCAGCACTCCAACCTTCTCTCTTCCCGGACGCAAACGCGCGCGGCGGGTCGTATTGTAGGATATAGATGCGTCCTGCCCAGTACGTATTCACTCAACCCCGGACGTGCACGCTTACATTTAATCGCCAACACCACGCCTGCCGGCGAAGGTCCGGCATCATGCGATCCAGGTTTACGGTTTCCGTCTCTTCGGCATCGTCCACCTACCTACGCAGTCACAGAGACCAGATTCCTCGGCGGATGTGATGGACCTCGTTGGTAAAAGGTTGAGCGATTTCGGTACGTCGTATACGCGTCGTTCAAGCGCTGTGCTGACCGAAACTCGTCCGGGTCTTCAGCGAATGCGTAGAAGGAACGGCGAGTGTGGCAACGACGGTAAGTTCCCGCTAACGAAGCAAACGTTGTCCCTACGTTAAACATAGACAGAACGGGCATTACTGTATAAGCTGCGCGGGTAGCTTGTGATCACGACATAGGCTCCCTTCGGACTTGGCCGCCGGAGCTCGTGCGGGCGAGCATGCACATCAAGGACAGGAAGTGCGTCTGCGTCTGTTTGACTTCTTCCGGGACGCTACGGGCACGAAGTGTCTCCGTCGCCGTTCGCCCACTCCACCGCTGGCGCTCCGCCCTGGTCCTCGCGGCAGATGCCCGTGGAATGCTGTCTCGTTCAGAGAAACCCGCATCTCAAGTCCGACGGCTCGCAGTCGGTCCTCGTTGCGTCCTCCCTGCCGCTCGCGAAAGCTTTGATCGCGATGCTGCTCGGAGTCGGAGGTCGCACGCGGTCGATTCCACCACGCGCACCCGGCGATGTCAATTCACACTGTTCCATGCCACCATCATATCCGCTCTCTGGCTCTATCAAACGCGGCGTTGTACGCTGTATGTACACAGGACGTTCCTCCTTACGACCCGCACTCTGAACTCCGAGCTCCAAGCTCCGCACTCTTGGGTGTGCCGCAACGTGAGTCGCGGGAGGCTTCAAGTTCTATCCGCTCGCCATCACGGGGTCTAAAAGGGACGGAATGCTATATCAATCTTCCGCCCACGACCACCCGCTCTTATCCCGCCAGGCGCTATACCAGGCTACACCGGTTGCTCGCCCTTTCTCAGGTTCGAAACCAGCGCGCGGGCTCTTCATTCCCTGCACGCCTTCCCCCGCCAGTCCCAGATGCTTGTCACAATATGCGCCGGCTGCTGGTGACCTATGGCTACGCCAGATACATCTTTCGATGCCAGTCGGGTCTTGTCTCCATCGTTCAATTCTTCTGCTCTAGTCCGAGTCTTCCCTTACTGAAATCGGACTTGGCAGGTCGGACACTCGCGATCGTGCTCTGTTCCGTCTTGACGCGGGCACGCGATGCTTCGCACCGCATGTCTTCCCGCCATCTTCCGTGTCGCGAATACCTTGGTTACCCCTCAAAGGTACCCGGGTGGCCATTTCAGGTCTCAGTATCTCTTGGGCGAGCGAAGACTCTTGGATACACGGTCGCATTTGTCTTCGCGTCCGGGCCTGACCTGGTTCCTGCTTGCCCTGCATTAAACATGAAACGCACACGCGCCGCCCGGGAAGCAGGCATCTTTGACCGGCTGGCTCATTTGGCGTGTTAGATCAACCTCGTCGCCAGTGCGACCGCACTCATCCCGCATTGGCAAGTTATCGATATTGCCCTCTCTGACTCCCAAGTCTGACAAGACGAAGATCTCGCTGCTCCTCGATAGGTATCCAGTCCTCCGCTGTGTTAGGACCGTGGTGCTCATGGCGGCCTCTCGTTGCGTTCACCCTCTAGCAAAAAGACCACAGTGCCGGTGGGCGATATCCTCATGAGCGGTTCAAGGTCACGCACATCCTTACCGAGAACTTGTCACCGAGACCTTCCCGTGAGTTCCAACTTCCATCATGCTCGTTTGTGTCGATCCGAACTAGTATTGAAACCATTCGTCATTTATTGTCATGTACATCGTAGTATGCTCGATAAGGAGGTCACGGAGGAACACTTGAATCGCACGAAGCTAGGCATTGGGCTGCTACTGTGTGGACTGCTGTGGCTGGTCGAGAAGGTGGCGGATTGAGGGAGATGGGGTTCAGGGAGGGCAAGACTGTGTTCGGATTCTGAGGGGTAGGGGGTATTGGCATTGTTATACCGTAAGACAACCTGCCCATGGGAACAATATAAACCTCGATGCAGTCCATCAGTACCGTACCACCCGCAAGCTTCCTCGCGCCAGTCCCTCCAACAATATGACTGTCGCAAATGTCTTCGACGGGATGACGGTCCTCCCAATCACGGTGGTGGTACCTGTCATGGTCGGCGACGCGACCAGGAAACCTTGACCGCCGTACAATGGTGATCGAAGCAGCTCAAGCACCTGCGGCGTTTGACGATGCGCTTCACCCTCTTCCAGGTGAACCACAGCGAGGATTTTGCCGACAGGCGTCGAGAGGATACAGGGCGAGGCATGGCGAAGGATGACATCTGCTGTGGTTATAGACGTTAAGCATATCATGGCAACAAGGAATCGCCCGAGTTCCTCCCCGAAAACGTCGTCCGGAACGTCTTGTGGATCGGGATGGGACTCCAATGCACGTGCCTCCTCCTGCGTGACGCCGCCTCCATTGGAGAACAGTATCCTCGTCCAAAGGTACTCTTGCACGCGCCCCCGCTCCGTGCGCACTTGGTCCCTCGGCATTCCCATACGTCGATCGTGTGTATAGCCCAACCCCTGCTGACGCTCGTAGTCCATTGTCCCCATGCACAGCTTGACGATGCGCGGCACCTCCGCACGGCTGAGTTGGACATGCTCGACCGTGACTTGCCTGCACACGCAGAAGAGCTCGTCTTCTGCAGGTGACCACAGTGCTCGTGGGATGACCATAAAGCTGTCATATGCCTCGGTGACGTTGTTCGGCTCCTTGAAGATCCACGGCGCCATGCTCTCCCTCAGGGACATCGCCGCCGGGTCCTTCATCATGCCAGCGAGGACCTTCGGTGCGATGCGATAACGTTGTTGAACGGGAGCCTGATTGAATGCATTCGTCACCAGTTCCGAGAACGTCATCGTGCGGGCGTTGGGAGGAGGGATGTAGCCCGCTACGTCGGGGAAGACAGCCAGGACGTAGTCGCGGGGTTTGGTCGTCGCCCGTCCACTTTTCCATGCCGGTAGAAGTGACTCGTATGTAGCAGCAGGACGGTTTCGGCCTCCGTACTTCGCCATGTCGACGTGATGCCTGCCCATGTCACAGTTTGTCAGCACAACTCGAGGCCAAGAACATTCTGCTGACGGACGCACCGGTACATAAGGTCCACAAGTAACCCATTGAACGCAGAGAGGACGAGGCCCATATACGCACCTTTATCTGCCAGGAACACAAGGACGGCCACAGTCTTCAGGCTAACATAGTCAAACATCCACTCCCGGTATTCCCTATGAGGCCGATTCTGCTCGCGAGGGCATGGGATGAGGTTCAGGGGCACAAAGTCTAGGACCTTCCCATATAGGCCCTCCTGGCGCGTCCACAGCCGCTCGAACCAGGGATCGAAGCACACCATGTGCGGCCCGCAGAGCTTGGCGTGGTCTAACCCGGGATATATGACCTGGCGCCGGATGGCCTCTTCGTCCAGGTCGGTGCTGTTCACGAGGTCCATGACGGTCTTATGCCACTCGGTGCAGATGGGGTGCTCCAGGAGCACTTTGACGCAGCGGGCTGACTTGTATACATGGGGGATCGACATCAGCTGGTCTGCAACGGTGATGGTCGCGGACTCGGTCTGGTCGATGCAGAAGAGGTCCATCCAGAACCAGTCGGAGCCGCAGATGTCGGGACGTCTGAGGATGGAGAGGATGTCTCGTTTTCCGGCACTCAGTTTGACGACCTCTGGTGACCGGTGAACGCCGGACGGTGAGCTCGATCCTACTTTCTGAGAAGTCTAGTTCACGCACCGAGCTGACCGTCACGGTCGACCACTGTGTCCTCGATTGTCTCGGGTGTGCCCCATACGTGAGAGATCGCGATGTAATCGTCGTCGGTGGTCACGCTCGGCTTGCGTTCGAGGTACAGGGAGTGATTTGGTCTCTGGCGAACACGAACAAGGTATATGTGTGCGGCATTATGCTTTAGTCGCGAGCACAGTTGGCCCATAGAGAGGTGTTTTGCTAGGGGGGACGTTCGAGGGGATAGAGGTTGCGCTGCAAGCGACTGTCGAGTACGAAAGGACGGCCACAGGCCTGCCAGCGTCCACGCGTCCTCGGATTCGAGGGAGCTGAGCGTTAACCTTGGGTCTTTCTGGATCACAGTCTACGTGGATCCGAATCGACACGCGCACAGCATGCGGCCCGCACAAACGGAGCTTGGAGACGTTTATGCCGAAGTCACTGCAGATTTTCCACCCCCAGGATTGGTTTGTGCATAATGGTACCCTTAGATGAGAGACAGAGTTAAGGACATTGATTGACTTAGTTTATTTCTATATCCAGCTTCGAATCTCGGCCAATCCCATCCCGACCGATTTGTGTATGACGTTAACCCTCAATGTATTAATGGCCCGGCAAATTACTCAGACTTCCACACCTCGAAGTACCCTGGCAACCTCACCCATAGCTCGCGCCGTGCCTCCGGGAGCCATTGCCGCAGACCGGTTTCACAATCGAGGCAGAGGCTGTTCCCAGCACTCCCCCAGAACCCTGGTAACGTGTTGGTATGCGAGACTCGTTGAAGGCACTGTAGGCCTGCATCGATTACAAACGTTGCCAGGATAAAACAGGGGGAGCGCCGGGAACAGTGTCTGCCTCCATTACGAAACCGGTGTGCGGCAGTGAGTCCAGACACGCACGGAGAAGACTCGTGAACCTTCTGTGAGGTGCGTCACCAGGTAGCGGCGCCCTTTTGACTGTGGAAGGCACTGAAGGACTGCCTCGATTACACCTCGGGGAAGACGCAGGAGAACACGCGCCGCAAGAGGATGTAGCACGGGCACTCCTCCGGCTTCCGCTCGACCTCGACATCCGCGCGCACGTGCATCAGAGCCTCAGCGTCTTCCCACCACGGCAGGCAAGTTTGCAAAGCTAAGCGGCCAGTCTTCCTTGACCTTGCGGACGAGATGTCCGTGAAGGGCCTCGACGAGGTAGTTGTCGGAGATGCGAATGGTGGGAGTAATCACGATGAGTGTGTCCGGGTCCCAGCGAGGAGCACTTACTTCGCTGTTGGAAGCTGAATATGCAGGCGAAAACATATACAGATGAAGCCGTACGTTGGGTTGTAAACGAACGCGGGCAAGCCCGACAGCGCCTCGGCCGTGTTTTCTATCATCTCCACCAAAGGCACGTCGTCACACAGCTCTCCGTCGAACATGTTTGCGAAGACGGTCGAGTTGTGTCGTGAGACAGGCCTGTGGACGCGGTAGAGCTGAAACTGGGGGGGGCGCGAGTGGGGCTCGGAGTTAGGGTGGGCACCGTTGGTTGACGAGACTTTGGCTGCGAGGACGACGTTGCCGTCGGAGAATTACAGCTGCGGGTGGCGTTCTAGGGCAGTAGTATGTTATTCCATAGTCAAGAGCGTATGTACAGAGACGAGATGGAATGACGAGCAGGCAGCACCGGGCAAAGGAACGTCGACATTGGTCGTCACGCTCAAAATCAAAAACGGATGCCTTCCGGAGCGCTCATACACTGATCCGGCAGATTCCGGCTGTCAGACTGTGGGTGGTGACACACGTGACTCTCCCTCGTTCTTCCGGTTCGTCGACTCGAGCGACACATGCGAGTCCATGTATGCGCATCGGCCCCGGACGAAATCAAGGCCCAAATCGGCATCACTCGGGCCCAGTTTCACAGGGCAGGTCCATCTCGTCACCCACACTCGCGCAATCTATCCCCCCTCACACGCTCACTTCCCGTGACTGGTCATCTCCTCTTCTCGGTGCACCAGGGCATGCACTCACCACCATCAAGTCTCCTCACCCGCTCTCAGTGCCAGCAGATTCAGACACTCGCAAGCCCGCCCAACGCTTCAAGTCGTGGGGACTGGCGGCAATAATGGTCTTGAAGTCGTCCATGGACTGACTCGACATCCTCTTGGACAACGGTATACCGCATCGACGCAAACGTAATGGGTGTCACCTTGGTTAGTCCTCGCGTTGCCCTTAACCTTTCGTTTAGCCAGTCTAGCTCATTTGCCACAGGATCGTTGACCTGTATAGCCATATGTAAGCACATCATCAGCAAAAAGGTGCGCAGCAATGGATAGACCGGCCATCAATCCATACAATTCCCGGGCCGGGCTGTGGTATCCATACAGTATCCATACCCGAGGCAAAGGGTATGGATACCCCAGCCTGGCCCGGGAATTGTATGGATTGATGGCCGGTCTATCCATTGCTGCGCACCTTTTTGCTGATGCTCATCGCCAGTGTACCGAGACCATCTTAGCTGACAAATCCTTAAGCGGGCTGAATTCCGCTCCCGTGCTATCAGATGCTGTTGATGACAACTCCAGGAAAGGTCCTGTCCTTCCGGTGCACCTTCAATGACACTAGAAGTGTACCGAACGAACATACATATGTTATTTTCACAGTAGCTGCGTGCTCTCAATGCGCTCAACACGCACGATGACGCGTACAAGCTCAGTGCCTCCAGAGGCGTTACGGTTCGTAGCCTTCCCTCAATCCGTTGCCACCCACGCGCTGATGGCAACAACCAGACCGCGTTGGTTCTTCGTGGGTCTTCCAATGCCATCGGCGGGCAGGCGGCGGTGGTCAAGCTTCGGCCAACGGCAGAACGCTCTCCGAGTCGCTTCCGCTCGGGAACCCGTATGAGAAGAACACAACTGTGTACATCGTAGGGTATCCTTCCGGTACTGGCAGATGAAGTGAGTCAATGGACGACATTGGTCTTTTCACCAGTTGCTCATGACAGTGGAAGACAAGCATGCGGAGAGAACCCAGGTGAGTAAAACTCGTACGCTCGAGGTCGATTTTCACGCATTGTTCTTGTGATAGCTAGACAGGGTATACTCCGACACTCAGGCTCGTATGGGCACTTCATGGGCATTCCGTCAGGTGTACATCCGTTTTTACATCGTTATCATCTAGTCCACCGGTCTTGTTTAGGTATGACAAGGCTCGTCAGATCAAGGAAGCCCAGGAGGAGTACTGCGCCAAGGCCTCTGACGGTGACTGGGCCGGACTCAGCGCATATCCGGAAGACCTCCAGTGGGAGGCCTTGGTCGACGTCCTCCGGAGACGCGTGAAAGTCTGTATCTCTGTCGCTTACCTTGAGCACAGCTGACGGGAAGCAGGTCCACACTCACTGCTGCGAGACTGTAGATCTGGACGATCTAGTTAGAGTGCGTCTTCGACGACCTCATGTTATGTGCTGTTTGGCAAAGCTCAATCTGTTCCTAGATCACGAACGAGTTCAAGTTCTCGATCGCTGCGTTCCACCACGCACGCGAGACGTACCTCGTCCCGGACACGCTGAAGTCTGCCTACAGTGCATTCTCCCTCTTTCTTTCCGTGCCTCGTGCAAGCAGAGTCGCGTGTGTTGGTCTGCCCAAGAGCATCTGCGTGCGCTCCGCCTACGCCGACGCCGAGGTCGCTATAATCGAGCTCGAGGGCGGCGCGGTGTCACCCAGGCTGACGATGTGCGACCCGCACCTCAGGCTGGAGGAGATCCAGGGCGAGCCGTCGTCCAACCACGGGTACGCCCGACACGCCCTCACCGAGTCCGTCCTGACCGTCGTGGCAGGGGGCAGCGGGGCGATCACCCGCGCGGCGGACGGGCTGTAGTTCGCGACCAGGCATGCACAGTGCGTCTTCTCATCTCTCCCCTTCGCCGCGTGAAAACGAAAGGAGAGCTGACACGTACATCTGCAACACGGGAACAGCGCTGCGTACTGCGCGGGGGTCACCACCGGCGTCGTCTCCCCGAACCCAAAGCGGAGGGAGCAGGGGGTTCCTCTCGGGCCTCAACACCGCGTTCTCGCTTGGGTCCCCGCACAAGCTCGCTCCTGGCGCAATCGTCCAGATCGCGTGTGCCGTGCACGTCGCCGTTCACCTCAGCGCGTCGCCCGGCGTGAGCACGCACGTCGCCGCCCTCCGCCACCTCCTCAACAAGAACGAGAATGAAACGGAGGGGGAGCTCGGGGCGTGGTTCACGAAGGTCAGACGGGGCGAGGCGCCGCTCGTCGTCGAGGTGGAGAGCGCAGATGTCATCGAGACTGTCCTCGAGCTCACTGAGCGCGAGGTCGTCGGCGTGCTGCTCACGGAGCCGCAGCCGTTCCCGAAGGAGTGTGAGGTGCGGCGGAATCGAGTGTTTTCTACCTTGTCTATACCCGGTATGCTGGCGCTGACGGAAGCGTGAACGTGAACCCGCAGACTCCCCGGCCCTTGCTGTTGGCCCAGAGCCAGATCGTCGAGTCGCTCGAGCACAATGTCACCGCGAGTCTGGGCACACGCGATGCAAACAAGGCGCGGAACCCCCTGTTCGACACCGGCTAGGTACGTACCCTCTTCCCGCACGCCCTCCCTCTGGACTGATGTGCATGTACGACGCGACAGGCGGCGCTAGACGCGGGGGGGGGGGCGATCTCGCAACCGTAGGCGATCGTGCTCGTGTCGACGAACGTGGAGAGGCTTCTCGGGATCGAGCACGGGGGCGAGGACGAGGCGGAGCTCGTCCTGAAGAGCGGCGGGGACCTGCTCGAGTACAGCAAGGCCGTTGGGGTCATCTCGCCCCGGCGCAGCGTCGTGGATGTACCTCGCTCGGGGCCGTCATGTCGCGCGTCATCGTTCACCTCACGAGAGCAACTACTAGTATGGGTGTTGCACAGATCTGGGTGACAATGATATTGGACAGCGAGACAGCAAATACGAATCTACGATATGGGTACAAAAACAAAACCGGGCAGATGGCACGGACGAGCATCGCTGGCAGTGACGAGGGTACGCTTTTTTGAAAGCCTAGCCATATCCAGGCCTGGTCACATCCTTTCCTCGCGATCGATGTCAGGGGACCTAGTGGGGCGTTTACATTCGCCACGGGACGTCTGAGGTTGACAACAGGAAGTATCACCTTTACAAGGTGCAGTTCGGTACGGAGCACATCCGCTTGACCGGCTGGCTCATTTGGTGTGTTAGATCAACCTCGTCGCTAGTGGGACCGCACTCATCCCGCATTGGCAAGTTATCGATGTGGCCCTCTCTGACTCGCAAGTCTGACAAGACGAAGATCTCGCTGCTCCTCGATAGGTATGCAGTCCTCCGCTGTGTTAGGACCGTGGTGCTCATGGCGGCCTCTCGTTGCGTTCACCCTCTAGCAAAAAGACCACAGTGCCGGTGGGCAATGTCCTCATGAGCGGTTCAAGGTCACGCACATCCTTACCGAGAACTTGTCACCGAGACCTTCCCGTGAGTTCCAACATACATCATGCTCGTTTGTGTCGATCACTAGTATTGAAACCATTCGTCATTTATTGTCATGCACATCGTGTTATGCTTGATAAGGAGGTCACAGAGGAACACTTGAATCACGCGAAGCTAGGCATTGGGCTGCTACTGTGTGGACTGCTGTGGCTGGTCGAGAAGGTAGCAGATTGAGGGAGATGGGGTTCAGGGAGGGCAAGACTGTGTTCGGATTGTGAGGGGTAGGGGGTATTGGCATCGTTATACTGTAAGACAACCTGCCCATGGGAACAATGTAAACCTCGATGCAGTCCATCAGTCCAATACCGCCCGCAAGCTTCCTCTCGCCTCTCCGTCCTCGACTATGGCCTTCGCAAATGTGTTCAACGGGATGACAGTCCTCCCAATCATGGTGGTGGTACCTGTCCTGGTCTGCGATGCGACCAGGTAACCTTGAACGCGGTACAATGGTGATCGAAGCAGCTCTAGCACCTGCGGTGTTTGACGATGCACTTCACCCTCTTCCAGGTGAACCACAGCGAGGATATCGCCGACAGGCGTCGAGAGGATACAGGGCGAGGCATGGCGAAGGATGACATCTGCCGTGGTTATAGACGTTGAGCATATCATGGCAACAAGGAATTGCCCGAGTGCCTCCCCGAAAACGTCGTCCGGAACGTCTTGTGGATCGGGATAGGACTCCAATGCACGTGCCCCCTCCTGCGTGACGCCGCCTCCTCCTATCGTCATGAAAAGGTACTGTTGCACGCGCCCCCGCTCCGTGCGCACTTGGTCCATTGGCATTCCCATATATGGATTGTGTAAATAGCCCAACCCCTGCTGACGCTCGTAGTCCATTGTCCCCATGCACAGCTTGACGATGCGCGGGACCTCCGCACGGCTGAGTTGGACATGCTGGACCGTGACATGCCTGCACACGCCAACAAATGTTTCTTGTCCAGCTGGTACGATGGCCGGCAACAGTGCTAGTGGGATGACCGTAACGCTGTCATATGCCTCGGTGACGTTGTTGGGTTCCTCGAAGATGCACGGCACCATGCTCTCGATCAGGGACATCGCCGCCGGGTCTTTCATCATGCCAGCGAAGACCTTCGGTGCGATGCAATAACGTTGTTGAACCGGAGCCTGATTGAATGCATCGGCCACCAGTTCCGAGAACGTCATCGTGCGGGCGTTGGGAGGAGGGATGTAGCCCGCTACGTCGGGGAAGACAGCCAGGACGTAGTCGCGAGGTTTGGTCGTCGCCCGTCCGCTTTGCCATACCGGTCGAAGTGGATCGTGTGTAGCAGCAGGACGGCTTCGGCCTCCGTACTTCGCCATGTCGACGTGATGCCTGCCCATGTCACAGTTTGTCAGCACAACTCGAGGCCAAGAACATTCTGCTGACGGACGCACCGGTACATAAGGTCCACAAGTAACCCATTGGGCGCGGAGAGGACGAGGCCCGTATACGCACATTTATCGCGCAGGAACACAAAGACGGCCAGAGTCTTCAGGCCAACATAGTCAACCATCCACTTCCGGTATTCGCTATCAAACCGATTCTGCTCGCGAGGGCATGGGATGAGGTTCAGGGGCACAAAGTCTAGGACCTTCCCATATAGGCCCTCCTGGCGCGTCCACAGCCTCTCGAACCAGGGATCGAAGTACACCATGTGCGGCCCGCAGAGCTCGGCGTGGCTGAACCCGGGACGTATGACCTGGTGCTGGATGGCCTCTTCGTCCAAGTTGTTGCTGTCAAGGAGGTGCACGATGGTCTCATGCCACTCGGCGCAGATGGGCTGCTCCAGGAGCACTTTGACGCAGCGCGCCGACTTGTAGACGTCGGGGATCGACCTGAGCTGGTCTGAGATGGTGATGGTCGCGGACTCGGTCTGGTCGATGCAGAAGAGGTCCATCCAGAACCAATCGGAGCCGCAGATGTCGGGACGGCTGAGGATGGAGAGAATGTCTCGTTTTCCGGGACTCAACTTGACAACCCCTGGTGACCGGTGAACGCCGGCCGGTGAGCTCCATCCCGCTTTCTGTGAAGTCTGATTCACGCACCAGGGTGACCGTCGACCACTGTGTCCTGCACTGTCTCCGGTGTGCCCCATACGTGAGAGATGGCGATGTAATCGTCCTCGGTGGTCGCGCTCGGCTTGCGTTCGAGATACAGGGACTGGTCTGCCCTCCGACGGACACGAACGAGGGATATGTTGTGCATCATGTGATAATATAGCGACGAGGACGATTGGATCGAAAGGGGATGAGCTCGAAAACACGATGAGATGCGTTGTGATCCCAGGGCAGACGATGGTAGAAGGGCGCGCGGTAGTAGCCTACCGAACGCGTGTTCAGCACGGGCTGTGCTTCAAGCGCACGTCTCCTAGCGCGCGTCTCGCCGTCCCCCTTTCACGCTCGACTCTTCCGCTCGCCGCAACGCTCAAGAATCAACTCACCCTCCCTAGGATCGTCCTTGGCCCCCATCCGACAGTCTTTCCTTCTCATCCTGCTCAGAGTGTGGCAGACGCACACGACCGAACCTCCAATCAACACGCACTCACCTCTGCTTCTCTGCCGCACTCGCGCCAGGCTGCACCAGTCGTCGTCTGTGGGCCGTCGTTTCAAAGGGGAAGATGGATTATCGGATGAATGTGCCTTGTTGTGATGGATGAGCGCATGCGCTGTGCAGCCCGATCATCCTCCCTCATCCGGCAACGTCCGTCGTCCTCGTGGCTTTGCTTCCGCGCCTCGCAAATTGGTCATTCGATGGGCCCTGGTGCACGGTCCTCGTATCGACGAGCCCAAGGCTGTACGTTCCCTGCGAGAAGTCGAGCACCGTTAGCTTCAGTCAGTCGGCGCACACGAGAAATGCGAGGACGTACGTCGGTCAGTCTTGCCAGCGACAACAACCTCTTGAACCAACTGACCCACCCCATCGCGCAACCGCCGTTCCACGAATGCAACCTCCCCGTCTTCCACGCCTGCCGCCGCCTGCAGCCCGCGCACGACGACAGATAGCTTCCGGACAGGCCTGCAATGGCCACCGGCCCTGTCGGCGAGCGTCCTTTCGAGCGTTTGACAGAACGCGCCCCCCGCAGCTCTCGCCTCATCGCCGCACTGTAGGCTTTTTGCGACTGTCGCAGCATCAGAAGGAGACTGGGGCTGCTGCTGGTATCTGAAACCGAGCCGAACTCGCACGCCAACGTGAGGTCCTCCAAGTCCGGACACGGGAACGCGCCGTTTGTTAGCAACCGCTTTCCGAGGACGGGCATGGCGTCTTGCGTGGTCTGATGCTCCGCGCACGAGAAGCGAAGGGGCTGCGGGAGGTCGCACAGAAGCGTTGTCCAGTAACCCTTCTGGTCTGGATCTGACGAGGGGCGCGCCTTGGCCGCGACGCAGGTGACGCCGTGCGCGGGCGCGAGGGCGTGCGCGAGCTTGCGCGTGAACCTCGAGACGGCGTCGAGCTCGTCCGTGGCGAGCAAGATGCGGACGGGACGCGCGCCCTCGCCGTGTGCCTCCCACCGCGTCGCCCGGTGGTTATGGGTCTGGGAGCTCAAGGCGATGTCGAGCCTGAGCTCGGCATGCGGCGTTGGGCGAAAGAGGCCGAGGCTCGGAAAGATTGGGGCGGAGATCCCTTTGCTGGTGTACTTGACTCGGGCTCGAGCACGAGGGAGGTCGTCGGGGGGAAGGAGAGACGGGATAGGAAGAGCGGGATGTATCCGGCCTTCTCCTGCATCTCGAGGCGGCACAGCTGAAGGAGATGGACAGTCTTCGTCAGAGTTGGTCTTGGGCAGGTGCATTGTCCGCATTCGTTGCATCGGAACAGGCTGTAGACTACGTGCAAGGTCTCCAAGTTCGGGAAGTATTCAAGAGCATCGTGGGCCAGCCGCAATGGGGTGCCGTATCGGGAGATGGACAGCATGCAGACGATGGAGGACACGAGTTTGAGGTGACGTCGTGAGGTGTAGGACGTGACGGGAAGCATGAGATCTGTGCGGTGAAGACGGAGCGCGTGGAGTACAGGATTGGAGGGAAATCCAAGGTCAAACAAGGTGTCCTCGAAGTGGATATGGTGGGCTGCAGTTGAGGATGGCAAGATCCTTGAGGCGACTCGGGCAGATGTTGTTTTAGGAGCTCTTTAATTCCGACTATGTCCTCGTATATAGCGCGCGACACTGACAGAGGAGACACGGTTGGAATGAAGCGCCAAGTCGTCCACGAGATCAGGCTAAAAGTGCGAGATACGCAAGGCAAGGCTCCGGTGTGCCGATCGCGAGATTGCTACCTTGAAGCGAGGCATGTGCCATTTCCTGTTCCACGAAGCCCAGATCGGCAAGCCGAGGAGGTTCGCCCAGAACTGAGGCGTCTTGAGGACGAGCCTCCTCCAGTACGGACAAACGCGCAGAACGGGCAGGCTGTATCTGCGCATCGCGGTCGGGTGCAAGTTGGCGAAGATCTCCATGAGCAGCTCGGGAGGGAGGTACCGGTGGATAGGTGCTGCGTCGTTGTAAGCGGAGCGGAGCGGGCGAATGTTGGATGTGGCTTCGTAGACAGCCCCGCTAGCAGCGGCAGGACTGCATATCTGGCGAAAGGACTGAATACGACTCCGATGCTCAGTGATTCTCGACAAGCACTATTCCTGAACTTCGGTATGCGGGAATGTCCTGTCCTCGGCGAGCTGGCGTTCCGCTAAAGGGGCCCGATGGTGACCTACATCGAGATTAATGCATGAGTTCTAGTGTATGGAAAAGGCAACATACATAGCTGTTGGTTTTCAGTCGTGGTGTCCGCCAGCAGGGCAAAGTCCCCTAGGTAAAGCAGCTCATCGAGACCGGCCTGCACATCAAGAAGTGGTGTGGAAGTTACGGGTCACCGCGAAAGCGACTGCATGGAGTGAGCTACGTAAGTGGTCTCAAGTGAGTCACTTACATGTGAACATCAGTGTGTGGGTGCCACAGATTGTCGATTCGACTCAGGCAATTGATGCACGCCAGCGCCCCTATGTGTAAGTATTGTTAGATTAATTGAATAGAGTCGGCCTCAATCCTAACGTACTTACCGAAGCGAGGAAGTAAATAACGAAGGTTCAACTGCCAACTTCTGATACTGTCTGACAGGCAAAAGACTGACATTCAGTTGCAACTTGCTTCGTGCCCACCCAAAAAACGGTGAGCTGAAGTTGGCGAGAGCGTCCCTCTCCCTCCGCGTCTGGTTCGACGTCTGCATAGTGAACGTGGCACAGGTATGTTGCGTTCCGCCTTGTCTTCGTTTTGGTCTGTGTCGAGTAGGCTACGTTCACGGTTGAGGCTCGTTGAAGGTGAGGAGTTGCAAGCACTGGTAGCCAAAATTCGGCGCGTGTCCATCATGATAGGCGCGCGATCGAGATAAAGATTTTACTCACCGTCGATGACGGTTGGCAACTTGCCAAACCTGGAAATCGAACTCGGTCGCATAATAAAACTGTATGGGAAGAGTGAGCGCATCGTCTGCGTGAGTCACACAGCACGTGATAATTCTACCCTGATGTAAATGCTTTCAAATTGGACCTCTTTCTCAGGGTCGGGAAATGGGAGCGCCGATTCATATGCACCCCTCTACGAGCAAATGAGTCTCGAGAAGGACACACAATGTCTGTCATAGACTGCCTTATCACTAATAGTACAGCCAAGGTACGACTCTCACGTGCAACACGCGATTGGTATCATAACCATTGAAGTCTAAAGCGAAGCTACGGCGGAAACAGAGAACAAAGTAGGAATGCGAGCGATACAAATGGAACGTGAGAGTGGGGGTGTCATAATTTAAGAAGGGTATAACGATGCAAGGGTATAACGATGCAGACCAGATGTGGTATAAGGTCCATGATGTGGGGTCTGTGGATGTGACGGATTCCGAGAACGACCCATAACCACGGCGTCCATTTCTGAGCTGTGCATCTCATATCTATGTAAGGACGCGAAGAAAGGCAGCCACACTGAACATGGAGATGACAGAGAAACAATAGCAAATGTGACGCTAGAAATACAAGGCGTGATAAAGCGCGTGCCGAAATGCGAGGATATCCAGGGTCTAAGAGGTACAGTAAAGGGGTACTAGTCCGTGATGCCAATAATGATATGCGATATGATACAATGCGATTTTCGACGATGTCGATGCAAGTGATGATAAGCATGACAGCAAAATAGAGGAGGAGAGAAGAAGATGGACGAGACAGGAGAAGGATGAAATCGAGACGGAGATGGTGAAAGGAGCCGAAGACGAGAAAGGGCACCGATCACAAGCCCAGGATTGCCAGGATTGCGTTGTACTCGTTGAGCTCGGCCGACAACATGGCCGGACTCGGGGTGTAGTAGGCGGGGCGCAATCCCAGCCCCGCGTTCACCATGTTCGTCTGCTCGTCCGTATTTGACGGAGGGACGGGGAGCATGAGCGCGCTCGGGTCGATCGTCCCGTTAACCACAACAGGCCGTGAGGGCAGTGGCGGCGAGGGCGGGGGGAGCGGGGAGAAGAGAGCATCGTCGAACGAGAAGTCCGGCCCCCTGCTCACGCGCTTGGGCTCGGGTGCGGCCGACCATTGGTCCCTCGTCGCCATCCACCGCTCTGCGCACGCCTGACTAGGGTCGCGGAGCGTGACCTTGCTCGGGTCGATCATGCCGTCAAACACAATAGGGAATGAAGACGGTGGTGGTGATGGCGGTGGCGAAAGGAAGAGGAGACCGTCGTACAAGGTGATGTCCTGCCCAATGCTCGCGGACTCTGGCGTGGCCGACCACAAGTCCGGTGTCATCATCTCCGGCATCGGGCTCGCTTGTAATGAGGTGACCGCTTGGAAGCGCAGGGGGAAGGGCGAGCCCTCGGATGGGGTCTGGACGCCGCGCTGATCATTAATGAGCGAGTTCACGTCCAGCGCGGGGAGCCGCGGGCAGGCGGACGAGGGGTAGGTAGCGCCGAACGCATCCAAGGAGTCGTCGAACTCGTCTTCCTCCTCCGGGTCAACCACACGCTTCACAACAGGCTTCCTCGGCTTGCTCCTCTTGGTACGCGCGACCGCAGGCCGGCGGGCGGTCCGGGTGGAGACTTTTTCGGTGCTTGGGAGAGGAAAGTCGCCCGATGGATACGGCACGCCTAACTCTGCAAGTTGCGTCGCCAGCGTCGACTCCGGGTCCAGAAACAGCTTCTCCATGTATGCCCTCTCGGCCTCCACGTTATCCTCGACGTCGTCCGGAAAGAACAGGAACACATGCTTCTCGCGCGGGAAACTACGACGCTGTCCAACCACTGGAATCTTGTGGCCATCGTGCATTTCGGTTTGGTGCCGCTTGAGACTCCCGCGATAGGCGTATCGCGCAGAACAGGTCCCAATGGTCCCGTCCGGCTTGACCCACGTCCGAAGGCATTCATACCTGTTGTGAGCACCGCTGAATGAGCGCGCAAAGTGAGCGACCGTCCACACACGGGAAAGACCCAGCCTGACACTTACTGGACTTTCTCCATGTGATCCTTTTTGTTGCTCAGCTGGCGGAAGCCGACCCCCGCTTCCGCGCAGCCCGGTTTGTCGCAGAGGAACTCGCTAGATGCTCTAATCAGCCAAGATGGTGAGGGAGAGTGACAGTGGTTGCGCACCACTCGGTGTGGATCCCCAGATGACGCCTGTAATCGTCGCCAGGGCGGCCGACGGACTCCTCGCAGTTTGGAAAAGTGCAACACACCTGGGTACGGCAACGAGGTGTCGGTGGACGCAAGCAGACTGTTAACGTACATGACTTACCCGTATCTCTGGGTTCACCCTGGAATCCGTTTTGTGGAATACCACAGCCTTCCGAGCGGGATAATGCAAATACAACGAATCCGACTTGCGAATAGGCGCCATCGTATGGTCAGGAGGGTGTATAGGTAGGGTGACTTCGGAGGAGTAACAGAGTCCAGAGGGAGGGAGGGATGTGGCAAAGCGCTAAACGACCCCGCTTTATAGGTGTCCATCCCGGCTCCGTCGCCTCCCGCGCTTGGCCGTTCAAAGCTTGTCACAATGAGAACCAAACAACCGGGCTCCTGCGGACGCAATGACCGTCGCATGTCCTGCCGGACATGGAAATTTTGGACAACCTTGCTTGCGCTACGGTTCCCATTCCAGGTGATTGATACTCCGCGCGTGTCTGCAGATGTTTGTCTTGTCCCGTGCCCTGACCGGCCTGACCACTATTAGCCGCTATCCTTACTGCTGGGTGCTCCACAGCCCTGGTGACGTTCGAGAATGCGGAGTTTCTCACTGCCCGGTGCCACTCTGTTGGTCATCGCAAAATATTCTCCAGCTAGCCTGTGGAGATGCCCTACTTTCCGGCCAGTGCGCCTTCGTCTAGCGCGACACAGCCCGAGTCGCACGGCGTGATAACCTGTCCTGGACCCTGGGAGAAAACGCCATGTAGACGTTCCAACCTTTGTCTCATGGTAAAGCGCAAGGCCGTGACACAGCCGTATCATTTATTTCGTGCCACTGACGGCCACGCAGAATATAAGCTGAGTGATAGCACAGGGTGCTAAAAGAGTATCCTTCCAGTTCAAGGAACAGGCGGTGGTGCAGCGAGGAATAATCATCCGGGCCTATGGAATGGCTGCGGCTGCGCCCACATCCTGGGCTTCCTTTGTCCAAACACCACGACCAAACATGATGACCGCACGCCGGAACAGGAAGGACTAGAAAATGTCCTTCGCACGTCTGCTTAACAACATCCCCCATTGTCCGTCTCGGGGACGTTTATTGTCCAGGCTGAGGCCTGTGGCTCCAATCGTTCTGGCCGTACACAGATCGCCTTCATTGGCGCTCTGTGCTGGCTCACAGTAGACGCGCATATCATGCCCTCCGCCGCGACGACTGCAGTATACGTCTTTACAGTGGACAGAAAGCCATTCACAATGAGAGTTGTCCTCGACCGCAGGGTGTGATAGATCCCTCCCTAGACCTGGTCTGAAGCACAGCGACCCTCATTGTGAAGCGACTCGCCGCCGTGGAGGGATTTGCTGTCGTCGTAATTTGTCCCGAAGGGGCAGAAGTACTAGTACTCACCAGCATCACGAATTCCAGAGAGCACTTGCACAAATAGGATACAGAGTTTTTTGTCTGTTGGGCCCGACAACGCAGCCGCTTTCCGTCGAGCCGCGTGCCCAGCTGCAGGCAGCATGTCCGTCCGAGCACCGTCCCAGCCCGCCGTTCTTGTCGGGTCACAGTGGAAGACAAGCATCTCCTAAACGGTAGTCGAATACACAGTAAGCTTTGTGACGTAGAAGCGTTAGAACGGAGTACGACGCAGCCGTCGTCGTGGAAAACTTGAAAAGGGATGTCGTCGGGAAGCGTCGGGAGGCGCTTGACCCGATTTGGAGAACGGCTTCGCGGACCGGCCCGATGTTGAAAACTCTGAATTTGACAGAGTCTGACCTCCTCCTCCGCTTCTTCGGGCTCCATGACCACTCAGATTGCTTGGCCGTAAATCATATCAGCATGAAATTCCCTTCTAATGCAAACCTATAGTTTATTGACGACTGGTCTGTGGCTGGATCACTCCCGCAGCGGATCGCGGTTGGATCATGCATGCTTTACGGCCGCCGCGAGGCAGGTGAGCAAAAGTAGTCTCTCATTATTCGTTACTGAGTAAGATATTCCGACTTCTGTTCAGCGATCCAGGTCCTGAGTTGCTTACCGTTCTTCGTGCGTTTCAATTGTGGTGAGATATTCTAGCCAGCTGCTCAAGCTTTGAATACGGTAACCGTCCGAACGACGAGTTTGCACGATGTATTGTAACTTATTCTGACACGATATCATGCGGCAAAGATCTAGTACACAGTAGCAACTGAAGGCCGAATGTCCCAGAACTCGTTCATGCCCTCCGCTCTCAGCATCGCCAGACCCGCAGCCTCGCTCATCTTTGTCCAAGTGACGCTCGCCGCTCGATCCTCCGAGTCTTCATCAGCTCGCATATACGATACTTCGTAGGACTCGAAGCCCCAACCCTGCAACTCGAATCCGATCCACCGCAGCGACTCCGCGCAAGCGTTCTTGAAGAGTCCCTCTTGGTCCCCGATCACGGTGCGCAATCTGCAAGCCTCCCCGTCCTTGAAGAGCCCGCTGCAGTCCGCGTCGGACGACGAAGTGTACGTCCGCTCGAACCTCACGAGCAAGTGCGTGAGAGATGTAAAGAGGGGGAGGATCCCCAGGCAGAGTTCATCCTGAATCTGAGCACTGTCAGCGTCGCGCGCGTTGTATCACAACATGGATAGCAGTACTCACGAGTAAGTTACTGGCATGCCGCCGAGTCAACTTATCGGCAAAGTCCTCCGCGTGCATGACCACCGCGAGACACAGGACGGACGAGATCGACGGCCCGAAGTGCGCTGGCCATGCAACCGACCCGAAGTCGCAGGTGTCCACGTTGATCCGGAGCTCCAAGAAACGCGGACGGATGTCGGTCAGGACCGGCGCGACGTACGCCTCTTCCTTCTTCCTTCTGAACGGGATCGACAGCGAAGGTACTTGGCGGGAGAAGCCGAGGTGGTACGGTATGCAGAGGTCCTCTGCCCAGATCGCGGACAGCGATGGCCACTGGGAGGACTGCGATCGCCATTCGATCTTGTTGCGTTTCCGCAAGTTGTCGTCCTCCTCACGCCCGCGAAAACTTGCGCAGTCGTGCTCGAAGTCGTGTCGGCGTAAGATGAGATGGGTGACGTTGGGGAATGCCGCCGTCGCGTGGGCCACGAACGTCTCCGACTGCGTGTCCCGTATGCCGAGCTTCCAGACGGATGGGAAGGGGATGTTGACGGGGAATTGCGGGTGGATGTCGAGCTCCGTCAGCGAGCGAGGAAGATATTCGGAAGCGACAGGAATCGAATCGACTCCGTCCAAGTCGTGATATTTCAGGAACGAGAGCCTACGCAGGGGGAGGCGGGAGAGTTTGCGCAAGCCGGTGATCTCCGCGTCTTCCGGGTATATAGTCAAGTCCTCCAGACCACGAAGTGACGTGGTGATGGTGTAGACGAGAAGAGGAAAGGAGATATCGCCCATCCATTGGCCGATGCGGAGCCGACGAATATTGCGGCAGTGGCGTAGGATATCGAGGAAGGCGGTTGCCCACTCTTTCCGGTCAGGACTCACATGACGGCACTGATAGGTATGCATATCGTAGCCCAACTTGAATGCCCGGTCGGCCACCGACAACCAGAGTTCTTTGATGAGGTGCGTGCGAGACGTAGGTCCTCCGTTGATGCGCAGGAAGCGACGGAACGAGGGAATACGTGTCAGGTTGTTGTCACAGAGGAGATCGCCGGACCGAGAGCAAATTGGGAGCAGGACGGCATCGAGGAAGTATCTACACGTCCTCATGAGAGCGGATAGGTCTGGGGTCGACATGAAAGACATGATGTGGTTCTGGACATCGACATTGACGGTTGTTAAGCCTCGAGGACTCGAGCCTGGCATAGTACTCGGGCTGGAAATCTGAGAAATACCATCAGTGTATTTTCGCTTAAGTTAGTACCATATACTCACGTCAGAGACAGCCTCATTGACCGGAAAGCGGTTCGGGTCGCGGGTCAAGGGGAAGGTGTCCTGGATTCGCAGGGAGAAGTCGAAGTCGAAGTCGAAGTCGAAGTCGAAGCTCCAGTTTGCGGTACTCTGTGGTGCTTTTGCAAGTATTGGTGTGGCGCTCGGCATGGCTACAAACCCGATAGCTGATAAGGAAGTTCGCGATGGGTTTGGGTCTGTGACGGAGGTTTTTTCGTTGCCGGTCTGGTGGTGGTCGGAAGGAAAGAGCCGCTAGGCGGGCCTTCAAACTCCGCTGTGGCTACGTCCATCAGACCAAATAGGGAAGTGTAGCCTGACTTTATCAACACGGTGTTGAGCGGTTGATTGCTCCGTCGACTTATGAAGCATTACTGTCAGTTATGTTACAACCATCGCGAATCCATAACATATTTATCGTTATGTTTATATACACGAACAGGATCAGTACAACCCCGCGCTAGTAGCACGGCGCATCCTTCAGTTCCGCTACACACTTCTCTGCAGTCTCCTTCGCCCATCGCACCTTCTCGTGGTCCGCCTCTCCCATTCCCAACCTCTTCGCCTGGACGAGGATGACTAGCGCGAGGAAAAACGTGTACCACAGCCGCTTCGTCTTCTGCCGTGCAAAGACGATCAACGTCCCGCCGTACCCCTCCAGCAAGGCCGCGCTCGGCTCCAAGAACAGCGCCTCCAACAGCGGATCGCCCCACAACGCATGTCCGACAGACGCAAACGACGTCACGCGCACTTCCTTGTCCTCCGGCTGGCCGTTCTCCAAGTCGAAGTCGACAAACGTCGAATAATCGTCGCCCGCGAACGACACGAGCGACGGCACCTCGCAGTCGTCGAACAGGAAGGACCCGATCGCGCGCGACAGATACAGCCGCAAGTCTTCGTACGGTAGTACGACGTCCGCCGCAAGCGCGTCGTCAAGGAGCGTCTCGAGGAGCAGCATGAAGGCTTCTTGCCATGTATAGAGCTGAGCGTTCTCCTGTGAGGGAAGACCGAACCAGTCGTTCTGGACGCGTTCGTGCAGTTGCTTGAGGTACGAACCCAGGCGGAGGTCGAGCAGCGAGGCTTGGCGTTGGGAGAGCTTGCCAGATGTGCGTGCGAGGGCAAGCGAGACTCCGCCGGGGTGCGCGAGGAGCAGGTATTGGTACGGGACGAGGGTGGTGGAGGTGTCGAGCGCGTGAATTGTGACAGTGGGTATATCGGTTTCTCCTGCGACAAGTTTGAGGAGTTTGTGCTCCGATTCGAGGGAGTTGGGGAGATAAGATTCGGAGCTAGTTGTTGTCGCGGCAGCTGCCTTGAGAATATAGGACGTGCCGTCATCTACGCGGGCGAGGAATGTCTGGGTCGCGGTGAATGCCCTGCGCTCGCAACGGGTAAGCATGTGCACGGCAGTAGGTTTCATTATCAGAGGTGTCGACGTGAGGGTACTCACCCGAAACCACGTTGCTTAATCTTGCAGAATTCTGCGATGCCTGTAGATCCTCCACGATGATGCTCCAGGATGCGCTGGACGTCTGCTTCTGTGACCTCGAGCATCTTGAAATATCGCAGAGCTTGTCTAGATACACCTGGAATGCTTTGGAAGCAATTCTTTCGAGTCCATCGCGAGAGCACTTACTGGAGGAAGGAGGCAAGTCATCGATGACTACAGGCGCCGGGCTTACGCTTATCACAACTCGGAGTCCAACTTGGAGAACGTGCGGATTTCATTTCATCCACAGAGAGAACTCGATCGAAGATAGGCCAGTGATGGGAAAATGGGATTTTCATTGAGCTGCTCGCGGGTATGTACAGTTGGGGCGCACAGAGCCGGGACGACAGAGTCTGAGCAGGACGATGCGCTCGCCTTCACTCCAAACTGTAGGTGTTCTTCTCCAGCTACATGGTGCACCTCAGCACCCCATCCCAATGTCTACAGATAGGGTTACTCACCTCAGCCTCGAGGTCCCGCCTCACTCGGTACTCCTGTTCCGCCTTGATCACAACATGGTGATCGTCCAGATCCTCGATAATGAAACTCTCCTTCTCGTTCATCGTCAGAAGTATCTGCTTGACGGCCGAATCGCTGTGTTGAAGATTTGATAGCCCTTCAGGTCAAGAATCTTGCCAGAACTCCATCCTACTGACCAGGTAAGAAGCACACCTGAATACTGTGAGCGCTGTCATTCGAGAGACTCGGATTCTGGCATGACGCACCTCTGATGGCCTTCATCTCCTACTCTACCAGCCCAGTAGGTCTTCCCAGGTATACACACAGCAGCCGCAAATCAATGAAGCTAGGGAAGGAGGCGTCGATGGGTCGTGGGCACAAGGGAAGAGACAAGGTCGTTTGACGCCTGGGCGACGCCGTGGGGACTTGTCCTCCTTTACGCCCATCGCCAACGTTCATCTCAACCTCCTCCGTGGCAACTTCGGACCCTGCATACATAAACCACACTTGACATTCTGCGACTGTCCGCAAATTCGGAGAACGTTGCGCAGTTTTTAAGTTATCTGCTATTCCACGCCGTGTGAGAGATAACGCCTCTCCCTGGAAGGAGCCTGCAAATGGCTATATATACCTGGACTGCAAAACAGAGGTAATCCACGCCTCTCATGTCACCGGGTGTGCAGCTCGTCTGGCTGGTAACTGGTTCGTAACGTTCGTCGCACTATACATGAACTGAACTGACACTCCGCCTGTGTTCACTTGCAGGAGCCTCTAGAGGCCTCGGCCTTGCACTCCTCAAACGTATCCTCGCGAGAGGCGATTGCGTGATCGCGACCGCCCGTCAAACCGATCGCCTCGACCCGCTTCTCTCTCAACCGGACATGGACAAAACTCGTATCTTTGTCCTTGAGTTGGACGTCACTTGGTCATTCGAGGTTCTTCAAGAGACAGCGAGAAGGGCCGTAGAACGTTGGGGTCGTGTCGACGTCATCGTGCACAATGCAACGTACAACCCTCTGTCCGGTATGACTGAGGAGTTCGGGTGAGTGTCTAGAAGGCAAATACGGCGTTGAATGGATTAAGTTTTAAGCTGTCCGTCACAGGGCTGCGATGTTCTTGCCGTTCTTGAATACAAACCTTCTCGGCCCAATAAACGTCAACAACTCTTTTCTCCCACACATGCGCGCACGGAGCTCGGGCACTATCGTACTGATTGGAAGCCGGTCGGTCTATAGGAACCAAGTGTTGGCACGTTCTTTTACGATTTATTCAGCGCAGAATTACCCTTTGACGCTTGCGATTTTGACTATAAAGGGTATTGGTGAGCATGCGCGAATCAGTGTTCTAGCCAAGGGTTCGTAACTCACAGACCATGGCGCTCCGGTACAGGGCCGTACGCCGCGTCGAAAGTAGCTCTCCACTGTACGCGCCAACTATCCACCAGTTCCTGTTGATGCTCGTCCTGAATTGCAAATAGCATACGGCGAGACGCTCTCCGTCGAGCTCGCGCCGTTCAACATCCGCGTCCTCATCGTCGCACCGGGCCAGTTCGATACCGCGGCACCGCTACAGGTTCACATCCCCGTGAACCCTGTCGCCGGCTACAACGCCCCGTACGACACCCTCCGCGAGGCGCTGCAGAGGAGGATCGAGGACCGCCAGCGGACGCCGAACAAGGGCGACCCGGCGAAGGGGATGGACGCGCTCGTCGACGTCGTGCGCGGGGAGGGTGGAGCGGAGGGGAAGGGAGGCGAAATGCCGCTGTGGCTGTTCTTGGGGGATGACGCGATCTCGGACGTGAAGGCGCGGGCGGAGAAGTTGAAGGATACTGCAGAGGAGTGGGAAGACGTCGGGACTAGGCTGGGCGTGGACGATCCGTGAGTTTTGGTGTTTCACCTCTAGTGACCGTGGACTCCGAAGTGTAGAGGTGAGGTGCTATGGCAGGTGTGAAGCTGGGAGGATAAGCCTTGACGCGAACGATTTACAAGACTCGGCTTCCCATCTGTCGTTCCGAGCGCATCGATCATGCCCTGTGCAGTTGTGTATGTGCAAGCCGACGCGCGTAAGTTGTGGTTTACCACGACCGATGAATATGTACACTCGGATACTACCGACTGGTTGACAGCCAGCGCAACAAGCCTAATACGTGGCATCTTCCGGAGGATCCGCGTTGGTTCCTTATCAGACAAGTTTACGTCTTAGATATGTACAACTTTCTCTGTCAAATTCATGGACGTCAACGCCGACGATAGTCGCGCACACGGCCAAGCAGACACATATGGACGTCGACAGGGACCTACAACCAAATAGATAACGTCGATAAGGACCCATAATTACGGCGTCCATTTATTAACTGTGCATCCCATATCTACAGTATGTAAGGACATGAAGGAAG
This sequence comes from Sanguinoderma infundibulare, assembly GCA_032821775.1. Taxonomy (NCBI): domain Eukaryota; kingdom Fungi; phylum Basidiomycota; class Agaricomycetes; order Polyporales; family Polyporaceae; genus Sanguinoderma; species Sanguinoderma infundibulare. Next base: position 261,588 of record JAVLRN010000014.1, on the reverse strand, counting down.
ACAGCCACATTCAGCGTGGAGATGGCGGAGAAACAAAAGCAAATGTGATGCTAGAAATACAAGACATGATAAGGCACGTGCCGAAATGCGAGGATATCCAGGATCTAAAAGGTATAGCAAAGGCGTACTATAGGTCCGTGGACCCAATGATGATATGTGATATGGTACAGCGCGATGTTCGAATCAGACGATGCCGACGAAAATCATGGTAAAGATAACAGCAAAGATAGGACGAGGAAAGAGCAAAACGGATGAGACGGGGAAAGGATGAAAGCGGAGACGGAGATGGGGAGAGGAACCGAAAGACGAGAAAGGGCAGAGCGGGCCACGACGACGACAACGACGCCAGTATCACAGGTCACAAGCGGAGGAATGCCAGGAGTGCCTTGCGCTCGTTGGGCTCAGCCGACAACATGGCCGGACTCGGGGTGTAGTAGGCGGGGCTCAATCCCAGCCCCGCGTTCACCATGTTCGTCTGCTCGTCCGTATTTGACGGAGGGACGGGGAGCATGAGCGCGCTCGGGTCGATCGTCCCGTTGACCACAACAGGCCGTGAGGGTAGTGGCGGCGAGGGTGGCGGGGGCGGGGAGAAGAGAGCATCGTCGAACGACAAGTCCGGCCCCCTGCTCACGCGCTTGGGCTCGGGCGCGGCCGACCACTGGTCCCTCGTCGCCATCCACCGCCCTGCGCACACCTGACTAGGGTCGCGGAGCGTGACCTTGCTCGGGTCGATCATGCCGTCAAACGCAACAGGAAATGAGGGCGGTGGTGGTGATGGCGGTGGCGAAGGGAAGAGGAGACCGTAGTACAAGGTGATGTCCTGCCCGATGCTCGCGGACTCTGGCGTGGCCGACCACAAGTCCGGTGTCCTCATCTCCGGTATCGGGCTCGCCTGCAATGGGGGGACGGATTGAAAGCGCGGGGGGAAGGGCGAGCCCTCGGATGGGGTCTGGACGCCGCGCTGATCATTAATGAGCGAGATTATATCCAGCGCGGGGACCGGCGGGCAGGAGGACGAGGGGTAGGTCGCGCCGAACGCATCCAAGGAGTTGTCGAACTCGTCCTCCTCCTCGGGGTCAACCAGACGCTTCACAGCAGGCTTTACAGCAGGCTTCCTCGGCTTGCTCCTCTTGGTACGCGCGACCGCAGGCCGGCGGGCGGTCCGGGCGGAGACTCTTTCGGTGCTGGGGAGAGGAAAGTCGCCCGATGGATACGGCACGCCCAATTCTTCCAGCTGCATCGCCAGCGTCGAGTCCGGGTCCAGAAACAGCTTCTCCATATATGCCCTCTCGGCCTCCACGTTATCCTCGACGTCGTCCGGAAAGAATAGGAACAAATGCTTCTCGCGCGGGAAACTACGACGCTTTCCAACCACTGGAATCTTGTGGCCCTTGTGGACTTCGATTTCGTGCCGTCCGAGACTCCTGCGATCGCGGTATCGCGCCGAACAGGTCTCAATGGTCCCGTCTGCCTTGACCCACGTCCGAAGGCATTCATACTTGTTGTGAGCACCGCTGAATGAGCGCGCAGCGTGAGCCACCGGCCACAGACGAGAAAGACGTAACCTGACACTTACTGGACTTTGTCCATGTGATCCTTTTTGTTGCTCAGCTGGCGGAACCCGACGCCCGCTTCCGCGCAGCCCGGTTTGTCGCAGAGGAACTCGCTAGATGCTCTAATTAGCCAGGATGGTGGGGGAGAGTGACAGTGGTTACGCACCACTCGGTGTGGACCCCCAGATGACGCCTGTAATCGTCGCCAGGGCGGCCGACGGACTCCTCGCAGTTTGGGAAAGTGCAACACACCTGGGTACGGCAACGAGGTGTCGGTGGACGCAAGCAGACTGTTGACGTACATGACTTACCCGTATCTCTGGGTTCACCCTGGAATCCGTTTTGTGGAATACCACAGCCTTCCGAGCGGGATAATGCAAATACAACGAATCCGACTTGCGAATGGGCGCCATAATCAGCGATCCGGAGGGAGTATGGGGAGAGTGGCGTCGGAGGAGTTAGAGTGAGGAAGGAGGAAGAGATGTGGGGGATGAGGGAGGATGGCTCTAGATGGTGGGGATGCCTTGCAAACAGGCACCGGATGCCCTTCTTTATAGCTGTCCATCCTGGTGCGGATTGCCTCTCGATTGCTGTCTGGAAGAGCGCTGATTGCTTTTCCCCATCTATAGCAATTCGCAATCACAACCAAACAACCACACCTGTGCACCCACCGTGTCCTGCCGCACATGGTAATTGCGACCAGCGTTGTTTGCTGGTGTTGTCTGTGTTAGTTTGTTTGTTCCTCCCCCCGCCCTTACCATTCCAGGCGATTCCTCCTCCCCACATGTATGCAGATGTTTGTCCCGTCCCGTGCCCTGACCTCTATCCCTACTGCGAGTGGCACCCGGCCCTAGCGACCGATGTGGACACTGTCCACAGCCATGAGCCACGCGGTCGACCATCGGTCCCTGAACTGTTCTTCGACTTTATCAATAGACGTATAGGCTTGAGACAGGCTCTGTACGAACCATCCTACTCTCCTACCAGTGCTCCCCGTCCCTCGCTGGCCCGACACTGTCTTCCCGAGGCTCGCTCCTACACGTGACCCCGTCGGGCGGGCCGCGCGCACAGCCCAGCACTCGTTGTTTGCGGGAGCCTCGGCCAGGCCGTCAAGCAAGGTTGCAACAGCTTTGTCGTTGTCGACAATCCGTGAGGAAAACCCGAGATCCGGGACATGGCCGCATACTGTTTTGTGGTCAATCAGCGCTGGGCCACGCAGAGCATGATCCGAATCACCTTGATAACAAACAGATAGTATTATCCTGTTCCCTTCAGAACTTCAAATGGGAGCCGAGCCGCCAGTTGGACAAAACTGACGGAACGGGATCGTTGTCGTCGACGTTGAGGACAAATCGTTTGATGACGTCGCCGAAAAAAGGGCGGCGCCTGTCAAATACTCGCCGTAAGTACTCACGTCATGTCGTGTTAAAGGAGTCGCAATTGGAACCTCCGCTGCCAGTGCACCCAGCCAGAAGGTTCGCAGCCTGGTGCGGGACTGAATGTCGACTGGACTCTCAGAAAGCATGTTCTACGTAACTTTGCCGTAACTGGAGCCAGAGACTGTGGAGGACGTTGAGAGGTCACTGTGGTGGTTGGGGAAGAGCACGGGACCGTGACGTGACTCGGGTTGCGACACACGTGGCGAGCATCGGCCACAGCGCTTAATCCTCGGCGACCAACGCCGACCGTACGATGCCTTGGACGACGACGACGGCGACCAACCTTATGCTCTTTCCATCCCGAATCGCAGGTCGCGCCATTGCTTTAGTCGAAGACTATGACCATGGTTGATCCTGGTCAGATGACGGCCAGATAACGTGGGTATACAGATGGCAACCAATTGCAACGTTTGGCGCGCCATGTGTAGCTGCGCTGCTGACAATGCCCGCGTTATTCACAGCCTATCTGTGCAGGGAGCCAGCGCGGCGGCGGGTAGGTGATCTCTGCGAGTGTTGCCAGATTTAGAGGACAATCAAGTCCGTTCTGGTCTGAAGCGCTTTGCTGTGATTGAGCCCGCAATGAGAAAAGCAAATCCCGCCTCGAAACTGCGAATTCTTTCCGCCTGCCTCGTGGGGGTTCTGCAACTCCCGCATAGCCGCGAAAAGACAAAGAGTTGATTGCCCAAATTCAAATGGCCTCCCGGCGCCAAATGGGAAATTACCGCGGCAGCTCAGAGTCGAGTTGTCCTGCAAAACCCCACGGCCCAAATCCTGTGACCCAGGTGCGCACGGTGCACTTCGGCCTCGAAGTCGTTTCCAATCCATGCACCGGAAGCGATCCCGTGGGCGCAATCTCGAGAGTGTCCGAGGGTGAAGAGTAATCAGAAATGGGCATGGGGCGTGACGAATACGAGTGGGAGTGGGTCGCTGTGTCTTTCTGTCTTTCCGCGATTTGATTATGCTTCGTTGTTAGATTTTCGTCCGCATGCATTTCGTTTCTCTTCATGGGTTAATCCATCACTTCCTCTTATTATCGTATAGCATATTCCATTGTACGTTGATCTTGAGTCTTCGGCCGCGGAGTAGTTAGGCTGACCAGCACGTCACCCAAAAGCTTCAGAAGGACCGAGAGGCTTCAGACGAACAAGAGGCAGTCAAAAATGCATGCAATTGCCACTCCGTCCGATTCAATGAGTACGTGGTATACAAACCAGCAAGGCACACCCTCCTAGGGGGTGTGCGACGTACGAGTAAGGTGAGTGTGAACGTAACCGTATCCCAAAAAGGTACAAACAAGTGTGAGACCACAACCCCGTGAAAACTAATACCTTCCAACCGTATACGCGCCCAGTCATATCTCCTGCAACTTGCGAATAGGACCGTATCTCGCTCACTGAAACCGTGCAGAGGCGTTGAACGCCTTCTCGCGCCAGCGACCCCCCTTGGGCCCGGCCAGCTTCGAGCACCAGCCCTTGACCTTGCCAGTGAACTTGCCCCACCCGCGCGGAGACAAAGGCGGAGGACGATCCGCGTCGACACTGGAGCAGGCGGTCGAGGTGGCGGTGGACGTAGGACCAGACAGTGAGTCTGAGCGTGAAGTCGACTCGCTGGACTGGGAAGGGGGAGGTGAATCGACGGCGAACGACACACTCTTGGATGCGGAGGCGTCCAAGCACGGGGGACTCGGGGAGAAGGCCCGGTCGCAAATCGACGTTGCCCATAGAGTCGAGATATCCATCTCGCTGGAACTTGAGCTGGGGGATAGGTCGGTGACGAGGTCCATGCTGAAGTCGTGCGAGAGGGAAATGGAGAGGGAAGAGGATGAGGGAGAGTACATGGTCGCGTCGGCGCTGGTGGTGGCTGGCGAGACGTTGACGACGTCGGGGTTTGGGATGGCCTCATGGGTGATCGCCGTGGTCTCCCCGATGTCATCGGGGTGAGAGAGCGAAGGTTCAGAGAACTGCGCCTCGACAACGACTGCCGAGTGCGACTGGTGCACGTTCAATGAAGCTGGGATGAGGATGAGAGCGTCCTGAGCGGGAGAGGGCTTGATGGACAGGCACGCCGCGGTGTCCGTCTCCGGAGAGACCGCAGGCCAACCCATGCCATCAAACGTGTCCCGAGGCGGCACCCAGTTGTCGGAGATGGAACGCACGCTGGCCGTCGACACCGAAGACTGAGGCTGCGAGCCGTCCCAGTTGAAGAACCAGTACCGAGCGTCGTCCTTGGGGCACGGCTTCCCGAACTTGACAGATCGGGCTGCTACGGTCTGGAGACGTTGTTGGCACGCGAGACGAGGGATGATGCGACATGGACGTACAGGTTTCTGGGACTCTTCGTCTGACACGGATACCGAAGGCTGAGACTTGCGCGCGACAATGTCCCAGTTGCTACAGAACTCGTCAGCCCATCTCCCGAGTATGTACAGCTGAACGCCTACGTGGACTCGAACCATGGGTGTGCCTTGATCTCGTCCCAGCCCGGACGCTCGCTAGGATCCTTGGCCAAGACCTATCCAAAGCCAGTCAAGAACCCGCACACTAGATTCGAGCATGAACCACATACCCGACGGAGGAGATCAGCAGCCTCCGGGCTCACATTTGCCTCGATAACCAACTCGCGATGAAGAGTCAGGTCTTTGAAGTGTTCGAACTCCTCTGAGTTGTTCGGGCCGAAGGGATACTATCGCATTCCGACCGTCACCGTCAACCTTTGGACTCGTAAAAGGCTTCGAAGAAACGCACCGTGCCAAGAAGCAGCTCGTGCACGGCCACGCCGAACGAGAAGATGTCGGCCGGATAGGAGTAACCTTCCGTGCCGAACACCTCCGGCGCAATGTAACCTGGGGATCCGCAGAGCAACGTCGCTCTGTCGCCTAAGTCGTGATCGTGACCCGGGCGATCCTCGGGCATCACCCAGTCGTCAACGCCAGCCTTGCGCCACGGCTGCTCATCGACCGAGCGACCGAAGGTGTGGCAGAGGCCGAAGTCGCCGAGGACGATCTCTGTGAGGTTTGCACCGATGAAGATGTTCTCGAGCTTGATATCGCGGTGGAGGATGCGACGCTTATGAAGGGCTTCGATAGCCACGACCTAACGAAACCTGGAGTGAGACGTTGTACCTCGGAAGCAGGAAAGGGAACACTCACCAGTTGTGCCGCATAAATCCGCGCGAGGGTCTCTCTATGTTCACCCAGCCGCTCCATGATTGGCATCTGCGAGGTGAGGTTGCCGTTCTTGTACATGTCCTTTCGCGGCAAGGTCAGAATCACAGCTGCTCGACCAATGACGATGCATGACTCACCATGACAAAATAGAAGTGTTTGTCATCCTGGAAGGTGGCATGCAAATTCGCGAACCTCGGGTCGCCGGCCACCGTCCTCAGAACGTATTGCTCGTTGAAGAGGCTGGTGTAGAACTCCTCTTCGGCCTCGTTCTTGCGGATCGCCTTCAATGCGTAAGAAGCCTTCGTAGCACGATCTTTGATGTGGTAGACGATGCCCTGCCCGCCCTCACCGAGAACGGACAGGACGACGAATCGCTTTGTGCTCAACTGGTCCGCCGCGCTCTTCGCTGAGCGGTCACGTCTGAAGAGACGCTTCCAGTTCAGACGCTTGGGGAGAAGGCGGCGGGCCGGTTTGGCGGACGGGGGAGGCGGGACGGTGACATGGGACTCATCTGTGGCCTGCATCGAGTCCTGGAACGGCGTGGTGGAGAGGCTTGCGAGGACATGGTCCACGGTCTACCGGCACAGCGACTAGTGAGCCTCTGCTGCAAACAGTGAGTATCAGGATGGGACGCACCAGGTTGCTGGCCACACCTCCGTCCTCGAGCGGGTAGACGACCGCGGCGACGGGCACGGCCTCGATGACCGCCGCGGTAGCGTTAGGCCTCGTCTTAACGAAGCCAGCGAGGAGATGTTTGAGGGAGAAGATCATGATGGGCTGGGTCTTCGTCCGGAACCTGCTACCCTGGTGGAAGTGGTGAGGAATGAGAGCGGCGAGGCTTCGCGACCTACTAGCTATAGCCCAGTGTCGAGAGGCTGACCAGCCCACCGGAGGCTAGCTCGGTTCGGCTCGCAGATCGACAGTCAGCCGAGCGACCAACCGGCTCGGATTCTTCATAGGGATCGTCCTTCGCACAGCAAAATAGAACAGGAAATTAGCAGGAGCAGTGGAAGGCGCGGTAGTGAGAGGGACGAGTGCGTGCGTACCTCAGCACTGGGGATTGGGTGAATCCACCGGCTGCGTGAAAGGTGATATCACCCAAGAGAGCACGTCATACCTAGAATCCAGTTCGAACACAACATCCATCGGTTGTTTGGCAATTGGTGCAATCTGCAATCGAGTTGAAGTCACAGAATGCAGCTTGCTGTACTAGCAAGGTCAGTATTCAATGTACATGTACGCCCGTGACGCTAGGCAACGTTGATCATCACCAGATTGTTCACGCGTGAGCGCGACTCGGCGTGATCTCATTCAAGCCCCTCCACAGGCTTCGCGTCTATACAGCATCAAAGATCCTCACGATCTCCCCTCGAACGCCCCCTGATAAGTCGTCTAAGTACCGGTGCCATGGACATTTTTGAAAGAACAATTGGGCTTACCTCCGCAACATCGAAACAGTTTTTTATTCTCCGGAGTGACCTCCCGCTTCCAGGTCAACATAGCAAATCTTCGAATACATATACGTCGCTCGTTCGGGGTACCTAGACCACGCCAAGTGTGTCCTTCTTGGTAGAGGACTCCCGGGAGTGCCGCTGGCGCACGCTTGTCCAAATTTGGGGTTCGGGGTTCCCCGGCCCGACCCGGATGCCTTAGCGACCAACCTAGCCGAACACACCCGTCTGAGCCTCTCGTCCTTTCCAGCCACTGATCACTGCTCCCGCCTCAAGCATATCGCCATTATCTTGCTCAGTGTGCACCACAAGTACCTGCGATGCAACGACGACCGTTCCAAGAGGAGAGTTGGAAGGACTTGACGAACCTGATCGCATTGGTAGCCTGACTCGTCGGGTCACAGCATTGTTCTGAACAGTATGGGGATCGCATGGCTTGTTTTCTCGTGCTGAAGGCCTTATGCCACAACTTCTCAAAGAGATCCGTCGTACGTACGTCCAGTGATGTCGCAAACTGGGTAGGACACCTACTCATGCAATTGAACTTCTTGTGTTGACGCCAAAAGAACTCCCACAGTTACCGCAGCACTTGCACTACGTAAAGGGAGGAGAGGTTCGCCACTCGTGTTTGGGATTCGCTACTTATAGCTCCGAAACTCGACGGCTTGTCTCTCAAACCCCAAGTCCACCCAGCACCATGGCTTCGTCTCTGTACTGGCCCGGCAAATATCCCTTCTACCCGATCGGCAACACCTCCGCTGTATGCCTCACTCGGGACGTCCCTCATGACGCACCAGCGAACATCCTTCTACTCGCATGCGGTGACCCAAGGAACGTCCTCTATACCGTATTCTCTGAGGCGCCAACCTGTACGTTCCATCTCCATATTTTGCTTTGCTTTGCCTGACTCGCTGGTCTTAGGTGATAGGCACTTGGACTTCACTTGCTGCGACTTCGATCCTGGTGTCCTAGGTACGTCTTGTGTTTATAACGTCCTGACTATCCCAAGCCTCACGCTCCGTCAGCGAGGAACGTCCTCTTGTGTACCATGATCATCGACGGCGCCCCAGAGCAGACTATCTGGAACATCTTTTACCACATGTACCTCGACGCCGACTCCCGCCTAGCCTTGGTATCGCGGTGTCAACAACTGGCGGCCTACTCCTCCATCGAGGCCTGGCGGTCGTCGCTGTATGGCGCCCCCATCAGGATTGGAACCGACCACACGTTTACTGAACTTCGTCGTCACTGGAAGCTCTACGCTGACCTCTATCAGCCGACCAACTCACACCGACTCCAGGCCCTCCGGGAGGTGATGGAGGACAGGTGTAAGGCCATACTACAGGACCACAATCGCGGTGTCAATCTCTCCTCCTCACGATCTGCCGGTCCACTCCTTTTACGGATGCAGGCGATCACCATCTTCACCGAGCAGGCTTGCCGCTACTGGAAGACCGGTACTACCTTTACCGACGCGAGCGACGTTGCGACTTCTACCCACCCAAACTCGACGTTTTTCTACTCCCGTGCGCATGAAGGGTTCGACGTCCACCACGCCACTGATCCCATGATGCCGTTCCACCATGCTCCATTGTTCGGAAACGCAGACAGCGTCACTGTTCAAGATCTGGTGCAGTCCGCCAAATCGCAGTTCTCCGCGTGGTGCTCCGCGTTCAAGACCGCTGTGGCGACGTCGCGGAAAGCGGGTGGTCTCGTCGTACGTTTCATACTTGGGGATGTTCTTTCCGTTTCTCGTGCGCTGCAGGTCTGGCCGTCGGAGCGAACAGTACTCAAGGTGGCACAGTGGACTGCCTGCACGGTGGCGTTGGAGCGGGAGGAGTACGGGGACTTCGGTGCGCCGGTGCGCTTCAACGTCATCAACACCTCGAACCTGTCTGATGATGTTGGCCTGCACAACATCTTCCTTTGCGCTGTTCCCCTCCTCGCCAACTCCCCAAGCTCTGTGCTGTATACCGAGTCCCTCGTGACGCATACCGCGGAACCGATCACGGAACTTCACGCCAAGCTCTTTGCTGATTTGTCCGTCGTCGCCCTCCTCCTGGATCTGGCCCCGTTGATGCCTTGTCCGGTTTCACGACCATGTGCAACACGCATGAGCTAGTAATTGCAACGGAGTTCAGCTCCGATTCAATCCCCTTTCAACATCACCAAGTCTTAACCTGGAGGCGACCTAGCACCGGTGATAGCAGTGCGTCGTCCCCTCACGGTGACGGTACTTATCGCCCTGTCTCCGTCGGCACCCTTCCATTCGCCACCCTCTTGCACAAAATATTCCTGCACCTTTTCACACACGAGGACCCTGACCACTTGAAGGGGGTCGCTCTCAGGGACGTCCCGAGGGCGCGCTCGTGGGCATCGTTTTGGTGTCCCTCCCGCGAATCCTTTATCATGCTCCTCGGGCTCTTCCGCACTCGCCTCCAGATCCCTGACACGGAATGGTCGGACATCATGCGCGCGTTTCTCGAACTCCAACACGTCGACGCTCTCGGGGGGCGCATCTTTGATCTCCTCGGGCACAACGAAATACACGCTCAGCTGTACCGGTACGGCCTCCATACCGTTACTGGGCTCGACAAGGTGCGCAGGCCCACAGCTGGTCGGCTGTCGTACTGGCCGAACATTCCTCCCCTCATCCGCGTCTTCCTCACCGTCCCACGCGCCTGCTTCGCCAAGCTAAAGATCATCTCTGAAAGGATTCCCACTCCGTGGTTGCACTGTTCTATCAAGTGTCCGAACTTGGAGCACGCCTTCCAGTCCGTGGAGCCAGTCTACGGAACGGTCATCGACAAGGGTACGAAGGCCGCGCCTGATATCTCTATTGTTGAAGACCCGGAGGGTTACAAGAACAACACACCCCTCGTCTGCTCTTTCGTGGTCCCCGGCCGTCTGCTCGCCGAGACCGGGCCAAGCCCCGTCTATGTGAGGATCGCCGCGCGAACCAACCCAGCAGCCTCGGATATCCTCACCCCAATCCTGGGACCCGCGCTCGCCATCTTCACCACCTCTTTGCAAGATACGAGCTGCGTGCACCTCGCCCCAGAGCAACCGCTCTCACCCCAGCCTTTCTCAGCGCTGGTTCCGCCTCTCGGGTCGGAGTCGGAGCGGGTTAGCAAGGGAGCTATTGGCAAGCAGAAGCCCGTGCACGTCGACCTGGATGCCACGACAGGGAAGCGCATCGCGTCTTTGACGGCGCGACTAGAGATCGAGGACGCGCATGCCAAAACGAGCTTCTTGGGTGGCGACAAGCCTCACGTTTCCCAGATCTCGCCGTGCGCCATACAGGTCGTGGTCGGCGGCCTCGCGCAGACTATCACCTACCCCCTGCCAGTCGTCTGCAGCCTACGCAAGGTCCGCGTCGCACGGAAATCGTCCTACATTGAGGTACGTCATGTGCAGTTGCACTGGATGAATCCATGACTCACAGCTATGTGTAGGTGGTTGTCCCGGTCGCCATCCCGTTCTCGCAGCCTGACGGCTTCAAACTGAATCCATTCCCCATCGTCCGGGCGAATAACTCCACGTTCCCTTGGAACCTCCACCGCGTCCCGCTCGATCTTCTCCCAGTCCTAAACGTGGCTGCCGCAAACCTCGCCGGGATAGGAAATTGGTACAACCCTCACGTCGGCTCCCAGCTTTCTTTGCGGGAGCGCGCCCTGACGGCGGCCAAGAGACGCGACGTAGACGTCCTCACGAACGTCAAGGACACCATCCACTTCCTCATGGTGCGCAGCGCGGGGACGCAAGGCGGCGCGACGCCGGCGAAGGTCATCGCGCTCCGCGACGACGTCACGGAGGATTGCGATACCATCTTCTTCGTGGACAAGGTCCGCTTCGACGTCGGGGCGCACGCTATGGTCCTCGACGCGTTCGTCCTGCCGCTCTGTCCAGCGCTGATGCGCACCATCAACCCGGTCTTCGGGCAGCTGCTGAGGCGCGGCGTCGTGAACGTCAGGGTGTACGGCGCTGAGATGCGTGCCTGGAAACAGCTGCTGCCTGCCCTGGTAGAGCGTTGCCGGACGGCGTGGACGCACAGGGCGAGCTGCGAGTACATCGCGGCTGGGAAGGTCCCGCTCGAGCTTGAGACGAGCGAAGGAGACCCCCTCTGCAGCTGCGGCAGAGGGAAGAACGTGGACGGCATGCTCTGCGACGACCTCTGGACGAAGTTCGCGCCATTCGTCACTCGGGTCGCGATCTCGCCCCTCTTCGCGGTCTCGTACCTGGACCCGGTCTTTGGCCGGGATGGGGAGTCGGAGGCAACCAAGCCTGGGCTTGCTTCCGACGTCGTCTCTGCCCTCCGTTCCGTTGTCGTCGGTCGCTCCACGGACTCGGACGTCAGGGGGATGCTTGCGGTGGAGTGTCAGAAGTGCCGGAGAAGAGGATCGGGTGCGCTTCAGCTTCTGAGGTGCTCGCGTTGCAAGAGGGCGGTGTATTGCTCTGGTGCATGTCAGAAAGCTGACTGGAAGGACCACAAATCGCGTTGCAGGAAATGAGCAGTACGCACACTGGAGGCACGGTCTCTTCAAGAGAAAATCCTGTCCCCAAATAACTGGAAATACAAATGATTTGTGCCATTCATGCATCACAAAGCCCTTGACGGATCAGCTTGAAGACTTTGCGGCGTGACTAGCCGAGAGCTCGCGAAAAAAGACATCTGCGGAGCTTGAAATAGCGATAATGTCATCTATTGATGATTTTTGGCGGAGTCTAAAATACCTAACCAGGCTCAGCGTAGACTCAGAGTGGTTTACATACCGATAAACCTGGCTGCAACGACGACCATCCGAACCTGGCGACATTTGATTGCTTACTCCATGCTGTTCGGCAAAACCCGGAAGCGATATCGCCGCCCTGATCGACGTGGCAGTGCTCAAATTGTCGCCGTTGCCGACACACCATACTTATTCTCTACCGTTTTCCTTCTCCCTCCCTGACCTTCTCTTGCATGCAAGCTTTCCTGGAAAAATTGGCATGCATAGGCAGACGAGGACACATCCGTACCGCCAACTTCCACACCTGTGGACTCTCGGAAGGCAGCCCCGGATGCGAACTCGGCCGCATACTCGTTAGCCTCCGCAAGCCTCAGGCTTGGGGCTGAATACACCAGCCTGCTGGGGTTAAGATGGCTCTTTATCGCCCCCCTCTCTCCCTCTCTCTCCTCCCCTGCCATTGGGACACAGGTTCTGGGAGGGCATGCACCACACCATGGAGTGCCTGTTTTACTTTAAGGCTCTCTTCGCTGGCGTCGGCAAGGCCAATCCCAAGACGGAGCAGGCCGATGTCAAGTCCCTGTCCACGATCGCGATCACTCCTCCGGTAGGTGACATGCATGGCTACATAGACGATAGCCTTGGCAACCTGGTACGCCCCATCCCGTTGCTAGCACTGCGAGCAATATGCTGACGTAATCGACCGCAGATCATACGCGACGTCCAACGTCTCCCCGTCGCCGACGCGGTCGTCGTCACAGGTTTCTCGCCCCCTCTCATCCAGCACCAAAACCAGGCTTTCGACGACTCCACACTCATATTTTCGCCTTTCAGGGTGAAGGGACGCGCTGAGTCGCAGTCCCAGCCCATGCCACTCTCCATCGCGGATCAACGAAGCAGGTTCATCGCCACCCTTTCCACGCCACCTCCTCCACCTGTCAAATGCACCACAGAGCTGACCACAGAGCTACTACATTGGACGCGCTTCTTTCAAGACGACCTCCCGGACGACTTCGACGATGAAACGCCACTCTCGAGCGCAAACCAGGGCTCGGAAAAGCTCAGCATGGATCAGTTCCTCGTACTCTCTGTTCTCGGCGACGGCGCGCAGGGCACTGTCTACCTCGTCAAGCACCGCGCCAAGATGGTCTACTACGCGCTCAAGGCCGTTCGCAAGGACGAGATCGAGAACGCGTTCTACGGCAACCTCTTCACGGAACAGTTTGTACTCCGGATGGTGGCGGGCGACCCGCGGTTTCTCAATCTGCAGGGAACGTTCCAGGACGACGAGTATTTCTACATCCTCACGGTGAGTCGCGTGTCGTCCTTTCGAGAGGTTGTGTGATCTTTATCTCAGTTGTAGGACTTGTATGCCCGCGGAGACCTCGGGACCGAGATGCGGGAGGTGGGGAAATACGAAGAGAAGGTTGCGCGCAGGTATGCCGCCCAGATCGTAAGTGTTCGTGTTCCTCCTTCGGAGCACTACTTCACGATATAGATCAGGCGCTTTCGATCGAAGCCCTCCACAAGCGTCGCATCATCCACCGCGACATCAAGCCCGACAACCTATTCCTCAACTCCCGCCATGACATCGTACTGGGCGACTTCGGACTCTGTCGCACATTTGGACGGACCGTCACTGAGCAGCCGTGGCACGAGGCCAGGGTCCAGGCCTGGACCCTGCCAGAGGACCATGCCGGCTACGACCTGGACGCAGGAGACGTGTCGACGAAGGTGTGCGGTACGCCGCGCTACATAGCGCCGGAGGTGTACGGTCTGAACACAGATGGGCGTTACTCGTACGCGGCGGACATCTTTTCCTTCGGTGTGATCTTGTACGAGATGCTGTATGATGAGGTGCGTTTCTTTGGAGCATGAGAGTCGAACGGTTGATGCTCACAGTGCGATGTGACAGCTTCCATTTGGTATGAAGGACGACGAGGATGTTCAACGCCTGATTCTTCGCACAGTTCACGGCCGGCTGAAGGTTGATAGTCGTGTGAGCGCAGCCGCGGCTGACCTTCTTCGCATGGTACAGTCTTCTCTGTTCGGTTTCTGGGTCCATGTTGTTGATATCTCTGTCGCTGCGAAGGTGTTGGAAAAGGACGCAAGCAAGCGTCCGAGCTGGGAGGAGATCAAAGCTCATGCGTGGTTCCGCTCAGTGTAAGTTGTTCATTTACACATTTGCCGGCTTGAGCTAACGAAGTTCTGCAGTAACTGGGACACGGTTTCACCCAAGTCCCAACCGCCAACCCCCATCATGTTCGATCACCCCGAACCGGTACGTCATTACATCTAAGTCGAAACTCCGCGTACCAACACCATCTCCAGACTGACGAAGCCCGCGCTGCGGAGTTTGGCAAGCCACTCTGGCGCGGCGATGCTCTTTATCCATTCTTCGACTGGACTTCTCCAGAGCTGGACTTGCAGCCGTCCGTCTCGACAACCAGCATGTATGAGGTCTCCCGCGACTGGACGCCGACGCCGGATATCCTCGCGGTCATGGGATGGCCCGTGGACTCGTCACATTCCATGTTCACGACCTGCCCCCCGGCCAAACCCGTGCCTGCTCACCACACCCCCACCGTGGTTCCTGGTTCGCTCAGTACTCACAGGTCGTACTTGGCGATCGTTGTCGAAGCGCCCTTCGATGGTCCTATTGCCTTGTCCGAGCTGTCTTCGCCCATGTCATCTACCTCCTCGGCCACGGTGAAGGGCAGCCAGCAAGACATACGCGAACACGCCGCGCAACCAGAGTGCGATTCTCTGATCTGTGGAACGCCCGCTCTGTCCAACTCGTCTTGCTCTATCATATCCTTTGACTCCGACGACATCGCGAAGGCCATGGCGATCATGGATGAGGCCATCCAGGACATCCCTCTCGACGACTACGATGAGTACGACCGCGCACCAATCAACAGCAGTCCCGACGCGATCCTGTACTCCCCCACGACTTCTACACTTCCGGGCGCGATCTCGAGGCGCTTGGGCATAGATGTCGTCTCTGACCTCTCCAGCCCCGGTCCGAGCTCGACTTCAGGCCCGTCGGGGAACTCGAGCATCTGGGAAAGCTATGGGCGCGACGGTATTCCCGATGCCGATGCGACAGGTGTCACGTCGCCGTCGCGTCCGAGCTCCAAAGAGTCGGACTCTTTGGGCTCACGATCGCGAGGGTCTAGCGATACCGGCGTCTCGACCTCCACCGCCGTGACCGGTTCGAGCACCGCATGCTCATGCTCGAGTCGTCCTCCCTCATCGTCTTCGCGGGCCTCGTGGGGTAAGCTGAAGGGGAAGGTGGAGGGCTGGTGGTCGTCAATAGCGTCGGCGGGGAGTAAAGGCGCTGGAAGTCGGGAGGACCCGAGGGCGTCCGACGCTTCGTGGTGAAAAAGGGACCTTTGCAGAGTCACGGAAACGTTGCACCTAGTTAATTGTTTACTCTACAGGCTCAAGTAAGCGGGCGTTAATCTCGGAGAGGTCGTGTATCTTCCGCTTGAATCAATAGCACATGTCTGTAGACTTATACTATAGCTTACTGTTGTACTCGTAGTTCTCACCTCATCGCCTGTGTAGCACATAGTATGCATCCTTTGACGTTTAATTTTCACTTGGCATGAACGCTTGACTCAGCAAACAACTTTCAGTGTGCAGAACTCCAAGAAACGGTCGATCGAGTGTATTCGTTCAGTAATACCAGGCGGACTGGAAGGCATACGCGGACAGAGGATACATTTACACATCTAACACGGACGAGGAAGGCACCAGCATAAATAATCAACAGCAAGTCCACGAGAGCCGGAATATAGGGAGACCGACGCGAGGAATCACAGCATAGAAGCAATTCATGAAGCTGCCGTGATCCGTCTAGTTATAACCTTGACCGGCGGTCGGAGGCGGGGGGTTGCCTGAGCCGGAGTGAGCGGGACCTTCGAGCAGTTGCCATACCATGCTAATCAGGTCCTTGTCGTCCCAGGGCATAGCAGGGGCATCTGTGGCCGGGATCAGGGTAGTCTGGTCAGGCTGCGGCAGGCAGGATTGTGGAGCCTGAGCGCCGTACCGCGGCGGTGGCGGCGGCATCACAGGCAGCTGCCTCGGACCAGGCATCGCTGGATGGGGCTGGTAGGGAGCCATACAATTCCACTGTGGCAATATTGCGGTCTGGGATGGATCTGGAGGAGGGGCAACGGAGTTCGAAAGAGAAGTCGAGCTCGACGGTCCAGGGATCGGAGCGGTCTCTGCGGCGGGTGTCGTGTTCAATCCTTCCGGCGCCTTGACAGGCCTCCCACCGCGCCCACAGCCCGGAGAAGCGTAGGGTTCATAGCGAGTACGTCCAGAAGCCCGAGGGTGTGTCTTGCTGCGCGATTTCCACAGCGACTGGGGAGGCGGGGGAGGCGGGAGCTCGCTATTGGCGAACCGGGGGTTCGCTTGGCAGAAATGCGCCGGTCCGTGGTTCGCCCTGTAATCATCTTCCCGGCGAACGTCGTCACAATGGATGCACATGAGTCGCTTTATGCCGAGATGCTTCTGGACGTGTACACGCAGGCTCCTGAACCTCATGGTTTTGTTGCACCCCTCCCAGAGACACGTCACCGTCCTGGACCTGTCTTCCCCTGAAACCGCCTCGAGGTCCTGTCGATGGGTGGTGCGTTTGGTCCTTTCGGCGTCCGCGGTACTGAGATAGATGTGGCCCGACCACAGGTCGTCCGCCGGCCACTCGAAACCTTTGCAGCCGTTCCACTTACAAACCACGTTGAGGAAACCAGGATGGATCTCCACGTCTTCTTCCGGGTTCAAGCCTGGATAGTCCTTCGCATACTTGGCGTCCGCCTCCTCTAGTTTGCCAGAGTCTATCAGCGACTGAATGAACTCTTGAGATGGGCCCGCGGCCATGGGAGGGTGGTGGTCAGTCTCGTCTCCGGTGTGGTTGCCCAAATACACGGGTGTTATAGCGACGGGGGTGATGCTACAATAGCGATTGGAAAAGTTGGCACGAGTTTTGCGAACGTCAAGCGGTGGTTGGGGGCTTACCTGGCGTCTCCGGCATATCCGAGTTCTCCGTCCATGGGATGGGCGGGTGTGGTGGTTGGTAGTGCGGCGATGTTGATAGCCTCAATGTTGAACCTAGGATGGTGGTTGAACGAAGATAAGGAATGAATGAGGATGAATACTTACAATTGGCCGGCGTTAATGGACCCATCCACGTTGAAATATTGAGAGAAGTCGGGGAGATCGTCTTGAGTAGAGACGATGCCACTGATAGGGAATGAAAGCAAGTGAGCAGCAGCTCTCGACGTCGGCAAGGGAAGACATACCTCCAGTCGAAGTTATGAGAGGCTTCCATCGTGAGTTTCGGGAAACTGTGGGTTGTCGCAGGGGGAGTGGTGGGAGGGAAAGTAGAGGGCGGATGAGGGAGAGTGGATCGGGTTCTGAGGATTGCAGAAGTCGAAAGGCGCAGGGTCGTTTTATAGGCCGATGCGGATGGCTGAGGTGACCGTTCTTTTCGGGGCTTGAAGAGGGCCGCGGAGGTGATTGCCGGTTAGGCGCCGCGAGGCTGTTTGAATTTGAGGAATCGACTCTTTGTCTTTTCGCGGCTATGTGGGAGTTGCAGAACCTCCACGAGGCAGGCGGGAAAATTTACAGAGGCGCGAGTTGCTTTTTTTCATCCCGCGCAGACCTCGGGCTCGGTCACAGCAAAGCGCTTCAGACCAAAGAGCACTTGATTGTCCTCTAAATGCGGCAACACTCGCAGAGATCACCTACCCGCCGCGCTGGTTCCCTGCCCAGATAGGCTGTGAATAACGCGGGCATTGTCAGCAATGCAGCTACACGATGCGCGCGAAACGTTACAATTGGTTACCACCTGTATACCCACGTTATCTGGCCATCATCTGACCAGCATCAACCATGGTCATAGTCTTCGAATAAAGCAATGGCGCGACCTGCGATTCGGGGTGGAAAGAGCATGAGGTGGACGGTCGTCGTCGTCGTCCAAGGCACCGTCGGCGTTGATCGCCGAGGATTAAGCGCTGTGGCTGATGCTCGCCACGTGTGTCGCAACCCAAGTCACGTCACGGTCCCGTTAGGCTCTTCCCCAACCACCACAGTGACCACACAAAGTCCTCCACAGTCCCTCGCTTCAGTTACAGCAAAGTTACGTAGAACATGCTTTCTGAGAGTCCAGTCGACATTCAGTCTCGCACCAGGCTGCGAACCTTCTGGCTGGGTGCACTGGCAGTGGAGGTTTCAATTCCGACTCCTTTAACGCGACATGACGGGAGTACTTACGGCTCTTTGCCAGTGAATCTACATCGATTCGTTGAAATTAGTCGGTGTAGGCAATCCATCAGTATATTTCACCCATACTCGGAGAAGGCCACTGTGGGGGGTGTTCGCGGATTCGCGGCGGTCGCCATGATTGACCAGTGGGGATGGCGGTAGATGTAATGACAACTTCGGGTATGCTTCGCTTCACCATACCGTTGCAACGCTAAACTTTCACGAGATCGGTCTGTTCCTTCTCAGCGAATGAATGCAAGGCCCTGAGACTCCGACCATACCCCGTCACACTGCCCCATCGCAACCAACTGCCCTTGCAGAAGCCCGTCCAGACAAAGCATATGCTCCGGGGGCAAGAGAGTCCATCCAGACCGGGTTCGGCATGAAGACGCGCAGCGCTCAGCGCCAACTTATCTCCGCGGTGTCCTCCAGTTTCCCCACAGCCTCTGCGGTACAATGTAAGTACTCACGAAGGTCTGGAGCGCGAGCTTCAAAGACCCTTGGAACATGCCCACGTGCTGGCGACGCGTCATGCGTCGTTATTAAACTTCATCACCCCCAACCATCGACCCATATAAGCACCCTGCCCTGCATCCACGACGTCCCATCACCTCTGCTTCCAACCCATCCCTTCGCCTAGAAGAACGCGACAATTTCCATCGTATATCTTACATCTCACCATGAACTTCTCCAATGTTTCCCCATTCAAGTAAGCACCTCCGAGTCTTCCTCCTCCATTGACTATCAGTGTCGTTCTAATTAGTCACCTTTCAATAGCCTCGTCCCCGTCACCACACCTACTGCAATTCCTGACAATGAATATTTTGAATGGCTACTCTCCCTCCTCCCTGCCAGTCTCAAGCTCTGCGTATTTCAAGTTTCTTTGTCTGACGTCTTCTCTAGCAACGACCCACCACCCGTTCTGCCAGTCATTCCCCCTGAAGTATCATCCCTTCTCGGCGCTCCCGTCGAGTCCGGGCGCACGGACGACAGCGCAGCATCGCCCACCCTAATTCCGCCCAGTACTAATAACGGTGTGCAGCGTGCCAAGCATAACCCCTGCAAAAAAAGCGACAACGTTCAGAAGCTCACGCGCCACGGGCAGCCTAGACCGACACTGCGCCAATTCAACTTCACGGAGGACGTCCCGACCACCAGCCGCGACAGTATGGTGAGGTGCCAGTGGAATGGTTGTGCGGACTCATTTGATCCAAACGCCTGGAAGCTACACATGAATATGCAACATTGGGACGCGCCACGCTGAACTTAAGGCTAAGCAGAGCGAAGACGGGCGAGGGCAGTGCCGTTGGGATGAGTGTAAAACACGCCTTTTTCCCAGGAACATCCGCAAGCACGTCCTCAGTTTGCACGTGGGTACGATGAAGTTCAAATGCAAGCACTGTGGATACACCGGGCGGGAAGACGAATACGCCGCAGTTCACGGACTGGCCCGGGATTGTCCCAAGAGACCACGATCTCCAGCGGCGCCATCGACCCCACCATGCCTCCCATCATTATCATCGTCTTTGCCTCCTCCCGCTCGCAGCTCGCATCGGTATTCTCCTTACCCTCGACCCGCTCCGAGTCAGCAGCCCCGAGCAGGTCCCAGTCACCAACAACCCCGAGCTGCACAGGCTCAACGTCTCGCGGACCGTCTGGAGAACCACGTCCCAGTTATGACTGTCTCTGCGGGACCTTCGTCCATGCTGCCCATTTCTCAGTTCCCCGTCGCCCCTCCGCTGCAACCTACCGCGTCTCTTCAACCTGCGACCTTTAATGAGTTTGCGGCGTGGTCTATTCCGGCATTCCCGACTCCACCACCTCCGAAGCCGTCCCTCGTGCCGAACGCTCCATCGTTTGCTCACCACCAGCAGCCCAGTCATATGCTGGGCATCAACCTATCCTTAGATGACTTTTCTATGCTGATGGATGTCCCTAACATGATCGAGGCCGACAAATCCTTTGTGTTCGACGCCGAGGCGGCCGACTACGAGCCTCATGTCGTGCTCGGCTCTTCAATACAAATTTGTGTTTTCCGTCTTCAGATCGTGCCTCCAGGACCCGACGTTTCCAAAAATGCCACTGCAGAAGTTCAATCAAACGGGTGCTGGCATAAGCAGCCTTTGACACTGGTGTGGCAACCAACGCCAATTGGCGCATAGCCTCACTGTTGAAGTACAGGTTCAAATGTTCACGATGCACCTCAGTATCGTCTCTCTCTCTCAGTGCAGTGCTGAGCGCTGAGGGCCGGAGAGTGACGGGGTCTCGGGTTGGAAAATATTGTCAGTCGCGACGGTGCTTATGTATCATGTGGCACCGCCTGTCGCAGCAACGAAGTTCAGGAACATACTGCCCTTCACGTACATGGTTTTTCCGGTGTCAAAGAAATAACAGCTTGGCAAATTATGGGCTAAGAATCCATCACATACTCGGGCGCTCTGTCCATGAGAAGACTTTTGTTCGAGAATCGACTTCGCGGCAGAATGGCTGTGTAGACTGTCCTGCGTGCTACCATATGTTGCAACGTTAGCCGGTGTTGACGTTGAGGGTCCTGGGTGAACTTGAAGGCTGGGGTCCAGGTTGGAACGCACAGTGTTGCAACTCGAAGACATCATCATGATGGTGGTACGTTTTGCCAAATACACATTGGTAATTTTGAGGGTGTCATAGAGCAGAAAACGTTGCGACGGAGAGCAGGGCGAAGACCGCGGCGAAGAGCACCTGAGAGGAGCCTGATGCCAGTGCTGAGTGACACTGCCCTCGGAACGATCGGCAGAGTCCAGTTACTGTGTTACGTAATGGGCGTCAAGCTGGCAAGTTGGTCGTCAGGGCCTCCACCGCCGAGTCCTCCACCTCCACCATGTTGGTCGCAGCCCGATTAGAATGCTGGAGGTTAGTCGTATATTTGCTAGAACTTGACAGGAGCAACATCTGATGCTCCCAAATTCACAGAGCCGACCACGTCATTACGGACGATGACCCCACTACTTACCTGGTCGGCGCCGTAAAGGGATCGGAACAACATTGGATGCAACACACCAGGGCCGACTTCCGGGTGCTTGCTGTGTTGTATTTTTACCGCTATTGCCGTCTTCCCCAGAGCATATTCGAAAGTGTGTTTGAATTACTCGCGCCGCAGGTAAGAGATCTTGGTTCCCATGAGCAATTTGCATCGTTCTGACGCACACCCCGTTTCCAAGCCACAACGTCCAAGTACGCGTGTATGTACCGGCCGCAGAATCCGTCGACGTTCATCGTGTCAGCGAAAGCCTGCGACGCCCCGACGATCGTCGCTCCGCTGGCCTCGACGGTTGCCGTGCGCGAGAAACAGAACTCTCCGTGAAACGTGGTCTTCAACCGTGAGGGAGGGTGCAAGATTACTGGCCTGTGTACGCGTTCTCAGGAGACGATCGGACCTGGTGTGAGTCAGGCCTCTGAGATTCAAAGGGTCAACACCGAGAACCACGAATGACGATCTCGCACAGAGACAAACTGCACTTGCCAAACGAACGAAAGCGACTACGCTCCGAGACACGTCGAGTGGTGCGTCGATATAAAGTCGTAAATTTCATCCTGTCTGCAACCACTGAGACTGCGGCTGAGTTTGGGTGACGAAGCATCCACATGTCTAGACCAGCTCGACAAATCTGCGCGTCGGAAGAGGGACGTGATCTACATGCACCTGCTTCCGAACGGATAACATCTTCCAGGATTTATTTGTCGATATGAAGGGGCGAGGCAGAAACAGAAACTGTTTGGACGAGGTAAGCCAATACTCCTTTTGAACATGACCATGGCATCGCCTCAGAAAGGACTTTCGAGGATAGATCGTGCGGATACTTGATGCTGTGTGGACACGAAGTCCGCGAGGGGCTTGAACTAGATCACGCCGAGTCGCGCTCACGCAGGGACGATCTGGTGATGATCAACGCTGGCTGGTGTCACGGGGCGTACATGTACGTTGAATACTGACCTAGGTAGTATAGTCAGCTAAGTCCTGTTCAACGGGAATATTCAGATTAAAGGGATTGCCAAACAACCGATGGATGACGTAGTCCCTCGGGGGTGATCGCCCTTCACGCGACCGGTGGATCCACCCCATCCCCAGTGTCGAGGTACGCACACTCTCATCCTTCCAACTACCACGCCTTCCACTGCTGCTGCTAATTTCCTGATTTTTTTCTCTGCGAAGGACTACCCCCATGAAGAATCCGAGCCGGTTGCTCGTTCTGCTGACTGTCGATCCCCAGCGAGCCGAACCGAGCTAGCCTCCGGTGGGCTGGTCAGCCTCTCGACACTGGGCTATAGGTCGCGAAGCCTCGCCGCTCTCCTTCCTCACCACTCCCACCAGTGTAGCAGGTTCCGGACGAAGACGCAGTCCATCATGATCTTCTCTCTCAAACGTCTGCTTGCTGGCTTCGTCAAGACGAGGCCTGACGCTACCGCGGCCGTCATCGAGGCCATGCCCATCGCCGCGGTCGTCTACTCGCTCGAGGACGGAGGTGTGGCCAGAAACCCGGTGCGTCCCATCCTGATACTCACTGTTTGCAGGAGAGGCTCACTGGTCGCTGTCCGGGTAGACCGTGGACCATCTCCTCGCGAGCCTCTCCACGATGCCGTTCCAGGACTCTGTGCAGCACATAGATGAGTCCCACGTCGCTGTTCCGCCTCCCACGTCCGCCAAACCAGCACGCCGCCTTCTCCCCAAGCGTCTGAACTGGAAGCGTCTGTTCAGACGTGAACCCTCGAAGGGCGCAGGGGCGAAATCCATCATGAAGCGGTTTGTTGTCCTGTCCGTTCTCGGTGAGGGCGGGCAGGGCACCGTCTACCACGTGAGGGATCGCAGAACCAAGGCTTCTTACGCATTGAAGGCGATCCGCAAGAACGAGGCCGAAGAGGAGTTCTATACCAGCCTGTTCAACGAGCAATACGTTCTGAGAAGGGTGGCCGGCGACCCGAAGTTCGCGAATCTGCATGCCACCTTCCAGGACGACAAACACTTCTATTTCCTCATGGTGAGTCCTGCATCGTCCTTTACCGAGCAGCTGTGATTCTGACCTTGCCGCGAAAGGATGTGTACAAGAACGGCAACCTCACCTCGCAAATGCCCATCATGGAGCGGCTGGGTGAACATAGAGAGACCCTCGCGCGCATTTACGCTGCCCAGCTGGTGAGTTTTCCCATCCCTGCTTCCAAGCTACAACGTCTCACTCCAGGTTTCGTTAGGTCGTCGCTATCGAAGCGCTTCACAAGCGTCGCATCCTCCACCGCGACATCAAGCTCGAGAACATCTTCATCGGTGAAAACCTCACAGAGATCGTCCTCGGCGACTTCGGCCTCTGCCACACCTTCGGTCGCTCGGTCGATGAGCAGCCGTGGCGCAAGGCTGGGGTCGACCACTGGAGGATGCCCGAGGATCTCTCTGGCCACGATCACGACTCAGGCGACAGAGCGACGTTGCTCTGCGGATCCCCTGGCTACATTGCGCCAGAGGTGTTCGGCACCGAAGGGTACTCCTACCAGGTCGACATCTTCTCGTTCGGCGCGGTTGTGCACATGCTACTGCTCGGCACGGTGCGTTTCTTCGAAGCCGTTTACGAGTCTGAACGTTGACGGTGACGGTCGGAATGCGATAGCATCCCTTCGGCCCGAACAACTCGGAAGAGTTCGAACAGTTCAAAGAGCTGACTCTTCATCGCGAGTTGGTAATCGACGCAAGTGTGAGCCCGGAGGCTGCCGATCTTCTCCGGAAGGTATGTGGTTCATGATCGCATCTAGTGTGCGGGTTCTTGACTCGCTATGGATAGGTGTTGGCCAAGGATCCTAGCCAGCGTCCGTGCTGGGACGAGATCAAGGCACACCCATGGTTCGAGTCCACGTAAGTGTCCAGCTGTACATACTCGGAGATGGGCTGACGAGTTCTGTAGCAACTGGGACACTGTCGCGCAGAAGTCTCAGCCTCCGGCTTCCGCGTCGGACGAGGAGCCCCAGAAACCTGTACGTCCATGTCGTATCATCCCTCATCTCGCGTGCCAACAATGTTTCTAGACCGCAGCAGCCCGGTCTGTCAAGTTCGGGAGGCCATGCCCTAAGGACGACGCTCGGTACTGGTTTTTCAACTGGGACGGCTCGCAGCCTCAGTCTTTGGTGTCGACGGCCAGCGTGCGTTCCATCTCCGACAACTGGGTGCCGCCTCGGGACACCTTTGAGGACATGGGTTGGCCTGCGGTCTCTCCAGAGACGGACACCGCGGCGTGCCCGTCCATCAAGCCCTCTCCCGCTCAGGACACTCCCATGCTCATCCCAGCTTCATTGAACGCGCACCAGTCGTACTCGGCAATGGTTGTCCAGGCGCCGTTCTCTCACCCCGACGACATCGGGAAGACCACGGCGATCATGCCCGAGGACATCGCTGATGCTGTCGACGTCGAGCCAGCCACCACCAGCGCCGACTCGACAGTGTACTCTCCCTCATCCTCTTCCCTCTCCATTTCCCTCTCGCACGACTTCAGCATGGACCTCGTCACCGACCTATCCCCCAGCTCAAGTTCCAGCGAGATGGATATCTCGACTCTATGGGCAACGTCGATGTGTGACCGGGCTTTCTCCCCCAGTTCCCTGTACTTCGACGCCGCCGCGTCCAAGAGTGTATCGTTCGCTGTCGATTCGCCTCCCGCTTCCCGGCCCAGCGATTCGACTTCGCGCTCAGGCTCACTGTCCGGTTCGAGGTCCATCACCACCTCGACCGCCTGCTCCAGTGTCGACGCGGATCGTCCTCCGCCTTCGTCTTCACGTGGGTGGGGCAAGTTTACAGGCAAGATCAAGGGCTGGTGCTCGAAGTTGGCCGGGCCGAAGGGGGTTCGCCGGCGCGAGAAGGCGTCCAACGCCTCCGCACGGTTGCGGTGATGGACATACTGTCTGATTCGCAAGTTGCACGAGATATGACTGGGCACATATGCGGTTGGCAGGTATTGATTTTCACCAGGTTGTGGTCTCACACTTGTTTATACCTTAGGCTTTTTGGGATACGGTCACGTTCACACTCACTTTACTTGTACTTCGCACACCCCCTAGGAGGGTGTGCCTTCCTGGCTTGTATACCACGTACTCATTGAATCGGACGGAGAGGCAATTGCATGCATATTTGACTGTCTCCTCGTCATCTGAAGCCTCTCGATTCTCGATCGTTCTGAAGCTTTTGGGTGACGTGCTGGTCAGCCTAAGTACCATGATCCTCCGCGGCCAAAGATTCGAGATCAATGTACAACGGAACATGCTATACGGTAATAAGAGGAAGCGATGGATCAACCCATGAAGAGAAACGAAATGCATGCGGAGCAAAATCTAACAACGAAGCATGATCAAATAGCGGAAAGACAGAAAGACACAGAGACCCACTCACACTCGTATTCCCCATGCCCCACGCCAATTTCTGACTACTCTTCACCCTCGGACACTGTCGAGATTGCGTCCACGGGATAGCTTTCCGTGCTTGGATTGGGAACGACTTCGAAGCCGAAGTGCACCGTGCGCACCTGAGTAGGATTTGGGTCGTAGGGTTTGCAGGACAACTCGACTCTGAGCTGCTGCCCGTTGTGCTCGATCGCGAAAACACAAGTTCGATTCGGCCATTCGTCGATGTGGTGTTTAGAGCAATCATGCTGCGGAGCCTCAGAGCCCTTTATCCACCAGATACTCCGTCCTTCGACCATTGCCCAGTGCGTTCGTTCGCCAGTATGCAGAGCCGCAAACCGACAAACGCCCATGAATACGACCATCGGGACCTCATCCCGGTCGACGGCCTCGAGGTGCCCCACGAGGAGAGGTGGGAACACAATACCGACGGACAGTGATTCGTAGTTCCACCAAGGCACGGAATGCCAGTTGTCAGTGGGGTGAGCAGGGAGCTCCATGAGATGCCACCGAGGGATATGGAACGGTGTTTGGAGGCTCCCGGTGATCGCGTGTATTGACTCGCCCGCTGCCGGTGGACTCTGAGTCGGTGAACCACTGAGTATGTATATAGTCCTCCATTCGGGCGTGCTTCTTGTCTCCTCTGCCAACGTTGAAAGGGATCCCACCAGGAGACGCGCGGATGTCGTAGTTCAATAGGGTCTGAGCGAGGCGTATAATGGTCGTGTCGGATCAGGAGAGTCCGCGATTCTCACAAGGAGCAACCCCGTGTCCCTCGTACTGCCCTCTTCCATCAACACAGTACCCAATAGAACTGCGACGAGCATGTCCTCGTCGAAAACCTTTAGCCCAACGACCGGTATGTGTGCCATAAGTCCGTAGGGCGTAATGTTGAATGTTGGGCGCTTTGACAGATCAACTGGATCGTCCTGCTGACGCCTTTGGTAAGACATTTCGATGACGGCAATTCAGTACTCACTTTCGGTGTGAGCCTATACAACTTTGGCTTACCTGTCCCCTTTCCCTCGTAAACAATGCGTTGGCCAGGGTGGAAATCAGAGGGCGAGCTTGCCAAGAGGTCACAGGACGCCAGCCCGAAGGTTTTCAACCCTGAGATCGGGGACCAGTGGCGCGCTTCGCCCCAGGCAAAGATCGACGAGTCCTCCGACTGCCTCATGATCTCCTCTTGGAGTCTCCGGAACGCGTTCCTCCCCTCACCGTAGAGCGCGGGCATGAAGATCCCGAAGATCCCCATCAAGCAGTACGCCTCATCCTCGGGTCGCGTCGTCTCCCGATTCGCCGCCCATGCCATCCGAGCCGCGACGCGGAAGTCATGCGGCGTCACCTCCAGCTTCAATACGGACTCCGGAACGTGTGTTGTCTCCTCCAGCAAGGGTGCAAGGTCCGCCTTCGAGCCCAAAAGCTCCCAGGTCTCCGACAAGAGCGGAACAAGTGGCGGTGCGATGAGCTCCTGCAACGTCCAACCACGGCGGTGCCATCTACTCTTCTGGAAAGCCCTTCGCACGGCCTGGTCTTCCTGGACGTCGCCAGTGGTTACGTCCCGAAGGTACGCGTAGCAGATCTCGGCGAGGGCGTAGTAGCGATACATGGAGTTGATCGCTTCTGTGAGCTCGGAGCTGCTGGTCTTGTCGATGCAGCACGTGTCGGCCCACCCCCACTCGTAGCCGTGACGTTCGGCGAGGAGGCAGAATTCGCGGATTTTGGGAGAGACGAGGTCGCGGGGATTTTCTCCTGACTCCAGACATCGGGCACGAATGTTCTGAAGGTCCTGGAATGTGTCCTCGTGCTCGTCCCAGACGTGAGAGAGGATAGCGTAGCCATTGGGCACGCTCTCGGGGGTAGGGAAGAACTTGAGCTCGGCGCGGGCGGTGTTCAGCAACCACATCTGTTCTTGATCTATTCCGAGTACAATGAGCTCGCCACCGACATTCGACGCATGTCCAACTCGAACGTACTGGGTATAAGACACTGCTTCTAGGCGCGGGCGGTGTTCAACATCCACATGGTGCTCGCTGCGGTAGTGACCATCGTATGTTAGTGAGGGAAAGCCGAGGAGGCAGTCGAGACGGGTGCTCACCTTCAGGTTCAGAGGCAATGCTGCTGAGGGGAAGCTGCAAGCAGGGCGTGATATATATATCTAGGGAAGCGGCTATATACATAGCATTTTGATGCAATCCCACGGTGATCAAGTCGAAGAAGCCCAAAGAACCGAACCTGCACCCGCAACATGACTACCAATCTCGTTGGAACTCGCCGCGTAGAGGAACGACAGTGCTCACATCAACCCCAAGAGCAGGGTCACAGTCGACCAATGAGTCATGATCTAGACTCACGAACATACTTGCCTTGGGACGACCGGGCCCCTTTGGACGATCAGGTGTTGTGGAAGCGGACGAGGCGGCCGGTGATTGTGGGGTGGAAGAACGCAAGGCTGTGGTCGAGGACGCCCTACTCCTTGGGCGTCATGCACATCCACGGCCAGCACGTCATGGGTAAATCGATCGACCTCCTAATGCCGATGAGAACGATTCACCTGTACGACCCGAATGCCATCAGGAGTGTGAGTTGATTAGCTTTTCAAAATACTTTCGGCTTACATATGTTATCGCTTACTCCCGATCCGACTCGATACCGGGAGGCCGGGCTTGAACGTGAACGCGGACCACACGAGCCACCCAAATACCTGAACTTGTCCAGTCAGTATCCCATCTACGTTCCCGTCTACATCGCAAAAGAACACTCACCGAAACCCCACGGCCACCCTAGCCAATACATTCCACGCAGCGAAACGTAAATTGAACCAACGGCGTTGCCGACACACCATCTATTATATACAGGTATAATCACTGTCCGAAGATCCCGAAAGATAAGTTACCATCTACGCCCACAGGTTATCGTCCGGGACGTCGATGATGACATGCGCGTGCGACGGCGGCGTCCCCGCCCTCGCGATCTCCGCCGCGCGCTCTTCGTGTTCGACGTCCAGTAGGCCCTCCGGATCCTCCCCGATGTCGAACACGTCGCGACCTTCCTGCGGGGGCAAAGCCTCGCCCTCTTCTGGCCGTCCGTCCTCCTCGACCGTGTACCGCCGGCTCGCCTTTTCTCCGCTCCCGCGTCATCTCTTCCTCGGCCGCGTGCGGATCCTCAACGACGAGGTCCAAGGCATCTGGAGGCAAGACGGGCCGTTCCGACTCTATGCGCGGCGAAGGTGGTGGACGGGCCTTTGGACTGCTCCTCGATGTCGACGAAGACCCGGTCTGGGATGATGCCGAGTTCGTCCGCGAGAGCGCGCCTTGAGCTCTGTGTGCGGGGGACGAACGAGCAGGGGACGGTACGGGGTTCGATTTTGCATGGGCCCATTGAAGCTGTACCTCGCCCCGTCGCGCTGGTGGCGACAGCCGCTCGTCCGCCTCGTCCACGTCGCCGAACGGCAGCTCGTACCCTTCCTCCGCCAGTCCGTTGCTCGCGACGAACGAGAAGCCTTCTTCGGGAGAGCGCAGGTCTGCGGCAGTGTGGAAGGCGTCCGCTTCTTGGCTCCGGAGTAAAGGCGCATGGACCTCGTCAAAACCGCGTCCGGGAATCCGGGGCCCTGTTCGTGCTGAAGTGGCAGGCTGAGGAAGCCAATACTTGCGTTTCCCTCCTTGGCTGTAGCGGAGACCAGCGCGGATTCGCCTGTCGCGTCCTGCACCCTGGTGGATCTGGCCCTCGCTCGGCTCGAACTCGCGGTAGTCCATGCCCTCGCCACCTAGTGTCGTTTTAACGTCCTCGACGACGTCCTTCCCGCCGAACGCGTCCTTGAACGCATACAAGACCGGTAGACGCGCGACGTATGACGTATGGGGATCGACGTAATCGCGTGTCGCAAACGCATACATGTGCGCGATTGCGAAGAAGGGCATCTCGAAGCAGATCAGGGTGTCGGTGAGGCCTAGTGAGATATGCTCTGAGTCAGTGTAGGGTCCAAGCTTCCTGATTGCGCCGCCGGCGACGAGTATGGATATGATGAGGGACTGCCAGAAGGAGAAGAACAGGATGCCCTTCACGCAGAGGAACTTGGGCATGGGGCTTTATTGTGGACGTTAGCAAGATGCTGCGGAGCGTGTGTAATAAGAAACGGAGCGCACCGGAAGGGCGTGAGATCATCGTTGACGCACATCCAGAAGATGGCGAGACAGTAGAGGGCAAGACAGATGCTGAAGTTGTAGACGATGCTAACGTAGAGGCATCCTGATCCAGCGGCGAGGTCACCTTCATTGTATTTTCCTAATGCCTTCAAAACAATTGTAGCAATGGCGAGTAATGGCTTGAGTTGCACATACTCTGGGAATGCGACACGTCAGTTTGATGCGCGAAATAGAGAGAAAAGCCGAACAAAGGACGTCACTTGTGGTGTACTTTGCCCCTCTATGTGACATTGTTGGGAAAAGGCAAGAAAAAGACGATGAAAGGGTCTCTTGTTGGTACGCCTTTCTGCCCATTTCTGAAAGGCGTCACGCGGAAGAGAAGAGCTCACCACGAGTAACGCCTTTCCTTCGGAATTTATCGCCTCTGGGAATGCATGAGGTGCCGGCCGACATTCGCTTCGCGAACCCTGAGAGAAAAACCAACTTGGAGGGAAGTACTCACATATAACACCTCGCTTGAGGAATAAAAATGTATAAGGATCGCTGACATCCACCTCACTCCAGACAAGGTTTCCGGGGAATACGGGGTATTTAGGCGGGCGGCAGTGCAGAAGTATGAGGAGCGACCGCTCGCCTCCGAGATGCGCAAAGGGATTGAAGGGAAAAACTCGGACTCGGAGGGAGCATGCTGGCCACTGAGAACAATCGGCAGATGCCGGGCTGCGATGTTACGTAATGCACGTAACAACACGTCGGCCGCAGCTTCGGAATTGTTGTCTGGTTGTCGCCTCTGCCACAACCGAGTCCGCTACCATATTGTTGCAGCTCTAGGGATTTTAGGTAGATGCTGGAGGCCAGTCCTATCCTTCAAGTTCGAGATCTAAACAATATCTAATCCCACCCCATTCAGAAAGCCGTACACGTCATTCCATAGCAAGCACAGAGAGCTGATGTTGTCGCGGCAAGCAGGACTAATGTCGGAACAAGATTGGATGGCAATGCATCCCAAGTACCAGCACTGACTTCTAAGTATTTTCGATCGGTCATCGCTTTACGACAACGAAGTACTAGACATGTGCGGGTCATAATTGGCTAACGAAGCATCTCTCAAGAAGGACGCACTCGGTGTGCTCTAGGTACCCCGAACGAGCGACATATATGTATTCGGAGATTTTTTATGTTGATCTGGAAGCGCGAGGTCACTCCGGAGGAGAATAAGACACTGTTTGGACGTTGACGGTAAGCCAATACTCCGTTTTAACATGAGTATGGCACCGCCACTGAGAGGACTCTCGAGGATAGATCGCGCGGATACTTGATGCTGTATGGACACCAAGTCCACGGAGGGGCTTGAACGAGATCACGCCGAGTCGCGCTCACGCGGGGGCGATCTGCTGATGATCGACGTTGGCTGGTGTCACGGGGCGTACATGTACATTGAATACTGACCTTGCTAGTACAGCAAGCTGCATTCGGTGACTTCAACTGGAGTGCAGATTGCACCCATTGCCAAACAACCGATCGATGCTGTATTCGAACTGGATTCTAGGTATGACATAGTCTCTTGGGTGATATCACCCTTCACACAACCGGTGGATCCATCCCATCCCCAGTGTTGAGGTATGCACACTCTCGTCCCTCTCACTACAACGCCTTCCACTGCTGCTGCTAATTTCCTGGTCTTTTTCTCTGCGAAGGACGATCCATATGAAGAATCCGATCCGTTTGCTCGTTCGGCTGACTGTCGATCCCCAGCGAGGCGAACCGAGCTAGCCTCCGGTGGGCTGGCCAGCCTCTCGACACTGGGCTATAGGTCGCGAAGCCTCGCCGCTCTCCTTCCTCACCACTCCCACCAGGGTAGCAGGTTCCGGACAAACACCCAGCCCATCATGATCTTCTCCCTCAAACGGCTCTTCGCTGGCTTCGTCAAGACGAGGCCTGACGCTACCGCGGCCGTCATCGAGGCCGTGCCCGCCGCCGCGGTTGTCTACCCGCTCGAGGACGGAGGTGTGACCAGGAACCCGGTGCGTCCCATCCTGATACTCACTCTTTGCAGGAGAGGCTCACTAGTCGTTGTCCGGGTAGACCGTGGACGATGTAATCGCGAGCTTCTCCACGATGTCGTTCCAGGTCTCCGTGCCGGGCACAGATGAGTCCCACGTCGCTGTCCCGCCTCCCCCGTCCGTCAAACCGGCCCGTCGCCTTCTCTCCAAGCGTCTGAACTGGAAGCGTCTGTTCAGACGTGAACCTTCGAAGGGCGCAGGGGCGAAATCCATCATGAAGCGGTTCGTCGTCCTGTCCGTTCTCGGTGAGGGCGGGCAGGGCATCGTCTACCACGTCAGCGATCGCAACACCAAGGCTTCTTACGCATTGAAGGCGATCCGCAAGAATAAGGCTGAAGAAGAGTTCTACGTCAGCCTGTTCACCGAGCAATATGTTCTGAGGACGGTAGCTGGAGACCCTAGGTTCGCGAATCTGCATGCCACCTTCCAGGACGACAAACACTTCTATTTCCTCATGGTGAGTCCTGCATCGTCATTGGTCGAGCAGCTGTGATTCTGACCTTTCCGCGAAAGGATGTGTATAAGAACGGCAACCTCACCTCGCAAATGCCGATAATGGCCCGGCTGGGTGAGCACAGGGAGACCCTCGCGCGCATTTACGCTGCCCAGCTGGTGAGTTTTCCCATCCCTGCTTCCAAGCTACAACGTCTCACTCCAGGTTTCGTTAGGTCGTCGCTATCGAAGCGCTTCACAAGCGTCGCATCCTCCACCGCGACATCAAGCTCGAGAACATCTTCATCGGTGAAAACCTCACAGAGATCGTCCTCGGCGACTTCGGCCTCTGCCACACCTTCGGTCGCTCGGTCGATGAGCAGCCGTGGCGCAAGGCTGGGGTCGACCACTGGAGGATGCCCGAGGATCTCTCTGGCCACGATCACGACTCAGGCGACAGAGCGACGTTGCTCTGCGGATCCCCTGGCTACATTGCGCCAGAGGTGTTCGGCATGGAAGGGTACTCCTACCAGGTCGACATCTTCTCGTTCGGCGCGGTTGTGCACATGCTACTGCTCGGCACGGTGCGTTTCTTCGAAGCTTTCTACGAGTCTGAACGTTGACGGTGACGGTCGGAATGCGATAGCATCCCTTCGGCCCGAACAACTCGGAAGAGTTCGAACAGTTCAAAGAGCTGACTCTTCATCGCGAGTTGGTTATCGACGCAAGTGTGAGCCCGGAGGCTGCCGATCTTCTCTGTCGGGTATGTGGTTCATGATCGCATCTAGTGTGCGGGTTCTTGACTCGCTATGGATAGGTGTTGGCCAAGGATCCTAGCCAGCGTCCGTGCTGGGACGAGATCAAGGCACACCCATGGTTCGAGTCCACGTAAGTGTTCAGGTGTACATACTCGGAGATGGGCTGACGAGTTCTGTAGCAACTGGGACACTGTCGCGCAGAAGTCTCAGCCTCCGGCTTCCGCGTCGGACGAGGAGCCCCAGAAACCTGTACGTCCATGTCGTATCATGCCCCGTCTTGAGTGCTAATATTGTCTCCAGACCGCAGCAGCCCGATCTGTCAAGTTCGGGAAGCCGTGCCCCAAGGACGACGCTCGGTTCTGGTTTTTCAACTGGGACGGCTCGCAGCCTCGGCCTTCCGTGTCGACGGCCAGCGTGGGCTCGATCTCTGACAACTGGGTGCCGCCTCGGGACACGTTTGAGGGCATGGGTTGGCCTGCGGTCTCTCCGGAGACGGACACCGCGGCGTGCCCGTCCATCAAGCCCTCTCCCGCTCAGGACACTCCCATGCTCATCCCAGCTTCATTGAACGCGCACCAGTCTCACTCCGCAATCGTCGTCGAAACGCAGTCCGCTGAAGCTTCGTTCTCTCACCCCGACGACATCGGGGAGACCACGGCGATCACGCATGAGGCCATCCCAAACCCCGACCTCGTCAACGTCGCCGCGACCACCGCCAGTGCCGACACGACCGTGTACTCTCCTTCGGCCTCTTCCCTCTCCATTTCCCTCTCGCACGACTTCAGCATCGACCTCGTCACCGACCTATCCCCCAGCTCCAGTTCCAACGAGATGGATATGTCTACGCTATGGGCGAGGTCTATATGCGACCGGGCCTTCTCCCCGAGTCCCCTGTCCTTGGACGCCTCCGCATCCAAGAGTGTGTCATTCGCCGTCGATTCGCCTCCCGCTTCCCGGTCCGGCGGGTCGACTCCACGATCAGGCTCACTGTCCGGTTCGACTTCCATCGCCATCTCAAGCACCGCATGCTCGAATGACAAGGCGAATCATTCTTCGCCTTTGTCTTCGCGCGGGTGGGGCAAGTTCGCGGGGAAGGTCAAGGGCTGGTGCTCGAAGTTGGCCGGGCCGCAGGGAGGTCGCCGGCGCGAGAAGGCGTCCAACGCCTCCGCACGGTTGCGGTGATGGAGATACGGTCTGATTCGCAAGTTGCACGAGATATGACTGGGCGCGTATGCGGTTGTAAGGTATTGTTTTCACTAGGTTGTGGTCTCACACTTGTTTGTACCTTTTTGGGATACGGTTACGTTCACACTCAATTTACTCGTACTTTGCACACCCCCTAGGAGGTGTGCCTTCCTGGTTTGTATACCACGTACTCATTGAATCGGACGTAGTGGCAATTGCATGCATATTTGACTGCCTCACGGTCGTCTGAAGCCTCTCGATCCTTCTGAAGCTTTTGGGCGACGTGCTGGTCAGCCTAAGTACCATGATCCTCCGCGGCCGAAGATTCGAGATCAATGTACAATGGAATGTGCTATACGGTAATAAGAGGAAGCGATGGATCAACGCATGAAAAGAAACGAAATACATTCGGCGGAAAATCTAACAACGAAGCATGATCAAATCGCGGAAAGACAGAAAGATACAGAGACCCCACTCCCACTCGTATTTGTCACGCCCCATGCCCATTCCTGACTACTTCGTCCACAGGATCGCTCCCTGTGCTTGGATTGGGAACGACTTCGAAGCCGAACTGCACCGTGCGCACCTCGGTAGGATTTGGGCCGTAGGGTTTGCAGGACAACTCGACTCTGAGCTGCTCCCTTTTCTCGTCAGTGTGCGACCAGTCGAACGTGAAGACACCAGTTCGATTCGGCCATTCGTCGATGTGGTGTTTAGAGCAATCATGTTGGCCAGCCTCCGGACCCTTCCCCAACCAGATATCCCGTCCTTCGACCATTGCCCAGTGCGTTCGTTCGCCGGTATGCAGAGCCGCAAACCGGCAAACGCCCATGAGTACGACCATCCAGACCGCATTCCGGTCGACGGCCTCACGGTGCTTGATGCGGCGAGGTGGGAACACAATATGGACGCACAGAGGTTCGTACTTCCACCAAGGAACGGAATGCCAGTTGGGAGTGGGGTGAGCAAGGAGCTCCCTGAGATTCCACTGAGGGATATGGAACGGTGTTTGGAGGCTCCCGGTGATGGCGTGTATTGACTCGCCCGCTACCGGCAAACTCCCAGTCGGTGAAGCACAGCGTATGTATATAGTCCTCCATTTCGCCGCACTTCCTGTCCTCTCTGCCCAGGTTGAAATGGATCCGACCAGGAGACGCGTGGATGTCATAGGGTCCTTGAGAGTGCACGGCGCGTATAATGGTCGTGTCGGATCAGGAGAGTCCGGGATTCTCTCAAGGAGCAAGCCCGTGTTCCACTTACTGCCCTCTCCCATCAACACAGTACCCAATAGAACTGCGACGAGCATGTCCCGGCGGGAACCCTTTAGCCTAAGGACCGGCATGTGTGCCACAAGTCCGTAAGGGGTAATGTTGAACGTTGGGCTCTTTGACAGATCAACCGGCGGGTTCTGCGCACGCTTTTGGTAAGACATTTTCGTCACGTCAATTCCATGCTCACTTTTGATCCGAGCGTATACCAGCGTCGCACTTGCGGCTCAACTGTCCCCTTTCCTTCGTAAACAATGTGTCGGCCAGGGTGGAAATCAGACGGCGAGCTTGCCAAGAGGTCAACAGACGATGTGGACCACCAGTCTTGCCACATTGAGATCTGGGGCAAGTGGCACGGCTCGCCCCAGGCAAAGATCGACGTGTCCTCCGACTGCCTCATGATCTCCTCCTGAAGTCTCCGGAAAGCGTTCCTCCCCTCACCGTACAGCGCCGGCATGAAGATCCCGAAGATCCCCATCAAGCAGTACGCCTCGTCCTCGGGTCGCGTCGTCTCCCGATTCGCCGCCCACCCCATCCGAGCCGCGACGCGGAAGTCACCTGGCGTCGCCTCCAACTTCAATACGGACTCCGGAACGTGTGTTGTCTCCTCCAGCAAGGGTGCCAGGTCCGCCTTCGAGCCCAAAACCTCCCAGGTCCCCGACAAGAGCAGAACAAGTGGCGGTGCGATGAGCTCCTGCAACGTCCAGCCGCGGCGGTGCCATCTACTCTTCCGAAAGACAGATCGTACGGCCTGGTCTTCCTGGACGTCGCCAGTGGGAACGTCCCGAAGGTACGCGTAGCAAATCTCGGAGAGGGCATAGTAGCGATACATGGAGTTGATCGCTTCTGTGAGCTCGGAGCTGCTCGTCTTGTCGATGCAGCAAGTGTCGGCCCATCCCCACTCGTACCCGTGACGCTCAGCGAGGAGGCAGAATTCGCGGATTTTGGGAGAGACGAGGTCGCGGGGATTTTCTCCTGACTCCAGACATCGGGCACGAAGGTTCTGTATGTCCTGGAATGTGTCCTCGTGCTCATCCCAGACGTGAGAGAGGATAGCGTAGCCATTGGGCACGCTCTCGGGGGTAGGGAAGAACTTGAGCTCGGCGCGGGCGGTGTTCAGCAACCACATCTGTTCTTGATCTATTCCGAGTACAATGAGCCCGCCACCGACATTCGACACATGTCCAACTCGAACGTACTGAGTATAAGACACTGCTTCTATGTGACAGTCAACCACTGAGAATTACGTGCAGTCTATGAAAAAGGGAGGGCACAGAGCGGATTAGAACCGTACAAGGCCGTCGAACCCGTCAGATAGATTGTACTCACCAGTGACAGCGCGATGTTCTCTCTGGGGGGTTCCTCGACTGCGACGAGGGCAATACATACACCACACCGTTTCGTTTGCGTGCGGAAAACGCGAGGAAGAGGCATGGTGGACAATCACACGAGGATCGTCGAAGCTCGATCTTAAGCGCGGGAATATGCATCCGATGAACCCGAACCCTGTGCCCTGTCCCGAGATGCCTGAAATGAAGCAGAACGCTTCCCAGCAGCGGAAGACGCCCAGTCGGAGTGAAAGAAGGTTTGTAAGGAATGACTCACTCAGAACGTCTTGAAATGAGATGTAGGCAGATGAAGGTGACTCGGCGACTCACCTCAGAGAGCATGCCGGGTGGACGTGACATGATCAGGCCCTGAAGTCAGATGAAGGCTGCCTGCCGCAAGCTGTCATTAGGTATGTCTAGAGGTTGCCGCTGCTGAGATGATGTAGCAGTTGAAGGGAGTCGGAGAAGCTGCGCAGATCAGTATCGCGAGTATCGGCAAATGCCGATTGGCTGGGTGCAACGGTGCATCCTTCCGCAGCTTGTAGCTTTCAATTTTTTGTGTCGGTGGATGGGTCGCTGGGTCTACAAAATGACAATAATGGTGACTATATACTCTACTTGTCAATTGGCGTTCGAAACTCTATGGGGTAAGGTCGTAATAGAAGCAAGGCGTGAAGTCCAGCGTGTCGTGACTCGGGAGCCTGAGGCTGAGCGTGCAACAACAAAGCTACCGAAAACGATGCTTAATGGAGGTCGTCATGTCCGGGAAAACGGAGATGAGCGGTTAGAAGGCTAAAAGATGCTAGTGGATACAGCGATTAGTACGTAGCGCGTGCGCCGACGATGGTGAGGTAAAAGTCATGAAACGATACGATATGCATGCGTGACCGGAAACCGGGTGAAGGACGATGCCGAAGAGGATAACTTATGTACAACGTTCGTAACCAAATGCGAGGGTGAGAAAACAGCGGGATAGAAGGAGGTCGAGGACGACATGCCCGATTTGGCTCAGAATATAGCATGTGTCTGTGCCCACTGGTACCACCGTTCCTGAATACAGGAGTCAGATGGTGTTGTGGGTGAGTATGTACTCTACTTACGGTTGTGATCTTTCTCACTGAGGGACACGTTCATTTAAAGATTCTCTCACACGAGCCGGCGGAGTCTCGCACACACGTGCAAACCGGGCCCCGTCACGGTTGAAGTGAAGCAGGGTCAAGGGATGATACGAATAGCGCTCCCACCTTGGCACAAGTGCCGTGTGTCTGGAAAGGATGAGGGCACGCCATGCACCCTGAGTAAGTAAGATCGTGGCCAATTGTGGGTGAGGCTGCAGCCACTGCGGCATGCTGCAGGCCATTGGTTATAACAACAGCTGCAGCATTCCTCACCATTTGACAGTTTGCTCAGTGACCACACACCCCCTCCCTCTTGCACAGATTCTCTGGCATGGATGAATTTCTGCTCGAAGACATCAACAAAGCCATCGTACTCGCACTTACGACCGCCGCCGAAGACGACCTAGGCTCATCCCGTGAAAGTGTAGCGGGCAGTTCGCGTCGTGACGAGGCACTTCCGCAGCAATCGTTTACACGAGTAAGTCTGCAATGCCAACGATTGAAGACAATGTTGACGCTGTATACTGCAGCTCGCCCTGTCACTACGCGACGCTTCCACGTCGGATCGGCCTCCAGGCGAACGGCTCACATCTCTCTTTCTCAAACACGAGCCTCCACGAGCAAGTGTCGCCTACGGTGGCGCACCTTAATGCCACATGCCGGGGCAGGATCCCGAACATGCTGGCCCAGAGCCCGCCCATGACCTACGTGCACGCCATGATACCAGCCCCCATGACCGCAGTGACCCTCCCATACCGCCTACACTCGCAGAATCCACTCTCATCGACGTAACACCTGACAACCCTACCACTCGAAGCCGGCCACGCAGGCTCGTCCCTGTCGTCGAGATACCGCGGCGGCGAAAGTTCCGGGCGCTCACGCTCCGCTCGCTTCCATCGGACACGCACTCCAGCCCCGAAGGAGCACTCGGATGCCTGACGGTGTCTAGGAGCGCATCCCAAACCCCTCGATCACGCTCGGCAGACAGGAAGCATCGACGGTAGAACGCACCCGAGCGATCAAACAGGCGCACTAACATCCGACCAACCGTCGAGGCACCAGCACCCGGTCCAAACGACCTGTGCGCCACTGTGGCGGATTCCCAGGAACGAAAATAGCGCTGTTCCGCCCCGGGCACGGGCTCCGAAGCATAGACTTCGGACTTGCAACGGGCAGATCAGCTGTTGTTTCTATGCTGCAAGCGCCAGTCTAGGACGAAGTTGAAGGCGCGGAAATCGCCTGGGCCTATGTACCTCCACTGTCCCTTTTTGCGAAGACCCTCGCGAGTTCTCCGCACATCCACCATATTCTCGACTGTGGATCTGAATCTCTGTTCAAGGAAATGGTGGTCGGGCAGGCCATTATCGACAGCGAGGAGGTGGTGGCCGCCCTGGGCCTCTGTCGCTAGGATAGAGGGCATCAGAGGATGTGTAGAGAATTGGGGCTGTCGCAGCGGGAGGTAGAGGAGTGACTCGCCCGGTACGCGATGTTGTACAAGGTGGTGGAGCACGCATGCTGCCCGTACTTGTCGTACTCGCGTAGGGCGATAGAGACTCGGAGAGGGTGGTACCCGGCCGGTGTTTGAGTTCAATGAAACGGACGTTAGCCTGATTTCAAAATTAGGAACGGTTGGTGGGGAGGAAGAAGGGTACTCGCCAAGGAAAGAATAAGAGGAGCTTGAGGGTATCACAGTCCTATTGGCACGTTCTCGTCGCCTGTAGAGCGTTGTTGGAATCCGACTTCCGGAGTGGATGAACGGTTTAGCCAGTCTATGATGCTTTGTTCGGATTCCGAGCGGTGTCTTGACATGTCAGAAAAGGTGAAAAGAAACTGCGTATTGGGTATCGCGCCGTGACTTGACGCATGCTCACAACATCATCTTTCTATCCATCATATCCCTCCACAATGACGATTCATCTGATAGTCGGACACCGGCTCCGCGCCGCGTCGATCCAACTCTTTTTTATCTGTCATCATGACAATGGGCTGACCGTGTGTCGAGATGAGATCGGTAAACCCGGTGAATAGTAAACATCTGCATGGATACCATCCGTTCGCGTCAAATACGTCCACTCTCTCGACGACAGAGAACGTTTGTCAAACTTCGACGGGGCGTACCACGGATGCGTTCCATCGGTGGCGCATGGGCCCTACAGCAGACGTCCCCAAATCCATGTTCCGGAGTCGTAGTACCGGGAGATGGGCGCGTTTAAGGGTTCAGCAGATTCCAGAAGACCGTCCACGGTGGTATTGAACCCGTCACCCACACCCTTTCCTCCAAACGAATCTTGCGAAGCATGAGCGTGTTCGGACGCATCCCAAGGGTGGATGAGCACCGTGTAGAATGCGTCCGAACTACTGAATACCTACAGTACCGCAGGTCGGGCTTAATCATAAAAGCACGTACGCATAGCAGACTGTGTCGGCGACAGAGTAGTAGCGATACATGGAATTGATGGCCTCAGTGAGCTCTGAGCTGCTGGTCTTGTCGATGCAACACGTGTCGGCCCACCCTGGGCCACTCGTACCCATGACGCTGAGCGAGGAGGCAGCATTCGCGGATTTTGGGAGAGGCGAAATCACGGGGATTTTCTCCAGATTCCTTGCACCGGGAACAAAGGTTCTGGATATCCTGGAACGTTTCCTCATGTTCGTCCTAGGCGTGAGAGAGGATAGCATAGCCATGGGGCACGCTCTCGGGGGTAGGGAAGAACTTGAGCTCGGTGCGGGCGGTGTTGAGAAGCTACATGGCTTGACTCGTAGTAATCCTGCATTGATGGGTTAAGTCCGAGAGCACACTGACAAGTGAACGTGAATGCACATTGACGTACCGTTCAGCAGCTCGACGATGGAGCACCTATGACACGTTCGTCTCTGGATGAAAGGCGATGGGGAACTCTTGATATGAAAGAAGTGGAATGACGGTGCGTAATCACCAGAAGAGTGGGGTCTCGGGTTGGAAAATATCGTCAGTCGCGACGGTGCTTATGTATAACGTGGCACTGCCTGTCGAAGCAAAGAAGTTCAAGAACATACTGCCCCTCACGTACATGGTTTTGCCGGTGTCAAAGAAATAATAGCTTGCCAATTATGAGTGAGAATCCATCATGTACTCGGGCCCTCCGTCCATGAGAAGGCTTCTGTTCGAGAATCGACTTAGCGGCAGAATGGCTGTGTAGGACATCGAATTGAAGTCGCCCGTCGCCAATTCCGCAGCATCGGAATGTCCTGCGTGCTACCATATGTTGCAATGTTAGCCGATGTTGACGTTGAGGGTTCTGAGTGAACTTGATGTAGAAAGAACAGTGCCGACTGATGCGAGCGCGAGCGAGCAAGCTCAGTCGGGAGTAGAAAGACTCATATATTTGGGTGTGTAAATACCTGATGCGAGCGCGAGCGAGCAAGCTGCGGTAAACGTAAGTACGAGCGTGAAGACGTAAGTATCGTGGGGAACGCACCTCAGTCGGGAGTAGAAAGACTGAGGTGCTCGGAGCGGGGGGGGAGCGAGTATATGAGTAAGGACAGGGCGCGGAGCGTCGGAATGTACAGGAATAGGAATGGCGCATCAGGCGGTATGATATGTATACTAATGGAGTATAGTAAGGTCCGAAAGAGATAAGCTGTCAGTAAACGTCGGGCGCACGTCAGCGCTTGATATCTAACACTCCCCCTCAAGGCTGACGGAGCCCCAGCAGGTGCGACAGAGCCTGGACCTTCGCGCGTGGCAGCGCTTTGGTGAGGAGGTCTGCGGCCATATCATTAGTGGGGCACCAGTGGGGTTCGAGAATCTTCCGGTTGACAAGTTCGCGAATATGATGGAAGCGAATGTCGATGTGTTTCGTGCGAGTGTGGAAGACATCAGCGTTCTTGATAACGTCGAGGGCGCTCCGGTTGTCACAGAGGAGCGGCATGGGAATTGATGGGGGCGCGGTGAGTTCTGCGAGGAGGCTGCGAAGCCAGACAGCCTCGCGCGCGGCTTCGGAAGCGGCAATATACTCGGCTTCGGGGGTGGATAGCGCGAGGATAGGCTGTTTCGAGGAGCGCCAGCTGATTGCGCCGCCGTGGAAGAGGAAGGCGTAGCCGGTAATCGAATGCCGGTGTGCCTGGGAGGCAAAATTGGCGTCCGAGTAACCCAGTAAGCCGTCGGACGTCGAGCCAAAAGAGAGGACGTGATCGCGGGTCCCCTTGAGGTAGCGCAGTACGCACTTCGCGGCTTCCCAGTGGAGCGGAGCAGGGTCGGCCATGAAGCGGGCGAGAGTTGATACGACGAAGGCAACGTCGGGGCGAGTGCCAGTCACTGCGTACACATCAGGAAAACCCTCCCAAGCTAATTTGATGTATTCACTACAACTATGACCTAATAGAGGTATTGCCAATCTAATTTGAACTAATTTGAACTAATTGCATCTAATTTGGACTAATATACAGAGGGATCTTTAGAATAGTAATGATATGCACTATTAGATGGACAGGAACAGCAGTTGTACTAATTAGTACTACTTTTGCACTACTTTAAACCTATTTTCATGTATTGGGATAATCAAGACATTCTTGTATGATTGGGTGCTTTGACATCACATTCTGCATCATTCACAGCACAAACAACAGCAAGGAATGTCATTATATGCCACACTATGTAATGACAGCGACAAACATGCACTACAACATGCATAAACTACAGATATTGAGGTAAGCAAGAATGCGAGCTGAGACTTCTATGCCCATGCTGCGAGGCAAGGGGAGAGGGAGAACAAGCACAGTGTGGCAGAGGCCCACTCAACAACGACATGCTCATTGAGGGACACACAGGAACACCGTACATGCCAATGTTTCGGCTCTGTTCGCTGACTGCGTAAGCAAAGTTGCCCTGTGCGGGGTTAAAGTTGTAGTTGTCAACGGAAGGGAGCTGGATCAGGGTGCGCACATGAGGGATCCCGCCCGCACCTGTGTGGTCCTCTGCAGGGTGGAGAGATGTTGACAGACGTTGAGATGGGTGCTCAGAGTACAGCCATGGCAGAGTAGACCAGGGGTAGCTAGCACCCCAGCCAGCAGCACCAGGTTGGTTGAGCGGTGTGAAGGATCCAGGGGCAGAAAACCCGTGTGCACGACCACCTTTGTATGGTGATAAATCACCTGCAGGTATAGAATAGGGGACGGGACCCATACCGATGGCTGAACGCAGTGGGGGGATCTGGGGGACCTCCGGGTTGTTCTTGCATGGCTTAGGAAGGCGAGGAGGTACACAACATGCCGGCCGGCACGATGATGTTCAGCGAGAGACCTTCCAAAGCCAAAGATGTCAGAGCGAGAGGCAGCACAGCCGAACCATGGTGAACTCACAATCCTCAGATGAGGGAGTGATCAGGTCATAAATATCATTCACGAGGAAGTCGAGCACGTCCCCCGCCAGGCCAGGGATCCCTGGAAAGGCGAACACTTGCTGCGGACATGCGGGACCAAAACTTGTCGCAGTATAGGTCCCATTGTATGCATTGACAAGCACCGGCAGACTGAAC
The DNA here is from genome assembly GCA_032821775.1 of Sanguinoderma infundibulare. Taxonomy (NCBI): domain Eukaryota; kingdom Fungi; phylum Basidiomycota; class Agaricomycetes; order Polyporales; family Polyporaceae; genus Sanguinoderma; species Sanguinoderma infundibulare. The sequence goes on along the minus strand of JAVLRN010000014.1, from coordinate 217,753 downwards.
CGAAGGTTTCCGGTCCTATGCGAAAGGATGAGGGCGTGATGAAAGCATGCGAGAAGAGTAGGAAACGACGTACGGTGGCTTTGCGAACGGAATGCCTAGGAACTGGGTCGTCGTGCCATCTGAAGTGCCCATGAAAGTTCCATCATCGAGTTGCACCTGCGGAGACAAGCGTTTCTCGACCACCATTGGGGCCGCGAGGGCAGCCCCGACCAAGAGAGAGAGGAGGCAGAGCGACTGGAACCGAAGAGACATGCCGCACTTGGAGTAGGGAGCGAAGGTAGCTTGCGAGCGAGACAGCTGTGGTGCACAAGCGAGGGCTCGGAGCCTGTTGGTGAAGGCAGGGAAGACAACGTCGCCAGGCCAAGCACCGAGGAGCGGCTGCCCCGCAGCTCGTCGAGGAGGCTGAACACGTCATTAGCACGACGGTGCAAGGAAGAGACGCGTCGGGCGGACATACACATAGAGCTTTGTGAGGAACGTAGCTTGTGGCTTCGGGGGTTGCTGCTGTGGCATGTCATCTGAATTTGTTGGAGAGGCGTCGTCCTGCTTGGGCGAGGGGAGGGCTAGGAGGACGCGTCGGCGGACTGGCCCTCTGGGATGGACTGCTGAGAGGGAAGGAGCTGGGGCAGGTAGACGATGGAGGAGGGAGTGGAGAGCGAGTATGGCTGGACTGCGCGGGCGGGATAGGATGGGCGGGAGGCATAGGCAGACTGAGGATAGAGGTCTGCTGACATGGCGGGCGGGGATGTCGAAGGGCAGAGGAGGGAAATGAATATGAAGGGCACGAGGCTTGTCGAGAATTCCCTCCCGTGGGTCCTCCCCACGATGCGCAAGCAGATGGACGAGAACGAGTGGACGAATAACGGACGAGTGGATGGGCAAGGACTAGCATCAGTCTTAGACGCTTGATTCGGCGACGTGCCACCGAATCGAGTGTCTAAGACTTCGGCCTCCCCCTTCACTTGCCACGTCGCATCTCTCCTCGTGCTTCTCACCTACCCATTCAGCAACCTCCGTCTTCACCATCCCTGCTGCGCCCCGAGCTTCAACTTCACGTGGTCGCTCCCGCTACCTTCGCAGGAGAGCTGCTCGAGTCATTCGACGAGATCAGTCTTGGCATCGAGGTGGACACCAGAGGTGAGAGTCTCAAGACCATCCGCGAGGGCCTCATCTCCAACGACGATGGCTTCGTCCAAGACCCCGATCCCAGCAAGAGCGGCCAGGACGATGACGACGATGAGGACAACCCAACGACGGACAACAAGGCCGGCCACATGAAGATCGTCGATGCCCATCCTGCACATCCTGTCCTCATCCCTCGCTCTCCCCCCTCGCCTCCTCACCGGCACTCAAGTCCTCCTCCTCGTCGTGTCCAAGACTGGTCTCGTATACACCTTCACCACCACAAAGCGCCAGCCCCTCGTCGCCCAACCAGGGGGCAAGAACCTCATCTGGGCCTGTCTCAATGCCTCCCATGGCCAGCTCCCCTCCTCCGTGCCAGTTGGCACCCCCACTGACTGTAGCTCGCTTGTCCCCTCTCGCTATGGCTTCCTCACATCCTACGCCCCAAGTCCAGCCCCAAGTCCTCAGTTTCCGGCTCCGGCTCCGGCTCTGCCCCGGCGGACTCTCCCAGCATCGATCCCCACCTCATGCACACCCCCGCAGCCTCCAAGGTGGCGAGCAACTTTGACGAGGAGGAAGAAGGCGATGACAACGACCTGCAAACGATCCCCGAGGACCACATTCCATCAAAGTCGGCGGCAAGGGCAAGGGCAGCCGCAAGGGCACTGTTGCGACAGCGGCATCGTCAAGCGCATTGCCGGCATCGAAAAGGAGTCGCCCGCCAACATACTCGCCACGACCTCGAGCGACCCCGACGACTGGTGGCCGTTGCCCAAGGAGTACAAGAAGGTGTCCTCCAGGGAGAAACGGCAGCTCCATAACAAGATTAGCACGTGCAACTTGTGCATCCGTCGCAAGGGTGCGTTTCTCTCTCCGTTGCCCTGTCTCACTCACGTGCTCTCGAGCTGGTGCTGCACGATGTATGCGTATGTTGAAACCATGATCAGGGTTTGATGATATGCGCCACGAATGGTTTCTGTCCAGAGGCGCTGTCCGCAAAAATGCTCTCGTCCCCATCTTTGTCCTGGTATGCTGCGAATTTAGAGTTCAGTGGCTGACATCGTGTTCTAGAGTACATCTCCACGCTCGAGGGCGATATTGCAGAATGTGACCGGCTCATCGATGCGATCCGCACCGAACTCGGCAGCATGAAGAGTGAAAATGTGGCCCTGCACCAGGAGATCGACGCCCTCAAGAAGGCGCTTCTCGACGGTCATGGCCGTCCTGACACCCCCCGTCCTCCCACCACCTTCTCCGCTGCCTGCCGTCTCTGCCGCCACCTGTGCTTCTGCTTCCTCGCCATCTCCTCAGCCTCCATGCAGCCCGCTTCTTGCCCCCAACACTCACAAGGATCTCTCCATGTCTCCTTGCCTTGGCTCTCGTGCCTTCTGGGGTTGGTTCTCAAGGTTTTTGTCACAGGTTTGTCAATGTGCTTCTCACCCTGCTCTTTGTGTGGCACCTCTTTCTGTGCATGCTGACTCTGTGCAAATGCGCTCACAGTGCATCTGCTGTTGTGCTGGTCAGGTTGTCCATCAACGTGATTTACCTCACCATGGGGGGGGGGGGGGGTGGCTCTGCCTTGCCTCATGTGGTTCTGATGTGAGTTCGCTGTGTCCGCCAGCCTGTACATATTCTGATACTTCTACAGGTGATCCTCAATGTGGCTGTTATGTACTTCATCGCCAGTGGCGTCTCTTCACCTTAGTGAATTCAAAATTGTAGATCTGGGAAGTGGATGGTCGGCTTGTCTGTAGCTACAGTGTGTGTGTATTAGTTATGCTCAATATACACTTTCATGTCTATCTTCTATGGTGTGCGCAAGTTTTGGACAGCCCAGCAAATCTCTGAGATACTGAACCTGTAGTCCTGGATTAGCAACCATTAGGAAGGATTAGGAAAAAATTAGCACTACTGTAGGGAAGGGTTAGGGAAGGGTTAGGGAAGGATTAGGGCCAGTAGTGCTACTTTATCCCTAATCCTTCTAAAATAGAATGAAGGAAAAGGGGGACCTATAGAATCTTAGGCTAATTTTCCCTAACTCACTAATGCTTTTCTAATGGCACTAATTTCTACTTTTTAGTGGTACTTTCACCAAAGTAGCTTGGGAAGGTTTTTCCAGAGCATGAGGGAGCCCACGAGTTGGGCGTAAGGGATAGGTCGCATTTCTTCTCGAATTGCATCATCGAGGGTAAAGTCGAAGAGGTTGCTATGAGGGTCAAGTGGAAGAGAGAGTGCGTGCGTGTCAGACATGTTGAAGCGCACGAGCATGGTGTCAATGTATGCTGCCTGAGAGAGGGAGATGGTCCGCGCGGCACGGTCGCGACGGATCTCGAAGCCGAGGAGCCAGTGGGCTTCCCCAAGGTCGACAATCTCGTAGCAAGCGCGGAGCTGGTCCTTGAGCGCACGCAGGAGTCAGGTGCCATTGATGACGAGGATACAGTCGTCGATGTGAATGACGATGATGATCACGGCGCCATCCTGTAGGTAGTAAAAGACTCCTGGATCATGTGCGCTGCGCGACAGGCCCAACTCGTCCATGAGAGCGCAAACCTTGCGGTACCACTGGAGGCCGGCCTGCTTGAGGCCGTAGAGTGCCTTCTTGAGGCACCAGACGAGGCGCGTCGGGCCCGAGACCTCAAAACCAAGTGGTTGACGCATGTATATGGTCTCCTCGAGGTCGCCGTTGAGGTATGTGTTCTTGAAATCGATCTGATGGATCTCCCAGTCATTGGCGGTGGCGAGGGTGAGGACGAGGCGGAAGGATGATGGTCAGGCGGTTGGGGAGGCAGTTTTGTCGAAGTCCAGGCCGGGGATCTGAGCAAACCCTTGCGCACAAAGCCACGCCTTGAGCTTGGTGACCACGTTATGCTCGTCTCACTTCTTTCAAAGTGCCCAGACGGAGCCTATAATGTTTGCACCCGGTGGTGCCTCAACCAAATCGTATGTATCCATCTTCGCGATGCGGTCGAGTTCTTCCGTCATCGCCTCCCTCCACTTCTCGCGTTCAGGTCCCACCATTGCGTCACGGTAGGAAGGTTCATCGTCCGAGCCCATAGCAGCAAGCACGAGGACGGTCGTGCTCAGGCAGGCACCGGCGTCAACAGTCGACTCGTCTACGTAGCCACCCGGGGGCTCGGTTCCTTCCTCTCTACCACCACTCTCCCCCTGCTCCTTCCCCTCAAGCTCTTCCTGGCCCTCGGAGGGCACTGCAACACGCGCCGAGCCGCCTAGGATCGACTTCAGGATGCGCTGCGCGCCCCTCCCACCCATGGTTCCAACTCCGGCCTGCAAGTCACGGATCCAGCCAGCTGGCTTGCGGACTCGCTTCGGGCGACCAGTCTGCACTGCGGTCTCCGGCGATGGCTCTGGGACGATGCTAGGCGACTTTTGCGGCTTGCTCGACGGCTTGGGTGGCGAGGAGGGGTCAGGAGGAGGGTCGGGAGGCGAGGTGGTGGAGGACGCTGGCAGGTTATGGTGTGGCATGGCCACATCATGACTTGCTTGTGGTGTGGCGTGGCCAGGGGTAGAGGCGGGTGCTGAGGGATTCGAAGGGGAAGCGGATGCGCTCGGGGCGCCACTAGGTGAGTTCTCCCCCTCGACCTGAGCGTGGACGGTGACGACAGCACCGCCGTCAGGCTCGAAGTCGACATTCCGCTCGGTGGAGACAATCTGCTGTCCGGGGGTTCGCTCTGGCCAGTAGACCTTGTGCCATTTACTGTCGGGAGCGAATCCCACCCACCGGCCACATTTGGACTTCGGGTCGAGCTTACCAGCATTGTCTTGCAGGACCCAAACATATGCACCGAAGTGCGGCAGGCCAGACAGGTCTGGCTTCTCGCTGGTTGCTTTTTCGTGCGGCGTGGAGCCAGGTGTGTTCCTGGTCATCGTGCAGTTGCGCAGCCAGGTGGAGTGGAGGACCGCCTCACCCCAGAGGAATTTAGGGAGGCGGGCGTCGAACAGGAGGGCACGGGCGTGCTCGACCATCGTTCGATTGAGTCGTTCCACCTTGCCGTTTTGTTGCGGCGAGTCGTGGACGGTGAGGTGGCGGGCTGTCCCTTCGGATTCGAGATGTGCGGTGAACTCGTGGCCAGTGTACTCGCCGCCACGGTCGCTCTGTAGCATCTCAACTGAGGTGGCACCGCGGTGCACCTTCGCCCACGTTTCATATGACCTATAGCGGTCGAGCGCATCACTCTTGTTGCGCATAAGAGTGACGACGGCCTCGTCTGAGTGGTCGTCGAGAAAGGTGATGAAGTAATCCTTTCCATCCCAGGTGCGTACCTGAGCCTTCCCCCAGACATCTGAGTGAACACGCTGACCATAGCGTGTCGACGGCGGGCTCGCGCGTTCCTTCGGGAAAGGTGCGCGGGTCTGCTTTGCTTGTTTACAGACTTCGCAAAATTGCACCTCTGCGGTCGCGTCGAGCTCGACGCCGGTCACGATGCCCTCAGCGATCATCTTGTGCAGCGTCGGGGGGTAGGCGTGCCCCATCCGACGGTGGAACTCCAAGTCAGACAGTGTCGCGGTGGCCGTTTCGGATGCCTGCGGGGTCGTGGCGGGTTCAACACCGTGGAGGGGGTAGAGTCCTTTGCGTTCAGGGATCGGCCGGAGATGATTTCCGGCAGGGGTGGTGATGAGGCAGCCGTCCTGGGAGAAACGGACGTGATAACCAGAGTTTATGAGGCAGCTAATAGAGATGAGGGCGACGGGCATGGAGGGGGCGTAGAGTACACGACGGAGAGTAAACTCGTCGTTCGAATGTGTAGTACTGCTGGCTTGAGCAATACGAACATCCCCCTCTCCAGTTGCGTGAAACGTGCGGCCGTCTGCTGATTGGATGGGGATGGGGGTGATTTCTCGGAAAGTTACAAAGTTATCGCGGCAGGGATCGAAGTGGCGAGATGCACCGGAATCCGCAAGGCGGGTGAAGCAATTGAGGAGCAGGCGGTGCGCCGAAACATTTGAAAAATCGGTCGAGATGGTGCAGGCGGAAGCCTCCCAAAACGAGTATGCATGAAGGGTATCATTGTTGTTCGACGCACCCGCTACATTGCCTTGTGCTACATTCGCATTCTCTCCCGGTCACCTGTTGGATGTGCCCCCGCCCGTGCCCTTCCCTTTCCCCTTCTTCCATCGCCTCAGCCCCTGGCCCTCGCTTCCTCCGCCCTTGCTCCAGCACTGCACCTTGGTGTGCCCCTCCTTGTTGCAGTTGAAGCATTTGATGCCACTGCGCGCCGCCATAGCGGTGACGTTCGAGGAGTCAGCGTCCATCGCGTGCTCGTTGCGGGCGATCTCTGAGATGCTCTGAAGGAGGTCGTTGGGAGTGAGGATGTTGCCGGCGGTCCGCGCGGTGACTTGGAGGGCATGGATGGCAGGGCGGTAGTTGTTTGGGAGGAGGGTGAGGATGTACACCTTGTACTGGTCGTCCGAGAGCACGCCGCCGGCAGTCGCGTACTCAGCGCGGAGGCGCACGAGTTCCGTGAGGAGCGGGCGGGGGTCGACTCCCTCCTCGCAGCGAAGCTGCTGCATGCAGGTGAGGATGCTGACCTGGACGAAGTCGCCTTGGTTGTCGTACTTGGAGGTAACGACTTGCCAGGCCTCGTCGGCGCGTGTCTTGGTTACGATGTCGAGTTTGAGGGACTCGGGGACTGTCTGAAGGAGAAGCGTCTTGATGGTCGCGTGGTTGCCATACCACTTGTCGAGCGCTGTCTCGTATCGCTCGTCGGCGTCCGAGTCGACACCAGGCGCCGTGGGCGCGACAGGTTGGTGTTCCCGGCCCTCCAGGTACCGCCGGAGGCTCTTTGATTGGACGACGGTCAAGAACTGGGCCTTATAAAGGACCCAATTCGAGCCATCTTCCTTGAGGGCGGGGATCTTCACCATGGAGGTGGATTCCGGTTGGGAGGAGGGGTCGGGGGTGATCCTGTGAACGTCGGCCATGGTTGGGAGCAGCAGGGCTCATAACCTGTAGAAAGAACAGTGCCGACTGATGCGAGCGTGAGCGAGCAAGCTCAGTCGGGAGTAGAAAGACTCATATATTTGGGTGTGTAAATACCTGATGCGAGCGCGAGCGAGCAAGCTGCGGTAAACGTAAGTACGAGCGTGAAGACGTAAGTATCGTGGGGAACGCACCTCAGTCGGGAGTAGAAAGACTGAGGTGCTCGGAGCGGGGGGGGAGCGAGTATATGAGTAAGGACAGGGCGCGGAGCGTCGGAATGTACAGGAATAGGAATGGCGCATCAGGCGGTATGATATGTATACTAATGGAGTATAGTAAGGTCCGAAAGAGATAAGCTGTCAGTAAACGTCGGGCGCACGTCAGCGCTTGATATCTAACACTTGAAGGCTTTGGAACGCACAGAATCAACTCGAAGACATGGTGATGGTGGTACGTTTTGCCAAATGCACATGGGTAATTTTGAGGGTGGCATAGAGCAGAAAATGTTGTGACGGAGAGTACTGTCAGTGACAGTCAGTCGGCCCATGGACTCGATTCCTGCGAAGAACTCGCAGAGGAGGCTGCTGCTGCTGAGTGACACCGCCCTCGGGACGATCGGCAGAGTTCGGTTACTGTGTTACGTAATGGGCGTCAATCCCGTTTTGGAGCTCCGAGTTGATTGTCAGCGCCTCCACCGCCGAGTCCACCTCCACCATGTTGGCCGCAGCCCGATCCGCGTTAGAATGCTGGAGGTTAGTCGTATATTTGCTAGAACTTGACAGGAGCAACATCTGATGCTCCCAAATTCACAGAGCCGACCACGTCATTACGGACGATGACCCCACTAGTACTTACCACTTACCTGGTCGGCGCCGTAAAGAGATCGGAACAACATTGGATGCAATATACCAGGGCTGACTTCTGAGTGCTTGCCGTGTTGCATCTTTACCGCTGCTTTCGTCTTTTTCAGAGCATATTCGAAAGTGTCTTTGCATTACTCGCGCCGCAGGTAAGAGATCTTGGTTCCCACGCACAATTTGCATCGTTCTGACGGACACCCTGTTCCAAGCCACAACGTCCTAGTACGCGTGTATGTACCGGCCGCAGAATCAGTCGACGTTGATGATGTCAGCGAAAGCCTGCGACGCCCCGACAATCCTCGCTCCGTTGACCTCGACGGTTGGCATGCGCGAGAAACAGAACTCTTCGTGAAACGTGGTCTTCAACCGTGAGGGAGGGTGCAAGATTACTGGCTTGTGTACGCGTTCTCAGGAGATGATTGCACTGGGTGTGAGTCAGGCCTCTAAGATTCAAAGGGTCAACAATGACGATCTCGCACAGACACAAACTTCACTTGCCAAGCTAACGAAAACTGACTACATTTCGAGACACGTCAACTGGTGCGTCGATATAAAGTCGTAAATGTCATTCTGTCTGCAACCACTGAGCCTGCGGGTGAGTTTGGCTGACGAAGCATCCGCACGTCTAGACCAGCTCGACAAATCTGGGCGTCGGAAGAGGGACATGATCTACATGCACCTGCTTCAGAACGGATAACATCTTCCAGGATGTATTTGTCGACATGAAGGGTGGAGGCAGAAGCAGCAACTGCTTGGACGTTGCCGGTAAGCCAATACTCCTTTTGAACATGACCATAGCACCGCCACTAAGAGGACTTTCGAGGATAGATCGTGCGGATACTTGATGCTGTATGTACGCGAAGTCCGTGAGGGGCTTGAACTAGATCACGCCGAGTCGCGCTCACGCGTGAACAATCTGGTAATAATCGACGTTGGCTTGCGTTGCCGGGCGTACATGTACATTAGGGAACTGCCCTAGTTAGTACCGCCTGCTGCATTCTGTGACTTCGACTGGATTACAGATTACAGGGATTTCCAAACAACTGATGGATGCTTATTCGAGCTGGATTCTAGGCATGATGTAGTCTCTTGGGAAATATCACCCTTCACGCAACCGGTGGATCCACCCCATCCCCAGTGTTGAGGTACGCACACCCTCATCCCTCCCGCTACCATGCCTTCCACTACTCCTGCTAATTTCCTGTTCTGTTTTTCTCTGAAAAGGACGATCCCTATGAAGAATCCGATCCGTTTGCTCGTTCGGCTGACTGTCGATCCCCAGAGAGCCGAACCGAGCTAGCCTCCGGTGGGCTGGTCAGCCTCTCGACACTGGGCTATAGGTCGCGAAGCCTCGCCGCTCTCCTTCCTCACCACTCCCACCAGGGTAGCAGGTTCCGGACAAACACCCAGCCCATCATGATCTTCTCCCTCAAACGGCTCCTCGCTGGCTTCATCAAGACGAGGCCTGACGCTACCGCGGCCGTCATCGAGGCCGTGCCCGTCGCCGCGGTCGTCTACCCGCTAGAGGATGGAGGTGTGGCCAGGAACCCGGTGCGTCCCATCCTCATACTCACTGTTTGCAGGAGAGGCTCACTAGTCGCTGTCTGGGTAGACCGTGGACCATCTCCTCGCGAGCCTCTCCACGATGCCCTGCCCGGACTCTGTCCAGCACATAGATGAGTCCCATGTCGCCGTTCCGCCTCCCACGTCCGCCAAACCAGCACGCCGCCTTCTCCCCAAGCGTCTGAACTGGAAGCGTCTGTTCAGACGCGAACCCTCGAAGGGCGCAGGGGCGAAATCCATCATGAAGCGGTTCGTCGTCCTGTCCGTTCTCGGTGAGGGCGGGCAGGGCATCGTCTACCACGTGAGGGATCGCACTACCAAGGCTTCTTACGCATTGAAGGCGATCCGCAAGAACGAGGCCGAAGAGGAGTTCTACACCAGCCTCTTCAACGAGCAATACGTTCTGAGGACGGTGGCCGGCGACCCGAAGTTCGCGAATCTGCATGCGACCTTCCAGGACGACAAACACTTCTATTTGCTCATGGTGAGTCGTGCATCGTCATTGGTCGAGCAGCTGTGATCCTGACCTTTCCGCGAAAGGATGTGTATAAGAACGGCAACCTCACCTCGCAAATGCCGATAATGGACCGGCTGGGTGAGCACAGGGAGACCCTCGCGCGCATTTACGCTGCCCAGCTGGTGAGTTTTCCCATCCCTGCTTCCGAGGTACAACGTCTCACTCCAGGTTTCGTTAGGTCGTCGCTATCGAAGCGCTTCACAAGCGTCGCATCCTCCACCGCGACATCAAGCTCGAGAACATCTTCATCGGTGAGAACCTCACCGAGATCGTCCTCGGCGACTTCGGCCTGTCCCACACCTTCGGTCGCTCGGTCGATGAGCAGCCGTGGCGCAAGGCTGGCGTCGACCACTGGAGGATGCCCGAGGATCTCCCTGGACACAAGCAGTATGCAGGTGACAGAGCGACGTTGCTCTGCGGCTCCCCCGGTTACATCGCGCCAGAGGTGTTCGGCACGGAAGGGTACTCCTACCAGGTCGACATCTTCTCGTTCGGCGCGGTTGTGCACATGCTACTGCTCGGCACGGTGCGTTTCTTCGAAGCCGTTTACGAGTCTGAACGTTGACGGTGACGGTCGGAATGCGATAGCATCCCTTCGGCCCGAACAACTCGGAAGAGTTCGAACAGTTCAAAGAGCTGACTCTTCATCGCGAGTTGGTAATCGACGCAAGTGTGAGCCCGGAGGCTGCCGATCTTCTCCGGAAGGTATGTGGTTCATGATCGCATCTAGTGTGCGGGTTCTTGACTCGCTATGGATAGGTGTTGGCCAAGGATCCTAGCCAGCGTCCGTGCTGGGACGAGATCAAGGCACACCCATGGTTCGAGTCCACGTAAGTGTTCAGGTGTACATACTCGGAGATGGGCTGACGAGTTCTGTAGCAACTGGGACACTGTCGCGCAGAAGTCTCAGCCTTCAGCATCCGCCTCGGACGAGGAGTCGCAGAAACCTGTACGTCCATGTCGTATCATCCCTCGTCTCGCGTGCCAACAACGTCTCCAGACCGCCGAAGTCCGATCTGTCAAGTTCGGGAAGCCATGCCCTAAGGACGACGCTCGGTACTGGTTTTTCAACTGGGACGGCTCGCAGCCTCAGTCTTCGGTGTCGACGGCCAGCGTGCGTTCCATCTCTGACAACTGGGTGCCGCCTCGGGACACGTTTGAGGACATGGGTTGGCCTGCGGTCTCTCCGGAGACCGACTCCGCGGCGTGCCCGTCCATCAAGCCCTCTCCCGCTCAGGACACTCCCATCCTCATCCCAGCTTCATTGAACGCGCACCGGTCGTACTCTGCGATCGTTGTCGAAGCGCCGTTCTCCGAGGCTTCGTTCTCTCACCCCGACGACATCGGGGAGACCACAGCGATCACCCATGAGGCCGTCCCAAACGCCGACGTCGTCAACGTCTCGCCAGCCACCACCAGCGCCAACGTGATCATGTACTCTCCCTCATCCTCTTCCCTTTCCATTTCCCTCTCGCACAACTTCAGCATGGACCTCGTCACCGACCTATCCCCCAGCTCCAGTTCCAGCGAGATGGATATCTCGACTCTATGGGCGAGGTCTACCTGCGACCGGGCCTTCTCCCCGAGTCCCCTGTCCTTGGACGCCGCCGCATCCAAGAGTGTGTCGTTCGCCGTCGATTCGCCTCCCGCTTCCCGGTCCTGCGGGTCGACTTCACGCTCAGGCTCACTGTCCGGTTCGACTTCCACCGCCATCTCAAGCACCGCATGCTCGCATGACAAGGCGAATCGTTCTTCGCCTTTGTCTTCGCGCGGGTGGGCCAAGTTCACTAGCAAGGTCAAGGGCTGGTGCTCGAAGTTGGCCGGGCCGAAGGGGGTCGCCGGCGCGAGAAGGCGTCCAACGCCTCTGCACGGTTGCGGTGATGAAGATACGGTCTGATTCGCAAGTTGCAGGAGATATGACTAGGCGTGTATACGGTTGGAAGGTATTAGTTTTCACGGGGTTGTGGTCTCACACTTGTTTGTACCTTTTTGGGATACGGTTTCGTTCACACTCACTTTACTCATACTTTGCACACCCCCTAGGAGGGTGTGCCTTTCTGGATTGTATACCACGTACTCATTGAATTGGACGGAGTGGCAACTGCATGCATTTTTGACTGCCCCTTGGTCGTCTGAAGCCTCTCGATCGTTCTGAAACTTTTGGATGACGTGCTGGTCAGCCTAAACGGCACCATGATCCTCCGCGGCCGATAATTTAAGATCAATGTACAATGGAATGTGCTATACGCTAATAAGAGGAAGCGATGGATCAACCCATGAAGAGAAATGAAATGCATGCGGAGGAAAATCTAACAACGAAGCATGATCGAATCGTGGAAAGACAGAAAGACAGAGACCCACTCCCGCTCGTATTCGTCACGCCCCACGCCCATCCCTGACTACTCTTCACCCTCAGACATTCGAGATTGCGCCCACGGGATCGCTTCCCGGAGTTCATCTCCGGACGTCGTCGAAAATGAGGCAAGAGATGCAAACACAAAAAAACCGTATTATATGAAGCCACGAGGGCCGAGTAACATTACGGTTCAAATGCGAGAATGTTTATACGAATGAAGCCGCTCACGCCGGGCTTGATGGATCGGGGAAGGGTAAGAAGCTGTGGTAGGGAGGCCCGAGGGAGGTTGCCGCGAGATGCTGTCAAGCGACGAACGGAGTGGCCAAGATCTCAAGCCCTGTGAGAGCCACCAGCAGCACCGCCGTGGTCAGCAGCACCACCGGCGGGGACTCCTACTGGGTTGGCTGGAAAAGGGGATAGCTGACCGGGGAGAGGAGGAGTAACCTTCGCGGCAGAGGCGGCGGGAGAGCAGGACCCTTGTTGCCACCAGCACCCCCAGCGCCTCCAGCGGTTCTGCCGTTACCTCCAGCAGGACCACCGTTACCACCAGCAGGACCGCCGTTGCCACCAGTAGGACCTCCGACGGGTCCGCCGGCAGGAGGAGGAAGAGGGCCAGCCCTTGGGTTGGGAATGACTCCGAAGCCGAAGTGCACCGTGCGCACCTCGGTAGGATTTGGGCCGTAGGGTTTGAAGGACAACTCGAGTCTGAGCTGCCCCCTTTTGTCGTCGGTGTGCCACGAGTCGTTCGTGAAGACACGAGTTCGATTCGGCCATTCGTCGATGTGGTGTTTAGAGCAATCATGTTGGAGAGCCTCCGGACCTTTCTCCAAAAAGATACCCCGCTCTTCGGCCATTGCCCAGTGCGTTCGTTCGCCGGTATGCAGGGCCGCAAACCGGCAAATGCCCATGATTACGACCATCCAGACCGCATTCCAGTCGGCCTCGCGGTACTCGCGAGGTGGGAACGCGATCTGGACCCGCAGAGGTTCGTAGTCCCACCAAGGAACGGAATGCCAGTTGGGAGCGACGTGAGCAATGAGCTTCCTGAGATGCCACCGAGGGATATGGAACGGCGTTTGGAGGCTCCCGGTGATGGCGAGCATTGATTTGCCCACTCTCGGTGGACTCTGAGTGCGTATGTATATAGTCCTCCATTTCACCGTGCGTCCTGTCTCCTCTGCCAAGGTTGAAATGGATCCCACCAGGAAACGCGCGGATGTCGTAGTTGGACAATGGAGTGTGCACGGCGCATATAATGGTCGTGTCGGATCAGGAGAGTCCCGGATTCTCCTAAGGACCAACGCCGTGTCCCATGTCCTGCCCTCTTCCATCAACATAGTACCCAATAGAACTGCGATGAGCACGTCCTCGTCGTGAACCTTCAGCCTAACGGTCGGCATGTGTGCCACAAGTCCGTAGGGGGTAATGTTGAACGTTGGGCGCTTTGACAGATCAACCTGCGTACGGCTTTGGTAAGACATTTTCGTAACGTCAATTCCATACTCACATCTAGTCCGAGCGTATACCAGAGTTGCGCTTTCGGCTCAACTGTCCCCTTTCCCTCGTAAACAATGCGTTGGCCAGGGTGGAAATCAGAGGGCGAGCTTGCCAAGAGGTTACTGCCCACGGACACGAACACGAAGGGTTCCAACCCTGAGATCGGTGACCAGTGGCGTACCTTGCCCCAGGCAAAGATCGACGAGTCCTCCGACTGCCTCATGATCTCCTCCTGAAGTCTCCGGAACGCGTTCCTCCCCTCACCGTACAGCGCGGGCATGAAGATCCCGAAGATGCCCATCAAGCAGTACGCCTCGTCCTCGGGCCGAGTCGTCTCCCGATTCGCCGCGCACCCCATCCGAACCGCGACGCAGAAGTCACGCGGCGTCGCCTCCAGCTTCAATACGGACTCCGGAACGTGTGTTGTCTCCTCCAGCAAGGGTGCCAGGTCCGCCTTCGAGCCCAACAGCTCCCAGGTCATCGACAGGAGCAGAACAAGTGGCGGTGCGATGAGCTCCTGCAACGTCCAGCCGCGGCGGTGCCATCTACTCTCCTGGAAGGCAGATCGTACGGCCTGGTCTTCCTGGACGTCGCCAGTGGGTACGTCCCGAAGGTACGCGTAGCAGATCTCGGCGAGGGCGTAGTAGCGATACATGGAGTTGATCGCTTCTGTGAGCTCGGAGCTGCTCGTCTTGTCGATGCAGCACATGTCAGCCCATCCCCACTCGTACCCGTGACGCTCGGCGAGGAGGCAGAATTCGCGGAGTTTGGGAGAGACGAGGTCGCGGGGATTTTCTCCAGACTCCTGGCATCGGGCACGAAGGTTCTGTATGTCCTGGAATGTGTCCTCGTGCTCGTCCCAGACGTGAGAGAGGATAGCGTAGCCATGAGGCACGCTCTCGGGGGTAGGGAAGAACTTGAGCTCGGCGCGGGCGGTGTTGAGCAACCACATGGTGCTCGCTGGGGTAGTGGCCATCGTATGTCGGTGAGGGAAAGCCGAGGAGGGAGTCAAGACGGGTGCTCACCTTCGGGACCAGGGGCGATGCTGCTGAGGGGAAGCTGCCAGCAGGGTGTGATATATATCGTCGAATAGAGGCTCGGCGTCCTAGGGAAGCGGCTATATACATAGCATTTTGATATAATCCCACGGTGATCAAGTCGAAGAAGCCCAAAGAACCGAACCTTGCACCCGCAACATGAGTACAGTACCAATCTCGTTGGAACTCGCCGCTTAGAAGAACGAAAGTGCTTACATCGACCCCAAGACCAGGGTCACAGTCGACGAATGAGTCATGACATAGACTCACGAGCATACTTGCGTTGGGACAGGTCTCCTTTGGACGATGAGGTGTTGTGGAAGCGGACGAGGCGGCCGGTGATTGTGGGGTGGAAGAACGCAAGGCTGTGGTCGATTGAGGAAGCCCGACTCCTTGGGCGTCATGCACATCCACTGCCAGCACTTCATGGGTAAATCGATCGGCCTCCTGATATCGATGAGAACAATTCACCTGTACGACCCGGGTGGATTGCATCCGAATGCCATTAGGAGTGTGAGTTGATTAGCTTTCAAGATAATACTTTCGGCTTACATATGTTATCGCTTACTCCCGATCCGACTCGATACCGGGAGGCCGGGCTTGAACGTGAACGCGGACCACACAAGCCACCCAAATACCTGAACTTGTCCAGTCAGTATCCCATCTACGTTCCAGTCTACATCGCAAAAGAACACTCACCGAAGCCTCCACGACCACCCTCGCCAATACATTCCACGCGGCGAAACGTAAATCGAACCAAATGCGTTGCCTCCACACCATCCATTATATACAGGTATAATCACCGTCCGAAGATCCCGAAAGAATAAGTCACCCTCTACGCCCACGGGTTATCGTCCGGGACGTCGATGATGACACGCGCGTGCGACGGCGGCGTCCCCGCCCTCGCGACCTCCCCCGCGCGCTCTTCGTGTTCGACGTCCAGCACGTCCTCCAGATCCTCCCCAATGTCGAACACGTCACGCCCTTCCTCCGTGGGCAAAGTCGACGCGACCTCGCCCTCGCCCTCGCCCTCTTCTCGCCGTCCGTCCTCCTCGATCGCGTACCCGCGCCGGTACACACGGTGGTGCCCGCCGCCGCGGCGTACCGCCGGCTCGCCTTTTCTCCGCTCCCGCGTCATCTCTTCCTCGGCCGCGTGCGGATCCTCGACGACAAGGTCCACCGCATCTGGAGGCAGGACAGCCCGTTCCGACTCTATGCGCGGGGAAGGCGGCGGACGGGCCTTCGGACTGCTCCTCGATGTCGACGAAGACCCGGTCTGGGGTGATGCCGAGTTCGTCCGCGAGAGCGCGCCTTGAGCTCTGTGTACGGGGGACGAACGAGCAGGGGACGGTACGGGGTTGGATTTTGCATGGGCCCATTGAAGCTGTACCTCGCCCCGTCGCGCTGGTGGCGACAGCCGCTCGGACTCCTTGTCGATGATGATCTCCGGCACCACAACCGGAGCGCCGCGAGTCTTGCCCTTTCCATTGTCCAAGTAAGCCTCCTCTACGACGACCTGTTCCGTGTTCCCGGTTGCACCGTACCCGTACCAGCCTGGATCCCGCCTCGGCCCGTTGACCGGCGAGAACCACGCAGAGTGCTCGTCACGCAGTATCCGCTCCTCCGCCACCCACATCGTCTTGCGCGCCGTCTCAGAGCTGACGTCTACGGCCGGGTAGTTGTAGTCCCCGAAGAGGTACCGCTTGCTATGCTCGAACAGCTCCTCGTCCACCTCGTCCACGTCGCCGAACGGCAGCTCGTACCCTTCCTCCGCCAGTGCGTTGCTCGCGAGGAACGAGAAGCCTTCTTCTGGAGAGCGCAGGTCTGCGGCCGTGTGGAAGGCGTCCGCTTCTTGGTTCCGGAGTAAAGGCGCATGGACCTCGTCAAAACCGCGTCCGGGAATCCGGGGCCCTGTTCGTGCTGAAGTGGCCTGCTGAGGAAGCCAATACTTGCGTTTTCCTCCTTGACTGTAGCGGAGACCAGCGCGGATTCGCCTGTCGCGTCCTGCACCCTGGTGGATCTGGCCCTCGCTCGGCTCGAATTCGCGGTAGTCCATGCCCTCCCCACCTAGTGTCGTCTTGACGTCCTCGACGACGTCCTTCCCGCCGAACGCGTCCTTGAACGCATACAAGACCGGTAGACGCGCGACGTATGACGTATGGGGATCGACGTAATCACGTGTCGCAAACGCATACATGTGCGCGATTGCGAAGAAGGGCATCTCGAAGCAGATCAGGGTGTCGGTGAGGCCTAGTGAGATATGCTCCGAGTCGGTGTAGGGTCCAAGCTTCCTGATTGCGCCCCCGGCGACAAGTATGGATATGATAAGGGACTGCCAGAAGGAGAAGAACAGGATGCCCTTCACGCAGAGGAACTTGGGCATAGGGCTTTATTCTGGACGTTAGCAAGATGCTGCGGAGCGTGTGTCATAAGAGGCGGAGCGCACCGGAAGGGCCTGAGATCGTCGTTGACGCACATCCAGAAGATGGCGAGACAGTAGAGGGCGAGACAGATGCTGAAGTTGTAGACGATGCTAACGTAGAGGTATCCTGATCCAGCGGCGAGGTCACCTTCATTGTATTTACCTAATGCCTTCAAAACAATTGTAGCAATAGCGAGTAATGGCTTGAGTTGCACATACTCTGGGAATGCGACAGGTCAGTTTGATGCGCGAAATAGCGGGTGCACGGGTAGCTCCAACAGCCCAGATGACGGAGAGAAAAGTCGAACAAAGGGCGTTATTCGTGGTGTACTTTGCCCCTCTATGTGACATTGTTGGGAAAGGGCAAGGAAAAGACGATGAAAGGGCTCTTGTTGGTACGCCTTTCTGCCACATTTCTTAAAGGCGTCACGCGGAAGAGAAGAGCTCACCACGAGTAACGCCTTTGCTTCGGAATTTATCGCCTTAGGGAATGCATGAAGTGCCGGCCGACATTCGCTTCGCGAGCCCTGAGAGAAAACTAACTTGGAGGGAAGTACTCACGTATAACACCTCGCTTGAGGAATAAAAATGTATAAGGATCGCTGACATCCACCTCACTCCAGACTAGATTTCCGGGGAATACGGGGTATTTTGGCGGGCGGCCGTGCAGAAGTATGAGCAGCGACCGCTCGCCTCCGAGATACGCAATGAGGAGATCGAAGAAACAGTAGATCACAAACGCCTGTACACAGAGGCATCGGTGTCGTGTGAACGAACAGTTGGCTGAGCGACGAAGGGGACGCAAAACCGCGGAACGCACCTCGTATATGTCTCGCACGGCGTCAATAAAGAATGCGGCTTCGAGCGAGAATAATGATATGAAGGACGCGATGGCGTAGAGGGGCACCATGAGCATGATTCGGATGACTTGGCTGCGGGTTCGACACTTGCAGTCAGCTCCAGGTCGATAAGGACAAGGACAAGGACAATGACGGCGGGCGTACCGTTGGAGATGCGGCTTCCGGTAGTTCTTGAGGTGCATGACGATGGACATGGCGGACACAAGGGTCGCGACAACGGTGCAGATACCGGCGACGAGCAAGACAGGGAGGGGAAGAGACGAGCCGGAGCCATTTCCAAGCTTTGAGAGCGTCATGGTGGTCGCGACGGCCTCGCAAGCGGGGTGTGGTAGAGGTGCTCGACGATCCGCACGGCCGTGAGTGATAGCGGTCGTCGAGGTCGGCGTTGAAGTTGAAACCGAGTCCGTCGACGTCGCTGCGCTCAGAGCCGGTGGAGATGACGGCACCGTTCAAGTCGCGGGCGTCTATTAGACCACTACACTGTGGATCGTGTAGGCGCCGGAGGAGGGGCGACTTAAGTATAGGCTGAGGAATGTGTGGCAGGCCAACCGACGGATGACTCGGACGTCTCCCTCTGGTGCTCTCATCATCCTCTGCTCACAGCGAACGTCGTACTCGGTGATCCAGGACGTGTCTGCATCCAAGCATCCCAAGTACGCCGGTTAACCAACTCCCGAGTTCCGACCCTAACGCCGAGCTCGGAAACTGCTGCTAGAAACTTTGCGCAAGCCAGCCTACACTGCGCACGACCATCATGGCTACACCTTGCAAGACGACCGTGGAGGAGGAGGACCTAGACGACCTCGATGGTGCGTAGCATCCAGCATCGTGCGTGAGCCGACCCCGACACCGCACGCGACCCAGACGTCCTCGAGCAATTCAACGCGCCACAGAAGCCGGCCGCGCAGTCCGCCCCTCCTCCCGCCTCATCCTCCAAAGCACCACCCGCCGCGCCTCAAAAGGATGCTCCCGTGCCCTCCGTCCAGCCGCAGCCGAAGCCGGCGGATCCGTTCGGCATGGAGGGGCTCGACGAAGACTTTGCACGCGAGCTCACCAAGGGCATGGAGTCCTTGTTCCGGGACATCGCTCGGGGCGCGGGACTCGACGACATGTCTGAAACAGAGAAGGATGCGGAAGGTGCAACGGACGAGGACCGGGAAAAGGCGTTCAGGGCTGCGTGGGAGGCCATGCTCGTCGAGGGCATGAACGGGAAGATGAACGCCGAGGACTTGGTTGCCCCGACGCGAGCGGCGGGAAAGGGTAAGGCTACTGCAGAGGTCGCGACGGCGTCAGGTTCCGGATCGAGTGGTGGGCCTCCGGAGTCGTTTCAGGAGAATATCAAGAAGACGATGAATAAGATGAAGGAGAGCAATCAGATCGTGAGTTCGTTCACTTGGTTGTCGTGCGCGCGTACGAGTGGGGCTCATGCGCGGACAGGCGGACGAAGCTGCGGCAAAGGGTGGCGAAGGGCTAGAAGACCTCCTCTCGCGATTATCCGGAGACTTGGACTCGACGGAGTCCGAGGAGGAGCTGAAGGGGATCCTTGAGACGATGATGTCCTCGCTGATGAGCAAGGAAGTGTTGTATGAGCCGCTGAAGGAGCTTCATGACAAGGTACGTCTGTCGCGTACTCGGAATTCCAAATGGGCTCTCCACCTTGCGTGTGTACCATACAGTTCCCGGGATACTTGAAGGACCATGCATCGACTCTCAGTGGAGAAGACAAGACGCGGTACCAGATGCAGTCCAAGATCGTCGCACAGATCGTCGCGACATTTGAGGACCCGAGCTATACGGACGAGGACCCACAAAAGGGCCTTAAAATCGTCGAGCTCATGCAGGAGGTACGTCTCTCGACGTAGTTTGCTTTAGTCTACCTGATCGCTCCTGCTCACCTCGGGAGTAGATGCAAGAGCACGGCTCACCACCATCGGAGATCATGGGTCCACTGCCGCCAGGGTTCGACCTCGGGGCAGACGGGCTTCCGAAGCTACCGGAAGGATGCACGATTGCATGACCTGATCTGCGATGCTTCTTGGGAAAGTTGAGAAGGTAATTGACAATGTATGATTACTATAGGATGGCGCGTAATGACACCTCCGAGTCGACGAAGCTTGTCTTGCTCTCCGTGCGATTTTGCTTTTCGGGGTTTGGGGCCCTGCTTCACGTGCAAGCATGTGCATGATTCCCAACCGCTCCACGACGTACGACAAGGTCGCATCTTGCTCTGATTGTGCATGGGCGCATCGAACCACACAGTCCTCGAACAAATATTCTTGCTCAGCAGCTTACCGAAGACGACCTCGTGGAGCTCGACGTCATGACAAAACCTACTTGTTGTACACTATCTAGGTTTGCTACTCGCATGAGGTTAGGTTTAGCCGACGCGGCTACTTGGTGCCGCCATTGTACGATGAGCGCTCCGCGTACTCGCCTGTGACTTGCATCTGTTCAGGCTAGTCCTTACACACACCATCCATGATGCTCGGCCGCATCCCTGCGAAACGCAGCCTGCTTAGAGCCTCCACGCTGAGCCTCCGGCCGCCGAGTTGTCCGAAAGGCCAGGGAACGCGTTTACTAACCACCTCCCTACGTCATGTGACGCGCCTGGTTGTGTCAAGCTCGCCATCGTCCTCGGCCGCTTGCGCGTCGGACTCGGGCCATAAGAGCGCGGCTTCCCCTCGTCTCTCAACGCTCTCATCATCCCCCACTCTCTGCACACTCTCCAGCTCCAGACATCGAACATACGCAACGAACGCAATGGCTAGCATCAAGGTCGGCGACACCATCCCCCAGGGCCAGTTCACCTACATCCCGTGGAGCGCCGCGCTCGAGGACCACTCTGCGTGTGGTGTTCGTACGTACCCTCCTCTTGTTCCTCGCCCGATTCAATTGATCTTACTGATCTCACAATGTCCATCCTGCATCTGCCTTCTCCCCGCCGCGTCGATTCCGAATGCGACGAACCGGACGACCTGGAACGGGTGTGGTACGGTATGTTTGATAACGCGCAGCCATCAAGTTAAACACGGACGAGTGGAAGGGCAAGAAGGTCGTCCTCGTCGCCGTCCCCGGCGCGTTCACGGTGCGTCTTCAACTTGCCGCCTTCACTCGTGCCCATCTAATCTACCCGACGCATGCCGATAACGCGTCCCCAACAACGTAACGTGCATATATGCGTGACAGCCGACTTGCCATGCAAACCACCTCCCGCCTTTCCTCCAGAAGCACGACGAGCTCAAGGCCAAGGGCGTCGACGTCGTCGCCGTCGTCTCGGCTAACGATGCGTTCGTCCAGAGCGGGTGGGGGCGTTTCCTTGGGTTGCAGGATAAGGTCCGTTTCCTATCTTCGTGGCTTCTTGTCTTTGCCGGAGGTCTGGGGGGGATCAGTAGGACTTTGGGCGCCGCCACTTCTATGTCCAAGGTTACTTATGAAGACGTGTGAGGACGTATGGCACCAGACGTTCCGAGACACACGCCCTGGCCGTGACAGCTGTCTCAGAATCGTCGTGCCCGACACGACGCAACCCTTGTCTCCAGAAGTCCTGGCAGTCCTTACTCCACTCGTCACCCGCGATAATAAGTAATTAGACAGACGTTCTGCCGACGCTGACACACGTCCCGTTTGACAGATCCTTGCCCTTTCCGACCCCAACGCGAAATGGTCTGCGCAGCTCGGGCTCTCCCAGGACCTGTCTGCGGTCGACTTCGGCACGCGCACCAAGCGCTACGCTCTCGTCATCGACGACCTCAAGGTCACCTACGTCGGGGTGCGTGTCCTTGCATGTTCCTACTTGTCTCACTCGCACGTGCGGACCGCATTTATCTGAAACCTCGTGCGCTTGTTTGTCAGGTCGAGACGGAGCGCGTCGTGTCTGTCTCGGGCGCAGACGCCGTCCTCGCTGCTCTTTGACTACGAGATCAGTCGTCGACGTCGAGGTTGTAACGGGAACGTGCAAGATAGAAGTTCGAATCGTTTGTATTCTCCAACCTAGCGAATAGAAGCATCCGCTCAGGCAGTATGCTTCTGTAATGCAAGTGGTATTACGCCCGCGGGACCGCACCATTATGCGGTGCGCTTTCGCCACTTGACATCACGCAGATAAGACTGGGCTGATGTGAGTGGTCAACACTGTTGGCTTGGACAGTCACATCCGTCTGACATATCCGGCAGCGCGACAATAGATACGAAGTGCGATGAGCACTGGCTTGTGCGAAGCTTCCAGCCAGGCGCAAGGAGCGCGTACGAGACTGTGATGGTACTCTATTTGATTTTAGTGGGCTGAAAGAGGTCTCCCTTCGCAAGTCACGCACCGATTACAGTCATCCTCGCGAGCACGGGACGCATATACACGACGTTAGTCACCGACTCGCACTCTCATCACGACGTCGCGAGCTTGATATGCGCATTCGCAACCGTCAACCCCCGTCAACGCTGCTGATAGGCAGCGCAAAGACAGTGGCGTCCCCTCGGGCGCAATTGCTTCCTACAGGCCAGCACTGGATGGGAAAGGAATCAAATCCGGCGATCCTCCTGTATTCCGCGAGCTATTTGCCTTCGCGGAGCTGCTGCCAACGCTCGGCGTATTGCAGCCAATGCGATAACGCCATAACGCACATCTGACCCCATCCGTCGACATCGAGGGGCACCTAGAATCGCCTTCCCGGCGAGTGGATCCAACGTTCGCAGGGGCTCACGCTCGCGGGTATAAAAGAAAGGCTCCGCGTCTGCTTCCAGACCCCATCGATCTGCACGCCTTCCTCGATAGCCCCGATCTCACTACACTACCACCACCACCACCACCACCACCACCACTGCGACATGGCCTCAGTCAAGGTTGGCGACACGATCCCCCAGGGCACGTTCGTGCACGTCCCGTTCACCCCTGAGCTCGAGGAGCACAGCGCGTGCGGCATCCGTGCGTACCCCCCTCCCAATTCCACTTGGTCGGAGCGATGCTCACCTCGCGCGCGACCCAGCGACCAAGCTCTCTACCGACGCGTGGAAAGGCAAGAAGGTCGTCCTCTTCGCCGTCCCCGGAGCCTTCACGGTGCGTCCCCCATCCTCTCTCTCCCCCTTTCAAGTTTCATCCACGCTCACGCCCCTGCAGCCGTCCTGCCACGCGAACCACGCGCCGCCGTACCTCGCCAAGGTGCCCGCGCTCAAGGCCAAGGGCGTGGACGTCGTCGCCGTCGTCTCGGCCAACGACCCGTTCGTGCTCTCGGGCTGGAGCCGCGTGCTCGGCTTCAAGGACGCCATCCTCGCGCTCGCGGACCCCGACGGCGCGTGGTCCGAGAAGCTCGGCCTCACCGTCGACCTGTCCGGGCTCGGCATCGGGCTCGGCAAGCGCACGACGCGGTACGCGGTCGTGATCGACGACTTGAAGGTCAAGTACGTCGGGGTGAGTGTTTTTGTGTTGGGGCACGTGTTACGGTGGCTGACGAATGGCCATTGGCCCCCATGGGTAGGTCGAGCCCGACCCGACGCAGGTCACGGTTTCGGGCGTCGACGCGGTCTTGGCTGCGCTCTGAAGGATGGGATGGACGTGGAACGGCACTTGAGGACTTACCGATATCCATGTAGACTTTGCTATGTTTGTACAATGGCTCGGGCGAGGTGTGTGTGCAAGAACAGGACTGGATTTGGGAGGTCCGTACGACGAGACGTAACATACGCGAGACAGAGACACAGATCGATTCATCGAGAGCACTCGCCTGCGAGAACTTTGCCCAGAGCCCAAGATTCATCCGATATCCCTACCCATCCGCGCCTGCGATGGGCACCGTCATCTCCCGCCAAGTCACAAAACGACCACGTTGACGATCGTGGTGTCCTCGCGGCACACCTTGTCGGCCGGACCACCGCCGCGCGGCGCGGGGCGATCCGCGCACACCTGGGCGTCCGCGAGGAGGGACCTGAACCGGTGCGCGACCTCGGGCGAGTTGATCGCCGCCCCGCGCCGCTTCGGCGTCGAGGTCATGTACGCCTTCAGGCTCCTCGCCCGCACGTGGCGCGCGCCCGGTCCAGAGGCCGCCCTCGACGCGGCGGTCTTCTTCGGGCTGAGGGGCTTTTTCTCCGGGCTCGGGTTCAGGCTCTTCTTGGGACGGGGATATGGATATGGGTACGCGGTGCCGTCGAGGGTGAGCGTGCGGGCGAGGGGGAGGCTGCCGCGCACGCGCGGGCTCGGGCTGTCCTGGCTCCCGCTGAGGTCCGGGTCCGGGTCCTCGCCCGAGCTGGCGGCGGCGTGCGCGAGGAAGGGCGCGATGCGGTGGGAGAGCGCGCGAGTGATGGGCGCGTCGGTGCGCCGCTTTTTCTGCGGCGGCTTGCGCTCGCGCTCGCTCTCGGGCGCGTGCGCGTGCGCGTGTGCGGGCTCGGACTCGCGCTCGCGGGCGTCCTCGTGCACGATGGGGAGCGCGGGGGAGCCGAGGGACATGCTCGCGCGGCTGCGGCGCGTGGGCGGGGACGGGGGCCGCGGGGAGACGCCGTCGCCTGTGAGCGAGGGGGGCCGGGTTGGCGTGCCGTAGACGAGCGTGAACCGGCTGGAGGACAGGGACGAGGCGGACGGGGGCGGGGGTGGGGGGTTGTCGCGCAGGCCGACAAGGGCCTCGATGGCGTACCGGATGGCGACGTCCGAGTAGGCGGGGCCGACGTCGATCTGGAGCGCGCGCGGGAGCTTGGCGTTGAGGATGGCGGCGACGGTGAGGAGCTGGGTGCGGGACATGGTGATCAGGTCGGCGTGGCAGCAGAACGGGGCGACGGTGAGGGCGGTGATGACGATCGCGTCTTCGAGCAAGTCCTCGTTCTGCAGCGCGACGCAGGCGGGCGCCGCCGCCGGCATGGGGGCGGAGGAAGGGGTCTCTGAGCGGCGTGGGTTGGGATGCGGAGCCGGATCCTTGTGCTCGGCTGCGTCCTCAGTGCGTTCGCGCTTGCCCAGGGTGGAGAGGGAGGGGGTGGGCTTGAGGACGTCGCGGAGGAATCGGCGCATGCTGTTCGACCTCGTCTTCTTGCGCTTGTTCTCCATGGTGCAGCTACGACGTTTCGAGGAAAGAAGATGGAGAGTATTGGAGAGCTCGGGTTGACGCTTGCCAGCGCTGGTGAGGTCTACTTGTTGTAGAGGCTGGCAATGAGGCTGAAACGTCCCTGACGCATAGTCCTAGGCCAGATCATAACCCTCGCGATGTAGCCCATGGAGTAGTGTCGTCGTGCGCAAGTGTTTGTTGAAGGGGAAAGCTGAGGTTCCTATTCCACCAAGAATCGGTCAGTTGAGAGCATTTTTCCACCGTCGCTCACCAACCATTCCGATGCAAAGAGGTTGAGGCTGTGGGCCGGGTACAAACCGAGTACAATACAAGGTCTCCCTGAGCGAACGTAAGGGTAAGAAGGAGCAAGGAGCGAAGAGTCATTCGTTCAGCCAATTTTCGCGTTGTTCTCCCTGCAGTGCCGAAGCTCGACCATGTCGTTCGGGCGAGTGAAGGACGCCAGGAACCAGCGCACGTATTGCTCTTGGTCCTTGGGAGACGGGCTATACACATCCTAAACGATTAGTATTCCAAGGACGAGGACTCACTAGTGACCGGTTGACCCATAGTCCGTGTGCATCCCCGCAACGTCTACCGGACGAATGGAGCACACGACGCACCGTTATGCTGCTGCGCCTTATGGTCATCCGCGAGCGTTCCCTTCCAGAGGTTCACGACGTCGATGGGCAAGTGGTTGATTGCGAACGATCTGTCGATGAAGGGCTTCAGGTCGACCTGCGCGCGTTCACGGAGGAGGGACGACCTGGCACGTGACGCCAGACGCGCGAGACGCGTTGTTCTCGTCGCCGAGTTTCGTGTCTTGCTCGCTGTCCACGATGATGTCGACCAACGCCCCACCACGAAACCCCTCCACTCCCATACGGGCCATCCCGTCTTCTCTCCTGTCACGAACTGCGCCCACGATCCCCCCTGCTTCTCACCTGTATGAACCTCTCGTCAAATCGGTTTTGCGCCACCGACTGTACAAAATCTTCCTGCACTCAGGATTGCTCTGCTGGCTCCTCGTCATTGCGTGGAGGACGTGGAGCGGAGGGAATGGGGAGCTGTGGTTGTTGCCTGTTAGGCCGTCCACGCTGGCGTACACGCTCGCGACGTTTGCCACGGGCGCGCTGCCCATTGTTGTCCTGCGCAAGTCGCATCTCTCAGGTGAGTCCGAGCTTGTACTTTATTCGTGCTCCACGCAGTCCCTTGGACACATAATTACCATGTTATGGATGGCGATTTAATCTCGCTAGTTGAAAGCTGGTTGTCCGGAATATCCTCTCATCGTTTTCGTAACCGCCTTCTAGAGGGGCTCGTAATCACCCTTCCGCATTTCCAGCCCCATCTGGAGCTGTATGAAGCATTTTATCGCTTGTACGTTCCATCGGATGTGGACTCGCAGAGGGCGCGACGCAGATATATGCATATAGGCTCGTACGGCGGAGAGGAATAGAGGTCTTTACGAGAGCTGAGACCCATTTCTGCCCTCCACGCGACACGCAGGCGTTGCTCATTAAGTGAAAATGACTGGATGTATGCGTGCCGCTTGACACTATCCAATCACATCCCGTCGAGAAGTGTCCTGCGGCCGCACATAGCGGAGAGACATGTCTCATACATGCGCGGCATAAGTGCACCCCACGCATATGTGTAAGGCTGTCCCTTGACAAAACTAGTTGAATTCGCGACGCATACACGGACATCACTTTCAACATTGCACTTTCCTTGTCCGTCATATAGAAATGCTGACTCGTGTTATCCAACAGCTGGCCCCATGCCCTCATCCTCCCCGTCCAAGACAGTAGGCGGTGCCTTTCAAAAGCGCAGCACAGTGCACGCCCTATTGACTTACCTCTTATCATCACTATCTCTTGGGGTACTGCACATACTCATTTCGAGCGCATTTGACGCGACCGCGGACCCGCATTCCCGTCTATCACTTTTCGTAAAGTCAAGGTCGGTTACTTCTCTTTCATGGTATCCAGGCAAACTCTTACCATCGGGCACAGGAAACATCCATACTACCTCAACGGCCACCTAATCTACCTCCTTTTGTCGCAAGCCTTTGTCGCGTGGGCATGCTTGCTTCGCTGCGTTCTACTTGACCGATTCGCAGTCCGCTGGGGGCCCTCATTAGCGAATGGCAAGGATAAGCTGCAATCGTTCGGCCTTGCGCGCGTCTTCACAGTCGCCTTCACCACGCTTCTATACACGGCAGTCACAACTCTTGCATACTTCGTCGCCTTCGCCTTCGTGCGATCCGTTGTGCTTCCCGCCATCTACCAGTTGCCGTTTGTGTCCCGGTTACTGAAGCCTTTCACCGCTCACTTCCTCCGGGGACAGTGGACGCCATTGCTGCTCACGCGTCATTGGTCCCTCATCCGCCGTGCATTCTACTTGGGCATGACTACTGTGGGGATCTGGGAGTTTGTAGAGAGCGCATTTGATGCGATTGCTGCCGAGGTCCGTGATTCATTTGGACTTCACTGCCTTTGTCGCGCTGATCGCGATGCAGCCCGTTGCCGTCGCTAGTCAGACGGCAGATCCAGGCTTGACGTTGGTGTCCGGTGTCACCTCTGCGGATCCTTACCTCAAGCACTTCGCGTACGCCGAATTGCGCGACTTTGCGCTAGAACCGTCCTCGACGGGCAGTGCCCGTCGCGCGGCCCTCTTCGGCGACCAGAAGTACAATCCGAACATATGGTCGACACTTGCCCGTGAGGCTCTGCTTATGCTCGGACGTGACTATCAGCTCTTCCTGAGAAGAGGACAACCGGCGCCACCACGTACGTTCCATTCTTCTTCTGACCGATGTCTCGTGCTGAGTTTCGCTCAGCCGCTGCGCCCGCCCCGGCACCTAAACCTGCCATGCCACTTCCAGGACAGACGACGCCGCTTCTCAGGACATCGGTCTTCAAGCCCGCCAAATCATCCCCTTTACACGCCGCGCTCGATACGCTCGCCTCAGATGGGCCACTGGCTACCGCGGTGTCCGAGACGGCTTCGGCGGGAGCTTCGCACATTCCAGAGCTCTTCCGGTCAGTGATGCCGTCGACGCCACCGGCACCGGCGAGCGTTGCGATCGAGACGGCGAAGAAGGCTGAGGAGAACGTAGCGGCGATTGTACAGCAGACGAAGAGCAAGTGGCGCGAGATGCTCAGAGGGTACCTCCCGGGACGCGTCGTCGAGCTCGGCGGCCAGGCGCAGGCGTGGTGGACCAGGGAGCGCGTGCATCGAGTCGCGGAGGCCAGTTTGCCCAATCGTTTCGTCGACGCGCTCGCGGTAGACGGTGCGCCATCATTCTCCGATCACGATTTCCGACAGGTTTGCGAATCCGGCTGATACGCGGTTCTTGGTTCGCAGTGCTGTGCCGTCTGACGTGCGCGTCGCTCTCCGAAGACGCGTATGGGGTCGTGCAGCGGGACATTCCCAAGATCATCGAGGCGCTCCTCTCGTTCCTCACTGCGCTCGAGGAGTACCACGTGGAGCTGAACGCAAAGTACGCGCTACCGCCGCTCGAGCAGCTGAAGGGCCTGTCCGCGAAGGAGCTCGTGGAGAAGGAGATGCGGGCGATGGAGGCTGCGCGCGCGAGCGAGGTGTGCAGCGTCATGACGGAGGGTGAGTCCTTGACGTTTGTGGGCTTGCTTGTGCGTCGACGCTGACGGTGGCGTGTGATGGCAGCTGTCAAGGAGGGGATCGTGCAGATCGTGAAGACGTTTGGCGAGAAGCTGGCTGCGTTCAGGTTCCCGCCGCGGGTCGCCAAGAAGCTCCAGGGCTTCGTGGACTACAATTACAATTAGCTCGTCGTGGTATCGCGAAGGACGCACCGTGTGCCTTGTGACGATACCGTGGTCGTGCTTGTGCGATGCCGTCGGGCGCGGTGTGGACTCAAGTACGTTGGTTATCTACTGGCATTTATTCACATTTCATTCTGCGAGTTGTGGGTCTCCGTCGAACAGCTGCGCACATATTTAGGTGACGGGCCGAAGGCCATCTCCGCCATGTGGATCGCCGTAGATGAACCCGTGAACATTTGGGCCGCGGAGAACACCTCCAAACCCCACCGTTCAAGTCGAGAGACGTAGTTGATGGGCGTCTGCCTGGTTCAAAAGAAGCATGGATCGGATGGTGGATCTGCAAGGATGATCACCGACTGCAGCATCGCACGAACCACCACCACTTGCTCGCCGCTCGTCCTCGGACTTCGACAAACTTCGACCTTCATCCTTCCCAGACTCGTTGTGTTGATGCGGCCACGATGGCGCCATATTAATCAGCTCGATTACTAACCAACAGTCAGGACCGGCTCTGGAGACAGCCGGAGCCGGAAGCAAAGAGTGGCGGCCTGCCTGCCCGTTCATTCAAAATTTCTAGACCGTATTTAAAGTCAGCAGCAAAGGTCCGGTCGCCAGATCTCCGTGCATAATCCGAAGATCAAAACCGGGCTAATTGAAGTCTTATGCGGCCTCGACGGACAACACTCACTCGCATTGACTCATCCTTTGTATACCGACGACCGGCTTGCGTTCCTGTCTCCGCGTATATGTTTTGCCCACAGATCCGTCGGCCCTATAAAACCAACATGCGAACTCGATCCGAACACCACCCTGCGACGCTTGCTCCTCTGTCCCGTGTCCTTCCGCTGCTGGCTGTCCGCGCAAGGTGCTGTCCTTCCACGCGCGTATACGACAATGTCAGCCATCTCAACAGCACGGTCGTCGACGAGCACGTTGCATGTCCCTGGGCTCGTCCATACTCAGCTAGACGACGCCCTTCGACGGGAAGAGCTCCGCGTAGAACAGTACGGCGGAGACGATCCTGAGGACCCTCGACCTAAGGAAGAAGGCGTCCTCCCGACACTGAAGCAAGATCCTACGCCAGACCCTAACAGGGTTGATTGGGATGGTCCCGACGATCCCGAAAATCCTCAAAACTGGTCCATCAGGAAGAAGTGGGCGCTCACAGCCCTGTCCGTGCTCATGACTGTTAACGTGTAAGTGGTTCAGTACTCGCTTGGCATTTTGGCGACGAACTGATTGCCGTGCTTCTCTCCAGCACCTTCGCATCGTCCGCACCATCCGCTGCTGCTTCTTACATCGCGTCTGAGTTCGGTGTCAGCACAGAGGTCGGTTATCTCGTCACCTCCATCTTCCTCTGCGGTTACGTCGTCGGTCCTCTCCTCTGGGGTCCTGGTTCAGAGCTGTTCGGGCGCCGAATCATCTTCCGTGTCTGTCTGTCTCTCTACGTCATCCTTCATCTCGGCCAGGCCCTCGCACAAAACATGGCAACGCTCCTGGTGACCCGGTTCCTCACTGGTGTGTTCGCCTGCGCACCACTGACGATTTGTGGAGGTGTCATCGTCGACATGTGGGATCCCATCAACCGTGGGACGGCCACTGCGATATTCTCGGCTGGTGTGTTCGTCGGTCCCGTGATGGGGCCTATCGCTGGAGGATTGTACGTGTTCCTATTCAGCCTGCGCCGTGCTGACTGTTTGCTCTGACACGACGTCCGATGTACAGTTTGTCCACGAGCACGCTTGGCTGGCGGTGGGTCTTTTGGATCATGATGATCTTCGCCGGCAGTTGCACCATCCTCGCCTTCGTCTTTCTCCCCGAGACGTACGCCCCCGTCCTCCTTCAGTGGAAGGCGCGGAGGCTCCGCAAGGCTGACCCGCAGGCGAACGCTAACGTTTACGCTGAGCACGAGAGGTCGGACTGGTCTGTGAAGGGCATCCTCCACCGAACGATCTACCGCCCGGTCCAGATGTTCCTGCGCGAGCCCATCCTCGTGCTCGTCACGTTCTACCTCTCGCTCGTGTACGGTGTCCTCTACGCCAGTAAGTTGCTTCTCCTTCACTCCATTCGAGCGCCTGCCTCTAACATGCCCTCACGACAGTGTTCGAGGCGATCCCGCTCATCTTCATCACCACCCGCGGCTTCTCCGTCGGCGAGTCCGGCCTCGTCTTCATCGGCGTCGGCCTTGGTGCCGCCTTCGGCGCGTACCTCACCATCCCGCTCTCGAAGCACTACCCGCAGCTCATCGTCAAATGGCGCGGGTTCCCGCCCCCTGAGGAACGGCTCTACGGCGCGATGATCGGCGGGCCGATGCTCGTCGTTGGCGCGTTCTGGCTCGGGTGGACGGGGCAGTACGCGAGCGTGCACTGGATCGTGCCCGCGCTGGCGACGGTGCCGTTCGGGGCGAGCGTGTCGCTGATCTTCAACGCGTTCCTGGCCTACCTCGTCGACACGTACCTGATGTACGCCGCGTCGGCGTTTGCGGCGAACACGATCGTGCGCTCGTGCGTCGGCGCCGCGTTCCCGCTGTTTACGGTCCAGATGTTCTCGCGGCTGGGGATCAACTGGGCGTGCACGCTCATCGGGCTGTGTGGGCTGGTCCTCGCGCCGAGCCCGTTCTTGTTTTATCGGTATGGGACGTGGGTGCGGGCGAAGTCGAAGTTCTCGCCGTGTCCGGTGAGTCGTTCTCGTTCTCTTTCTCATTTCGTTTGGTGGGATGACGCTGACTTTCGATTGTCTCGCAGGATCTTGCGATCGCAAAGGAAATCGCCGAGGAGGAGGCCGCCTCCAGCAAGGGCGAAGAAAAGGCATAACGCCTCATCTCTGTTCTCAACCTCCGTCTATCCCGCTGTTTCCTCGCCCTCGCATTTGGTCACGAACGTTGTACATAAGTTATCCTCTTCGGCATCGTCCTTCACCCGGTTTTCGGTCACACATGCACATCGTACCGTTTCATGACTTTTACATCACCATCGTCGACGCACGCGCTACGTACTAATTGCTGTATCCACTAGCATCTTTCAACCTTCTACCCGCCAATCCCCGTTTTCACCCGGACATGACGACCTCCATTGAGCATCGTTTTCGGTAGTTTTGTTGTTGCACGCTCAGCCTCAGTCTCACGAGTCACGACACGCTGGACTTTACGCCTTGCTTCTATTACGACCTTACCCCATAGAGTTTCGAATGCCAATTGACAAGTAGAGTATCTAGTCACCATTATTGTCGTTTTGTAGACCCAGTGACCCACCA
The DNA here is from genome assembly GCA_032821775.1 of Sanguinoderma infundibulare. Taxonomy (NCBI): domain Eukaryota; kingdom Fungi; phylum Basidiomycota; class Agaricomycetes; order Polyporales; family Polyporaceae; genus Sanguinoderma; species Sanguinoderma infundibulare. The sequence goes on along the minus strand of JAVLRN010000014.1, from coordinate 185,510 downwards.
ACACGACAAATTGAAACCTACAAGCTGCGGAAGGACACACCGTTGCGGCACCCTGCCAATCGGCATGTGCCGATAGTCATGATACTGATCTGCGCAGCTTCTCCGACTCCCTTCAACTGCTCAGTGACAACCTCTAGACATACGTAATGACAGCTTGCGGCAGGCAGCCTTCATCTGACTTCACCTGGTGGTCACGTCCACCCGGCATTCTCTCTCAGGTGAGTCGCCGAGTCACCTGAGAGATGTTCTGAGTTCATTCCTTACAAACCTTCTTTCACTCCGACTGGGCATCTGCCGCTGCTGAGAAACGTTCTGCTTCATTTCGGGCATCCCGGGACAGGGCACTGGGTTCGGTTCATCGGATGCATATTCCGGCGCTTTCATATCGAGCTTCGATGACCCTCCTGTGATTGTCCACCACACACGCGAGGAAAGCCAATATTTCTTGTCCCTAAAAATAGGCTGAAAATGTTAATGAAAATGTCACGTTTTGCCGAACGTCATCCCCCGTATAGAACTTGAAGTTTAAGATTTCTCTGAATGTTCGCCTCAAGTTGACGTTTTGGGCCGCGTTCCGAGGCCACGTTCTATTAGCTGCACAGCATTGCGGAGAACTTCGAGTTTTAATGAACATTCAAACTCAGATAGCATTTACAGTTCTCCGCTGAAATGGTCAATAAACTTGAAGTTTTTCGCAACATTTACCGAGTTTTATGAGAACTTCAAGTTTATTGACCATTTCAGCGGAGAACTTTAAATGCTATCTGAGTTTGAATGTTCATTAAAACTCGAAGTTCTCCGCAATGCTGTGCAGCTAATAGAACGTGGCCTCGGAACGCGGCCCAAAACGTCAACTTGAGGCGAACATTCAGAGAAATCTTAAACTTCAAGTTCTATACGGGGGATGACGTTCGGCAAAACGTGACATTTTCATTAACATTTTCAGCCTATTTTTAGGGACAAGAAATATTGGTTTTCCTCGCGTGACACCTCTGCCTCGCGTTTTCCGCCGGCACGCAAACGAGACGGTGTGGCGTATATATTGCGGTCCTCGCAGTCGATGAACCCCCAGAGAGAACATCGCGCTGTCACTGGTGAGTACAATCCATCTGACGGGTTCGACAGGCTTGTACGGTTCTAATCCGCTCTGTGCCCTCACTTGTTCATAGGCTGCACGCAATTCTCAGTGGTTGACTGTCACATAGAAGCAGTGTCTTATACTCAGTACGTTCGAGTTGGACATGTGTCGAATGTCGGTGGCGGGCTCATTGTACTCGGAAAAGATCAAGAACAGATGTGGTTGCTGAACACCGCCCGCGCCGAGCTCGAGTTCTTCCCTACCCCCGAGAGCGTGCCCCATGGCTACGCTATCCTCTCTCACGTCTGGGACGAGCACGAGGACACATTCCAGGACATCCAGAACATTCGTGCCCTATGCCAGAAGTCTGGAAGAAATCCCCGCGACCTCGTCTCTCCCAAAATCCGCGAATTCTGCCTCCTCGCCGAGCGTCACGGGTACGAGTGGGGGTGGGCCGACATGTGCTGCATCGACAAGACCAGCAGCTCCGAGCTCACAGAAGCGATCAACTCCATGTATCGCTACTACGCCCTCGCCGAGGTCTGCTACGCGTACCTTCGGGACGTTCCCACTGGCGACGTCCAGGACGACCAGACCGCGCGAACGGCTTTCCGGATGAGTAGATGGCACCGGCGTGGCTGGACGTTGCAGGAGCTCATCGCACCCCCACTTGTTCTGCTCCTGTCGATGACCTGGGAGCTGTTGGGCATGAAGGCGGACCTGGCACCCTTGCTGGAGGAGACAACACACGTTCCGGAGTCCGTATTGAAGCTCAAGGCGACGCCGGGTGACTCCTGCGTCGCGGCTCGGATGGCATGGGCGGCGAACCGGGAGACGACTCGGCCTGAGGACGAGGCGTACTGCTTGATGGGGATCTTCGGGATCTTCATGCCCGCGCTGTACGGCGAGGGGAGGAACGCGTTCCGGAGACTTCAGGAGGAGATCATGAGGCAGTCGGAGGACTCGTCGATCGTTGCCTGGGGTGAGGCGCGCCACTGGTTCCCGATCAGAACGTTGGGAATTGAGGAGTTCGAGTCTGGTGACCTCTTGGCAAGCTCGTGCTCTGATTTTCGCCCTGGCCAACGCATTTTTTACGAGGGAAAGGGTACAGTTGAGCCGAAAGCGCGACCCTGGTATACGCTCGGACCAAAAGTGAGTATGGAATTGACATGACGGAAATGTTTTACCAAAGGCGTACACAGAACCCGCCGGTTGATCTGTCAAAGCGCCCAACGTTCAGCATTACCCCCTACGGACTTATGGCACACATGCCGGTCTTTGACCTGGAGTCCGACGTGTTACTCGCGGTTCTGTTGGGTACGGTGTTGATGGAAAAGGGCGGCATGTGGGACACGGGGTTGCTCCTTGAGAGAATCGCGGACTCTCCTGATTCGACACGACCATTATACGCGCCGTGCAGACTCGAGCGAACTACGACATCCGCGCATCTACTGGTGGGATCCATTTCAACCTTGGCAGAGGAGACAGCAAGCACGGCCCAATGGAGGACTATATACATACGCTGTGCTTCACCGACTGGGAGTTTGCCGGAAGCGGGCGAGTCAACGCACGCCATCACCGAGAGCCTCCAAACACCGTTCCATATCCCTTGGTGGCATCTTAGGGAGCTCCTTGCTTACCCCCTTGACGAGTGGCATTCCGTTCCTTGGTGGAACTACAAGCCTCTGTGCGTCTGTGTGGTGTTCCCACCTCGCCGGATCGGGCACTACCTCGAGGCCATCGGCCGGAATGAGGTCGGGTTGATCGTACTCATGGGCGTTTGCCGGTTTGCGGCTCTGCATACCGGCGAACGAACGCACTGGGCAATGGTCGAAGAGGCGGGTATCTTTTCGAAGAAGCATCCGGAGGCTGCCCGACATGATTGCTCTAAACACCACATCGACGCATGGCCGAATCGAACTTGTGTTTTCGCGATCGACTCGCCGCACAACGGGCGGCAGCTCAGAGTCGAGTTGTCCTGCAAACCCTACGGCTCAAATCCTACCGAGGTGCGCACGGTGCACTTCGGCGTCGAACTCGTTCCGAATCCAAGCACGGGAAGCGATCCCGTGGACACAATCTCGAGAGTGTCCGAGGGTGAAGAGTAGTCGGCAATGGGCGTGGGGCGTGGAGAATACGAGTGTGAGTGGGTCTCTGTCTTTCTGTCTTTCCGCGATTTGATCATACTTCGTTGTTAGCTGCGCTTGCGCATTTCTCTTCGTTGCTTGCTTCATCGCTTCGTCTTAATAGCGTATAGCGCATGCCATTGTACATTAATCTCGAATCTTCGGCCGTGAAGGACCATGGTACTTAGTCACCCAAAAGCTTCAGAAGGACCGAGAGGCTTCAGACGAACAAGAGGCAGTGAAAAATGCATGCAGTTGCCACTACGTCCGATTCAATGAGTACGTGGTATACAAGTCAGGAAGGCACACCCTCCTAGGGGGTGTGCGAAGTACGAGTAAAGTGAGTGTGAACGTAACCGTATCCCAAAGAGGTATAAACAAGTGTGAGACCACAACCTGGTGAAAACCAATACCTTCCAACCGTAGACGCGTCCAGTCATATCTCCTGCAACTTGCGAAATAGGACCGTATCTCCGTCACTGAAATCGTGTAGATGCGTTGGACGCCTTCTCGCGCCGGCGACCCCCCTTCGGCCTGGCCAACTTCGAGCACCAGCCCTTGACCTTGCCTGTAAACTTGCCCCACCCGCGTGAAGACGAAGGCGGAGGACGATCCGCGTCGACACTGCGGCAGGCGGTCGAGGTGGTGATGGACCTCGAACCGGACAGTGAGCCTGAGCGTGAAGTCGAATCGCTGGGCCGGGAAGCGGGAGGCGAATCGACAGCGAACGACACACTCTTGTACGCGGCGGCATCGAAGTACAGGGAACTGGGGGAGAAAGCCCGGTCACACATCGACGTGGCCCACAGAGTCGAGATATCCATCTCGCTGGAACTGGAGCTGGGGGATAGGTCGGTGACGAGGTCCATGCTGAAGTCGTGCGAGAGGGCGATTGAGAGGGAAGAGGATGAGGGTGAGTACACTGTCGAGTCGGCGCTGGTGGTGGCTGGCTCGACGTCGACAGCATCAGCGATGTCCTCGGGCATGATCGCCGTGGTCTTCCCGATGTCGTCGGGGTGAGAGAACGGCGCCTGGACAACCATTGCCGAGTACGACTGGTGCGCGTTCAATGAAGCTGGGATGAGCATGGGAGTGTCCTGAGCGGGAGAGGGCTTGATGGACGGGCACGCCGCGGTGTCCGTCTCCGGAGAGACCGCAGGCCAACCCATGCCCTCAAACGTGTCCCGAGGCGGCACCCAGTTGTCAGAGATGGAGCCCACGCTGGTTGTCGACACCGAAGACTGAGGCTGCGAGCCGTCCCAGTTGAAAAACCAGAACCGAGCGTCGTCCTTGGGGCACGGCTTCCCGAACTTGACAGAGCGGGCTGCTGCGGTCTGGAGACATTGTTGGCACGCGAGGCGAGGGATGATACGACATGGACGTACAGGTTTCTGGGACTCCTCGTCCGATGGGGACGCTGAAGGCTGAGACTTCTGCGCGACAGTGTCCCAGTTGCTACAGAACTCGTCAGCCCATCTCCGAGTATGTACAGCTGAACACTTACGTGGACTCGAACCACGGGTGTGCCTTGATCTCGTCCCAGCCAGGACGCTGGCTTGGGTCCTTGGCCAAGACCTGTCCAAAGCCAGTCAAGAACACCGACAGTAGGTGCGAGCATGAAGCACATACCATACGGAGGAGATCAGCAGCCTCCGCGCTCACACTTGCGTCGATAACCAACTCGCGATGAAGAGTCAGCTCTTTGAAATGTTCGAACTCTTCCGAGTTGTTCGGGCCGAAGGGATACTATCGCATTCCGACCGTCACCGTCAACCTTCGGACTCGTAAAAGGCTTCGAAGAAACGCACCGTGCCAAGTAGCAGCTCGTGCACAGTCACGCCGAACGAGAAGATGTCGGCCGGGTAGGAGTAACCTTCCGTGCCGAACACCTCTGGCGCAATATAGCCGGGGGAGCCGCAGAGCAACGTCGCTCTGTCGCCTGAGTCGTGATCGTGGCCAGAGAGATCCTCGGGCATCCTCCAGTCGTCGACCCCAGCCTTGCGCCACGGCTGCTCATCGACCGAGCGGCCGAAGGTGTGGCAGAGACCGAAGTCGCCGAGGACGATCTCGGTGAGGTTCGCTCCGATGAAGATATTCTCGAGCTTGATGTCGCGGTGGATGATGCGACGCTTGTGAAGCGCTTCGATAGCCACGACCTAATGAAACCTGGGGTGAAACGTTGTATTTCGGAAGCAGGAAAGGGAAAACTCACCAATTGAGCGGCATAAATGCGCGCGAGGGTCTCCCTGTGCTCACCCAGCCGGGCCAGGATCGGCATCTGCGAAGTGAGGTTGCCGTTCTTGTAGAGGTCCTTTCGCGGCAAGGTCAGAATCACCGCTGCTCGGTCAATGACGACGCACGACTCACCATGACGAAATAGAAGTGTTTGTCGTCCTGGAAGGTAGCATGCAGATTCGCGAATCTCGGGTCCCCAGCTACCGTCCTCAGAACGTACTGCTCGTTGAACAAGCTGGTGTAGAACTCCTCTTCGGCCTCGTTCTTGCGGATCGCCTTCAATGCGTAAGAAGCCTTGGTTTCGCGATCTCTGACGTGGTAGACGATGCCCTGCCCGCCCTCACCGAGAACGGACAGGACGACGAAGCGCTTCGTGCTCAACTGGTCCGCCGCGCTCTTCGCTGAGCGGTCACGTCTGAAGAGACGCTTCCAGTTCAGATGCTTGGGGGGAATGCGGCGGGCCGGTTTGTGGGACGGGGGAGGCGGGACTGCGACGTGGGACTCATCTGTGCCCGGCACGGAGACCTGGAACGACATCGTGGAGAAGCTCGCGAGGACATGGTCCACGGTCTACCGGCACAGCGACTAGTGAGCCTCTCCTGCAAACAGTGAGTATCACGATGGGACGCACCGGGTTCCTGGCCACACCTCCGTCCTCGAGCGGGTAGACGATCGCGGCGATGGGCATGGCCTCGATGACCGCCGCGGTAGCGTCAGGCCTCGTCTTGACGAAGCCAGCGAGGAGACGTTTGAGGGAGAAGATCATGATGGGCTGGGTCTTTGTCCGGAACCTGCTACCCTGGTGGGAGTGGTGAGGAAGGAGAGCGGCGAGGCTTCGCGACCTACAGCCCAGTGTCGAGAGGCTGACCAGCCCACCGGAGGCTAGCTCGGTTCGGCTCGCTGGGGATCGACAGTTAACCGAACGAGCAACGGGCTTGGATTCTTCATAGGTATCGTCCCTCGCAGAGAAAAAGACCAGGAAATCAGCAGCAGCAGTGGAAGGCGTTGTAGTGAGAGGGACGAGAGTGTGCGTACCTCGACACTGGGGATGGGGTGGATCCACCGGTCGCGTGAAGGGCGATCACCCCCGAGGGACTACGTCATCCATCGGTTGTTTGGCAATCCCTTTAATCTGAATATTCCGGTTGAACAGGACTTAGCTGACTATACTACCTAGGTCAGTATTCAACGTACATGTACGCCCCGTGACACCAGCCAGCGTTGATCATCACCAGATCGTCCCCGCGTGAGCGTGACTCGGCGTGATCTAGTTCAAGCCCCTCCGTGGACGTGGTGCCTATACAGTATCAAGTATCCGCACGATCTATCCTCGAAAGTCCTCTCAGTGGCGGTGCCATACTCATGTTAAATCGGAGTATTGGCTTACCGTCAACGTCCAAACAGTTCCTTATTCTCCTCCGGAGTGACCTCGCGCTTCCAGGTCAACATAAAAAATCTCCGAATACATATATGTCGCTCGTTCGGGGTACCTAGAGCACACCAAGTGCGTCCTTCTTGAGAGATGCTTCGTCAGCCAATTATGACCCGCACGTGTCTAGTGCTTGGTTGTCGTAAAGCGATGACTGATCGAAAATACTTAGGAGTCAGTGCTGGTACTTGGGATGCATTGCCATCCAATGTTGTTCCGACATTAGCACTGCTTGCCGCGACAACATCAGCTCTCTGTGCTTGCTATGGAATGACGTGTACGGCTTTCTGAATGGGGTGGGATTAGATATTGTTTAGATCTCGAACTTGAAGGATACGACTGGCCTCCAGCATCTACCTAAAACCCCTAGAGCTGCGACAATATGGTAGCGGACTCGGTTGTGGCAGAGGCGACAACCAGACGACGATTCCAAAGCTGCGCCCGACGTGTTGTTACGTGCATTACGTAACATCGCATCCCGGCATCTCCCGATTATTCTCAGTGGCCGAGTCCGAGTCCCTTCTTTCCCTTCAATCCCTTTGCGCATCTCGGAGGCGACCGGTCGCTGCTCATACTTCTGCACGGCCGCCCGCCTAAATACCCCGTATTCCCCGGAAATCTGGTCTGGAAGGAGGTGGATGTCAGCGATCCTTATACATTTTTATTCCTCAAGCGAGGTGTTATGCGTGAGTACTTCCCTCCAAGTTAGTTTTTCTCTCAGGGTTCGCCAAGACAATATCGGCTGGCACCTCATGCATTTCCAGAGGCGATAAATTTCGAAGGAAAGGCGTTACTCGTGGTGAGGTCTCCTCTTCCGCGTGACGCCTGTAAGAAATGTGGCAGAAAGGCGTACCAACAAGAGACGCTTTCATCGTCTTTTCCTTGCCTTTTCCCAACAATGTCACATAGAGGGGCAAAGTACTCCACAAGTAACGCCCTTTGTTCGACTTTTCTCTCCGTCATCCGGGCTGTTGGAGCTACCCGTGCACCCGCTATTTCGCGCATCAATCTGACGTGTCGCATTCCCAGAGTATGTACAACTCAAGCCATTACTCGCTATTGCTACAATTGTTTTGAAGGCATTAGGAAAATACAATAAAGGTGACCTCGCCGCTGGATCAGGATACCTCTACGTTAGCATCGTCTACAACTTCAGCATCTGTCTCGCCCTCTACTGTCTCGCCATCTTCTGGATATGCGTCAACGACGATCTCAGGCCCTTCCGGTGCGCTCCGCCTATTATGACACACGCTCCGCAGCATCTTGCTAACGTCCAGAATAAAGCCCTATGCCCAAGTTCCTCTGCGTGAAGGGCATCCTGTTCTTCTCCTTCTGGCAGTCCCTCCTCATATCCATACTCGTCGCCGGCGGCGCAATCAGGAAGCTTGGACCCTACACCGACTCAGAGCATATCTCACTAGGCCTCACCGACACCCTGATCTGCTTCGAGATGCCCTTCTTCGCAATTGCGCACATGTATGCGTTTGCGACACGCGATTACGTCGATGCCCATACGTCATACGTCGCGCGTCTACCGGTCCTGTATGCGTTCAAGGACGCGTTCGGCGGGAAGGACGTCGTCGAGGACGTCAAGACGACACTAGGTGGCGAGGGCATGGACTACCGCGAGTTCGAGCCGAGCGAGGGCCAGATCCACCAGGGTGCAGGGCGCGACAGGCGAATCCGCGCTGGTCTGCGCTACAGCCAAGGAGGAAAACGCAAGTATTGGCTTCCTCAGCAGGCGACTTCAGCACGAACAGGGCCCCGGATTCCCGGACGCGGTTTTGACGAGGTCCACGCGCCTTTGCTCCGAAACCAAGAAGCGGACGCCTTCCACACTGCCGCAGATCTGCGCTCTGCCGAAGAAGGCTTCTCGTTCCTCGCGAGCAACGGACTGGCGGAGGAAGGGTACGAGCTGCCGTTCGGCGACGTGGACGAGGTGGACGAGGAGCTGTTCGAGCATAGCAAGCGGGACCTCTTCGGGGACTACAACTACCCGTGCGTAGACGTCAGCTCTGAGACGGCGCGCAAGACGATGTGGATCGCGGAGGAGCGGATACTGCGTGACGAGCACTCTGCGTGGTTCTCGCCGGTCAACGGGCCGAGGCGGGATCCAGGCTGGTACGGGTACGGTGCAACCGGGAACACGGAACAGGTCGTCGTAGAGGAGGCTTACTTGGACAATGGAAAGGGCAAGACTCGCGGCGCTCCTGTCGTGGTGCCGGAAATCATCATCGACAAGGGGTCCGAGCGGCTGTCCCCACCAGCGCGACGGGGCGAGGTACAGCTTCAATGGGCGCATGCACAATCCAACCCCATACCGTCCCCTGCTCGTTCGTCCCCCGTACACAGAGCTCAAGGCGCGCTCTCGCGAACGAACTCGGCATCGCCCCTGACGGGGTCTTCGTCGACATCGAGGAGCAGTCCGAAGGCCCGTCCACCACCTTCGCCGCGCATAGAATCGAAACGGCCCGTCCTGCCTCCAGATGTCTTGGACCTCGTCGTTGAGGATCCGCACGCGGCCGAGGAAGAGATGACGCGGGAGCGGAGAAAAGGCGAGCCGGCGGTACGCGGTCGAGGAGGACGGACGGCCAGAAGAGGGCGAGGCTTTGCCCCCGCAGGAAGGTCGCGACGTGTTCGACATCGGGGAGGATCCGGAGGACCCGCTGGACGTCGAACACGAAGAGCGCGCGGCGGAGATCGCGAGGGCGGGGACGCCGCCGTCGCACGCGCGTGTCATCATCGACGTCCCGGACGATAACCTGTGGGCGTAGATGGTAAGTTATCTTTCGGGATCGTCGGACGGTGATTATACCTGTATATAATGGATGGTGTGTCGGCAACGCCGTTGGTTCGATTTACGTTTCGCTGCGTGGAATGTATTGGCGAGGGTCGCCGTGGGGTTTCGGTGAGTGTTCTTTTGCGATGTAGACTGGAACGTAGATGGGATACTGACTGGACAAGTTCAGGTATTTGGGTGGCTCGTGTGGTCCGCGTTCACGTTCAAGCCCGGCCTCCCGGTATCGAGTCGGATCGGGAGTAAGCGATAACATATGTAAGCCGAAAGTATTATCTTGAAAAGCTAATCAACTCACACTCCTGGTGGCATTCGATTCGTACAGGTGAATCGTTCTCACCGGTATCAGGAGGACGATCGATTTACCCATGAAGTGCTGGCAGTGGATGTGCATGACGCCCAAGGAGTCGGGCTTCCTCGATCGACCACAGCCTTGCGTTCTTCCACCCCACAATCACCGGCCGCCTCGTCCGCTTCCACAACCACTGATCGTCCAAAGGGGCCCGGTCCCAAGGCAAGTATGCTGGTGAGTCTAGATCATGACTCATTCATCGACTGTGACCCTGCTCTTGGGGTTGATGTGAGCACTGTCGTTCCTCTACGCGGCGAGTTCCAACGAGATTGGTACTCATGTTGCAGGTGCAGGTTCGGTTCTTTGGGCTTCTTCGACTTGATCATCGTGGGATTACATCAAAATGCTATGTATATAGCCGCTTCCCTAGATATATATATCACACCCTGCTGGCAGCTTCCCCTCAGCAGCATTGCCTCTGAACCTGAAGGTGAGCACCCGTCTCGACTGCCTCCTCGGCTTTCCCTCACTAACATACGATGGCCACTAGCGCAGCGAGCACCATGTGGTTCCTCAACACCGCCCGCGCCGAGCTCAAGTTCTTCCCTACCCCCGAGAGCGTGCCCCATGGCTACGCTATCCTCTCTCACGTCTGGGACGAGCACGAGGACACATTCCAGGACATCCAGAACCTTCGTGCCCGATGCCAGAAGTCCGGAGAAAATCCCCGCGACCTCGTCTCTCCCAAAATCCGCGAATTCTGCCTCCTCGCCGAGCGTCACGGGTACGAGTGGGGGTGGGCCGACATGTGCTGCATCGACAAGACGAGCAGCTCCGAGCTCACCGAAGCGATCAACTCCATGTATCGCTACTACGCCCTCGCCGAGATCTGCTACGCGTACCTTCGGGACGTTCCCACTGGCGACGTCCAGGAAGACCAGACCGTGCGAACGGCTTTCCAGAAGAGTAGATGGCACCGGCGTGGCTGGACGTTGCAGGAGCTCATCGCACCCCCACTTGTTCTGCTCCTGTCGATGACCTGGGAGCTGTTGGGCACGAAGGCGGACCTGGCACCCTTGCTGGAGAAGACAACACACGTTCCGGAGTCCGTATTGAAGCTCGAGGCGACGCCGGGTGACTTCTGCGTCGCGGCTCGGATGGCATGGGCGGCGAACCGGGAGACGACTCGGCCCGAGGACGAGGCGTACTGCTTGATGGGGATCTTCGGGATCTTCATGCCCGCGCTGTACGGTGAGGGGAGGAACGCGTTCCGGAGACTGCAAGAGGAGATCATGAGGCAGTCGGAGGACTCGTCGATCTTTGCCTGGGGCGAGGCGCGCCACTGGTCACCGATCTCAGGGTTGAACACCGTGTGGGTGGGGAATGGTGACCTCTGGGCAAGCTCGCCCTCTGATTTCTACCTTGGCCAACGCATTGTTTACGAGAGAAAGGGGACAGGTAAGCCAAAGCTGTATAGGCTCACACTCAAAGTGAGTACGGAATTGCCGTCATCGAAATGTCTTACCAAAGGCGTAAGCAGGACGATCCAGTTGATCTGTCAAAGCGCCCAACATTCAACATTACCCCCTACGGACTTATGGCACACATGCCGGTTGTTAGGCTAAAGGTTTTCGACGAGGACATGCTCGTCGCAGTTCTATTGGGTACTGTGTTGATGGAAGAGGGCAGTATGAGGAACACGGGGTTGCTCCTTGAGAGAATCCCGGACTCTCCTGATCCGACACGACCATTATACGCGCCGCTCAGACCCTATCGAACTACGACATCCGCGCGTCTCCTGGCGGGATCCATTTCAACGTTGGCAGAGGAGACAGGAAGCACGCCCGAATGGAGGACTATATACATACGCAGTGGTTCACCAACTCAGAGTCCACCGGCAGCGGGCGAATCAATACACGCGATCACCGGGAGCCTCCAAACACCGTTCCATATCCCTCGGTGGCATCTCAGGGAGCTCCATGCTCACCCCACTGACAACTGGCATTCCGTGCCTTGGTGGAAATACGAACCTCTGTCCGTCGGTATTGTGTTCCCACCTCGCCTCGTGGGGCACCTCGAGGCCGTCGACCGGGATGAGGTCCCGATGGTCGTATTCATGGGCGTTTGTCGGTTTGCGGGGGTGCATACCGGTGAACGAACGCACTGGGCAATGGTCGAAGGACGGAGTATCTGGTGGATAAAGGGCTCTGAGGCTCCGCAGCATGATTGCTCTAAACACCACATCGACGAATGGCCGAATCGAACTTGTGTTTTCGCGATCGAGCACAACGGGCTGCAGCTCAGAGTCGAGTTGTCCTGCAAACCCTACGGCCCAAATCCTACTCAGGTGCGCACGGTGCACTTCGGCTTCGAAGTCGTTCCCAATCCAAGCACGGAAAGCTATCCCGTGGGCGCAATCTCGAGTGTCCGAGGGTGAAGAGTAGTCAGAAATGGGCGTGGGGCGTGGAGAATACGAGTGTGAGTGGGTCTCTGTGTCTTTCTGTCTTTCCGCCATTTGATCAAGCTTCGTTGTCAGATTTTCCTGCGCATATATTTCGTTTCTCTTCATGGGTTGATTCATCGCGTCTTCTTATTAGCGTATAGCACATACCATTGTACATTAATCTCGAATCTTCGGCCGCGAAGGAACATGGTACTTAGTCACCCAAAAGCTTCAGAAGGATCGAGAGGCTTCAGACGACCAAGAGGCAGTCGAAAATGCATGCAATTGCCGCTCCATCCAATTCGATGAGTACGTGGTATACAGACCAGGAAGGCACACCCTCCTAGGGGGTGTGCGAAGTACGAGTAAAGCGAGTGTGACCGTAGCCGTATTCCAAAAAGACATAAACAAGTGTGAGACCACAACCTGGTGAAAATCAATACCTTCCAACCGCGTATGCGCCCAGTCATATCTCGTGCAACTTGCGAATAGGACCATATCTCCCTCACTGAAACCGTGCAGAGGCGTTGGACGTCTTCTCGCGCCGGCGAACGCCCTTCGACCCGGCCAACTTCGAGCACCAGCCCTTGATCTTGCCTGTAAACTTGCCCCACCCGCGTGAAGACGAAGGCGGAGGACGATCCGCGTCGACACTGGAGCAGGCGGTCGAGGTGGTGATGGACCTCGAACCGGACAGTGAGCCTGAGCGTGAAGTCGAATCGCTGGGCCGGGAAGCGGGAGGCGAATCGACGGCGAACGACACACTCTTGGACGCGGCGGCGTCGAAGTACAGGGAACTGGGGGAGAAAGCCCGGTCACACATCGACGTGGCCCACAGAGTCGAGATATCCATCTCGCTGGAACTTGAACTGGGGGATAGGTCGGTGACGAGGTCCATGCTGAAGTCGTGCGAGAGGGCGATTGAGAGGGAAGAGGATGAGGGTGAGTACACTGTCGAGTCGGCGCTGGTGGTGGCTGGCTCGACGTCGACAGCATCAGCGATGTCCTCGGGCATGATCGCCGTGGTCTTCCCGATGTCGTCGGGGTGAGAGAACGGCGCCTGGACAACCATTGCCGAGTACGACTGGTGCGCGTTCAATGAAGCTGGGATGAGCATGGGAGTGTCCTGAGCGGGAGAGGGCTTGATGGACGGGCACGCCGCGGTGTCCGTCTCCGGAGAGACCGCAGGCCAACCCATGTCCTCAAACGTGTCCCGAGGCGGCACCCAGTTGTCGGAGATGGAACGCACGCTGGCCGTCGACACCGAAGACTGAGGCTGCGAGCCGTCCCAGTTGAAAAACCAGTACCGAGCGTCGTCCTTGGGGCATGGCCTCCCGAACTTGACAGATCGGACTTCGGCGGTCTGGAGACGTTGTTGGCACGCGAGACGAGGGATGATACGACATGGACGTACAGGTTTCTGGGGCTCCTCGTCCGATGCGGACGCCGAAGGCTGAGACTTGCGCGCGACAATGTCCCAGTTGCTACAAAACTCGTCAGCCCATCTCCGAGTATGTACACCTGAACACTTACGTGGACTCGAACCACGGGTGTGCCTTGATCTCGTCCCAGCCAGGACGCTGGCTTGGGTCCTTGGCCAAGACCTGTGCATAGCCAGTCAAGAACACCGACAGTAGATGCGAGCATGAAGCACATACCATACGGAGGAGATCGGCAGCCTCTGGGCTCACACTCCCATCGATAGTCAACTCGCGGTGAAGAGTGAGCTCTTTGAAATGTTCGAACTCCTCCGAGTTGTTCGGGCCGAAGGGATACTATCGCATTGCGACCGTCACCATCAACGTTCAGACTCGTAAAAAGCTTCGAAGAAACGCACCGTGCCGAGCAGTAGCATGTGCACAACCGCGCCGAACGAGAAGATGTCGACCTGGTAGGAGTACCCTTCCGTGCCGAACACCTCTGGCGCAATGTAGCCGGGCGAGCCACAGAGCAACGTCGCTTTGTCGCCTGAGTCGTGATCGTGACCAGGGCGATCCTCGGGCATCCTCCAGTCGTCGACGCCAGCCTTGCGCCACGGCTGCTCATCGACCGAGCGGCCGAAGGTGTGGCAGAGGCCGAAGTCGCCGAGGACGATCTCGGTGAGGTTCGCTCCGATGAAGATATTCTCGAGCTTGATGTCGCGGTGGATGATGCGACGCTTATGAAGCGCTTCGATAGCGACGACCTAACAAAACCTATCTTGAGACGTTGTGCCTCAGAAGGAGGGAAGGGAAAACTCACCAGCTGGGCAGCATAAATGCGCGCGAGGGTCTCCCTGTGCTCACCCAGCCGCTCCATGATGGGCATCTGCGAGGTGAGGTTGCCGTTCTTATACATTTCCTTTCGCGGCAAAGTCAGAATCACAGCTGCTCGACCAATGACTATGCACGACTCACCATGAGAAAATAGAAGTGTTTGTCATCCTGGAACGTGGCATGCAGATTCGCGAATCTCGGGTCCCCAGCTACCGTCCTCAGAACGTACTGCTCGTTGAACAAGCTGGTGTAGAACTCCTCTTCGGCCTCGTTCTTGCGGATCGCCTTCAATGCGTAAGAAGCCTTGGTTCCGCGATCTCTGACGTAGTAGACGATGCCCTGCCCGCCCTCACCGAGAACGGACAGGACGACAAACCGCTTCATGATGGATTTCGCCCCTGCGCCCTTCGAGGGTTCACGTCTGAAGAGACGCTTCCAGTTGAGACGCTTGGGGAGAAGGCGGCGGGCCGGTTTGTGGGACGGGGGAGGCGGGACTGCGACGTGGGACTCATCTGTGCCCGGCACGGAGACCTGGAACGACATCGTGGAGAAGCTCGCGAGGACATGGTCCACGGTCTACCGGCACAGCGACTAGTGAGCCTCTCCTGCAAACAGTGAGTATCACGATGGGACGCACCGGGTTCCTGGCCACACCTCCGTCCTCGAGCGGGTAGACGATCGCGGCGATGGGCATGGCCTCGATGACCGCCGCGGTAGCGTCAGGCCTCGTCTTGACGAAGCCAGCGAGGAGACGTTTGAGGGAGAAGATCATGATGGGCTGGGTCTTTGTCCGGAACCTGCTACCCTGGTGGGAGTGGTGAGGAAGGAGAGCGGCGAGGCTTCGCGACCTACAGCCCAGTGTCGAGAGGCTGACCAGCCCACCGGAGGCTAGCTCGGTTCGGCTCGCTGGGGATCGACAGTTAGCCGAACGAGCAACGGGCTTGGATTCTTCATAGGTATCGTCCCTCGCAGAGAAAAAGACCAGGAAATCAGCAGCAGCAGTGGAAGGCGTTGTAGTGAGAGGGACGAGAGTGTGCGTACCTCGACACTGGGGATGGGGTGGATCCACCGGTCGCGTGAAGGGCGATCACCCCCGAGGGACTACGTCATCCATCGGTTGTTTGGCAATCCCTTTAATCTGAATATTCCGGTTGAACAGGACTTAGCTGACTATACTACCTAGGTCAGTATTCAACGTACATGTACGCCCCGTGACACCAGCCAGCGTTGATCATCACCAGATCGTCCCCGCGTGAGCGCGACTCGGCGTGATCTAGTTCAAGCCCCTCGCGAACTTGGTGTCCATACAGCATCAAGTATCCGCACGATCTATCCTCGAAAGTCCTTTCAGTGGCGATGCCATGGTCATGTTCAAAAGGAGTATTGACTTACCTCGGCGACGTCCAAACAGTTTCTGTTTCTGCCTCGCCCCTTCATATCGACAAATAAATCCTAGAAGATGTTATCCGTTCGGAAGCAGGTGCATGTAGACCACGTCCCTCTTCCGACGCGCAGATTTGTCGAGCTGGTCTAGACATGTGGATGCTTCGTCACCCAAACTCATCCGCAGGCTCAGTGGTTGCAGACAGGATAAAATTTACGACTTTATATCGACGCACCACTCGACGTGTCTCGGAGCGTAGTCACTTTCGTTCGCTTGGCAAGTGCAGTTTGTCTCTGTGCGAGATCGTCATTCGCGGTTCTCGGTGTTGACCCTTTGAATCTCAGAGGCCTGACTCACACCAGGTCCGATCGTCTCCTGAGAACGCGTACACAGGCCAGTAATCTTGCGCCCTCCCTCACGGTTGAAGATCACGTTTCACGGAGAGTTCTGTTTCTCGCGCACGGCAACCGTCGAGGCCAGCGGAGCGACGATCGTCGGGGCGTCGCAGGCTTTCGCTGACATCATGAACGTCGACGGATTCAGCGGCCGGTACGTACACGCGTACTTGGACGTTGTGGCTTGGAAACGGGCTGTGCGTCAGAACGATGCAAATTGCGCATGGGAACCAAGATCTCTTACCTGCGGCGCGAGTAATTCAAACACACTTTCGAATATGCTCTGGGGAAGACGGCAATAGCGGTAAAAATACAACACAGCAAGCACCCGGAAGTCGGCCCTGGTATGTTGCATCCAATGTTGTTCCGATCTCTTTACGGCGCCGACCAGGTAAGTAGTGGGGTCATCGTCCGTAATGACGTGGTCGGCCCTGTGAATTTGGGAGCATTAGATGTTGCTCCTGTCAAGTTCTAGCAAATATACGACTAACCTCCAGCATTCTAAGGCGGATCGGGCTGCGACCAACATGGTGGAGGTGGAGGACTCGGCGGTGGACGCCCTGACGATCAACTTGGGGATTGACGCCCATTACGTAACGCAGTAACCGGACTCTGCCGATCGTTCCGAGGGCAGTGTCACTCAGCAGCATCCTCCTCTGTGTTCTTCGCGGTCTTCGCCCTGCTCTCCGTCACAACGTTTTCTGCTCTATGACACCCTCAAAATTACCAATGTGTATTTGGCAAAACGTACTACCATCATGATGATGTCTTCGAGTTGCAACACTGTGTGAGCACTGAGTTCCAACCTGGACCCCAGCTGTAGCGCGGGCGGCGCGCCACCATCTTCCCTAGTGGTTACCGGGTTCCTGATGATGACTAATCTTCACCATATCGAGTTTAGTCCCAAAAACGTAGTATATAAAGCCCGAGCCTGTACTACGAACAAGCTTAGCGTTCAATCGAGACCGACCTTACCCCTGTCTTTCCCCTCGAACGAACCTCCTCCGTGAGGCAACCGCCTCATATTTTTGACAGTTAGTCTCTCTCGACAACCCCACCCCCTCTCGAAAATCTATTGCTTGACTCTCTCGTCTCGCTCTAGTCGACAGCCCCTTTTCTCTCTCTCTCTCTTCTCGGCTTTCCTCTCACTCTCTACTCGTCGACTGGGCTCCCTCCGAGTCTGATCAACTCGGAGCTCCTCTCGACGACCAAAACAAAAAACTGCACGTTTATTTTCTCTCCTCTGCTAGCTAACCAAACTTCGAAAGACATGTCATCTAGATACCATTTCCGGCCTCGTCGCTCCGGCGTCGAGGCTCCAGTTGCTGCTCAGCCCCCGGTACTCGGTGAGCAGCCCCCTGAACCTACCGCACCTGACGTCCCCGTCCCCGGCAGCTATCTCTCGGACGCCCAGTCCAATTCCGGAAGCTCCAGCAGCTCCGAGACCGAGCGCCGCGCTGCCGCTTCGAGTGCCCGATCCCCCGTGCAAGAGGGATCGGAGACCGCCATCGCGGACGCCCTTGCGGCAAAAACTTCCTCCCCTTCCGCCGCTCCCGGAGTATGGCGGAAGCATCCGGCAACCGTCGAAGACACCACGGATGACGAGGACGGCGGGCCCTGGACTACGGTTCAGCGGCGCCGCCGAACGTCGGGCTCGGAGCCCGACTCAACCCCACGCCGGGCACCCGTCGCTGCGCAGGGCGGGCCCGAGCTCACCAGCCCACAGCGTGAAGCTGTGGACACGGCCGCCGCGGGGCTAACGCCCGCGGAGCGGGATCGGTTTACTCGCCGTATGGCTGCGGTTGAGTTTCGCCGCCGTCGCTCGCCATCTCGGGAGTCACGGGGCGAGGGACCCTCCCGGGACAAAGGGAAGACAGTCGATGCCCGGAACTGGGGCGCCGCTGGTATCCCGGATGAGGAGCTAGACCCTACAGCTCAGAGGCGTGAGCTAGAACTGTACACCAGTAAAAATAGTAATATATTTGATGCCTACAATTCTGATGAACAGCGGGTGATCCTGGACTACTGGGAGGCTCGGAAATGCGGGAAATCAGAGCCGACCGCAGTAACGATGCCAGGCGCGTCACCACGGTCGAGTTCCTGCTCATCCCGCCGCGCACTGCGCACCCCCTCTAGTATTTCGTTGAAAGAATCCGACAGTGGTTCTCCCTTAAAACGCGCCCCCCGCCATCACCGCACGCCCAGCCAGGAGCACAACCAGCTGCTCACGGAGCAGCTGGCAGCCATCAAGCGCGAGCTTTGGCAGCTGCGCGACGAGGAGAAACGTCGCAAGGCCGCTCGGAAAAAGAAGCGGGCCGTGCAGAAGGAGCGTAGGGCCGCGGAAGCTTCTGCAAAAAGCAAATCAACCAGCGGAGGTAAAAGTGCTGCAAAGGCGTACCGAGGGTCATCGTTGCGGCCGGTAGCTCAGCTTGAGCCAGGCAGCTACCTCGAACATGCCTTTGCGGATATCGCGGGTGGCGGAAGCTCATCCGGGAGCTCATCTAGCTCGCGGTCGAGCTCGTCATCGTCATCGGCTCCAGACTCTTCGGATGAAGGTGGTTCGAGTCCCTCAGGTAGCAGCAGCCCGACTGAAAAGCGCAAAAGGAAGCGTAAGGTTCACAAAAAGAAGAAACGCACCAAGAGGCCGTTTCTCAAACCCGAGAAGCCAGATCTATATGGAGGCGAGCCTAACGCACAGACTTTTCATAAGTTCATGTGTCAAAGTGTTGAATACATCAGAGGATATGACGTGAACTCACAAATGTACGCCTCCACGATCTCTAACTTTCTCAAAGGGAAAGCATACACATTTTGGGTGAATACAGTGTCCAACAACCCATCAGAGTGGACCCTCGAAGACCTGTTTAAGGAATTATTCAATTATTGTTTCCCGGTGGATTATTGCTTGCAAATGCGAGAGAAGCTACGAAACGCTCACCAAGGTGGGCGCAGCGTGCACGACTTCGTCCACGAACTCGAGAGTTTGTTTTTGCTTGTCAGATTCATTTCGGAGCGTGAGCGTGTTGACAGACTGTGGAATGGATTAAACAATAATATTCAACAAGAGCTCTGGAAAAAGGAACTCACACCGACAACTTCATCCTGGACCGAGGTGCGCGAGGCCGCTGAAATCATCGAGATAGCGGAGCGTGTTGGACGCGGACGTAACCCCCGCTCAGGAATGGATAATCATGGCCGAAAACGAGAGGACCGGAGTCTCTCTCGTCCCAGGGGGTTCCGGAAAGCCAATTCACGACCGAACAACCGTGAGCATCGCCCAAATGACCAGCGCAAGCATCCAGGCCACCGCAGCGGCCGAATACCTCAGTCGAGGCCCGGCATGGGTGGAAAGCCCCCTGGGCCATCAAGAAAGGGCCCCCTCCCTAGGTCAGAGCCACGGATGACCAGCCGCAAGCGCACAGAGCTGCACGAGCAAGGAAAATGTTTTGTCTGTAAAGAAGCCGGTCACTTCGCGAACGCTTGTCCAAAGGCGAGCCTCGTTAAATTGGACAAAAGAGGAAAGCCTCCGGGACTCACCTCATACAGTGTAGAGGTCGGGGTGCACAATTTTGCTGAACAGCTGTGCGACCTTGCGGCCACCACTGAGACGATGGCCGGTATAGATTTGCACGCCGTCGGAGGCCTCTGGTGTGAACTGGGGCTTGATGAGTCGCCGATATATGAGCATTCGGTCGACTATGACCAACGCACGAGGTCCCCGAACGACGGTTCGAGCTCTGAGTGCAATAGCATACCTAGTTTACAGACTGTCAGTGACTGGTCTGACTCAGAAGGCTCGGACTCCATTTGGATGGACACAGATGATTCTGAACTCACGGATTGCGATGACTCTGATCCGAACAACTTTGTAATAGGATACTACGATGATGAGGTCTTCGGGGACATCCCCAGGCTGACTCCGGTCGAAGTAGTTCGACCAGCGAGGAACTGGACGCTGCCCCGGACATGCTGCGATGGCCGACCCCGGCGCAGTATAGGAGATCTGCTTGCTGGCCGAGCGGAACAGCTCCTAAGGCAGGGCGGACCATATTGCTGCCATGAAGTCGGGATAGGGCTCAGAAATGACAGTACCGCCATCCACGTTTACCAGACAGCTCCTGGCCTGCACGTTATCTTCCATTGGAACCTGGAGGACATCCTAGTTGAAACAGCTTCATTGCAAGATCCCGAATTTGACGTGGTCCGATACTACCGCCAGCGCGTAGTCAAGCAGAAGGCTCCCGATCACCAGGAGTGCTTTCTCCAGGATCGCGATGAACCAGCGGGCACCATGGGTCTCGCTCTCAACCGTGAGCTGTCGAGACAGCTTGAGGAGGCATTCCCCTGGCCAGGGGGAGGCGATCTGCACAGATGGTGGTTCGCCGTGCTTCCGAGCTTCAAATTTGCTACAATCTGTGATCTGTACCTAGGAATCAAGGTGAATATCCCTGTGTGCCTCCTTGAGAACACAAAATTCGACGCACTGAATTATTTTGCACAAGAAGTGCAGGGACGCCTCCGGGTCCCCGCATTTAGGCTGGATGACTTGGAGGGCGAGTTGAGAATCCTGTTCGCTCGTCCCCCACTGCCGGAGGTAAGTGGTTCCATCCCTCTTTTTGTGGTACGGCCAAAAACTCACCTGGTGAATTCAAATGATGACCTTGGGGCCCTGCAGCGCAATGCTGCTGCACCCCGGGACTTCTCGCGTCTGATCCCGGAGCCGGTAGTCATTGTCATCAATGTTAATGGCCAGCCGGCCTGAGCTTTGGTAGACTCAGGCTCCCTGTCAGATTTTGTCTCTGCAAAGTTCGCGCATCAGCTTAATCTGAAGGTTTTCGAACAGACGAAACTATTGCCTGTCCAGCTCGCTGTGCAAGGCTCCCATGCTAAAATCAACTACGGCTGCTGCGTCCGACTCGAGTATCAGCGCATTCGGGCGGAGAGGTACTTCGATGTGATAAACTTACTGAACTACGATCTGATTCTGGGAACACCGTTTTTGTTCCAGCACAAAATAACCCTGGGACTCAACCCGACTACGCTGGTAATCGGGAGTGCGCCGGCCCTACCCATCGAAGGCCGTCAAGTCCGGATGCTGCAGTTCCACGCAGCTGATGTACTCGACGATGCTCTCGAAACTGTGCAGCAGGAACTGCGTGAGTATGCGGATCCCATTTGTAAAGAAGCCAGCAACTCACCATTGCCCCCATTGCATGCTATTAACCACCGCATCCCACTCATAGATCCCGACAAGGTGTATTCGTGGCGGCCGTCGAAGTGCCCAGACGTGCACCTAGCTAGCTGGGTAGAAAAATGGGATGCATACCTAAAATCAGGATGTTGGAAATATATGAGTGCTCGGAATACTTCACCTATGCTGTTGCTCACAAAACCAGGGACTGGCATGAAGGGAATTCTGCCGTGGCTCCGGGTTGTGTGCGACCTGCGTGAATGAAATGCCAACACAAAGAAACTGACATCGCCGCTTCCGGATATGGAGGCAATTCTGCGGCGGTTATCCCGAAAGCCGTATCGGATGCTAATTGACGGAAAGGACGCATACGAGCAAATTTGTGTCGACCCAGAACATGTGGATCGAACAGTGATGACCACACCAGATGGAAATATGGTTAGTTTGGTTCTGCAGCAGGGTGATTGTAATGCGGTTGCCACGTACCAGAGCCTAATGAACTACATTTTCGGACCGCATATCGGTGTATTTCTCAATGTATACCTTGACGACATTGTCATCTATTTGGATTCCCTATCCGAACACATAAAACATGTCAAAATGGTGGTGGATATCCTGAAATAGGAGAAACTGTACCTCAGCGCGACGAAGCTTCAATTTCTCTGCCCGGAGATGAAAGTGCTCGGCCGCATCGTTGACGACCGTAGAATCCGTATGGACCCGGACAAAGTTGACAGTGTACTCAGCTGGAAGGTTCCAACGTCAAAAGAGCTCCTCCGTGGCTTTCTCAGCTCCGTTGGGTACCTGGCAGATGATATCGTGACCATACGCATTCCCATGGGGATGCTAGCTTCGATGACAGGGGCAACAGCATCCTTTTGTTGGGATTTCACTCATCAGCGTGCATTTGATGAAATTAAAAGATTAGTGCACGCTCACTGGGAACACCGTCGGGTACCACTGGACTACACTCCCGGTGCAGCCTCTATTTGGCTCGTTATGGATGGGTCGCACGGCAGAATAGCCGGGGTGGTATCGCAAGGCGACGATTTCCGGAATGCACGGGTAGCGGCCTTCTTCTCAGCTAAACTGTCCTCTGCACAGCAGAATTACCCTGTGCACGAAATCGAAATGTTAGCAGGAGTTGAAGTGATGTTGCGGCACCGGGACGTACTCCTCGGAGCCTCATTCACATGGGTAATGGATCACAAGGGGCTGGTTCACTTGCTGAACCAGCGGAACCTGTCAGGCAGGCCACTGCGCGCCCCATAGGTAGTGAAAATGGAGACGTCCAAAACCCGACCAATAGGTCGGGGAATAGTCCACTTTCAGCCTGTGGGAATTTACGAAGTTAGCTGGGGGTTCTACTCGGGGAAATTCGACGGATTACTTTCCGAATCACCAGTTTTCTCAAAATGGGATCCAGGCGGAATATCCGGGCTTGTGTGTTGTATTCTGATGATCTGTTCATGTGCTTATAACCGAGATTGGGCGGGTTTTTGACTAGTACGTATGCGGTGTTTATGCTAGGTGAGGTAGTCAAAACACAATTGTTGCCATTCCATTCAATTGTCGTCAGGCCTAGGTTGCGCATTCAAGGAGAATAGGACAATGTGTGTGCATATGGTAGCGAGGATACAATACATGGATACAATAGAATCTGGGGAACAATTCAATGAGACGCATACCTCCCACGGTACAAAGTGATGGCTGTGGGGGTGGGCAGCATTGTTGTCGCCGGTGGTCGTTGCATCAAAAAGCATGTCTTCGAGACTGCTGACGGAGGTGCGGGAGTGCAAGTAGCTGCGGGAGGACCATCCATGCAAGGTTGAGCGGCCCTGGCAGCGCAAACGATGCTGGTTGGGGTAGGTGTAGCGAGGATCATCGGTGCTGGAGTAGGACGGGTGCAGGCACTGCTGGTAATGGGGGTGGAAAGCGGCAGCAGCGGTAGCGTGGACTGCGAGCTGAGGTGAGTGGTCGGGGCGTGGCCATTTGAAAGGTATGCTGGATGAGGAGAGTTTGACAGCTGGAGAGGCAACGGCAAGCGATAGTGGGATGACGGATGAATGGAAACATACCGAAAGACTGTACTGCCTGGTGCAGCTACGGTCATCTTCACAGTCGCTGCAGGACTGCTTGGCGGGGTGGGGTGCGCCAGGACCGGAAAGAGGCCCATTGTAGCCTGCATCCATGCTTCCAGTGTGGGGACGCATGTGACTGGTTGTTGCGCTCAGCAGCGGGGGCAGGGGGATGGAGGGGAAGTACTGAGAGGAGCTGAGCCTATGCGAGGAGGTGCGGGAGACATGGGCATGTGCAGATGGGATCTGGAGGAGCTGAATGGCAGAATGGACGGCATTGGGGACATAGAAGGTGCTCTGTGAGGAGGGGATGGTACTTACCTGGACAAGAAGCCCTCCACAATGAGACGCGAGCACTGGGATCTAGTTTCAGAAGCACAGAGTTCGAGGGCAGCATGGTCAAGTTCGTGGCGAGAGCATTTGTTGGACAAAGTGAAGGGGAAGGAAGCGGGGAACTTGAGAGGGAGAGGGAGGACAAAGCTCACCTTTGCTCTTCCGCACCTTGCTGGGCTTCACAAGCTGATCTATGTGCACCCCGAGTGGCTGGTTCGTCACGGCACCCGGCCGTCACCACGTGCGTGCATCGTCTGCTTGACAACGTCCGTGATGATCTCCTCGATTGGGCTCGCCACGTCTGTCCTTGGATGTGAGCAGCCTCAGGTTCGCAGCACCCTTTCCGCCACCACCTGTGTGCTTCCCGGACCCCTCGCGGCTGTGGGCGGCTGTGGACGGCCTGGACGGGGTTGAGGGAGGCATTGCGCTCCCGCTCGCGGTCAGCGCGCTGGCGGTCGCGGTCGTACATGTGCTTCGGATTGAGCAGGGAGCGGGGACCAGTGATGTTCAGGGAGGTGGGGTCCAAGGTGGGAGTGACGTCGGATGCAAGCTGGGGCTGGACAGTAGTGTTGATGCTGAGGGGGAGGGAGGGGATGCCTCGGGCATGGTGACGAGGAGGCAACGTGGCGAGTGGGAGGAGAGATGGAAGCGTTAGACGCTCAATTTAAGGGCTCGGCCGGTGTCAGGGATAGCGCATGTTGCTCATGTCGTACATGTATGTTGTTTTGCACCTGTTTTCTATTCATTATAATTGCGAGTATTTGTTGGGTCTCTCGGGCGGCAAGCATAGTAGCGAAAACATGTGTATTTCCCCTATGTCGCAAAACCTCCGAAGTTTCTACTAGTCCGAATTAGCCCCGACTTACGATCGTGAAACACGATTCTTCCGGCTTTTCCTTTCACTTATTCCGACCTATGGGGCGCATAGTGGGCAAGCACGATGGCTTGAGAAGATCGCGGAATACGACTTCAGAATTGAGTACGTACCGGGTGCCGAAAATGTCCTAGCGGACGCATTGTCTCAAATCTATTCGAATGATCAGCCTGGCACGGTATGTGCCTCATCCAAGTACACAGAGCACGATGAAACCGCGCACACACCTGCCGCACTCGCAGTGCACTCGATCTCCATACCCCTACTTGTTGACCTCGAAGGTCGAGCCGCCACTGAGTTCACCACCCCTGCTCTGGAAACCACCCCTCGACGCTCCTCACGCCTTTCTGCAAAGGCGGCGCATCTCCCGCCACCGATGGCGTCGCAGTTGGTGGGCTCCCGGACACAGATGCGGTCACGTCTGCCCGAGGAGAACGGCATCTCATGTCCACGTGATCGTGTACCACTACAGCGGACATCTTGCTCACTGTCCCCAGCATTATCCTCGTCGTTGGCAGTGGCGGAGGGTGTGTACGTTGGCCGGGACATCGTGGTGGGAAGCCAACGGACGCAGGGTGCCCAATGTGCATCCGATAAGGGACCAGGTGGGAAGGCAGCTCGCCCGAATAGGAGACATGGGCGGGGTGTGGCCCCGGCAGAGACCGGCCACCCTGAGACGGTGGCAGAATTTGCAGCTCGAATCAAACATGTCGTTCTGCGTCCTCCCCACACTGAACGACAGGAGGGCGCATCCGGGACCCCAACACACTCGAACATGACTGATCAGCCTTGCTCCAGCGACCCAAGCGACTCCCTCTCTGCTCTACAACCCCTCTCAGGTGACGATCATGCTCGAAACAGCAGGATTGAATCGAAGACGACCTCGAGGACAACAAATCAGACTCCAGGCGACCGTGGCTCAACAGAGAAGCCCTCCCGCTCGCACTCACTTCCTGCCTCTACCACAATGGCAGGAACATCGACCATCTGCACGGAACCAGCCGTTACGGCTGCCGGAACGACCGAGGCTCAACTACTCAACCACATCGCAGCCGCACACAACGGGCTGCATCTGGAGGGCGCGATACACTGCCGCTATGGAGAGGACCCATTTTTCGGTTCAATTGCTGTAAACCCTCGTGAGTACAAGAATTTTCGAGTCTCGGACGGCTTGGTTTTTCTCCGTGATCAAGGATGGGAATTACTATGCATCCCACACATTATTGTGAATGGTAGAAATGTTCGTGAGATTGTTATCTCACACACACACTCGCTGTTGGCCCACTTGGGGCCCAAAAAGACGTCAGACCTCCTGCGCGATCACGTCTGGTGGAAGACATTGCTTTCGGACGTCCAGGCTTACTGCGACTCGTGCAAAACATGCAAGCACAGTAAGCCAGCCAATCAAAAGCCCTATGGGCTGCTCAACCCCCTGCCTGTACCGGCTACGCCCTGGAAGGCAATTGGTATTGATTTCGTGGGACCTCTGCCTGAATCCCGGGACCGCGATGGCATGTATGACTCCATTACTACAGTAATCGACCTTTTGACTGGCATGGTACACCTCATCCTGAGTTGCATGACCTATCGCGCTCGGGATGTGGTGAAACTGGTATTTTCTGAAGTATATAAATTGCACGGACTCCCGAAAGCGATTGTGAGCGACCGGGACGTGCTATTCACGAGCACGTTCTGGTCGCATCTGCATAAACTCATTGGGACTGAGCTCCGCATGTCCAGCGCATACCACCCTGAGTCAGACAGCTCTACAGAGCAGGCAAATCGCACAGTTTCGCAGATGCTGAGACAGTGCATTGAGCCAAACCAAAAGGACTGGGTGGCCCGTCTTCCGGGCATCGAGTTCGCAATCAATATGGCGCGTTTCGACACCACGGGATTTGCTCCTTTCTTTCTGAATACGGGCTGAATGCCCCAGCCGATGATCTGGAACCGTGCTTCAAAGGATGAGTATCCCGGTGTGCGGGTTTACGCACAAAAAGTCAAAACGGCTGTAATGGCAGCACACGACAGTATAATCGCTGCGTGTGTGAAGCACACGTGAGATGCCAATCAGCGTCGCCGCCCTGCTCCTTTTACGGAAGGAGATTTGGTGTATATCTCTACAAAGAATATTGCGATTCCGAAGGGACTGGCTCGGAAGCTTGCACCAAAATACATGGGCCCGTACAAAATCATTCGGGACTTCCGCAACTTGTCATTTCGGATTGAGCTTCCTGGTAGCCTAAAGCGCAGAGGGGTCCACGACATGTTTCATGTGAGCTTGCTGCGTATCCACAAACCGAACAATGATAGGCTGTTCCCTGGTCGATCGGACGCTCAAACGTTCGAAATTGAAGACCCGGAGAACGAGTGGGCTGTTAGCTCGATCATTGGGCACGTTGGTAAGGGGACAACCACTATTCTTGAGGCGGAGTGGAAATCGGGTGACCGTACGTGGATCCCGTACGCCACGGCCGAGCCGCTTAATGCATTGAAGACTTATCTTGAGGCACAGGGCATTGACACCATTGCGCAATTGGCTGAAGGCACGAGGCCACCACCAGATGACCCACAGCTTTTCGTCGGATGCGCTGACCTTTTCCTTCACGATCTCGTCCAATCGATCATGTCGGAATATAACTTGGTCGATGCTCACTCCCCCTCCTTCCTTTCTTCCCCTGCACCTTGCCCGATGACTTCTCCTCCCCATAATCACCACCAGCACTGCCATCGTCCCCCTGCTCACGCCCCTTCTGTCCCATCGGCCCCAAACCATGCCACCACTCATCCACGCCCACAGGACCCTCTGTCCGAACGGGGACCTCTTCATCTCCCCCGTCGACTCCGCCGAGACCTCGAAGTACGGACCGCACACACTCCGTGACTACCTCGACCACAACCGGGACCTCCGGGCACTCCACGCCGCCAACGAGATGTTCGACATAACCAAAAAGCCCATCCCGGGCAGGTACCACGAGTTCCGGTCCACCTGGAATGAGGACGAACACAATCCGTGGAGCTGGGCCACCTTCCTCCCAGACGGCACCGTCTATCACGACGAATGACCCCCGGTTCCCTGCGAGGTCCTCATCCCCTCCCTCGCTTATGCCAATCCGAGCAGCGAGGACCAGTACCGCCTCAACTGCAAGCAGCGCGAGCGGTACAAGCAGATGCTCAAGGAGGCTGCACACCGAGAGGTTCGGCACGCTCAGGAGTCATGCAAACAGTTCGAGAATCGCGACCAACGCTGCAAGGACCGGCTCTGAAAGGGGAAGCATGCCTCCGCGATGAGACAAGTTGCGAAGGCCATCGTAAAATCCCAGGTGCTCCGCGCCACGGCGAAGCTCAACAACGACACCTCAACCCTCGGATCCCTCACTCCCGCCGGCTCCCCTCCCCCTCCTATGGCCACGATGATTGACTCCAAGCTCGCCATTTTCTCGAGCTTGGGCGGAACCATGTCTGTCCCCTCGGGCTCATCCTCTGTCGCTCCCAAGACTCCCGTGGCCCCTGCTGCCAGTGCCGATGTTATCATGCGGCCTGCGGCCAGCTCGGCATAGGGGGAACTGCAGGAGTAGGCATGGGCATCGCGAGCATATGCCCAGGAGGGCGTATGTAGTGTGGGCAGCACGCCACCATCTTCCCTAGTGGTTACCGGGTTCCTGATGATGACTAATCTTCACCATATCGAGTTTAGTCCCAAAAATGTAGTATATAAAGCCCGAGCCTGTACTACGAACAAGCTTAGTATTCAATCGAGACTGACCTTACCCCTGTCTTTCCCCTCGAACGAACCTCCTCCGTGAGGCAACCACCTCACCAGCCTTCAAGTTCACCCAGGACCCTCAACGTCAACACCGGCTAATGTTGCAACATATGGTAGCAAGGACAGTCTACACAGCCATTCTGCCGTGAAGTCGATTCTCGAACAGAAAAAGCCTTCTCATAGATGGAGCGCCCGAGTACGTGATGGATCCTTAGCCCATAATTGGCCAAGCTCGTTGCTGCGACAGGCGGTGTCACGTTATACACTACATGGTAGCACCGTCGTGACTGACCATATTTTCCAACCTAACACCTCACTCTCCTGGTGATTACGCACTGTCATTCCCCTTCTTTCCTATCAAGAGTTCACCATCACCTGCCATCCAGAGACAGACGTGTCATAGGTACTCCATCGTCGTGCTGCTGAACGGGACGTCAATGTGCATTCACGTTCACTTGTCAGTGCGCTCTCAGACTGAACCCATCAATGCAGGATTAGGAGTCAAGCCGTGTGGCTGCTCAACACCGCCCGCACCGAGCTCAAGTTCTTCCCTACCCCTGAGAGCATGCTCCATGGCTACGCTATCCTCTCTCACGTCTGGGACGAGCACGAGGAAATGTTCCAGGATATCCAGAACCTTTGTTCCTGGTGCAAGGAATCTGCAGAAAATCCCTGTGATTTCGTCTCTCCCAAAATCCGCGAATTCTGCCTCCTTGCTGAGCATCATGGGTACGAGTGGGGATGGGCTGACATGTCTTGCATCGACAAGACAAGCAGCTCCGAGCTCACTGAGGCCATCAATTCTATATATCGCTACTACTCTGTCGCCGACGTCTGCTATGCGTACCTCCAAGACGTTCCCACTGGCGATGTCAATGAAGATCCGAAGATATGGTCTGCCTTCAAGAAGAGTACATGGCACTGGCGCGGTTAAATGTTGCAGGAGCTAATCGCACCTCCATTCGTCGTGCTCCTTTTGAATACCTGGCTGCCTCTAGGTTCGAAGGCGGATCTAGCACAGTTGCTGCAGGAGACTACGCATGTCCCGGAGGATGTACTAGAGCTCAAGGCCAGGCCGGACAGCCACTGCATCGCGGCTCGGATGGTGTGGGCAGTGAACTGGAAGACGACGCGCCCCGAGGACGAGGCATACTGTTTGATGGGCATCTTTGGGATCGTCATGCCTGCCCTCTACCGTGAGGGGCGCAATGCATTCCAGAGTAGTGTTGTGCAGGGCCGGGCCTCAAGCCCTGAAGCCCCGGCTACCCGGCCCTCAAAGCCTGAGCCCGGCTGGGCCCGCTGGTGGGCTCTGAGGGCTCCAGGGCCCGGCTCACCTTTGTGCAAGCCTGAGCCTGGCCCTCAAGCCCGGGCTTCCAGCAAGGCTCCTGTCATGGTATATCGTGCCTGTTGTAAATGCACAATTAGTAGATCTCATTGAATATCATTACAGGATGAAGGTAGAAGGGTACAAGAAACATCGAGCAAGAAGACAGCAAGCGTGTCAGAGCATGTCAGTGGCTGCCATACAGGCGCTAGCATTCCCAAAATGGGCAGCTTCATTTGACAATTGTCAATGGTGAGGTCTTTTCAACTTTGTTCCACTTCCATGAATTTGGATTGCTCATCTTCTCAAAGAGTCATAGGACCTTGGTAAACCACAATTGGTTCCAAAGTTTCAGTATTCCACCTCACTATTACTACAGGCCAAAAGCCCGGGCTTGAGCCCGACCCGGCCTGAGCTGAGCCCGAGCCCTCCATGAGGGCCTGGCTCAAGGTGTTGGTGAGCCCGAACCTCCAAAAGCTGGGCCCAAGCCTGGGCATCTGAGCCCAGCCCGGCCCTGCACAACACTATTCCAGAGACTTCAAGAGGAGATCATGAGAAAGTCCGACGACTTGTCCATCTTTGCCTGGGAATCGCCCATGGAAGTTGGATTCCACATCAACACGACTCTGCCCAAGTCGTCCCAGCTTGACAACACAGATCTCTTCGCCACGTCTCCCTCCGATTTCCACACCGGCCGTCGCATTATGTATGAGGAATATGGGTGCACCCACCAGAAACGACCTTGGTATAGATTCCTCTGCAGGGTGAGTGCGAATCCAGCTCTGTGCGAATGTTGTGCTCAGCATCCGTGAACGTGCAAGCAGAAGACAGCTGATCTGTCGAAGCGACCCACATTCAGCATCGCACCTTATGGCGAACACCCACCACAGTGGCCTTCACCGAGTATGCATGAAATATACTGATGGATTGCTTACACCGACCAATTTCAATGAATCGATGTAGACTCACTGACAAAGAGCCGTAAGTACTCCTGTCATGTCGCGTTAAAGGAGTCAGAATTGAAACCTCCACTGCCAGTGCACCCAGCCAGAAGGTTCACAGCCTGGTGCGAGACTGAATGTCGACTGGACTCTCAAAAAGCATTTTCTGCGTAACTTTGCCATAACTGCAGCGAGAGACTGTGGGGGACTTTGTGTGGTCACTCTGGTGGTCATCAGCAAAACCGCCAAAAGGTGGCAATGAGCACTGCCATGCCGGGCGGGGATGGCAACCCCTAAATGGGCAAGGGCGGGGATGGCAACACATCAAGTTGCAGGGCTATTCGCACGGCCATCGATGACTTTGTATTAGTAGTTGTACTGCATCAATTCCAAGTCGCACACTGGGCCGTAGACACATGTATTATACAATTCTGATTCCGAATCAATCCAACAACAGTATGCATAGTTCGAAAGTCCTTACGGCGGTGCGTAGCCATGCACACCATACTCCTCATCATCATCGTCATTGTCTGAGCCATCCCGAGCCTCGGGCTTGTCATCACTCGCCTTGTCGCTATCCGAAGACTCTTTGTTGTCCCCATGCTGCACCCCATCATCACCACCCTCATCACCCTCTTCCTTGTTTGCCGCCGTGGCGCTACGTCCACTGGCCAACCGAATGACATCTGCTTCTGAGGACACTGCAATGCCAGCATCCTCTGAATCCTCTTCTGGCTCCTCGACATCGGGGTCCACGTCAATCCATTCGAAGTCTTCATCATCGAATGCAACCGCTATCTTCGCACCCACCTCCGCATGCCCAACGCCGCCGCCAAGATACCGCATAAACATGTCCTGATCGACAAACCTAGAAGCCGTAAAGATATTAGTATGGAGAGCGTCGAAGACGGAAATTGGACTCACATGTTGACAAGATAATACTGATAGTCATGGTCGTGATGCGCAGGTTT
This sequence comes from Sanguinoderma infundibulare, assembly GCA_032821775.1. Classification (NCBI taxonomy): domain Eukaryota; kingdom Fungi; phylum Basidiomycota; class Agaricomycetes; order Polyporales; family Polyporaceae; genus Sanguinoderma; species Sanguinoderma infundibulare. The sequence continues at coordinate 153,598 of JAVLRN010000014.1, read as the reverse complement.
CTCATAGCGATTCTGGCCGTTCCGAGTGCTGGACTTGTCCAGAAGCGTGTGTGTGTAGCCATAATGGAATAGTGGACAAATATGGGAGCCGCAGATGATGAGCAAGGGGTCGAGAAAGCCAAAGGCGCTGCCAGAGTTGTACGGAATAAATCCAATGCATGGGTGTCGTTTGACGTGAAAACCATGAGGTGATTTGCTGAGCCCGAACCAGCGGACGAAGAGGATGTTGAAGCGCTGCCGGGTGGGAGGATCGAGGTAGTAGGCGTTCACATGAAAAATGCACACAATGTGTGCATACCAGTAAGGATGGGGGTTCTCGACGTCATCGTCCTCATGCGCGAGGACCATAACATCAGCATGGGAGTTCAGGTTGATCATGTCTTGAGACCACTGCATGTCGTAGGTCATGTAGTTCATCCGAAGCTTGTGGTGGTGGTAGATGTGGCCTGATATAAAGTTGACGCCATCGCATCATTTGCGGTCATACTGGGGGTCATCTCCATCGAACGTGAGGCCTTCCATTCGTGAGAGGATGTGCGTGCACAACTGTGGGATGAAATCCTGGGTGAATTTATGAGCAATGGCTATCACCGAAGAATAAAGACAAATTTGTTTACCTCATACGTGGGGTCATTGGGATGTGAGAGCACAAAGTCGAGAAGGTCATCGTATTCACGTTGAGACTCTGCGATAACATATCGGTCCGCCAGGTTCCTGGCGTTTTCGAGTGCGCAAGGTTTCTTCTTCTTTGGGCGGATGCGAGCATGCGTGCGCAACTTGTGGGCCTGGAGCGTGCTGTTTACGTGGCTCACAAGAATGTTGAGCTTGCCCTGGAGGTGCACCTGACATGCGATTTGACCTGCGTGATCATTTTTGTTGGTCTGCGCGTAAAACCACTTGACGTTCTTGTGCTCGAGCTCGCCCTAAGACATGTTAGTACTAGAACACTTGGAATATTGAAGCGAGCGCACATAAAGGGTTGACCAGATGTCGCTCGGGCCATAGACCGGGATGTTCGCGGTGTAGTCTCACAAGCTGTGCCACTTGAACGTCTTCCTGCTGAACGCCTTCATCTTGTGACTGCTGGTTGACCCATTCCCTTTTCCTTGACTGGCCAGCGCGGCGGTCTGGTGCCCTCACGCGGCACTCTCCTTCGGAAGCTCGTATGTAGCATACTTCGCACACATTGTGCATACGAACTTGCGGACTGATGTGCCAACCTGAACCGTGATGACATTGAGGAGTGTGTTGGTGTCTTCTGTATGGAGCCGGAGCTTCGCAAGGCAGTGCCAGCACCCATAGTCGAAGAGGAGATCGAGGACTATTGCATTGTCTTCATTGTCAATGGGGAGTCCATCAAAAACTGGGGGTGCGCACTGTAATGATATGAGCAACAGGTAAATGTAAACATGCGAACACTAAACTGAACGTGGCCAGATGAGCCAGGGAGGACACGACACAGCAAACTGGGACAATGACACAGAGACAAATGAGAACCCAATATCGTAACCAATCACTGACATGGATGGCAACTGAACCCGCTCAGATCACATACATGTCCTTCTTCTCCAGGCTGTACTCCTGCAGCTTCCAGTCCCCAGAAGTACTCGATCCGTTCTTGACACTGGTGCGCCTGAGATACACACAAACTACCTAATAGAAAGTACTACTAGATAATATGCGCCTGAAGTAATCGGACCAGACTTTAGGTCAGATATTCCTCCAGGTGTTCGTGATAGTGATCAGAGGTATGGGGAATAATAGGTAAGAGTGAGGTATGGAGGGGAATAATAGAGAGCAAGCCTGTCAGAGGCTTTCTAACTCTCAGGGGGAGAAGGCTATTGTGCACAGTTGCACCAGGAACACCTGTCAGAGGTGGGACACAGTTCTGGGGGAAAACTGGATTGTCATTCTTGGGAGATCCAGCTGAGGTCCTTATATACTAGTAGCTATCTAGAACCAAATACAAATAAACAGGTTATTGTGCTATTGTGCTAAGTCTGGACAATAGGCTATAGGCACAATACTGTATCTAAAAATAGCACAATACTGTTAAAGTGCTCATTGTCCTTGGACAATAAGTATATACAGGCTGTGAAAAATAATCCTATGGACAATAAAGGAATAAACAATAGTCCACCAATCAGCATGGGAATAACATATCCATACCATGAAATATGCACAATCATAGTGCTATATACCTGAGAATATTCTCAAGTACAATAGGCTAGGATAAAAGTTATCCTTAAACAATTAAGTATGAGGAATAATAGGTCAAAGTTTGTAGTGTGGGAATGTTCAAAGGATAAAAGGATAGAGTATAATAGTCATTTCCAAATAACAATAAAGTCCCATCATACAAAAAGAAAAACCTGCGCTGACTGAGCATGTGCACAGTAATATGTATCAGTCATCATGCTTGAACCTTAGTCAGCCCTTTTCAGGTCATGTGCCAAGAACCAAATCATCTGTGCACCATAGCAAATGAATAGAGAGTACATGTAGAGTCCATGCTAGATCGTGTTGCGCCTGGCACGCATCCTATGCCTTGAGCTCTCGCCTTCCTTGCCAGGTCCTTCCTGGACTGACTCTCTGTCCTCCCTTCGCCCCGGCAGCTCTCTGAACCTAAAGATAGGCTCTTCAGAGTCAAGGCAGTTCCGGTGCTGAACCGGCTCTCCTGCCAGCCTGTACCTGTCCAACAGATCAGTTATACACCGCGTATGACAACCGCTCCACACTTGAAGTGCAACGTCCCCATTGCGAAGGCTGAGAAGAACAGGACCACGTACTCATAGCGCTTCCTAACCAGCCACTGAGCCAGTTGGAGAGGGAGGAAGTGAAGGAGTCTGAGCTCGAGTGGAAGGTCATCCGCATTGAAGCTGCGCACTGGCAGGCAGAAGTCAGCGGAAGAGAGGATGGGACCAGATGAGGTCATGGAGGCACCTTTATCGCTACCATCTGAGGAGTCACCATCTCCAACGGTCTGCCCGTCCTCAAAGATCCATCCAGGGATGACGAAGTACCGCTCGCCATGTTGAAAGATGATGTCAGCAGGGTCATTGAAGACGCAGAGGGCAGGGATGTCGACATAAAAGTGGTGATAGTCGGATAGGTAAAAGATGGAGTTGAAGTGGAGGGTGGTGTCGGCGTCTGGGCCAAAGGGGAAGAGGGTTCACAGGCTGGTGGACTCACTGTGAGTGGTGCAGACCATGTTTGCCAGCATGGCGAAGCGGCTGGAGGGATAGAGAGGGATTCGTTGTGCAATGAAGGGCCTAAGGTCTGTGTTTGGACCGAAGGCATGGACCATGATGCAGGTTTAAGGGGCAAATGTGATGGAGTAATGCATAGTAAAGCAGGACGAGTGTCAGCGCAGCTGAGAACGACAGGGGGATTGGGTGAGAAAGGTATCGACAGAGGCAAGGATTATATGAGAGGCAGGCACTGCGCCGCTTGACTGGCCAGGGCAGCGCTTATGCGAACCATTCATTAGAGTCTTCTGAGGATCTGCTCGCTTCACTGTCGATCTCAGATTCTAGATCTTCATCTTCATCTGAATCAGACACTGAATCTTTTGATAGATCTCGGGGCAACCTCGGCTTGTAGGGAATCACTCTGAATGCAGCATACCCCTGCCGAAGGAATGTGCCATCCAGTTCTGTCAGGATGTAGACATTATGCACTGTCTTCCAGTGTACTATGTATGGTCCAGAGTACCTTGGCGTATACTTGTCCACAAGGCCTGCATCCCTGGCTGAGTTTCGCACGAGGACAAGTGTACCTGGCTGGATGGGTAGCTTCTTCAGCCAGTGCCTAAAACACTTTTCAAACTGTTCCTTTGACCTGATTCTAGAGCGAAGTATAGTATCGCTTGCACGCTTAAGGTCTTGAGGACGCTTGTCTAGCTGCCGCATCTGCAAGGCTAGGAGTTCTGCTGAAGATAATCCTGCCTGGTACGCGCTGATCATGAATGTAGCCTCTGTAAGGTCGAAGGGGAGAATGGGATGGACACCATGAAGCAAATAAAAGGGGCTAAATCCTGTGGACCGCTGTGTGGTAACATGGTCTGCAAAGAATGCCAGATGGACTTTCTTTGGCCATTGCTGAATATCTCCTTGACAATCTTTCAGGATTGCTTCACGGATGGTAAAATGGCCTTGTTTGACAATGCCATTGCTGTGTTTATTATAGGGAGATATCTTGATTTGAGGAATGCTATACCGCTTCAGCAGTCGTTCAGTTGCTCCCTTAAACTCCATACCATTATCCATGATAATTTCTGCAATATGTCCATACCGACAGATGATTTCCTCCCATAGAAACTTGGCAATGGTCTTCGCAGTGATCCTTTGCAGTGCACGACCTTCAGCTGCATGTGAGAGGTCATCGCGTGCTGCAATGATATACCTATATCCATTGACACTTGGCATAAACATGATGTCCACATAAATCTGAGAAAAAAGAGTGACAGGTGTGCGAATGGTGGGAGAGACCTCTATGCGCTTGGTGTTCCACAGTTGACATTGATGGCAGGTGCTTACATGATGTTTGACACCCTGGAATAGGTTAGGCCAATAGAATCGCTCGCGCACATGATGGAATACGCCATAGACTCCTCTGTGACCCAGCTTCTCATGAGCTTCTGTGAGGATGCTATACCGCTGATTGCTGTCAAGGACCACTGCTAAAGGTGATTTCTGATTGCACCGCTTATACATCTTTCCTGCAGTCATGAAGAACTGAGTCGCTCGCTGTAGGAATCACCTCTTTGCTTGGATAGATGGAAATGATGGAGTCTCTAAGGTCTCAAGAAAATGCTGAATGTTGTGGAGTGCCTGCTCTTGTTTACTGTCAGTTGCATGTAGAGCTGGCACTTCAGAATGTGTGGGGGTTATGGAATCCTTCCACATAAAGAATAGTGATGTTTCATCCATCCACTGATCCAGCTCTTTAACCTCTTGCCTTTCCTCATCTGTTGGTCTCCTCCTTGAGAGGGCATCCGGTCCTCTGTGTTTGTCTGCAGGGACATGCTGTAGCTGAAAATCAAAGAGAAGTATTCCCTGAATCCAGCGATTGATAGTGGCATTTGGTTGAAGGTCAGGATTATTGAGCATATCCTTGATGTACTTCGCATCGACCTCAAGTATCAACTTTTTAATGCCAATAAGGTACAGCCTCCAATGTCGCAGTGCACGAAAGCATCCATACAGCTCTAGCTTGGGTTGGCTATACCTGGATTCTCGCTCATTGAATGGAAGGGATCCATATCGCGCTGGCCTTTGCTGACCACTCTCATCCTCTTGAGAAAGAATAAACCCAACTGCAATATTGCTGGAGTCAATTGATATGTAGACTGGCCTGTTACAGTTATAGTCTATAGGGTGTAGTGCTGGTGCAGAGGAGATTAACTGCTTGAGTCGCTGAAAAGCTCCTTCATGCCTCTGGTCCCATATAAACTTAGCATCCTTTCTGATGAGTTCTGTCAAAGGCTGACAGGTTTCTGAATATCCCTTGATCCAGATCCGCACTGTACCGCATAACCCTAGAAAGCCTTGCACATCCTTGACTGTCTGTAGTGCTGGCCACTTCTGAACTTTCTCAATCTTGACATCTTCTGGGAGTCGCCCTTCAGAACTACACTTTTGGCCAACAATGATCACTTCAGGCTTGCAGATCTGCATTTTCTTTGCTGAAACTGTTGCACCTGCATGTGATAATCTGTGAAAAATCCTATGCACATCCAATGCATGCTCCCATATAAACCGCCTGATGCCAAGGTTCGCAGGAATAGTCTCTGGATTTCCTGCCTGATCAAGGTACTGGCTTTTGGGTCCTTTGATTGAGAGGTCATCAATGAATATGTTTGCAGTGTGAGGGATTTCATCTTGTAGGATAAAAGTCATACAATTCTGGAATTCTGCAGGGAAATTGGTATATCCCTGAGGCATGCAGGTGATTCGCAGAAGTCCCAAAGGTGTCATGAAAGAGGTCATGTCTCTGCTATGTGGATCAACAATGCGCACATCATATCCAGAAAATAGGTCAAACACTGTGTAGCATTGATATCCTGCAAATGGCTCCACAAAGTCATCCAGGATAGGTGGTACTCCTGCATCTCTTATACTGACTTTGTTAAGCGGCTGAAGGTCATGAACCAATCGCAAGTCTCCATTCTTCTTCAGCACACAAAACCACCGCGAACGATAGGATGCTTGACTCGGCTCATAAACTCCTGCAGCAATTTTCTCCTGAATAATCTTAATGACCTTCTCCTTAATTCCTGGAGGTACTGGAATGTTGAGCAGCTTCCAGGCTTCATGAGGGACTACTGGCATAATGTATGGTGAAAAGTAATCCTCCCAGAGTGTACCGCGGTCATTATCCTCAAATGCAATGCACTTTTCATTAAATCTGAGAATATGGAGGAACAGCTTCTCTTCTTCAGGCCATAGGTATCCATCTGGGTTGATATTGATTTTATCAATGCGCTCCTGAGTCAGCTTTGCTGTTGGAATAAAATCTGGTATATTTGCACTCAATGGCAGTAGGGATTTTAATGGATTTTCTGGAAAGCGCCTAGTAATCTTGCATTCTTCAGGCACTGTACCAGCTACTGGCTTTACCTTCTGATCTACATGCTTGAAGGCTGTGTTTACACTGCTTGTAGCTGTATACAGGTCCCTAGATCCTTCCAAGATACAGAAGTTTGACTGAAAAATCGGTAACCCTAGGCTAGGGTTATACCTGAAATTATTGCTAAGTCCTTTATCCTGCAGATGCTCATCTGCCCGCCCCACACTTGGCATTGCACTGCCCTCAGTGCAGAAAGGGTACAGAGTGTGACAAGATAAGTCATGATTACCTTGGTTGCCACCTGAAAGGGCTTGCAGGGGTGCTGGAGGGCACACGAAAAAGGGTGGGTCTGGGTGGGCTATCAAAGCACCAGGACATGTATTGCAGAGGCTCCTGAATACCATATATAGAAGATAGGCAGTCACTAACAGGCACACATGTGCAAAAGGTAGGGATGACAATGAAATGTGGGGGCCGCTATTGAGGGTATGGTAACAGCAGGCAGGGGGGGAAAGCGCGGCACAGCCAGCCATAGCGCTTATCACAGATACGCAACTGAAGCACACAGGGGGTGACATATGGTGGAGGGACATATCGGGAAAGGAGCTCAAGGCAGAATCTCGAGAAGACAGATGTGTGGGTATGTGGGGGGATAGCGGAGGAACAGGATCACTGGAAAATCATAATGTACGGAGTTGACATATCACGGACATGGTGCCATTCTTGCGCGCAGGGGACTCTTTCCTGCAGATGGGGGTCTCGGATTGGGTATAGAAAAGAAAATAAAGGCAGAGGCGCACCTTATTTGGCGAAGACCTCGAACTCGTCCTTGAAGAACTCGCAGAGGTCATCTGCACAGCTCTGGAGGGCCTCAGACAATACCTGCTCGACAAAAACATGTACCTCACCGTTGATGAACAATTCCGTGTACGCATCTGCTTGTGCGCGTGAGGTGGGGGATGGACTGCGAGCGTCGTGCTCTTCCGGGGGTCGTGGAGTGACATGGGAAGGGGAATTGGGGTTGGAAGATCCAATCGTGGGTCCAGCGGCAGCGAAAAAGACAGGAACCAGAGGTGGGAGCAAAGAGACAGAAAGGAAAGACGTGGCGGGAGCGGACACAGCCTGTGCAGCGCAAGAGCTCGAAATGAGAAGCGAGTCAGACGTACGGAGGTGGAGGGGATGACAGGGAAGCTCCAACTTGGTTGTTGGGAGCGTATTGTGGACGTGGTCCTCCGAACACCACCCGTGAACCAAGCTTTGCTGATGTTGATTGGCACGGTCGAGGTCAGGGTTGTCCTTGTCGAGCATGGGGTCATCCTTGACATCGGCATCGTAATTGTCACCGTTGTCGTCACTGGTGGGCGCACTGCAGTAGGATGTTGTTGGGGGAAGGGGTGCCGTGCGGCGTGCGAGCCGGGTGTCCTCACCTGGAGGACACTCGAGGATCTGGGGCTTCTTGATGGGCGGCAGATGGATGAGGATATGCGGGACAGGGCTGAGCCCGTGATCGTCATCGAGAGTGGTTGGCAGATGGGGGATGGCGGCCTCCTCCATCGTGAGGCCGAGGCTGTGACCGTCGCGAAGATCCGGGGGTGGGAGCTCCGGGAGCATTGGCTCGTCTGTGATGTCATGGTAGGGGCTGCTGGGGAATGGGGGCGCGAGGCTGATGTGTCGTTGAGGCGGCGGCTGGGACTGTTGGTACGGTTGCAGCTGCCCCTGCTGGTACCACTGTGTTTGCGCGGGATGTGCAGAGCAACCGAAGTCATCCTGGCGGGACTGGGGAGTCTGCACAGCCTGCACGCGAGCGTCGTCATTGGGGATGGGATCATGGAAGTCGCCCCTGCCATCCTGCTGGAGGGCGGGGTTGACCATCTTGACATGGTCGAGTCCGGGGAGGCCGAGCGATTCGTGGAGATGTGCAAGGGTGATTTCGAGGCGATTGAGAGGGCACGGAGGAGGGGAAGGAGCGAGCAGGCAGTTGCGAAGGAGGGTGGAGTCTGGCGTGGATGGCGGCATGGCGAGGGAGTCATCCTCGTCATTGCTGGTGAGGTCGAGGCCAGTCCCGGGGGTGTCGAGGAGGAGGAAGGGCACGCCAAAGTGGGGATCCTGCCTGCTGGCAGCCTCCTCGTTGATTCCTGGGGCGAGGCTGGAGGTCTGTCCACTCGTGGATGACAGGCGGCGCTTGACATATTGAGAGCTGATCGGGGGCGTTCACCATGGCACATTGGCGAGCGCAGCGAGAGGAAGGGAAATGGGAGGCTTGGGCAATGCAGGGGTCATCGCAGCACCAGTGTTTGGGTGCTCCAGGGGGTAGTCGTCCCCCTGGGCACTGGCGAAAGTCATGGTCGTTGGCGGGGCTGTTGCAGGTCTGGACATCGTAGCAAAGAGCTTCTTGCCATTCGTTTGAGGCTGCATGTTCGATTGGCATAGATGAGCGAGGGCTGTCAAAGCCCTGGGGGTCGATGCTGGACCGATGACATTCTTGTAGGCGACAGAGAGGAGGTTCCACTCCTCGATGGTGTGCGCCTGGTTGGTCGTCTGGAACGGCGTGAGTCCCTGGTCTCGATTGGGGGAGAGGGGAGGAGGAAAGGAAGGGGTTGAGGACGTGTTGAGCATGTCCTCGCCCTGGGGGATGCATGGCAGGGTGAAAAAAGAAAAAACTTACGTTTTTATGGTTGTCTTTACAGTTCTTCTCTTCCCTTGTGTCCTCCTCATCCTTCTCGTCCAGCTCCATCCCAATCTCCCCATCCTCCAGCTCCTCCATCGTGGTGTAGCCTGTCTTGTGTGTCTTTGGCTTGGCGCCATCGTCATCATCGTCGTCGTCTTCGCCCTTGGGCCCAGTCATGGCGAGGAAGGAAGGAATGGGCTGAGTGGGACGAGGGGAGTGGATAGGAGATGAGGCGGGGGTCATATCAGGAGAGAGAGAAATGAGGGAAGGGAGAGAGTCCAGGGAAAGGTGGCAGTTGGGAGCCAGAGAAGCGGGCACTTCGACCTGGAGGCGCTGCGGGTCTCGTATTTCGAGGTCACGTGCCAGACATGAGTTGAGGTGTTCGGTAGGGTAAAAACGTATGTATACTTGTCCGTGGCGCGTAATCGAGTGCTTAGGGGAGTTATTGAAGCTGTCGGAGACCGTGCTGGAGAAGGTGGTCATGGGAATGTACCAGTCTTCGAAGTAGCAGCCTTGGTAGTGGCTGAAATAGCCGGGATACATGGTCTGCTCGAGGACGCCGCCCATGTAGTGCTGTTCAGGGGCCGCCAGGGCCATCGAATCGTCATCGCGGATGAAGTAGGAGGTCATATCGGGGGTTTCGAAGGTGTCAGAGGTGTCAGAGGGGTCAGGGTTGTCAGCGGCAATGTGGTAAGAGGAGCGGGACTGGTGTGCTGGTTGGACAAGGAGTTCCAGCACTCCGAGGTCTGTATTTATAGGGTTTTTAAACAATAAAAATGTTCCTTCCTCCCTCTCATCAATAGAAATATAATTGTCCCTCTGCCAAGACCTGCCCAACAATAATCCAAAAGGTGCATTTTCGGAAACACACAGGATAGCCTCAGTCTGGGCCTCTCCGCAGGTCAATACAACTCCTCTGATAATTCCCATGAGGGTGGTCACGGAATTGTTCACAGATAACATTCTTGGCTTTATTGTTGTGTTCAAGGGTAATTGGATTACCCTTTTCCACAAATCACTGCTGACTATGTTCATTTCCGAACCGGTGTCCACTATAGCTGATATTGGCTGCCCATTGAAATACACCTTAATCCTGATTAATGGACTCTGATAAGCCAGTAAAGTCAGAATTGGTGGGGTTTCCTTTACCTCTTGACTTGGGTTAGGCCTTTTAACCTTCATTAAATCCTGCAGCTGTTGAGATACATCCCGGAAGGTGCCAATAACCTCTCCTACAGACATAGTAACTGGAGTCTTGAGAATCCTGTCAAGGATTTTGCTCGGATTTGCTTGCTTTGCAATCTGTGACTGAACTAAGGGTTTCCGGGCATTTCCCTCCACCTTAGGTTCATCAGCTTTCTGTTTCCTGGGGGCTCTGTATGTGGCATCCTTCATGACTATGTCTTCATCATTCAGTGGGTTAAACGTGGGTTTGTGAGTCTCAACTGGCTTGGGCTGGGACACTTGAGGTGTAATATCAGCTGGACGGATCCCTGGAGGTTTGAATTTCTCTGGGGCAGTGCGCTTTGCCCAGTTTGGACGTGGTGGTGGAAATACTCCCTCAAAGCACTCTTTGCGCGCTTCCCTTACCATTTTGGGAGCATGTTCCATAGGGAATACATATTGATAATCGTCCTCTGCATCTGACCCTTCCCAATGATCTATGGGTGCTTGAGCTGCTAAAGCCACAAAGTTTGAGCTACCATGAGCTCCCTGAAGGCGGCGAACTGCATGGGTGAGTGGTTCATCACCATTGCACATAATCCTTGCACCATCTCCCATCACATACCTCCGATTTCCATGTCACTTGACAATTCTGCTGGTTGTGAGATCCTTTAGTGCGACACAGTCATTCAGCCCATGCCCTTGTGCGCCACAGCCATAGCATCTCATCTCCTCACGGCTGTTCATGCCATTGGGTCTTGCTGAAGGCACAAAGGACTTGGGTGATGAGCGAGGTGAGGCACCTTTGGGTGACTTGAGGATAAGCGCAATATCCTTGTCTAGCTTGAATGCTCAGTAGAAAAGTGATGCATATTTTGGATCATCAATAGACATGCTTTGAAGCCTAATAATGAGATCCTCAACATCATCCTGGGTACCAGGCTCATATGTGTGCCATGTGGTCTTAGGGATAGTTTTGGGTGAAGTGTCAAACTTTACTTGACGTGCCTTTCTCTGCTTTCGCACTAACTTGAGAGTTTTCCGCAGCTTGTCCTTGTGCTTAGGCTCATAATCCGACTCATTGTCTGATTCATTGCTGTCTTCTGTGTCTGAATCAGAATCAGATTCTAAGCTGTCCAAACCAATGGCTCCATCTTTATCATCCCAATCTGATAAGTCCGCATCAAACCGGTCTCAACCATACATTCTTTCCACTATCTCGACTAACTTGCTCACCTCAAATGGTTGCTTGTAATCATGTGAGCTGACTTCCTGGTGATAGGCTACCTCAAGCCGGACCTGAAGCATCTTAGGAATGCCTTTCCAAAAGCATTTCTGATATTCTTCATCTGAGATTTGACTTTTTGACTTGAGCCATCCTGCAATCTTCTGAAAATCCCTATAATAATTTCTAAACTTGCTGAGGGAACTCATTGGCCTAGCTCTTGCCTTCTTTATAAAGCTTGAAAGGTCTTTCTTTCTGTAACACTTTTTATATCGGTCAGCATCAAACAACTTCAAAATCTGCTCCTTCATAATTGGCCAGTCAGTATTATTCAAAGTCTCCAGTATTTCGTGCACATCCCTGCTGCAATACCGGTGAATATATATGCACTGCTTGGCTTTGTCCTTGACATGGTTATGGTCTAAAAGGTCTTCATAATCCTGAATAAAGTCCTTGACCTTGCGAGGTTTTCCTTTAAAGGTTTTGGAGGCCTTGTTAGAACCACGCTGTGGCATATCCGCTCCTGAGCGAGTACTCATAATGGTAGTCTGTGATGGAGGTGGTATCTGTGAAATGGATATACTAGGTATTGAGGATGGTAACACTGTCACTGGTATAGGTAATGGGTTAGTGCTTGCACTAGCCTGCTGTTGACTAATGCTTGACTGCCTTGATATAGCCAGAGAACTGGGCAGGGATAATTGGTCGGAGGATATATGGGATATAGAGGGTGTAGAGGAGGTTGAGTCCAGGTCTGACTCAGCAAAGGGTAAATTGCTGAGCAATTCACCTAATGGTCTTGATGATATGGTGGAATATGAAAGGGATTGAAGTAGACAAGTGAGATGTCTTGATCACAATCCCCCTCGTGGTGGGCTCCAATTTGAGATATGCACAAACTACCTAATAGAAAGTACTACTAGATAATATGCACCTGAAGTAATCGGACCAGACTTTAGGTCAGATATTCCTCCAGGTGTTCGTGATAGTGATCAGAGGTATGGGGAATAATAGGTAAGAGTGAGGTATGGAGGGGAATAATAGAGAGCAAGCCTGTCAGAGGCTTTCTAACTCTCAGGGGGAGAAGGCTATTGTGCACAGTTGCACCAGGAACACCTGTCAGAGGTGGGACACAGTTCTGGGGGAAAACTGGATTGTCATTCTTGGGAGATCCAGCTGAGGTCCTTATATACTAGTAGCTATCTAGAACCAAATACAAATAAACAGGTTATTGTGCTATTGTGCTAAGTCTGGACAATAGGCTATAGGCACAATACTGTATCTAAAAATAGCACAATACTGTTAAAGTGCTCATTGTCCTTGGACAATAAGTATATACAGGCTGTGAAAAATAATCCTATGGACAATAAAGGAATAAACAATAGTCCACCAATCAGCATGGGAATAACATATCCATACTATGAAATATGCACAATCATAGTGCTATATACCTGAGAATATTCTCAAGTACAATAGGCTAGGATAAAAGTTATCCTTAAACAATTAAGTATGAGGAATAATAGGTCAAAGTTTGTAGTGTGGGAATGTTCAAAGGATAAAAGGATAGAGTATAATAGTCATTTCCAAATAACAATAAAGTCCCATCATACAAAAAGAAAAACCTGCGCTGACTGAGCATGTGCACAGTAATATGTATCAGTCATCATGCTTGAACCTTAGTCAGCCCTTTTCAGGTCATGTGCCAAGAACCAAATCATCTGTGCACTATAGCAAATGAATAGAGAGTACATGTAGAGTCCATGCTAGATCGTGTTGCGCCTGGCACGCATCCTATGCCTTGAGCTCTCGCCTTCCTTGCCAGGTCCTTCCTGGACTGACTCCCTGTCCTCCCTTCGCCCCAGCAGCTCTCTGAACCTAAAGATAGGCTCTTCAGAGTCAAGGCAGTTCCGGTGCTGAACCGGCTCTCCTGCCAGCCTGTACCTGTCCAACAGATCAGTCATACACCGCGTATGACACGCCATGTCTGTGAATGAATTGAAACAGCTAACCCTGAGCCTCAAAGCAGAACCTCGAGCGTCAGCACCTCGAGCACATTCAGCTCCATGTTTGGCTGCGCACAACTTCCACGTGATCATGGACACCAGGAACTTACTTGCAATGAGTCTTCAAAGTCTCGAGTGGCCATCTTCTTGAGATCGGCCATGTTGTTCACGAAATGCCGGATGGTGCTATGACCGAATGTCAGGATGCGACAATACCTAGATTCGAAGTGGTCAGCCATCATCACGGAAATTCTGCAAAGCTTGGGCTACAGATAATGGAATGTCAGAATGGAGGTGAGAGGCACACCACCGAGCATAACCCTCTCCTTTGTCCACATCAGGGTGTCAACCAGCCACACATGATGCGCCGGGGGGACAATATTGCTCAGCAGGATCTTGCCCCTCAGCGGGTGGTCCCCGACCGGGTCCAGGCAGAGTTGCATGTTCATCCACCACAAGCTCTCCATGAACGCACCCAACTTGGCGTGAGGCACGACCGCATAATCCGGTGAGACGCCTAGCTGCGCCACAGTCTGCGTCTTTCCATACTATATCTGCCGTGCCACCAAATCCATCTCTGCGCCCTCCTCGACATCGCGTGCAATGCGACAACTGCAGGCTACTTCCCGCCGAGCTCAAGGGTTATGCGCCCTGGTCACCCACCTCGATGGGGAGGACATCGAGGGGACGGATGACATGTTGAAGTGCCTCCCCGGCAGAGCGACTGTCACCCTCATCAAGCTTCCAGCGTGTGTAGAATCTGACGATGAGGGCAAATCGCTGGCATCCTCTTCCTCTGATGTCAAACATGAGGCCGAGGCCGATACTTCTGCACCAGGAGGATCTATATCCCACCCCTTGTGAGTTTTGTTGGTGCTTTATCTTTCCTCCCTTAGCGATCTCATATCGGCGACATTACTTGCACCTATCATATTTCCATAGCGTCCCTCCCTGTGCTCCACCGAATCTGTCCCTAATTCTGGATCCATTCAATAGACTCCCTCCGCTCCCCCCTTCAGGGAATTTACCACCAACGAGGAACGGAAAACCAATGACCTTCCGCAAACCTGTGCAGCAGGGCCGCAGCAATCAGTCTGTGGGCCCTGGACTCAAAACTTGGCCCACGAAGGCCAAGTTTCGAGTCCAGCTGCAAGAGGAGGGGCAGGCGTAAACTGTCTGCCTGAGAAGAGCAAGCTGGAGCACGTGCGGACAGAGGTCATGAAGGGAAGATAGAACACGGCCTGAGCGAGGCACACAGTCGCCATCAGATGTTGGCCGACAGCATGCAGCACTGGGCAGAGAACCCGACGAAGTCATTGGCCGACAGCGTTCAGCACTGGGCTGCGAACCCGATGAACACATCGGAAGAAAAAACTCACCGCTCGTTAAACACTTGAACCTTGTCCCCTCCAAACGCGTGCAGGAGGTGGACAAGGTGGATCAATGTTGATTTCCAAATGCCGAGTTCAAACTCGTGCATCAAATTGGGGGCGTATAGCGAGTAATAGTTGAATCCTCTGTCTACAAGTCAGATGGAAAACACGTTCTGTAGGATCATATCAAATTAGAAGGCAAACACTGAAACCGGCATCAGTACGAACACGGGTGGGAGTCAGAGACAATGGGCCGAGTGTGCATTTGAGCCATGCACCCGAGAGAGGAACATCCTTCTCGAATATCCAGCGGCGTGCCATCTTGATACGTCACTGGATGTTTGCATCGTCGACGCGCTGCTTGTTCCGATGATGCAAGTTGACGGTGGTATCCATTTCCTCAAACCTTTCTTTCGAGATCAAACACCGGGGGCAGGGACAAGTGGCAAAATACTTGAGACACGAGGTGAGCATTCTACGAACAAAATTAGCTGGTGTATTATGGATATAGAATGACTGGACTGCACTTTTCGACATAGTCACATGCATGAATGTAGAAACGTAGGAACAGCCGGCACATGATCTTGTCGCCACAGCGCATCTTGTGGCCATTATCGTATGCGTCGATCAGACCAGGACTTAAAAGGAGGAGCCACACGGCCTGATACAGCTCCCGCCACACAAAGGTGAGGATCTCGGTGGTGGCGGCAGTCCCAAAGGTCTTGATATACCAGTCCTGGAATTCATCTGGAAGCTAAACGTAATGTTCAGTGGACGTGTCACGTTGGACGAGAAACAACGCCGGCATTAGCACGAAGTCCAAATAGCCTCACACATTTCGACACTCTGGCCAAACATCAGTGTGTGGCGAGCGCACCTCCTGGCCTTCACATCCGGTGTCTGCATATAGTGCTGTGCATTCTGAAATGACCGGTCATATGTCACTCTGCCTCCAGAGCAACATACGACTGCTATGTACCCCGCAAACGCATCCAATGACCACTTCCAGCACAACACCAAGGGCTATCAGGCACTCTGAGAGCCCCACTGAGTGATACGAGCGAGCGCACTACCTACTGTCCATTGTTCACGGACTAAGAGCGTGATCGCCACACTAAAATGTCATACGTGCCCCACAGACCAAGGACAATCATCACTGCAGCGAGCTAACTGATCTCAGTGCCCTGAGGGCTCCTGCCAAACTGAATGAGGTTGCAATGATGCACCCTCTACGTTTGGCGAGATTCGTACAGACGTCATCAGGGGGTATTGGAAGGGGAATGCCAACTGGATTAGCAATACCACACAAATTCCTTCAACTGAGTGACGAACTCTATGCGTCGAATGGCAACTTTCGAGCATCACTGTGAGGTTGAAGGCTTACCGACGGCACATATGCAACATGGTGGGCAGAGTACACCAAGGGTCGGCCATGCACGTACTTTGACTGGTTCACGGAGTAGGCATAGATGGGCCATAGTGAGGCAGTTCCAAAATTTGCGAGATGGGTCGAATCTGAGTAGAAAATGAGTGGGGCAAGGGCATACTCGAGGTCTGGTGAGTCTCTGGGAAGCCACGTGTGCGCATGCATGGCCACATCATCTTCGATCATGGCGTCCGAGTTGGAGATTTTGGTGTAAATGTGAACATCGGGAATGTGTTGTGATGTGGGCGGTGAGGCTGGTGCTTGAGAGGATGTCGTTGGAGGACTGGATTCGCGACATCAGGAAAAACCTCCCAAGCTAATTCAATGTATTAACTGCAACTATGATCTAATGTAGGTACTGTCAATCTAAAATGATCTAATTTGAACTAATTGCATCTTAAGGAAAAGCAGTTGTACTAATTAGTACTACTTTTGCACTACTTAGACCTATTTTCATGTATTGGGACAATTGAAACATACTGGGATGGTTGGGTGCTTCAACATCACATCCAGCATTATACACACCATGAACAACACCGAGGAACAGCATTATAAGCCACACTATGTAGGGACAGCAACGAATATGCATTACAATACACATACACCACAGACATCAAGTCAAGCAAGGCTATAATCTCTGCCCACGCCCATGCCCGTGCCTCCTCATCCACTGATCACCATCCATCAAGGGCATTGAGCTGGAGCCACGGATGCCATCCAAGGAGTTCGAGCTATGGGTGTCGACACTGAGCGTGACGCCGGCAGCTGTGACAATGGTCACTGTGGGGCGAGAACCACCTGTCATTGCAGGCAACGTGCCGGCGAACTAGGTCCTCAGCGGAAGGGATGGAGGATGAGCATAGGTGGCAGGGCAGAGGTGTTTGCGACATCAGACACAATGCACTAAACAGGAAGGGACAGGGAAAGATGGGAAAGAGGTCAAGGCATTGTTGATATATGCGATGCAATGACCGACCTCGCAGCCAGCCAGATGCAGATGGAAGACATTTTGGGTCCATGCGCGTGCTCTCGTCTCCCGGTGTTCAGTGACGCATACCACACAACAGGTCTCCTTGCGATTGATCCTTGCCACAGCGTGGAGATCTCAGAGGCAGATGTGCATAGCTGTCACTAGGCACCTGTTCCACCTTCTTCCTCCACAGCCCTCGGGGATGGTCTATGGAGAAGGAAGGAGCCAGGGCAAGTAGATAGAGAGGAGGACGTGGAGAGCGACTTGTGACGGGCTTGAGGACTTCAAGACATTACATGCAGAGAAGGCAAACAACACACCTGGCACAACTAGTGAATCTTCGCCATCATTCCCCTTCACGTGTTCGCGCGACCCGTCGCACCTTCGACAATCCCAGCCCCTTGCTTCCGAACCCCACTATTTCCCCGTCTGACGCCGTTGTTCCTCGCGTTCATCCAGCTGCCCTTCTTTGCCTGTGGGAAAGTCTTCTGGGGCTGAGAGGAAGACGTGGCGTCGGAAGCCTGAAGAACGGGGATCTCCTCCAGTTTGAAGCCCCACCTGAGGAGCATCTCATGTGTGTCCTCGGGTCTAAACCACGCGGTACTGGGGTCGGGAGGGCAAGGCAGCCACGCCTGCTGCTTTGGCTGCTTGGACCAGTTGTCCTCAGCCCTGCCCATGGCGGAGTAATGAACCGAGTTAAAGCCGTCGTCATGCGGAAGGAAGCAGTTGCCCTCGTACCATGTTCCGGGGACACCATGTTAAATGTGCATAGCTGAGCATAGCGTTGCACGGCATAGCTGCGTATCTGGATATCGGCACAGCCCAATATCACATCCATTGCACAGGCACTGTATAGCCGCCCCACATGATCATCTCATGTGATGCCATGCCTTGTATCCCGGTATGGCATGTCTTGTACTGTATAGCCTTAGTAATGCAGTATGCTCTGTAGTATATATATGGCCCCCATTGGCCCTAATAGCGATAGTTCTTCTACTCTTCTCCTCACTCACCTCTACAACCTCTCTACCTCTCTAGCCAGGTGAGTATGTGTGACTGCTGTGTCTAGTTGCACCCCACAGTGGGCAACCCCCACTGTGCTCCACAAGTTATGAGCCCTGGTCGACATTGTGGATACTGCGCCGCTCACTGCTGGCTGCATTCCACTCCTCACCAGCTCACCTGGTGTTTTTACACATTTATTATCTATCCCTTGTCGCCGTTATGGCAGACTATCCATGTGTTGGATCAGGCGCGATCATACGCTGCTGGCCACACATGATGGTGGCTTGGATGTGGCACGATCTTTGTTATTGCTGCCTGCCATGCCACAGAGGGGGAACCTATGCCGGTATACGCTTCTGGCATTCCTCTCTTCTCTTTTATCGTCGTTCAGAATGATGACTAACTAGTCTCTTCTGTCCAGACTTCAAATCTCCTCATTGATCGCTATGTCGTCGAACAAGCTTACCTCCCTCGTCCCGGTCCTCACCGGCCCCAACTACCTTGAGTGGGCACCGCTCATGCAGGCCTACCTCCAGTCTAACCATCGTTGGACTCTTCCCATGACGAAGACTCTGCCGGTCCTGCTCGCTGATCTGTCGAACCAGGACAAGGTCGACGCCTGGACCGAGGATGATGCTGCCGCTCGTGGCGACATGCATCTCCGTCTCCACAAAAGCATTGGGACCGTGATTGATTCCCTCACCACTGCCAAGGCAGTGTGGGACCATCTCAAGGACGCCTACGGCAAGCCCGGCATCCCGGTCGTCTACCAGGACTTCCGCGCCACCATGGGCATCACCATCCCTGCTGACAGCAACCCCATCCCCATGATGGATAAGCTCCATGCACACTTCCAGACCCTCAAGACCAACCAGTTCACTGTCACCGAGCACATCAAGGGGATGATCCTCCTCTCGAAGCTCCCGCCGGCAATGGACCCCGTCATCCAAGTCTACATCTTGGGGATCACTGGCACAGTGGCGAACCCTGCTGTTCACCAGGTGACCTTCGATGAGGTACACAACCGCGTCATCATGCACTGGGAGCAGCACCAGGGGCGCCACCAGCAGAAGCCGCACAACAGCATAAACAAGATCTCAGCGGTCAAGCGCAAGCCGCAAGACCCCACCTTCCGCCAGCAGCAGCGCCCGCTGATACACTATCCCAGGGCCTGTGGACAGTCGGGATGACCAAGGGCTGAGGGAGGCAAGGTCGGAGCGATGTCGCCGGTGTGGAGGGTGAGTACGGTCTCGAGTTCCCTTTGGTCGCGATCGCAACAAGTGCCGGGGAGAGGGGAGAAAAGTCGAACGAAGCTGGAGGATGAAAGTCGCGGTATAAGTCACGCGATGAGTCGCTGTCGCAAGGTCGCAGTCGGGGGTCGCTGTCACTGTCACAAGTCACAATCGCAGTCGCCAGCTATACCCAGAGGAGGACGATGTCGAGTCGTGGTCGCTCGCCAGAGAAATGAGAGGTGAAAGGTGGGGGGAATCCAAGATTGTGTGCCCAAACAGCTGTCGACTGGGTTAAGTACATCGAGCCTGTAACTATGCGCAACAACTATAGTCTAGCCTGCCTCGCGGTGATGAGCGCCCGCGACAACCCATGTCGGAAATCCATCAGAACATCAGTGACCGTTACAAGGCCGCGACCGGTCATGCGACTTGGGGTCGGCTCGCCTTGTCATCGCATGGTCGCACGATGTCGCTGGTTGTCGGTGATTGCAGTCGGGGGTCGTGACTGATACCTGTCACCAAGACCAACTAGTGAGAGACAACTCGCAGACCGTCGCGCGACGCGACTGTAAAGATGCTGAATGACTTAACTTGTGGCCTGCCGCTATGCTGCCACACGTGAGGCGCAGACGGGTGGGCCGGGTCGCTGTGGTCGCCAGTTCGGGCCGATCGGGAGCTTCGCGCCGGCGACGGAGATCGCCGACGTTCTAGGCCTTTGCCTCATGCCAAAGGGTTGGTGTGTCACGCGACCGCCGATGCCGTCGGCGACTCAGGAACTCCCGTGACGTCGCGTGGCGCGAAGTCGCGGTCGCTGTCTGAAAGGGGTAGTCGCGCCGACTTCTGCGAACGGAAGCATCGGGTGTGCATCACCGCAAGGGCAGCAGCAGCAGCAGCAGTGCCCACATGGGCAGCAGCACCAGCAGCAGCGCCCTCAGGGGCAGCAGCAGCAAGGCCAAGGCCATTGTGGTCGGTGCGGAGGACATGGCCATTTCCAGCAGCACCAAGGTGCACACCAGCATGCCCACATCGCGCATGTCACTGAACTCCCCACTATCACCAAGGGCACACTGCCGCACTTGGAGGACCCGCGCGCGCTCCTGCGCAAGCCCGTCCGCGTGGAGACCGGCCCCAACCACCAGTACCCTGCGCTCACGCGTGCGTTTGCCCTTGCGACGCAGTTAGGCGTGGAGCCGACCATCGAGCACATCAAGATGCTAGAGGTGCTCGTCATGGCCAGCGGCCAGTACAGCCGCATCAATGAGGACACTCTCAAGGACCCCATCCCAACGCTGGTGACAGAGCCACACTCAATGCACTCATCACCAGAATCCTCCGCGACGTTCAGCGCGGACTCCCACCGCACCAGCCCGGACATGTTGCGCAGCCCAATGCCCCTCGCGGGCCCCAGCAGCGCGCGGATCATTGAGGTGGACAGCGACGAGGACACGGACCGTGAGGACTGCGAGCTCAAGCACCGCCAGCACACCCTCAGGGAGCGCATCAGGCCGCACCTCAGGGAGCGCATAGGCGCAGTCGCTGAGGATGTAGACATGGAGGACACCGTGTCCCTTGGACTCAGCAGTGAAGATGAGCAGGATGACGACGTCGAGGAGTTCTTCGATCGTCAATGGTCAGTCCCTTCCCCACTACACCATAAGTTGTATGCTGACTGCACGCCTCAATTGGCAGTGACTAGTATCGCAAGACCCTCTCGTCGTGTAGTATCATCGTGCATACCTGTAGCTACACCTGTATTACAAGTGGCTACAGATGATAATAAATGTATTCACTGCTCTACATATGCAGCGTGTGCGAAGTGTAAGGGGAAAGCGAAATCAGTTGTTAACAACGACCTTTGGATGCTTGACTCAGGAGTGTCCATGCACTTCACTTACTCTATGAGTGATTTTGCCGATTTCCGCTACTACAAGACCAAACTGCCACTCAATACTGCTGATGGCATAACTTATATGACTGGCGAAGGCACTGTTTTCCTATTACTGGAAACAGGTGGAACGTTAAGGCTGGCAAATGTCGCCTTTGTTCCTAATCTCACCAACAAACTCATTTCCATGGGTGCTCTTCTGCGAGATGGGATGTCGGCGCGTGCTACTACCACCAAGATCTCGCTCTACCACAACAATGAGCGTGTCGTTTCTTTTGAACTGCGCAATCTTGGTGACACAATTTATGTTATTTATGCACAGCCTGTACAGGCGCGAAACATGGTTGCACTTAAAGGCGTAAATCATGAAACTCTCCACCGTCGCTTAGGTCATCCTTCAGACGATGTGTTGAGACATCTTCGGAAACACACTGAGAAGTGTCCGATTGTTGAGACTCCCAAAAAGGACTCGATTTGCCATGGATGTGCTGAAGGCAAAATGCCATTGCAATCTCACCCGATTGACAATCGGCATGCATCCCGACCTTTTGAGATGATCCATGTTGATCTGAAATCTTTCCCTGTGCTGTTGTACCACAAGTACCAGCATGCAATCCTACTCTATGATGATTATTCATTGTATGTGTGGGCGATTTGCCTTCGCACCAAAGATAATGCACTGCAGGCTACAGGACAATGGTTCTCATATGTCGAAATGCAGTTCAATGCGAAAGTAATCAAGTGGAAATCAGATTCTGGAGGTGAACTCAAATCACACGCCTTCAACAACATGCTCAAAGACAGAGGCATCGAGATCATACCTAGCGCGCCTCATATTCATCAACAGAATGGCCGCGCTGAGCGAATCATTTGTACGCTCATGGAAAAGAGCGAGGCAATGTGGCATGATGCCTGCATCCCTCAATCTTGATGGGAATTCTCCTTTGAACACGCAGCGCACCTGTACAACAGGACACCTATTCGTCGCCTTGAATGGCGGACACCATATGAACTTTTGAATGGTACCAAGCCAGACATCAGTCACCTACGTGTATTCGGTTGTAGTGCATATGTCTTTTTGCCCCCCAAAGTCCGCAAGAATAAATTATCACCCAAATCTGAGCTGATGATTTATCTTGGTGTCAGTGCCGGTAACCACAATCATAAGTTTATGCGCTCACCAAACAATGTCATCTTCACAGCTGCTCAAGTGCTATTTGACAAAAGCTTGTTTCCAAAATGCACACGTGAAAAGAAGCGACATGGGCAGCAGAGTGCGCCCAAACCAGTTGAACCTGTGGACCAGGCAACTACTCCTTCTTTACTCCCTGATGACGATGAAGAGCAACGTCATCCTCCCAGAAAACCTTCCACAAAGGGCAAGGGAAATGCGCAAGGCCAAGTGCATGCACCAGCTCCGGCTGTACCCCCTGTACCTCCTCAACCTCGTGCACAGCGTGGAGGAGATGTACCAGAAGTGCAACACCCTATGCCACCGCAACCTCCTCCGGTTGAACAGCTAGTCGCACCATGACGGTCTGTGAGGGAGCAGAATGTACCAGTTCGCGAAGGTAATGTCTATGGTGAATCACGTCACCCTACGGACATTTTTAAGGATGTTGAGAAACGGGGATCATGAAAGAGGTTGGTTGGCGAGATACTGAGTTGCTCTCAGACCACACCACCTTCAAGGGATGAGCAGGTTCCTGGACCTAGCCATGCCCGATCACTTCCACAATCACGCGATAGATCCACTGTACGCGGACCACCTGTTCCACTTCCACCTTCGATGCGCACGCACAGGGAATCAACCCCTGTAATCTCATCTAGTGGTAGCGACGACGATGATGAGGAAGAGGAGGACTTGGGCTCAGACTGAATACCTATACCTGCAGAACCCCTGCCTCAACCTCAGTTGGCCACTCCTAGTCCAGATCACTCAGACCCCGACAATGACGATGATGATGATGAAGACGAAGATGAATATGAATCAGAAGAAGAGTCGTCAGGTCACTCGTCAGAAGAAGTCGAAGGTGTCTTGCGTGCCTCTAGAATTGATGTGGCAAAACTATGCCGGGAAGGGGGAGCTAGTCTCATCCAATACCTTATCGCAAAAGCGATTCCACCAGATGAGGGGGAGAAAGTCTCACCGCCCAATGTGCGTGAGTGGACTTATCGTGATATTACCAGTCTACCAAAGGCTGAGCAAAAGGAGTGGTTTACCGCTTGCCACGAAGAATTAGAGGCCCTTCGCAGGTGCGATGTTTATGACTTGGTCGACCATCCGAAAGGACGCAAGGTCGTGAAAAACCGCTGGGTATTCGACGTCAAAACTGATGGTCGTAAGAAAGCCAGACTTGTAGCGAAAGGCTTCTCCCAGGTTGAAGGTGAAGACTTCGACAAGATATTCTCCCCAGTTGTCCACTTCGAGACAGTTCATCTCATCATGGCTCTTGCAGCACTCGAGGACTGGCACATCTCAGGACTCGATGTGCGCAGTGCTTATCTATACAGCAAGTTGGACGAGGAGATCTACCTGGAGCAGCCAGAAGGATTTCGCATCCCTGGCTCTGAGCACAAAGTCTTCAGACTGAAGCGTGCTCTATATGGACTTAAGCAGGCAGGTTTAGCATGGTGGTGCACCTTGTCTGAGTCCATGAAGTTGATGGGCTATCACCAGCTCACCAACGATGCAGGTTTATATATCTACAAGCGTCACTCTGATAGTGCTATAGTAGTTGTAATCATCTACGTTGATGATGCGCTTTTCTGTGGGTGCAACAAGAAGCTTGTAGCTAGACTTAAAGCTTGCTTCATGAACAAGTGGGAGTGCCGCGACTTAGGTGATGTGAAGGAGTTTTTGCGCATGCGCATCACTCGTATTGGCCAAAAGATCTTTTTAGATCAATGCGCATACTTGGAGAAAGTACTGGACCGCTGCGGCATGACAAACGTGTGACCGTCTTCAACTCCACTCCCTGCGGGTTACATACCTGCCCCCAACACAGGACAAGCTACACCGGAGCTTCGCTCCAGGTACCAGAAAGTTATCGGCTCTCTACTCTACCTCATGCTAGGTACGAGGCCAGATATAGCTTTCGCTGTGACCAAACTGGCACAGTACACCACAAACCCGACCGAGGATCACCTCAGCAAGGCACTTCACATTTGCCGCTACCTCGTTGGTACCAAGAACTATGCCTTGGTTTACAACGGCGATTCTCAACTCGGCTTAATTGCCGCAACCGACAGTGACTGGGCTTCAGACCCACACTCTCGACGATCGCAAACTGGCTTCATGCTGAAGTTAGTGAACTGCGCATTCTCGTGGGTTTCGTGTGCGCAAAAGACCATTGCTCTTTCCTCTACTGAGGCTGAGTATATGGCAATGAGCGACTGTAGTTGCCAAATAGTCTGGGTTCACAACTTGCTTGCTGAACTTGGCTATAACCTCGGTCACGTACCATTATCTGGAGATAATCAAGGCTCCATACACATCGGACAGAATGCTGTCACGGAAGCAAGGTCGAAGCACATTGACATCCGTTACCATTATGTTCGTGAAGTGTACGATCGAGGTATCACCGACATATTCTATGTTGAAGGGACTAATAATCCTGCTGATATTTTCACCAAGAATTTGGGCACTGTGAAGTTCCACCACTTCCGTCCCCATCTTGGCTTGCATTTCTCTAAGGCAGCTTAAAGCACCATATCCGCTTGCATACTTGCGAGTGCGTACTTAGCGAGGGGGAGTGTTAAACGCGCATAGCCGAGCATAGCGTTGCACGGCATAGCTGTGTATCTGGATATCAGCACAGCCGAATATCACATCCATTGCACAGACGCTGTATAGCCGCCCCACATGATCATCTCATGTGATGCCATGCCTTGTATCCCGGTATGGCATGTCTTGTACTGTATAGCCTTAGTAATGCAGTACGCTCTGTAGTATATATATGGCCCCCATTGGCCCTAATAGTGATAGTTCTTCTACTCTTCTCCTCACTCGCCTCTACAACCTCTCTACCTCTCTAGCCAGGTGAGTATGTGTGACTGCTGTGTCTAGTTGCACCCCACAGTGGGCAACCCCCACTGTGCTCCACACACCATTCCACTTGCCCTCCTCGCCACCTTCATCCTCCTCCTCTTCGTCGCTGCCGCCTTTCGCCTCCTCAACCTTCTGCACCTCATCCGTGTACCTTATGGATTCGTTCATTGATGACTTCAACAGGCTGCAGGGGCTTCTGAAGACGGTCAGATGAGGATGGTGACAGGGTGAGTGGACAAGAGTGGATGGTCTTAGACACTCAATTCGGCGGCAGGCGATGTGCCACAGTGTGCCACCGAATCAAGCATCTGAGACTTCGACCTCTCCTCCCACTTGCCACGTCGCCTCTCTCCTCTCGAGCACATCTCTGGTCACCACACCCGAGGCATCCCAGCTTGCCCCCAGGCGTCCCCCCACCTTATGCAACAACCACTTTCGCCACGAACTCGACCAGGCCATCCTCAAGGATGACGGCTTCTGCCATCCAGCTCCCCCAGTCGGAGCCTTCTTCTCTATCTTCCGCATCTTCTCTCCACTGGTGAGTCAAAAGCAGAACTCCTGTATCGCCCATCTTTCAGTGGTTTTCCCCTTCACCACAAAGCCCCCGGGCCTTCGCCCATGATTTTCCTGGACTCCCTTCCCCCAAATGCACTCTCCCCCCTTGATCTTCACGAAGTACCTCCACCAACACGTTGCCCATCGACACGATCACGGTCACCACAGGTGCACACCCCGTTTCCTCTTCCCCTTCCTAGCATTCCTCAGTATCCTCATCCATTTGAATCACCCTGGGTCACTGATGATGAGGATGAGTCTGATTGAGAAACAGCATCAGCTATGACGACCACTTCTACGACTTCCGCATCCTCTCCTTTTCCTCTTTCCCATTCACGATCAAGTCCGCATCCTCAACCTCGCATGCATAACCCCAGCGATGAGGACGAAGAACGCCACCAACGAGTCATGTTGTCTCCGTATCGTGCTGGAGTTGACTTGTGCTGAAGACAATACGTTCAATGGATCCCATCCGCCCGCACCCATGTCTCGCGTACCTCCTCACAAGGCTCAGCTCCTCCCAGCACTTCCCCTCCATCCCCCTGCCCTGCTGCCGAGCACAACGTCTAGGTATGTGCTTCCCTGTGCCAGAAGTATGGATGCGCGTGACAACGGGGCTCTTTCGGGTTCAGGCAAACCTCCTCCTGCCAAGCGGCCCTGCAGTGACCGTGAAGATGACAGTAGCCGCACCAGGCGGTACAGTCTTTTGGTACGTCTCCCCTCACCCGCTATGCCTGAATATGAGTTTTTGCTGCGAGTTGACCACCGGTTTCCCAACTCCAGCATACCTTGCAAATGGCCACGCCCCCGACCACTCACCTCAGCTCACAGTCCATGCTACCGCTGCCGCCGCTCTCCACCCCCATCACCAGCAGTACCCACACCTGTCCCACTCCCGCGCTGATGATCCTCATTACGCCTACCCCGATCAGCATTGTTCGCGCCACTGGGGCTGCTCAACCTTGTGCGGATGGTCCTCCCGCAGCCACCCCCACTCCCGTGCCTCCGCCAGCAGCCTCAAAGACATACTCTTTGAGGTGACGACCACCGGCGATAACAATGCTGTCCACCCCCACAGCCATCATGCTGTCCACTCTGCACAGCATCTGGCATGCCACCATTCAACTTCTCCCGGGCGTGACTATCACCTCAGAGTGTCAATGCTTCACCCGGCTTCTCTGTAGCTACAGCAATGTATTAGTTATGGTCAATATATACTTTTCATGTCTATCTTCTATGTGGTGTGCGCAAGTTCTGGGCAGCCCAGCAAATATCTGAGATATTGAACCTGTGGTCCTGCATTAGGAACTATTAGGAAGGATTAGGGATAAAGTAGTGCTACTTTATCCCTAATCCTCTAAGGCAAAGATACTGAAACTAGGGACCTCCATACTCTTAGGCTAATCTTAGGCTAATGTTTCCTAACTCACTAATGCTTCTTATTTAGAACTAATTCCCACTTTTTAGCTGTACTTTCACCAAATTAGCTTGGGAGGGTTTTTCCAGAGGAGGGGCCATGGCGCTCGAAGAGGTGGCACACGAGACGTTGTCACCCGCCGGCAGACTGCGAGGGGAATTCGAATGAATTGAAGGAGATGGAGGAGGTGTTGCAGCCGTGTCAGCTTGCTGGGAAGAGGCGTGAGGGTGGGCACCTGTCGTCCATCACCAAAACATCTTATATGGGACCCAATCGAATTCTTCGGCTGCCTGCCCACCATACATACTCTCCACGACAGCAAGAACGTTGCGCACATAGACCCCTGGGACCTCGTAAACAGGCGCATGGTCCTCGGAGACATGCTTCATGCCCTCCTTCGGAATGTGGATCTTGACAGACGTCTTGATCCAACCGTCTTTGTGGGACAGGGGAGTGGTGTTTTCGTCTTCAATGTTGCCCTTCTCAAGACGTGTCCGAGCACCTTCAATTGTAAAGTTGGAAGGAAAGTGGGAGGGGAAGAAGCCAGGCGCATGGATGACATCACGGACAAGTGAGTTTATAGCGGTATTCAACAAGGACTGGGTATGCATACTTTGCCAGTGTAATAGATAGAATTTGGATGCATTGTTGAGTGGAGCATATGTTGAGCACGGGAGGGGAGAAGGGGATCTTGACAAATGCGGTGACAGAGAGGATGATTGCGATGACAATTGCGACCTGGAGCACGAACGCTCGCCGACCTGCCGGAACGCAGATGATACTCATCTGTTCATGCGGGGGGCAATAAGAGGGAACGCGGTGGGGTCTACCAGGTCCTTCAAGGTCTTCAGCTCCTCTGGATCGTGTTGTGGCTTGTACACGTAAACGCGATAGACCCCACACGTGTTTGGCTCGGTTTGGTAAATTGGAGTGCGAGGTTCCACTTCAGCTGGACTTGGAGAGCATTTGGGAAGCAGTGGGGGGGTGCGTGGGGGCAGGGGCATAGGAGGATGAAGATGGGCAGGAAGCCCGGGAAGAGAAGTGGGCACAAAGTCACCAAGAAAGCATGGCGGCCGCCGAACTCAACCTGCCTGGCTCACCCAGGCAGGATTTGGTGGGGTAGGCTCGCGCGGTGGAGGAGTCAGGTCTCAAGGGGGGATGGGCTGTGAAAAGTCAGTAGCAGAGGATGAGAGAGGCCCGCGAACACGCACCTCATCCACTGCCATGCCCGGGCCATTGCCTTCCTCCTCACCCACATCGCCCCTGCGCCTCTTGACAGCGCGTTCGATGGCCTCCTTAGCTTTGCACTTCTTGAGTACAGACTGAAGGTATGCGGGGTCAAACGCCTTTGTGCACTGGTTGATGTGCCTGCTGAAGGCGCGGTTGTTCTCAAAGGTTAGGTCGCATGGTTTGCAGAAAAGGCAGGGCATCGATTCCATTGTTGACAGTCGAGCAGGGAGCCTATGCTCGTGCTCTAGACTGTCAAAGAGTAGGGCTATGCCCGGACTCTGTCTTGGCAACGATGATCGACCCCTCCTCCTCGCTCTCCTCAAAGTCCCTCTGTTTTCCCTTCCCCAAACCCACACCATCAGTCGCACCCAGAGTTGCTTCTGGATAGAGTTGAAGGGGCTTTGCCGCTTGCTTGCGGCCATGACCGCGCACAAAGGGGAGCTGGTGTCGAGGTGGTGCAGGGTCAGTGGACAAGTATGGCGGCTGTGCAGGCAGGCGGGTACAATAAGTGAGAAACCAAAGTTTGTCGGGATTGGTGATGAATGCGTTGGGCAGGAATGGGGGAAGAGCGAGTACGAGACGATGGAGGAGATGGTCGAGGAGGCCTCCAAATAGTTTCAATGGAGATAACAGTTAGATTGACGTGGGAAGACGAGTTGCGGTCAGCGTGGAGAGACTTCCCACTTTGGCAATGTGGCAGCGGCCCGGGCGTCACTGACGTTATTCGTTCTGACCTCTCAACATTTTCTCTTAAGATGCCCACCTTTTTCGAGTCCCCACTTTTCCTCCTTCTCCTCCTTCACCCACCATGCCGCCAAGGAAGAAGACAGGCATGGCCACTGCCCAGAAGCCCACCCAGAACAACTTCACGTGCATGGCAGTGGCAGTGACCTGAGTCCCCAACCATCCAACCCGCTCGACCACTCACCTCCAGCCTGCCTCAATGCTCAATACTGGTGGGGGCCTGGGCTCATCAACATCAATGCTCGACCCTGACTCAGAGGAGTCCCCCCACAAGCGCTGTCGCACCAACAACGCAAAGGATGCATCAGGCACATGACGCGCTGCGCCAACACCCCATCTGTGGGCCCAACGTGTACCCGCGGCCCAGGAGCAGCACGAGGCGAGTCCAATGACTCCTCCTCCACCGTTGCCTCCACGACCCCCCACACCTCCACCTCCACCACCACCTCCACCTCCACCATCACCTCCGCCTCCACCACCACCTCTGCCGCTGTCCTCACCTCCACATTGGCCTATGTGCCTGCCTCCACCACCGCCCCCGCCTCCACCACCGCCCCCGCCTCCACCCCCACCCCCACCCCCACCTCTGCCTCCACCGCCACCTCTGCCCCTGCCCATGCGCCAGTCTCCGCCACTGCCTCCCCAACCTCAGCCCTTGCCTCGGCCTGAGCACAACTCTGTGCCGCCCCCAGACGCCACCCCGCCATGCGGACGTCAGCCACCCGAGATCGTGCAGGACCCAGAAGACCCCGAAGAGGACGACTCCGAGCTCGATACCGCATCCAATGATGACAATCTAGTGCCCAGCCCTCAAAGCCTCGAGGACATCAAGAAAACCGTCCTCCAGATGGTTCATGACCATGCACGGCACATGTAAGTACATATATGCATCATTTTAGTGCTCGAAGCTGACTATATACGCACTTTTTAGGAGTAGCGATGTCCTCGACAAATGGAGCAAGGCGGCGATCGGCCTCGTGTGCACGGTCGACCCATTTTTGCAGGCCAATGCTGCGTTTGCGGTTGGCCTCAATGTCTACATTGAAGGTAACGATGAAGAACCTGACCTCACCGATCCTGACTGCTCCAACCGGGCCAACAATTACCACCGCCACGGGGATCCGGAATCTACGTGCGTATTAATCTGTTTCTATGCTGATCCCTTGTCCACCGGGAGCACCACGCTTACCGACGCCTCCCCCATGCGCTCTGAATCCGCCTGCTATCTAGTGAATCCACCCTTGAGATTGAAGAGCTTCAGCATAATTGCAAAGCTATCATTCGAGAGATGTCAAAGCTGAAAGAAGACCTCCCTCACCTCCTCGCCAACCCGAAAGTGTTGCGTGAGTATGGAAAATATGTGCGTCCTTTCTCTTCCTTCTGTTCCTGCCATTACTGATGAACGTGTTGTGTAGATCAACAATCATGTGCGTGCGGCACGCCGAAATGACGTCGGCAAGCTCAAAAATGAGATATTCATGCTCATGGGATACTGCCCCAATTTCACTGGACTTGACCTCGCATTCATCCCGAAGACAGAGCACAGTTTCAACCATCACCTCACTGCCCGCTTACTGTGTCCTATAAGGGCGCTCGAGGAGTTCAATGAGGATCCAACTGAGTACGTTCAGATGCGTCATTCTGATGTAATACTGACCGCTTTTATTGCCAGCTTTTGTTCGTGCGTCAAGAACGCGAAATTCCCAATCATCGTGGATGACTACATTGTCATGCTGTACGACACGATGTTGTATGTCAGTGATGACTACCTCAAGGGGTTCCTCCAAGGACCATTGCTCGGAAAGGTAGGCCTGTTGTAACATTTGCATGACCACCTGCTTGAGCGGCATCTTTGAGCGACCCAAGAGGGGCAGCCGGAGCGTGAACTGGCTCGTCGACGGGTTGAGCGATGACATAGATGGCTTCCGGCCATGCATGCCTGCCTCCTGCATCTTCACGACCGCCTGTGGGGTGATCGTGAGCATCGCCATGCTGCCGCAGAGCATGGGGACCTCCTCATCAACGGACGCGATCGACATCGTGTTGCTCCTGAGGTACTCAGCGGATGTCGGCGTCGATACTCATGTCATTTTTTGCAGGTTTTCGATTGGCTGTTCTGTGGATGCAATGTTGCCAGGGGTCTGGAGAAGTATGGCAATGCAACGTTGGGGAAGGAGCCCTTTCTTACAGCCTACAAGATCACCACCATCACACCCGAGATGATCGCCTATGCCACCATTTTGATAATATCTCTCAAGATCACATGGTCTTTTGGCTCATACTTTACAGCTTCACTGGTGCCTGAACAGTCAGGAAACGTGGTTACGCAAGGATGGGAATTTCAATTTGCCAGCTTTCCAGGCAAACATCCTGATGGCATTCACACTGCCAAGCTTCAAGAAGGAAACACTGGCATGGTGGAACAGGTATGTAAATCACTGGTATGTATCGCATTGACTGACAACCATTTCTATGTAGGAGGATCTTTGGATCCACTGAAGGGAGGGCCGCTGCGCTGCCAGACCGGGCTGTTCCACACCCTGAGTCTATGGTCGCACAGATCAAGGCCCGAATCGCCACCCAACACCAGTCCTCTGCGTCGGACTGATTAGAAAAGTCATATGTTATTTGGTCACTCATTTGCTCACGTGGTTGCTCGTCCGCTCGGTTGCTCGGTTGCCCATCCGCTCAGTTGCTCATCCACTCAGTTGCTCGGTTGCTCATCTGCTCGGTTGCTCGTTTGCTCGCTCAGTTGCTCATCTGCTCGGTCGCACAGGTCCGGTAATGCTCTGGTCTCCTGGTGTTCTCGACCACACCAACTCCTGGTTGTCTTGCTCGTTTTGTCAGTCCCATCTCGTGTCCATGTTATGTACATAGTCCAATATAATGCATGCATTTTTCGGAATTTTCCCTGTGTGATTTTTTTGCCCTCGCCGCCAGTATCCAATGCCACCAGTAATACCTACCTTGCCATTATGAGGACTGCCACGCTGTTGCAATCCTCATAATGGCATGGTAACCCCTCACCTTGACAGCGGTGGGTGGCAATTCCGGTGGCAATCCCTTAGCTTGACAGCGGTGAGTGGCAATGCATCACCCTGCCACTGTGGGCGGTTGCATTGCAAAGGGGTCAATTAGTTCACATTTGACACGCTCATTATTGACAAATCCGGGGTTGTAATGCGAACTAATAACTATATTCCATTAGGCTGCCATTACATTCCGGAAGGCAACACTTTGGCGGTTTTGCTGATGGTTGGGGAATAGAGTGGGACCGTGACGTGACTCGGGTTGCGACACACGTGGCGGGCATCAGCGACAGCGCTTAATCCTCGGCGACCTCCGACGGTGCCTTGGACGACGACGACGACGGTCCACCTCATGCTCTTTCCACCCCGAATCGCAGGTCGCGCCATTGCTTTAGTCGAAGACTATGACCATGATTGATGCTGCTCAGATGATGGCCAGATAACGTGGGTATACAGGTGGTAACCAATTGTAACGTTTCGCGCGCATCGTGTAGCTGCATTGCTGACAATGCCCGCGTTATTCACAGTCTATCTGGGCAGGGAGACAGCGCGGCGGCGGGTAGGTGATCTCTGCGAGTGTTGTCACATTTAGAGGACAATCAAGTGCTCTTTGGTCTGAAGTGCTTTGCTGTGACCGAGCCCGAGGTCTGCGCGGGATGAAAAAAAGCAACTCGCGCTTCTGTGATTTTTCCCGCCTGCCTCGTGGAGGTTCTGCAACTCCCACATAGCCGCGAAAAGACAAAGAGCCGATTCCTCAAATTCAAACAGCCTCGCGGCGCCTAACCGGCAATCACCTCCGCGGCCCTCTTCAAGCCCCGAAAAGAACCTTTCGCAACTCGTGTCGCGGTCACCTCAGCCATCCGCATCGGCCTATAAAACGACCCTGCGCCTTTCGACTTCTGCAATCCTCAGAACCCGATCCACTCTCCCTCATCCGCCCTCTACTTTCCCTCCCACCACTCCCCCTGTGACAACCCACAGTTTTCCGAAACTCACGATGGAAGCCTCTCATAACTTCGACTGGAGGTATGTCTTCCCTTGCCGACGTCGAGAGCTGCTGCTCACTTGCTTTCATTCCTTACCAGTGGCATCGTCTCTACTCAAGACGATCTCCCCGACTTCTCTCAATATTTCAACGTGGATGGGTCTATTAATGTCGGTCAATTGTAAGTATTCATCCTCATTCATTCGTTATCTTCGTTCAACAACCATCCTAGGTTCAACATTGAGACTATCAACATCGCCGCACCACCAACCACCACACCCGCCCATCCCATGGACGGAGAACTCGGATATGCCGGAGACGCCAGGTAAGCCCTCAACCACCGCTTGACGTTAGCAACACTCGTGCCAACTTTTCCAATCTCTATTGTAGCATCACCCCCGTCGCTATAACACCCGTGTATTTGGGCAACCACACTGGAGACGAGACTGACCACCACACCCCAATGGCCGCGGGCCCATCTCAAGAGTTCATTCAGTCGCTGATAGACTCTGGCAAGCTGGAGGAGGCGGACGCCAAGTATGCGAAGGACTATCCAGGCTTGAACCCGGAAGAAGACGTGGAGATCCATCCTGGTTTCCTCAACATGGTTTGTAAGTGGAACGGCTGCAAAGGTTTCGAGTGGCCGGCGGACGACCTGTGGTCGGGCCACATCTATCTCAGTACCGCGGACGCCGAAAGGACCAAACGCGCCACCCACCGACAGGACCTTGAGGCGGTTTCAGGGGAAGACAGGTCCAGGACGGTGACGTGTCTCTGGGAGGGGTGCAACAAAACCATGAAGTTCAGGAGCCTGCGTGTACACGTCCAGAAGCATCTCGGCATAAAGCGACTCATGTGCATCTACTGTGACGAGGTTCGCCGGGAAGATGATTATAGGGCGAACCACGGACCGGCGCATTTCTGCCAAGCGAACCCCCGGTTTGCCAATGACGAGCTCCCGCCTCCCCCGCCTCCCCAGTTGCTGTGGAAATCGCGCAGCAAGACAAACCCTCGGGCTTCTGGACGTACTCGCTATGAACCCTACGCTTCTCCGGGCTGTGGGCGCGGTGAGAGGCCTGTCAAAGCGCCGGAAGGATTGAACACGACACCCGCCGCAGAGACGGCTCCGATCCCTGGACCGTCGAGCTCGACTTCTCTTTCGAACTCCGTTGCCCCTCCTCCCGATCCATCCCAGACCGCAATATTGCCACAGTGGAATTGTATGGCTCCCTACCAGCCCCATCCAGCGATGCCTGGTCCGAGGCAGCTGCCTGTGATGCCGCCGCCACCGCCGCGGTACGGCGCTCAGGTTCCACAATCCTGCCTGCCGCTGCCTGACCAGACTACCCTGATCCCGGCCACAGATGCCCCTGCTATGCCCTGGGACGACAAGGACCTGATTAGCATGGTATGGCAACTGCTCGAAGGTCCCGCTCACTCCGGCTCAGGCAACCCCCCGCCTCCGCCCGCCGGTCAAGGTTACAACTAGACCGATCACGGCAGCTTCATGAATTGCTTCTATGCTGTGATTCCTCGCGTCGGTCTCCCTATATTCCGGCTCTCGTGGACTTGCTGTTGATTATTTATGCTGGTGCCTTCCTCGTCCGTGTTAGATGTGTACATGTATCTCTGTTCGCGTATGCCTTCCACTCCGCCTGGTATTATTGAACGAATACACTCGATCGACCGGGTCTGGGAGTTCTGCACACTGGAAGCTGTTTGTTGAGTCCAGCGTTCATGCAAAGTGAAAACAAAACGTCAAAGGATGCATACTATGTGCTACACAGGCGATCGGGTAAGAACTACGAGTACAACAGTAAGCTATAGTATAAGTCTACAGACATGTGCTATTGATTCAAGCGGAAGATACACGACCTCTCCGAGATTAACCCCACTTACTTGAGCCAGTAAAGTAAACAATTAACGCAGTGCAACGTTCATGTAACTCTGCAAAGGTCCCTTTTCATCACGATACGTCGGACGCCCTCCGCTCCTCCCGACTTCCAGCGCCCTTACTCCCCGCCGACGCTAGTGACAACCACCAGCCCTCCGCCTTCCCCTTCAGCCTACCCCACGAGGCCCGCGAAGACGACGACGGAGGACGGCTCGAGCACGCGGTGCTTGATCCCGTCTCGGCGGTGGAGGTCGAGATGCGGGTATCGCTAGACCCTCGCGATCGTGAGCCCAAAGAGGCCGACTCTTTGAAGCTCGGATGCGACGGCGACGTAACACCTGTCGCATCCGCATCGGGTAGGCCGTCGCGTGCATAGCTTTCCCAGATGCTAGAGTTCCCCGACGGGCCTGAAGTCGAGCCCGGACCAGGGCTGGAGAAGTCAGAGACGACATCTATGCCCAAGCGCCTCGAGATCGCGCCCGGAAGTGTAGAAGTCGTGGGGGAGCACAGGATCGCGTCGAGACTGTTGTTGATTGATGCGCCGTCGTCGTCGTCGTCGTCGTCATAGTCGTCGAGAGGGATGTCCTGGATGGCCTCATCCATGATCGCCATGGCCTTCGCGATGTCGTCGGAGTCAAAGGATATCATAGAGCAAGACGAGTTGGACAGAGCGGGCGTTCCACAGATCAGAGAATCGCACTCTGGTTGCGCGGCGTGTTCGCGTATGTCTTGCTGGCTGCCCTTGACCGTGGTCGAGGAGGTAGATGACATGGGCGAAGACAGCTCGGACAAGGCAATAGGACCATCGAAGGGCGCTTCGACAACGATCGCCAAGCACGACTTGTGAGTACTGAGCGAACCAGGAACCACGGTGGGGGCTCTGGAAAAACCTCCCCAGGCTAATTTGGTAGAAATACATCTAAAAAGTAGGAATTAGTTCTAAATTAGAGGATTAGTGACATTAGCTCTAGTTTAGACAGGTTACCCCATCTCATAGCAGGTATTATAGCACTATAGTAGTGCTACTTTATATCTAATTCCTCCTAATGGTCGCTAATACAAGACTAAAGGTTCAGTATCTCAGAGATTTGCTGGCTGTCCAGAACTTGCACACATGTAGAAGATAGACATGAAAAGTGTATATTGAACATCACTAATACATTGCTGTAGCTACAGAGAAGCCGGGTGAGGCGTTGACACTCCAAGGTGATAGTCACACCCGGGAGAAGTCGAATGGTGGCGTGCCAGATGCTGTACAGAGTGGACAGCACAATGGCTGTGGGGGTGGATAGCATTGTTGTCGCTGGTGGTCGTCGCCTCGAAGAGCATGTCTTCGAGGCTGCTGGCGGAGGCGCGGGAGCGGGAGGACCGTCCACACAAGGTTGAGCAGCCCCGGTGGCGCGAACGATGCTGATTGGGGTAAATAGCGAGGATCATCAGCGTGGGAGTGATCATGCTAGATCATGAGCAGACGCACCAATGGCCATAAAGAGGAGCTTGTGTGGACAAATCATGTTGACGACACGCTTCGTGCAGGTAAAGATTTCCACCACCATGTCCTCTTCAGTCTCCGGGGGAAGCTGGGGGAAACCAATGGTCAGTTACATTGTAAGTCATGAAGCGTGTTGCGTGAACATACCTTGCCCTCGGGGCATGCGCAAGGATAGCAATGCCATTACTCCTGGCACCCCGTTCATGGACTTGCTCGCGAATTCTCTGTGATACTGCCAGCCATGAGGGGATCAACGACCCGCTTGACAATGGAAGCGAGGCCCTTGCGGATGCTCTTGAGAGACTCACCTCTGCGACGCCAAGATTTATCTCATCGAACAACTCCAGCAGCTCTCCTGCAAAGGTAGCGAGAGCGACGAGAAGGGTTCACGTCATGCCGCACACCGTTGCTCTCTGCATGCGGGGATGTGCAGCTTGCTCGGGTAATATTCGGGAGTGCGACTGCCGCAATTGAGCAGGCGAGAAGACACACTCATACGCGGAACACGTCGACACATCAAAATGAAGAAGCATGGCAGGGAGAGGGAAAAGAGGGAACGAGAATGGCGCAGATCGCAAGGTCCGAGGCGCATAAATGGACACTCACGATGGTGCGTCCACCATGGGACGAGTATCTTGAGATAGGCCATCTGGACGGCGTCGTGGTAGGTGGTGAATGCAAAGCGCTGCGGCCAGAGTTCTCGGGGCTCCCATGTTTTTGGAATGCAGCCGTTTGTGGAGAGGTCGAGGAGATAATAGGTCATGATCAGCCTGGACGTGGACAGGACATTAGGCCCGACAGTGGCGCAGACCAATAAGCGAGATGAGAGACATGCCTGACGATCTCTGCGGGGAGATCCTGCCACGAGCGGGCGGCCTTGCCCTTGAAAGCGTGCATGGGTGCGAGAGCGTCGATTCCGATGATGCTGGGGTTGTTGAGGCTGACGTCGAGGACGGTGAGGGTCGTGGACGCCATTGCGCAGGTGTCACAGCAATATGGGAGGTGACAGATTGCGACCGTGTGAATTTGCGTAGCATTAAGCTCAGGGTTCTGTGCGTTCAGCGCAGCAGGGATGGTGAAGGCGGGGGAGGAAATGGGTGAGGAGCATGAGGAGAGAGGTGCGACGTGGCCAGTGGGAGGAAAGTGGAAAGTCTTAGATGCTCGATTCAGTGGCACGTCACCTGTGGCGCCACCGAATCGAGCGTCTAAGACTTCCGACACTCCCTCGTCTCTCCTCCCACTCGTCACGTCGTCATCCTCGTCTGACCGTCTTCAGAAGCCCCCGCAATCTGTTCTGGGGGACGAGGTCCCCATTCCAGTCGTCATTTTAGTGCGACCATGCGCGACAAACACAAGAAGACCTGCAGCAGAAGCCCGGCTCCCTAAACGGACACTGCGATCCCGCCCCTCCCTTTCTTCATCCAACTGACTCCCGCCGCTCGACCCAGTAAGTGCTCAACGCACTCTCATCATATCACATCTGATCTCGCCTTTGCGGCTCCCCCATCACATGTCGCTGCTGTGCCCATCCCTTGCCGACTCGCTCACGTTCATCGTGTTCTCAAAGGGTCCACCCCGTGCAGATGAACTCTGCTGCCGACCGCACAGTCACGATCGCCTCCCGACCTCCACCCACCCGAACCCGAACCAGGCCGCTGAGATGGCAGCACTGACGTGAAGGCAGCAAACAGCGTTAACGTCTACCCCGAGCCCACGACGCTCTCGAAGCGCATGTTCCTCTTCGGTTTCGGTGAGTCTATCTCGTTCTCAGTCCACGTCTGCCTCTGAGATCTCCACGCTGTGGTGAGGATCGATCAGGAGCCCTATCGTATGGTGTGCATCACCGAACACCGGGAGACAAGAGCGCGCACGCGGACCCAAAATGTCTTCCATCCGCATCCGGCTGGCTGCTTCTGTCCAAGGCACCTTAGCGGGCACGAGGGACCCATGAGGTTGGTCGTTGCATCGCGTATATCAACAATGCTTGGGCCTCTTTCCCCTCTTTTCCCCTCTTTCCCCCTCCCTTCCCTTGGTGCCTAGTGTCTGACGTCGCCAACCCGTCTGCCCTGCCGCCTATGCTTGTCCTCCATCCCTTCTGCCGAGGACCTAGTTCGCTGGCACGATGCCTGCAACGACAGGCGATTCTCGCCTGACAGTGAATGTCGTCACAGCCGCTGGCCTCACGCTCAGGACACCCATGGCTCGAACTCCTTGGACGGCGTCCGCGGCTCCAGCTCGAGCTCGACGCCCTTGACAGATGGCGACTGGAGGATGAGGAGGCGTGGGCGTGGGTCTGGGCGGAGATCATAGGGTAGTAATTACTTATGTTTGGTCCCCTTGCCCTTGCTCTCTATCGTCTGTCGGCTCTCATCTCAGATTTAGTAATTTCACATGTTCTTGCTGTGGTGTATGTGTATTGTAATGTATGTTCATTGGTGTCCCTACATAGTGTGGCTTATAATGCTGTTCCTCGCTGTCATTTGTGCTGTGAATAATGCTGAATGTGATGTTGAAGCATTCAACTGTACCAGCATGTTGCAATTGTCTCAATACATGAAAATAGGTCTAAAGTAGTGCCAAAGTAGTACTACTTAGTACAACCTTCCAAGTGATAGTGCATATTATTACAATTATAAAGATGTCCCTGCATGTTAGTACAATATTAGTACTAATTAGATCAAATTAGATCCAGTTAGATTGAAAGTAGCTTCATTAGATCATAGTTGTACTAAAGGCATTGAATTAGCTTGGGTGGTTTTTCCTGATGGGTGTGGTGAGCAGGCACGGGTTTGACCGGGGGGCAGGTCGTGAACACGGAATGTGACGAGTCCACGGGCCATCCCATGACTGCGAGGATGTCCGGCGTCGGCATCCAGTCGCGGAGTACCTCATACATGCTTGTTGTCGATACGGACGGCTGCAAGTCAAGCTCTGGAGAAGTCCAGTCGAAGAATGGATAAAGAGCATCCCCGTGGGAGAGTGGCTTGCCAAACTTCGCAGCGCGGGCTTCGTCACACACGAGGAAAACCAATATTTTTTGTCCCTAAAAATAGGCTGAAAAATGTTAATGAACATGTCATGTTTTGCTGAATGTTATCCCCCATATAGAACTTGAAGTTTAAGATTTCTCTAAATGTTCGCCCAAAGTTGACGTTTTGGGCCGCGTTCCGAGGCCAACAAAATGTGATGGAGAATGTCATGTTCTATTGGTTGCACAACATTGCGGAGAACTTCGAGTTTTAATGAACATTCAAACTCAGATGACATTTAAAGTTCTCCGCTGAAATGGTCAATAAACTTGAAGTTCTCATAAAACTCGGTAAATGTTGCTAAAAACTTCAAGTTTATTGACCATTTCAGCAGAGAACTTTAAATGTCATCTGAGTTTGAATGTTCATTAAAACTCGAAGTTCTCCGCAATGTTGTGCAGCCAATAGAACATGACATTCTCCATCACATTTTGTTGGCCTCGGAACGCGGCCCAAAACGTCAACTTTGGGCGAACATTTAGAGAAATCTTAAACTTCAAGTTCTATACGGGGGATAACATTCGGCAAAAAGTGACATGTTCATTAACATTTTTCAGCCTATTTTTAGGGACAAAAAATATTGGTTTTCCGAGCGTGTCAGTCTGTAGATGGTGTTGGTACGCGGGGTTTCGACTTAGATGTAATGACGTACCGGTTCGGGGTGATCGAACATGATGGGGGTTGGCGGTTGGGACTTGGGTGAAACCGTATCCCAGTTACTGCAGTACTTCGTTAGCTCAACTTTGAAAGTGTGTAAATGAACAACTTACACTGAGCGGAACCACGCATGAGCTTTGATCTCCTCCCAGCTCGGACGCTTGCTTGGGTCCTTTTCCAACACCTTCGCAGCGACGGAGCTATCAACAACATGGACTCGGAAACCGAGCAGAGAAGACTGTACCATGCGAAGAAGGTCAGCCGCTGCTTCGCTCACACGATTATCGACCTTCAGCCGGCCGTGAACTGTGCGAAGAATCAGGCGTTGAACATTCTCGTCGTCCTTCATCCCAAATGGAAGCTGTCACATCGCACTGTGAGCATCAACCGTTCGACTCTCATGCTCTAAAGACACGCACCTCATCATACAGCATCTCGTACAAGATCACACCAAACGAAAAGATGTCCGCCGCGTACGAGTAACGCCCATCTGTGTTCAGGCCGTACACCTCCGGCGCGATGTAGCGCGGCGTACCGCACACCTTCGTCGACACGTCTCCTGCGTCCAGGTCGTAGCCGGCATGGTCCTCTGGCAGGGTCCAGGCCTGGACCCCGGCCTCGCGCCACGGCTGCTCGGTGACCGTGCGTCCAAATGTGCGACAGAGTCCGAAGTCGCCCAGTACGATGTCGTAGCGTGAGTTGAGGAATAGGTTGTCGGGCTTGATGTCGCGGTGGATGATGCGACGCTTGTGCAGGGCTTCAATCGAAAGCGCCTGAGCTATATCGTGAAGTCGTGCTCGAAGGAGGAACCCGAAGACTTACGATCTGGGCGGCATACCTGCGCGCAACCTTCTCTTCGTATTTCCCTACCTCACGCATCTCGGTTCCGAGGTCTCCACACGCATACAAGTCCTACAACAGAAGTTAAAATCACACAGGCTCTCGAAAGGACGAGACGCGACTCACCGTAAGGATGTGGAAATACTCGTCGTCCTGGAACATTCCCTGCAGATTGAGGAACCGCGGGTCGCCCGCCACCATCCGGAGTACAAACTGTTCCGTGAAGAGGTTGCCGTAGAACGCGTTCTCGATCTCGTCCTTGCGAACAGCCTTGAGCGCGTAGTAGACCATCTTAGCGTGGTGCTTGACGAGGTAGACGTTGCCCTGCGCGCCGGCGCCGTCGCCGAGAACAGAGAGTACGAGGAACTGATCCATGCTGAGCTTTTCCGAGCCCTGATCTGCGCTTGAGAGTTGCGTTTCATCGTCGAAGTCGTCGGGAAGGTCGTCTTGAAAGAAATGTGTCCAGTTAAACAGCTCGAGGCCCAGCTGAGTCGCATGATTGATAGGCAGGGGAGGCGGCGGCGGGAGACTAGCGATGAACCTGCGTCGCTGCTCCGCGAGAGAAAGGGGCATAGGCCGGGACTGAGGTTCAGCGCGTGCCTTCGCCCTGAAATATGGTACGGTGGGCTTGGACTCGTCGAAAGTCAGAGGTTGGTGCTGGATAAGAGGGGGCGAACAACCTGCGACGACGGGGAGGCATTGGACGTCGCGTATGATCTGCGGCGGATTACGTCAGCATATTGGCCGTCGTGGTCATAAGTAGTGCTGACAACGGGGCACGACGTACCAGGTTGCCAGGGCTATCGTCTATGTAGCCATTCATGTCATCGAGCGGAGGGGTGATCGCGATCGTGGACAGGGTCTTGACGTCGGCCTGCTCCGTCTTGGGATTCTTGCCGACACCAGGGCAGAAAGCCTTGAAGTGGAACAGGCGCTTCATGATAAGCTGCATGTTCGCCCAGAACCCGTTGCCCGATGGCGGTAAGCAGAGAGGCTGGGAGAACGACGAAGCATCTAAGCTTCGGCTGGTGCGCTCATCCCTGAGGCTTGCGGAGGCTGACGAGTATGGGGCCGAGCTCGCATGCGGCGCTGCTTGCCGAAAACTGACAAGTGTGGGTGTTGTCTGCACGGATCCGCTCTTGTCAGCCTATACATGGCAATTTTGCAAAGAAACTTTGAATGCAAGGGCAGGTCAGGGAGAGAGAATGAAAACGGTATGCGATCACAGGTGGCAAGTGGCAAGCTGAGGGCAGTTGCAGCACTGCCACGTCAATCAGGGCGGAGAACATCGGTCCCGGATTTTGCCGAACAAGGCAACGCGTAGCGCTCGTCTTCAAGAACCAACTTGCCCAGTACCTCAAACCCGGACCGTCAGTGGCAATCAGG
The DNA here is from genome assembly GCA_032821775.1 of Sanguinoderma infundibulare. Lineage (NCBI taxonomy): Eukaryota > Fungi > Basidiomycota > Agaricomycetes > Polyporales > Polyporaceae > Sanguinoderma > Sanguinoderma infundibulare. The sequence continues at coordinate 110,768 of JAVLRN010000014.1, read as the reverse complement.
AGTCTGTCTTTGAAATTTGCATGCAATTGCTGCGTTCGAGTCAGAGTCAGTGAATACTATCAAGTGGTACACGAGCCGGTAAGGTACTGACACCCTCCTAGGGGGTGTAGTATATGCTGCTAGTACTGTAAACGTAAAGGCTATATGCAAAGGTGCTATATACCAACCCGAGTATGAGACCACAACCTCGCAAAAAGATAGATACCTTCCAATATATCCACACTGAATGCCCTGAAACTTGCAAATCAGACCGCACTCCGTCACCGCGACCCCACGTCGGAAGCGTCGGACTTTGCGGAGTCACGACGACGACAGCCCTTCTTCCCTCTCAAAGCCGACCACCACCGCTTCACCTTACCCCACGGCTTGCGCGGGGACGACGGCGAAGAATACGGAGGGTTGCCGCTTGAGCACGCAGTGCTCGAGACGGCAGTGGAGGTCGAACGGGATCCCGCGCCTGAAGACCTCGATTCGCTGGAATCGCGCGAATAATCGACGGCCTGGGGGGCGACCAAGTGCACCGAGGGGACCGACACGCTCTTCGTGGCGCTGGGGTTGAAGCCGAAGGAGAACGCGCGGTCGCACTCGGAGGTGGCCCACAGCGTCGAGTGGTCCACCTTGTATGAACTCGTGCTGGGGGAGAGGTCCGTCACGACGTCCTTGCTGAATTCCGGTGAGACCGAGATAGATAGAGAAGAGGCGGCGGACGGCCACGCTGTGGTGTAGGCACTGCAGGTGGCCGATGCGACATCGACGCTCGGGGTGGCCTGGTCCGTGATCGCGGTGATCTTCGCGATGTCGTCGGAGTCCGGTGATGAAACTCGAGAGGACATGGACGAGGCAGTGACGAAAGCTGCAGAGGAGACGGATGGGGCAGTGACGAATGAAACACTGAGCGTTGCTGACACGGAAGGCGGGGGCTCGGAGGAGAAGTCGGGGGCGGTCCAGTTCCAGAAAGGGTAGCGAGAACCCTCCTGGGCGGACGCCTTTCCGAACTTGACGGACCGCGCCGCTGCGGTCTGCAGATGATGTTAGCGTGTGATGTGTGGCCCGATATAACAATGACCTACCGGCTCCGAAGGAACACCAATAACTGGAAGCTGAGGACTGGGAGCGACGTTATCCCAGTTACTACAGAATTCGTCAGCCCACCGCGGCATACTAGGTGCAACTCCAACACTTACACAGACCGGAACCACGGGTGGCTCTTGATCGCGCCCCAGTTCGGACGCTTGCACGGGTCCTTCGCCAGGAGCTTCACAAAGAACAGGTCAAAAACGAGAATGCTGAAAACCGAACGCAAAGCCACATACCAAGTGGAGGAGATCCGCAGCCTCTAGACTCACGTCGTCGTTGACCCTTAACTTGCCCCGAATCGTACGGTGGGCGAGCTCGTCGACCTCCACCACGCCGTCCATCCCGAACGGCCACTACTCCAATCAGTACTTTCCGTAAAGCGACAGGCTAGAAAAACTCACCTTGCCATTCAGCATCCGAAACAAGACCACACCATACGAGAAGAGGTCGGAGGCGTAAGAGTGCCCATCCCTGACGTACATCTCAGGCGCCGCGTAACCGGGGGTGCCGCATCCGATCTTCTCGACGTCGCCTCCACCCTGCATGTACCCCACGCGGTCCTCAGGAAGCTGCCAATCCTCGACCCCGGCTTTCCGCCACGGCTGCTCGGTGGCTGAGCGCCCGAACGTGCGTGACAGACCGAAATCGCCGAGAACGAGGTTCCCGTTGGCGTCGAGGAAGATGTTCTCGGGCTTGATGTCGCGATGAACAATCCGACGCTGGTGGAGGGCCTCGATCGCAACGGCCTGAGGTTCATCGTGAGGCGATGCATCGAGGAACGAATACGAAGACGTACGATCTGCGCGGCATACTGGCGCGCGGTATCCTCGTCGTACTTCCTCCTCAAAGCCATCTCGGAATTCAGGTCCCCACCCGTATACGCATCCTGTGCAAATTTCAGAATCATGATAGCGCGATGAAGGACAACGCGCGACTCACCATGACGATGAAGAAATGTTCGTCGTCTTGAAAGGTCGCGTGCACGTTGACGAAGCCCGGGAGGCCGGCTACCGCCTTCAGAACGAACAGTTCGGTGAAGAGGCTCCCGTAGAATTTGTAGTCGTCCTCGCCCTTGCGGACCGCCTTCATAGCGTACGACCGCATGTTGGTGTGGTGCTGAACGCGGTAGACGCAGCCCTGCCCGCCCTGGCCGAGCACAGAGAGGACGCGGAAGTCGTCCACCGTGAGCTGTTCCACTGCACCCTCCGAGAGGCCTCGCTTGAACAGGCTCTTCCAGTTAACGCGCTTCGTACGGGGCTGGACGGATGCCGTGGGGGGGTTTGCGAAGACAAAGCCGTCGACGACCTGACATTCTTCAATGTCAAGCATACTCTACTCGGCCACCTACTTGTAAGCCTCCCTACCCACAGCTAGCTTCAGGTTGAGACGCACCGCTGGGTTGCTGACTCCATCTGCTTCCTCGACCGCGGGGACGACGACGGCCTGTGGAACGGACTCGACCACGACCACGGCAGCGGCGGGCTTGGACTTGCGGAAGCGAGCGAAGAGGCGTAGGAAGGCGGACCTCATGGTGATGGTGAGTTGAAGCTGAACCTTGGCCGGGAACTAGCTACCCTAGTGGCAGTAGTGGGGAAGGAGACTGGTGAGCCGCGGCGACCTTATCCTCGCTATTGAGAGGCTGACCAGTGCTCCGGGGGCTAGTTCGGTTCGGCTCGCAGGGGATCGACGGTCAGCCGAACGACCAGCCAACTTGCATTCTTCATACGAGGCGTCTGCCGCAGAGAATGCGAGAGGAGGGGATCAGCGACAGCGGCGGACGACATCGTAGTAGGGTTGAGAGCATGCGTACCTCAACGCTGGGGATGGAGTGGCTTGACCGGTTGTGTGAAGAGTGATATTTCCCAAGAGACTACGTCATACCTATGCTGAAGGCAGCTCAGTGTGCACCGTATACGCGATCTATCAGATGGCCTGTTGACCCCTGCGAACTAGCTGTACTATAATTCAAGGCCACTGTGCTAGCTCAGTATCCGAGAGACATGCACGCCCAATGAAAATGTCAACGCAGATCATCACCCAATCGCTCACGCAAAAGTGCCAACTGTTCTTGCCACTCTTTCTTCTGCCTCTCCATCCGCTTTCGCATCCACACAGCACGAAGCAATCGCACGATCTTCTCCCTACTATCCTCGAAGTTTCCCTGATGAAACAATGTCAGCGGCGCACAGACATCCTCGGACCATCGGCCTACCTCCGCGACGTCCAATAGTCGCTGGCTCTCCTCCGGAGTGACCTCGCGCCTCCAAGTCGAAATGCTCAACGGGTCAAATCCGGGAACTCGTCGCTCGTTTGGAATCAGCGGTATATAGACCACGCCAATCCCATCCCTCTTCAGAAGCGCAGCCTCGTCGAGCTCGTCCAGACGTGCGGACACTTCGTCAGACGAAGTTGACGACCCGATCCATACCTCGCAGGAGTGCAACGGTCGCGGACGAGCGTCAGGATCAAGCTTGCCTAGTAAATCTCAGCATTAAGAATCACAGTGGTGGCACGTGGACGCACCAGTGGGCATGCCTCGAGCCTCGCTCGATTCCTCTTTTCCGGCTTGCTTGGCAAGTGCAGCTACTTGCGTCGTGGCCAGCTTGACGTTGGCAGCGTCCGGAGTCGACGCTTCAAAATCGAGCACAACAGACCTTTCTCCGGCCCCATCGTCGCCGGACAACACGCGTGCGGGCCAGCTTGCTCCCTTCGGCCATGTCTTCAAGCCACGTTTGGCGGCAAGTTCTGCTACTCGTCAGCATACGCCAAAGAACGCGTGAGGACTATATTCTTCACCTTCTGCGCGACTGAACCACAGATCCTGTTCGAGTATTTGAAAAGTCAACGACGACGACGCGATGCTGACAAGGAAACCTGTACCTGGGAGTCGGCGCTGGCATCCAAGGCAATAATACAGTCGACATTTCTCCTCAAAAATGGATAGTACGGAATATTGAGCTCGGCTTCCGGATGGCTTCAGATATTGTTCCCTTGAAGGTCCATCAAAGACGTGACTCACCCCCAGCATCCTAATCCGCGGTACGATGTTGACGAGGAGAGAATACAGAGTAAATTACGGGTCCGCTCACCATGAAGCTCAGGGTTTCTTGTTCAGTGATCTCAGGGGGACTTCCATCGCGTAGTTGTCCCGCAAGACCTCTCAGAAAATTAGGAAGCTGTTGATGTTCAACGTCCGCCATCGAAGGATTTAAAGGCATGTACTGACCTCGTCAGGGAGCACGGGATGAATCAGTCCTAGATCGTATTCGTTCTCCGTGGCGATATCCTTGAGCCATCTGTACAATTGGACTGGTAGAACTTGCAGCATGGGATCTATCTCTCGGAAGTAATGCTAGGAAGCGCTATCAGTCAGGATCAGACTTGCTCACAATAAGGGGCGACAGACCTTCAACGAAGCACAGAATGCGGACCCGAAGATACTGCCAGTTGGCATGGTGAAGACACATCTACCCGGTATCGGTGAACCAACTCACCCAGCCAGTATCGAAAAGCTAATTTCCGGCTAATCTTCTGGTAAATCTCATATTGGACATATACTGAGAAGTACGCGCACCTTACGCTCTGTATTCTTCCCAAACATGAACCGACGTCCCAAGGCCCACGACGGAACCCATGCTACAGTCCACCATCAGTCGAGTTGAGCTGTCGGTCTGGACGTCATGACTTGCCTCCAATCTCATCGCAACCAACTTCGTAAGGAGTGAACTCGTACCATAGCCACCGTATGTTGCGTGCCAACGTCTGATGCCCTCCCTGCCGGTGACCAGAACGATCGCGGTCGACGGTGCGTGACAACGCCGAGTCGTTGTCGAGGACTTTGATCGCGTCGGCCTGCTCCTGTGTGGGGTGAACTGTAGGTGGAATAATATGAGAAACGACTCGCAATATCCGCAAATTGTGACTCCGCACCATTCTGTATGGCGCTGAACACGGGGAGAGGAAGGGAGCCATTGTCGACGCTCCTGCGGAAGAAGTGGAGCGAAAGATGGCGAGGGTCCAATCGTGCGATGTCCGAAGGAACGTACAGTCTAGACGACAGTAGGGTGCCGTAGAGATCCACTAACGATACTTCACCCGCCTCCCCAGCCGCTTTCCGTAGCAGACCGGACTGAACAACGCGACGTGTCAAAAGACTACTCCTATGGCTTGCGGCAAGCACGTACCAACAAGAACTGAGAACAAACTGGTCAGTACCGATCCGAACGGAGATGTAAAAAGTGTACCTTGTTCGTAGGGACGGTGGTCAGCGCGTCTAGAGTGTCCATATCTACGTAACTTGTTCTGATGCGGTCTCTCGCATGTGCTGCAGCGTCCTTGGGAATGAAGCTTCCTGCGACTCCGGAATACAGGATGCCCAGTGCCCAGCAGCTTCCTACACGAAGAACCTTGTTATGAACGTCGGACCACTGCGAGGGCCGTGATGTCGTACCTGATACCCCAGCCGTATAAGCAACACAGTCCAGGATCCCGGTCGATTGGGCTGCGCTAAGGGAACCAAGCGTGTTCAGCATCGCGCGGAAGCCTAGTATGGGCGTTGGCATGTCAGCGGCTAATGGTCTCTCATGCCTCGCAAACGCGTAAGATAGTGACCGACCTCCCCCTGAGCCAGCAATGGCGACGATGGGCAGATCGCGTTCGTCAACTTCGCTCTCAGGCACACCCATCAGCCTAGCGAACGAAACCCTCATCCTTCGCTTGCGCTCCCCCAAGAATGCGCGCTCGGCCACACACAAGTCGTCTCCGATGCGTATCTCGGCATCCCACTCGTATTCCGGGTTGACAGCCAGGTCCGGGGGTGTGTTCACAATCTCATCGTAAAGCGACCCAGGCCCACGCCCCAACTCGAGGAGCAGAGCCGAGACGCGTTCCTGGAGATCTGATATGGGAAAAGGAGCTGGCCACTGGATGTTTGGGGCTGGCAGCGTGGGCCACCTCCATGAAGAAAGCGAAGACGAGATGGCTTGGACAGGGGCTGAGGACTTGAGGAAGGAGAGGCCCTGAAATTTCGCCGTTCGTGCCGAATGGTGAATACAAGGCGCTGCAGTTGAAGCGAAGCGTGCCGGTTTACCTTGGTTGTACTCTGGAACAAATACTAGGTAAGCCCACACACAAGTTGTGCTAAAGTAGGGGACATGTAGAATATACCTTGTCAAATACGTCGGCGGTTGCATCAACCTGGAGCCATGTGTCATAACTATGGCCTCTTGGGAGATGGCTTGCAGTTGTGCGGACGTACCTCGAGTGACTCTCTGGGAACAGATGGGCCTAACGCGGCTTGGGTGGGAGTTAGTTCGAGCGCATCATCAGCAATTGAGTGCCACAGAGGTACGCCGATAGCGAGAGACGCCGCAGTGCCGAACGCAAACCCAAGATATGAGATTTGACCTGCATCCAAGATGACGACGGTCAGCATGATAAATTAAGTTGACGAATAGCTCATACGTTTGATTGAATGCTCAGCTGTTGCCTGGTGACTGTTAGTCCATTGCTGGAATGCTGTATTCCAGCCTTGGATATATCGCTGGTGAAAGCTTCTGCAGTACACTGTCTGAGGAGCGAGTTTCGCTGGACGGCGTCGGAGGAGCTGTGTGCTGTACATCCGCAGAATATTCAACAGCCAAGCGGAACGCTGTCGAATTGGGAACGACCATCAAGGGAAGGAGGTGACAGCAAGAAAGGAGCTAAGAGTTGCCACTTGCCAGCGGTAACCTACTGATCGGATACAATACACCATGTCGTGACGTCAGCAACACCTGAGCGTCCCGACTCCCGACTGCGGCCAATACGTACCTAGCTAGCCTAGAAGAAGAGGAGACCGGTACCAGGTCGCTGAAGCTGGGGCCCAAGACTTGAGACAGTTGAGATAGTGATTAGCGCCGGTCTACGTCGTTTGTTTGTACACCGAGGTCGCCAAACAAATCGCCAAACAGCCGACCTCGAGTCGTACTTAGCTTTAGACCACAGTTTCCGACGTCATTGACGAACACAGACCTACCCGAGACCCGCAAGGAACAAGTTGAAGTTCCAGGCTGTACGTACAACCGTTAACCGTTGATTGGCACTCACTTACTCTACACGTTCGCTAACGAGAGCTGTATTTTAGGGCCTAGTAGCTAATATAGTATACGGCTTGCCAATCTGTCGTCCAATGCGTGAATATATTGTGGGGCCCTCAGAAACACGATGCGGACGTCGCCTGTAGGAGCACAGCGAGTAACTATAGTAAGTATCCTGCCATATTCATTACGACTGGTCCGGTCGCTAACCTGAATTACTACCAATTTGTCTCCAAGTTTCGTATCACGCGGCTGTGCCAAACTTTCAGACGTTAGCCTAGATGAGATTGTATGCGTGTATGTTTAACTCACCAAACAATGATGCGACGTTCACAGAGACTTATTCCACGTACCCCGGCAGCGACTCCGTGTCCCTTCGGCCTTCGTCCTCCAAACGGGAGCTTATTCCAGCAAGCACGTTCCGGAGCGCCGCAACTTCCATCTCCAATGCACGAAGTGCCGCCCCACTACCACCGCTTGCGGTAGTCTGGGATTGAGTGACTGGTTCGGCAGGCGCGAGAGTAGTCATCTCGCGTTCCAGCGTCTCGAGCCTCTGGGTTATCTGCGCGCGTTGTTTCGACGTCCCGGCAGTTACATGCGGTCTACCCCCAATCCCACCGAGGGTCTCCGGAGAGACTGGTCGATCCCTGTACCTATCGCCGCCCACTCCCACTCCAAATGGACGGACAGCGGATGAATGCTCGAGGTACCGATGAGAGCGCCTTCGATGGACAAGGTACGCCCCGAATCCGAGGCCAAGCAGGAGAACGACACTTCCAATAACTGCTCCGAGAACAGTACCAATGTGGGTTCTTGAAGACGAAGATCCAGGTGCGATGGCATCCGCGGATGGAGATATGGTGGCCGTTTGGGAGTTGGTGGCCGTTTGAGAGTTGGTGGCCGTCTGGGAGTTGGTGGAGGAGAAGGAAGGAGAGGATTGTAGGGAGGGCCCGGGTGCCAGTGTCGTGTCGGGAGCTTCGGTGGTGTATACCAAGTAATCAAACAGGGTGAGTGAATTGTTGTACCCACTCGCCGTCATGACAAGGCTGTGCGGGACATTCGCGAGTGCAGAATTGGAGTACACCAGTTGGTTGTACAGGATGTTCGGGCTCGGGTCGGGGGCCCGGATGAAGTGGCCGTCCAGTTGACCGTCGATAGCGAACGAGATGTTGGCAAATGTCACTGTTGCGAAGAGCTGGTTCGGTACGATGTTGTACACATAGACGGCCGTGCCCGTGAAGTTGACCACGATCTGACCTGGTTGATGGGGAGGAGTGGCGTCGTGCCAGCTCTGGTTATGTATCTTGCTGACGTCAAGAGTGGCGTTTGTAATATGGCATTCCGACTCGGGGCAATTCGAGTCAGGGGAACTACTATGCCAGACGCCACTCGGTAGATACGTAGGAATGTCGCCGTTCATTTCGTCGCCATAATGGTCATCGACGGTGACATTCACCAAGCGTGAATTTGAGGGCGTAAAGAAGAGGGCAAGAGGAAGTATGACTGCAATGAGCAATGGCTTGTGCATTCAATAATACCGTATATTGGGAAGCGATGACGATGTACTGATACCTGTTCCAACATTCGGGACTCTCCATGAATGCTTGGGTAACGCGCTCATAGCACCCTTGCTGATCGAGAGAGACTCGAGTTATGGGAGGAAAAGTGGGTCAAGATGAGAGTCCTTGAACGTAGAGAGTGCGGGTAAGGAGGGTAAGGTTGGGGGTAAACCGGGATACCGCCTCTGAGCCAGTGTTTACGGCTGGTGAGACGAACACGGATCAGTGTTTGAACGGAGCCCGGCGACTTGTTGGGAAAGATGAATGATTAAACCAGTCTGACAAAGGAAACGGCAGACAGTTGTTGGTTGCCAAGAACAACTTAGTTCACAATAGAGCAGATTGCATCCGTCATATAGGCTCCAAATGAGCTCCCAATCGCGCCAACTGACACACGGTCATAGTCTGGCAGCACTGCCCGCGGTCAACCTGTCAGATCAGTCATGGATTGCATAACTCGCGCACTCCCGCATTGGAAGCTACTGTGCTCCAAGTAAGCAAGCAATACTATCACTGTTGACCTGGTGTGGTGCTCACGCGAAATCTGACGATGATGGAACTTGGACCAGCCGTAATGCCGGTGTGAACATTGCAGTTTGCTGTAAGTTACACCGGAAAGGAAGGAACCTCTTGAAGCGCTTAACCTCGGCCATTGGGATGGGCCCTACGAACATGATGTGGTTGCCCCGACGCGCCACACAATCCTGGCAATCCGCGCCTTGAAATCACGCTCCCATTTGGCCCATTGCTTCGCGGGCCCGGGGGACTGACACGTTGAACGCGTTGAGGTCCCAGAACTGGGTATGGTCGAGCGTGAACGTGCACGCCGGGTTTTGTTCTGACCGCGGGCGAGACAAGATAGGGGTGGGAGTGAGGTGGAACATAAGGAACTTTGGTGGCGTCTGTGCGCAGGCGATACCCCCTCGTCGCGAGCGCTACAAGGACCGGTCGGCATCTCCGCTCGGCGCAACGATTGATGCACGGGCCCTGGGTGCAAACAATACGTCCAGGGAGTGCAAGAAGCATCCCAAGCGAGCCATCCTGCGACTCAGGCGAGCGTAACGGGATACCGGCATTGATGCTGCCAGTGGACAGCTCCGCAACGTCGTCCAAAAGGGCATTCTTCGGCTCGTCCTCAAGCACCGAGGACCGCGGCACAGTCTTGACGTGTTGGTAGAATTTGAGAAGCAAGAAGGTGACTGCCCCGTCGACGGAGACCTGTCAGGGGGGTGGCTCCGGAACGACAGCATGGTCGTGGAAACTGAAGAGTGAGTGCAGATGGTGGCCGTTGAACAAGCGCGAGAGCGCGCGCGACGTTCAGACGGAATGGGAACCCTTTGGGAGCCTCCTCTCACGATCCAACGCGTCGCTCGAGTGCGCCGACCTTCAACCTTCAACCTTCATCACGTCTTCCAATCGACACATATAAGCCATGCATTATCATACCAACGAGGGAACACCATCTACGTCCGCATGCAACGCTTCGTGAACCACTCCCACGTCGAGCGAACCTTCTCTTCATTAGCGTCCCATGGCGTCGGGATCTCCGAATACCCAAGAGGAGCCGTCGGGTGTCGGAGGTAGATAACAGAGCACGTCAGGAACGAAGGTAAGAGGTAGGCGGGGATGATGCATCGGTGATGAGGAAGGGTGACGCGTAGGGTGGAAGGTTGAATGGTGTCAACCCGACGATGAACGATTTGGTTGTTTTGGAGAAGGCCGACGATGACGGGCCCTTCATGTCCTTCGAAGATTCAACAGCATCCGTACCCTGGTTGTGCCCTCAGCTTAATCCCCTTCTTCGATCGGCTCAGGGCGCTCTTGAAGGGAGCGTATCGCCATGTGGCCGACGGATTCCATGTCTCCGGGTGCGAGACGCGTGTTGGGGTTGGTGTGCTAAGAAAAATCAGTTGACACGGTGGTAGCAGCAACATGCGACTAACGACGTACCTCCTTCCCTCAGTAGCACATCTCCATGAATGACGAACCGCCTCACCTCGCATACGCTGTGCGGAAGCATGCGCGGAATATGACCACACTCGACCTCCCTGAACATCAAGCTCCGGACTGGCGCTAGCCCCTTCTCTCCTCCCCCACCCGCTTCTGAGCGTTCTGCGCCGCATCCTGCCTGTAAGCCCACCTGTCCAATTGTACCGCATCCCAGACCTTCTTCAGGGCCTCGGACGGCCGGACGGCCAGATGTCGGAAAGAGTCCCGGGAAGGTACCACCGCTTGCAGAGCTTCCAATTAATGAAATCACCGTGCAGGAGCACCATCGCTGTCCACCGTCGCCAGTTAAGTGTTTTGTTATACCCAACACGGTTCGTGATAGTCTCCATGGGAGCAGTGTAGAACGCGAGGAGACGTGGTGGTCGCAGGACAAGTGACGAGGAGCCGCCAAGAATTTCGGCCTAGTTGGCGGAGTAAGTAATGCTGTTATAGTGTAACAATCGAATAAGTCTGTTTTGTTACGACACTAATGCGACTTTATTGGCGATAGACGCCAGCCTGGTCGCGTTTAAACTTGACTATTACCACAACCTGCACTTTTCTCCAACCATGGATCCGTACACTCCACGAACACGGACGGGAGGGAAGAAGAAGAACTTGACACTATCAACGAAGGAATACAACAAAGTAGGTATTAGTCTTGCCCTTGGCGGGAGGCCGACCATTCATACAGTCTCCGCACAGATTACGGACACCATTGCATCCGTTAGGCGCAATCGGCAGTATGTCGACGATGGGATTGCTGAAGATGTCGATGTGCGTGTCCATGTGTCTCGTGAAAGCGCGAGGCGAAGTCCGTTTTCAACCCAACCTCCGTTCCAGTCCATCACCTCATTTCCTCGTCAGGACGCGACGAAGCTTCATTCGAGGCGGAACGGTCTTTCGTACGCGCCCCACTCAACTCTCGCGTGGTCTTCGGAAGTGGGCACAGGGACAAGGGAAAGGCGAAGGCGAAGGAGAGTTCCCTGTACGGCGTGCCGGTGGAGATCCAGGAGGCGCTTCTCCTCGAGGACCTTCTGTTCGTCCTTATGGTACGTGTTCCCCCTTTCTTTTTGTTGCGAGGAACATTCGGGCTTCGTCGTAACTTTGGCGATCCGACCCACGGCTCCTGTCGCCGATTGTGCGGGATGGCGCGACTCAGTAAGGTTTGGTGAGTCTGTCGGAACAGTGGACCTGCGCGATACCGTAATTCGTATTCTGCTGTCAGCAGAGTTCTGGCTCCACAGTTCCTCCCTCATCTCGGACTAGCCATGCGTCCAGCCGCGACCGAATCACCCGGCGTTTTACCGTTGGACTGTGGGCTCGCGCGCGGTGCTTTGTTTCTAAATGCGGTTCGCTCGCGGCTGCAGGTGTTTGCCAGCGTGCCGCGGGGCACCTGCGTTGCAATTTCCGAGTACGAGCGGTCAACACAAAGCTATTGGAGTGCGGTCAGGCGTGTCTCCTCTTGCGTTTACGCTGCCTGGATCGTCTGACTCCCGCTCGCACTACGGCGGTTTATGATTGACGCCGCTGTGTCCGCTAGCAGGTCACTAGTATCTCAGACGAGTCCCGCGATGGCCATTTTGGCCGCGTTTTAGGTTTGAAGCATCCATGACACGATGAAATTCGAGTCCATTCTCGCGGGATGTCAGACCGTCGACCGGAAGCTCTATCTCCGGGGCGGCTAGTACGGGTTGGGGTACGACGTAAGTGGGCAAGTGAGGTCACTATTGTTGCATGACAAGGAACATGACGATGACGGCGGTTCATCAGTTGACCTCAGCGGCATTCCTGCCGGTGAGCGGAGCGCTATGCAGGTCGTTGGGCGGTGTGGCTGCATATAGCGGCAACTAGACTACACGACGCCACAGGGTCCCTCAGCGCGGTCCCCTGGCCACTGATCGCACCGAGGAGAATTTGCTGAGATGTGGAAGTGGCTTGTTAGTTTTGTCAAAATCATTCTTTGCGCCGATGATACAAAAAAAGCAGAATTTCTCCGTGGCCCCCGCAATCGTCATGGCTTGCCTGTTGTTGACAGAACCATGACTTGAACCGATTTTCGTTGCGGGACGCCCAGTCGTGGATGCAGAACAGTGAGCTTGAATGAGTTGGGTCCATGGTGAGTGGCGCGACGACGGCCGGTAAAGTCATGACGAAGGGTAATTCCCGTTCACGACTCACGCGACCGTCGGCGAAGGGATCGCAGAGATTTGAACTTGGCGGTCTTAGTTGAATTCTAGCTGATTTCATTATGGCCGCCACGCCTCAAAGGGATCGGGACATGTGGCACAACGGCGTCTGGATACAATGAAGCTCGAATGGCAACGGCTAACGCTGTCGTCTTCGTCAGGGCATCGAAGGAAGTTACATCACTTATCATCCGGACTATTCACCGGATGATGACGACCCTCTGAATGGCGTCAGGTTCGTCGTATCGCCTTCATTAGGTGCGCGGAGTTTCTTTTGAGCGTCGTGGTCATCGCTGATAGCGTAATAAGATCCATCGCTGCGAGACCTGGTGGAGCGGATACTGCCGTTAGCCACTTATTACACGGCGATCAGCTCGTTCATTGAGCTGCGGAGTCACCTGGACTTCGGGCTCGTGAACCATGCTCTTTGTGCCTCAATGCGGGACATGCTCAAGGTATGTGTCATCGCTGCGTATGGCCCGATGCTTGTCTGAATGAATGTGCAGGACTATCAGACATTGCTATCCCAACTCGAGCACGCGTTCAACACCTCTCCACAATTCACCCTCCAGAAGCTATGGTTTTACGTCCATCCTACGTTACATACCTTATCGCTCCTCTACTTACTCACGACGGACTTGGCAACGGCGGACGACCCAGCAGCGGAGCTCTCTTCGACTTCTTCGAGCACCTCCGATGCTGAAGAAGACGCACGGAACGAGGCCCTGGGACTCGGAGGTGCCAAGCTGAAGGCTGTCCTGTCGGAGATTAAGACGACAGGCCTGGGAGCGGACGGTGGCGCCAGTGGGATTGCGGTCAAGGGCGGCGAGGTGCTCGCCATCTTGCACGAGCGGATGCAGAACATGTCAGGCGACCCAGCCGCACGGGAGCTGTACGGCGCGCTGCTCCGCGACTCTGGGAAGCCTTATGTCGAAATGGTCCAGGCGTGGATCAGGACGGGCAAGCTTGATGACCCGTACGAGGAGCTTCTGGTCAAAGAGAGCAAGTTCATCAATCGCGGGACGCTCGAGATGGACTACACTGACGAGTACTGGGAACGCCGTTATACGGTTAGTGCGTCTCGTCGCACTTGTGACCACTCTCTCTGACTCACACACGGCGCTCAGCTCCGGGATGGGTCGATGTTAGGCGGCTCTTCGAAGCAGCACCAAGCTGGGGTGCCCCCTCCCCGCTCAGCTGGCGGTCGCCTACCCGGAGGCGCTTGCATTCCGGCAGTGCTCGAGAGGTGGAAGCACAAGATCTTACTGGCCGGAAAATACCTCAATGTTATCCGCGAGTGTGGAATTGAGATTCGGCAAGAGTCCTCCCAAGAGGACGAAGACGACCTATCGATGGACGATGAGAGGTACGGCTCGGCGAATACATTGTTCCCTTTTTGTGTTAAGATTCCATATAGGTTCTACAAGTGTATTGAAGATGCCTACACCCACGCGAACCGGACATTGCTCCAACTCCTTCTCCGAGATCAACAGCTGATCCTCCGCCTCCGTTCATTAAAGCGGTACTTCTTCCTTTCCCAATCATCGTTCCTCACACACCTTCTGGACCTGTCTCACAATGAACTCCGGAAGTCCGCCAGATCCGTATCCCTGGTCAAGCTACAGAGCCTGTTGGACCTGGCGCTGAACATGGATGCTCAGGGCGAAGATGTCATGTTCCGTGAGGACGTGAAAGTCACAATGGCTGGGAGCGGCTTGTACGAGTGGCTGCTGACTGTCGTGAACGTCAGCGGTCTCGAAGAAGGCGAAGCAGCGGATGGCCATGGACACGCCCACGAGTCCCAGAAGAAGGATCGGGAGAAGGAGAAAGACGACAGGAAACAAATGCTCGGTGAGTCAACTCATTTAGGTCAGCGAACGTGCACGGGTGATTGACACGTATCTGGGAATCAGCGATTGACGCGCTCACCTTGGACTATCATGTCAAATTCCCATTGTCTCTGGTCATCTCGCGAAAAACGATCCTCCGATACCAGCTTATCTTCCGCTTCCTGCTCCATCTCAAGCATGTTGAGCAGTCGCTTTCCTCGATGTGGATCGAGCACAAGACGACGGCTTGGCGCCGAGGCACGTGCCCTCGTACCGGTCCCGATGCCGGTCGTGAAACGCCGCAGATACCACGGAAGGATTGGCATTCGGAGTTTGAGAATTGGCGCAAGCGCGTGTTCCTGCTCCGTGCCCGTATGCTTTCCTTTGTCCAACAGATCCTTGCATTCACAACGTTCGAGGTCCTCGAACCGAACTGGAGGAAACTCGAGGGTAAGCTCGAGGCAGGCAAGGTCGAGACCGTCGACCAGCTCCTCAGGGATCATGTCGACTTCCTCGATACCTGCCTCAAGGAATGCATGTTGACCAGCTCGAAACTGCTTCGGGTAAATGGCGACTTCTCCTAAGCTTCGCGGATGCTGATTAGGGTTGTGATGCCTCGCGCAGGCGTACTCGAGGCTGATTGTCACATGCTCCACGTTCGCCTTGTACACCGCTTCTTTTACGAAGTCGGCCAACAACGCTATAGCCGCCGCTGACACGCCCGATGGCGATCACTCGATGGCGAAGCGACGGGACATCTTGGGGAAATTTGAGACCAACTTCAATCACTGGTGCGTGTTCTCTATATCTTGTCACACAACCTACGGCGTCTGACTGTTCGGCAACCTTTAGGTTCAAGGTCAGCTCCCGCCTTTTGGACGTTACCATGGCGTGATAGACTGACGACTCCTTGTAGGTACATCTCGACTGCGTGCAATTTTATGCCTCGAGCGAGAACGTGTCGCTGCTGCCTCTCGTGGTGAGGCTAAACAGCATCAAGTCCTCGCAGTGAAGGTGCCATCTATTTGCATGTTCACCTCGCTATATTTGCTCTATACCTTGCTGCTATGATGTTATCTAGTGTATTCCGCATCCATATCGCTCTTCCACTCCGAGCGGACGTCTTTCCTCCCATCCTCGTCCGCCGACCCTATTCTGGTATTCGACTTGCAAGGGTGTCTGGCGCTGCATGTGAACATGCGGAAATGCATCTTCCGCCTCTTAGTCCTCGGTCGACAACACGGAATTACAGTGCCGCGCGGTGTCGGGTTTCCCGGTGACCAGCCGTACACCTTCTGGTACTTAGGGTTTGGCTCCGGCAGCGTGCAGCGGCATTCCTGCCGGACTCCCGGCACGGCAAATAACAGGTACGTCATGCGGCCACGGACACACTAGTCCGTTTCGTGGACATTCCGAGCTTGTTTGACAGAACCCAGTTTGTTGCAGGGCCGGGGGTTGCGATCCACCCTCCGCAACGACTTGGTGGGATCAGGTACCCAGGCGATCTTGGGGCATCGTGCGTCGTGCTCCGTCAAGGTCTATTTCCAGCCCATCGCGCCATAAGACGAGAGTGGACGCTTCAAACCCAACATGGCATGTGTTGTCTGAGTTGTAATGAGCGTGATATGTGTCAACCCCCTGATGGTCTGCTGCCCTGAGCGACCTTCAGCGACATGCTTCTACCAGGCCCCCAACAAGATCTGCAGCCAGGTTCCGGATCATGAGGTATTGTGATTTCGGATTATTGGTGCTGTATCTGATTGCACCGCCATCCAAGTAATCGCGGCGTGAAACGGTCGCGTAGTAGCGGCTGACGCATCCGCGATAGTTCAGCTACCAATGATCACCTGGAGGCAAAAGAGCGTTGTGATCCCGCGGCCTTTGATCGGCAGGTGGCTGGGAACTTCTTAGTGTTCCGATTCCGTTCGGTGAGTTCACCACTATCTCCCAAACGCTCGTTCCTAATGCGTCTTGAGTTTGTCTGCCCAGCGGCTTCTCACCCGAATGCTAGCCTTATGAGTCACGTCTTACCCATAGCACCGTCAGCCTTGGGGAGATTGTCGCTCAGGCGTCGCGCTAAGCGTCGACGTATAAAGCCGGAGTTCAACTTCGACCGTATATCGGACCCGAGAGAGCGCGACAATGAGGTCCTAAGTGTGCCGCCACAGTCACCAGGGAAGTGATGCAACGTGTGATTAACCTGGCGCCCCCGTGAATGAAGGCGCATCGCCCATATGTAGTCGCTATCTGCACAATCCTGAAAATATAGCCAACCTTGAGCGCTGCGTGTTTGGGGATATATGTATAAAAGGCGGGCAGACTCTCGTGCCACTCACAAGCCATCGCCACTGACCTCTACCTCCATGTCTCGGGACAAGCAAATCACTTTCTACACGTCACCCGTAAGCATGCTTCCCGTCTCGTTCGTGTTCACACCCCCGTCCTGACTATTTGACCAGTACTCTCCTTACACCCATCGAGTGCAGATTGCACTTGAAGAAGCCAAGCTGAAGGTCACGAAGTACGAGATTGACCTCCGACCTGGTTGTAAGCCGGAGTGGTTTACGAAACGGGTGAATCATGCAGGTCTGGTGAGTACCACAGTCCGTATAATCTACTGTTGGTGTACCATATTAAGCAAGCGCGCTCATGCCCCCGTAGGTTCCAGCCTTCACGTACGGCGGCCCCAATGTCCCTCCTGATCAGCCTTCTTCCAAATCGACGAAGCTCTCAGAATCTCTCGTGCTCGTCGAGTTCATCGCAGAGCTCCGACCAAGCGCCGGACTCCTTCCTGACGACCCTGAGCTGCGTGCCAGGGCTCGTATCTTTATCACCCAAGCCCACGAGACTCTCCACCACGCCTTCAGGGGCTTCTTCTTCCGCGGGGAACGCATCGACTCCATCCTTCCCTCCCTCGAGGCTTTCCAGGCATTACTTGCCCCCATCGGGTACGCGATCGGTCCGTGGTCGGTTGCGGATATTGCGGTCGCGCCCATGATGGTCCGTTTCATGCGGCTTTCCGGGTACGAGATCGGCAAATATCCTATCGGTGAAGGCAAGAAACTCCTCAAGGCCCTGGCGGAGCCCAGATTCGCCCGTTTCATGAACTACTACGAAGCTTTGTGGCGGCGGCCCAGCATCCAGGCGTCTTGGGACGAGGTTCGTCGTCCACACATTGGCTCGGGGGGTCTGCCGCGTGTCTACTTACCTATTATCCGTCCCCTTCGCAGCCCACGAACGTCAAGATGTGGAGAATCCATCCCAATGTCACGCGGACATCTTCCGCCGCCGGCCACTAATCGGTTCCAGCTGGCAACATACGATCCCTTCCGCCTAGCCCGCCACTATGCCTTGGACTCTCCTTGTACTTTGATGCCCAAAATTGCATGTTGTATCTACCTTACGCGGTTCGCCTTCCCCGATTGGTGTATTTCAGCACCTATGTTATTCGTCCTCGGCAGAGGACCTTTTCTCATGGTTGTAATGATAGACTGTATAGTACAAAATAATCTTACGAATTCGTTATGCCTTCCGTACCTCAGATACCGTATACGAACAAGAAGCTTTCGGGAGATCCGTCCGACGACTGTACATGTGCATGCAGCACCGTCGAAGGCCCCTCGACGATATCTAGGGCGCACAACCATCCTGTATGTCAGGATCCCGGATTCTTGGCGTGTGAGCGCATTCTGCTACCTCGTCATCATCTGCGGAGCCTCGAATGCGCTCGCCTCATGCCTGGATCGTCGCACAAACCCCTCCGAATGGTATTCTCTCCCGTAATTGTGATTGCAGGAAGCCCAGAGGAAGCCCCGGCCGGGCACAAGGCGGGAATTGCAATCAATCCGCAGCGCCACATTCGCGCGGACTTCGAATCTTGGCCCTGCCGTGACTGAACAGCGAGAGCACTCGTTGGCTGCTCGCACAGGGAGGTTCTGAGAGAAGCCACTCGGACGCGCACGGGGCCGTCAGCGACTCGGCCGGGGAACGCCACAATCCCTGGAACGTGTACCGCGCCAGAGAGGGGTGCCAGTGCGCGCCGAATGTTGTCACTATCGATCGCGAACCGATGCGAGCCTAAGGCACTCCCTGGGCACTCCCATGCATCTTAACGTGGTTAGGGCAGATCTCCTGGCAGTGGACCTTACGGCAACGCGCGCGGCCTTCGAATTCGCCCGCGGTCCACCCGCGACCAGGTCGCGCTGAACCTGTGCACTCTTCTTCGACCGCCAAGGGAAGGGGAAGAGAGCCGACATCGTCGGGGAAGGTGGCAGTGAGTCATGAGAGAAGGGTACCCTCGAACTTGCAGCACGAGTGCGCCGACCGTCTGTAGAATTGCAATTGTGCGGGTGCATCCTGTCGCCGGGATGTGCGATCTGGCCGGCTCGGTTCTACCCAATGACGGATGTAGGAACTTGAGCGACATTTGGGGCTTGGATGGAGTGACACCGTGACGTCCCCAATCTGGCGTGTAACCATGTACCTTTTGGGCAGCGTGGTTGGTAAGAGGCGCAGATATGAGCCGACGAAGAAGATACGCCACGGTTTTACGGTTCAAATAGTACGTAAAGGAGCGGGTTCAAGAGATTGCGGCTCACCTTACACGCATCTGGACATTGCACCCTGATATATGTAAGGTTTCACCTGAGCGCAAGGGGCACGAACTTCTAGGAAGAGTACATAGGTAGAAGTTGTCCAGTAAGCGATTTTTGAAGTCAGCGAACGTCCGTATTGCCGGTCTCCCTGGTTAGGGTTAGGATGCTAAACTTGGCGACTTTGAATCGAACATCCACGTACTACCGGAGTCCGTCTCTCTGCAGCGTCCGTATGCGATCAAGCTCTCAGTGGACGAGATGACCTAGCTCGGACATGCGGTCAGGCCCAGATTGCCCTAGACCTAGTCGAGCCCTTCTCAGCTTTGATCCGCTTCGGTATGATTTTGCACACAGTGAACTTCGTTCGTTCTGGGATTGACCAACCGTTCTCGCCAGGAAGGCACGAATACGAATCCATATGAATGTTTCCCTTGTCTTGGAGCGGCTGTCAGAAAAAACTCAAGGTTTGTGATTTGTCCCTTAGGTGCCATCATCCCCTGAACGACGCTCGCTGAAATCCTAGTCCGTTTCGCTCGGGGAATTCAATGGTGCCAAACTCCGGATCCCACTCTTCCATAACTTGGAAGCCACGCATTCCCACTGCCGTCAGTGTGGGAGCGCGGCAGCTGGGCCATCGTTGTGAGTACCGTGCGTCGATCCTCCAGTTCGATTCTGTGCCACACCCTCACTCGGCTTGCTGACTTTTCCCATCTCGCTATCAAGTTGCACATCGACCTCTGGATGGAATGATTCCTGCCTTTACACACGTACCATGCGGACCAGTGGATAAGTTAACCTTTCATACATGTAAATTTGGTTAGGTTCATTCCATCAACTCCATCCTCAGAGTGTTCCCCAAGTCGATAGCTGTCTGCTGATAGCGGTTGATTTTAATGAGATTCACAGGCATCCGACTTTCTAGAAGGTAACAACGCTCAGTTTCGCTCGGCAATATCATGGATGCAAACTTCATATATCACATCACGGCAACGATTCCTGGTCCGCACTAGAAGTAGCCAGGTCTGTTGCGATGCTCACAATACCGGTCCCGCAGTGTGAGGCAAGCTCGCATGTCCTTGAGATTCATATCATCAAAGATGGTAAGTATTCTATTTTATGATACCACCAGCACCACCGGCTTCAACAAAACGTGTCAGAGTCGCCAAGCTGAAGGGACTCACCACAGCGCAGCTAAGTGGCGCATCGTACGCGCTTCGCGAGCCACGTTTATCTAAGGATGCTGACTCCTTATGTTTGTCACAGGGACCAGTCCAGAGGAGTTCTTTACGGCCTGACTTCCTCTGGAGGGCCCTACTATCTAGGTTAAGTACAACGTCTGTCCGAATCGACTACTCCGGCCAACGTGGACCCTGGACTATGGCATTAACCTTGTCCGTCCATAGTAGCCTTCTTGTCATAATGGTATTGTATGTTTCTCTATGTGGATGTTATATAGAACTTGGAACAATTTCCGGGCTTTGAGGTCGTGGGCAGTCACTGGACAAAGAGTCGGTTGACCATTGAACCTACTTCACCCGAACGTGCCAGATTTAGATCCTGGCGCGAACCTTACTTTGGGGTTCCACAAATGGATTCAATGCCGCCGGCGGCCCGGGGCCAACAGCCTATCCTCCTGACTCGCGACATCTACTCCTCGTTCCTTTTGTCGATTGATACCATGGTAACCATTGCGCTTTTGCATAACAAGGCACATGAACAGTTGTAGTAGATGGATAATAACACAGGTCTGCCATCGAAGTCGCACTTTTGATCTCGAGCTCTGTGCTCAGATTGACGGGGGACTGAACAGAGTACAAGGCGGCGTTCGCACTTTTTGACACGGTGGAAGCTCCTGAAGGGTGCGCAGATGTACGTTCATCATTCTTCCCTCATGATTAGTACATGTTGATATCAGCCCAGCTTTAGAGACGGCAACGTGAACTACGAATCGTCGTTCATCGGCGCGATCCTCAGGCAGTGACAGGATGGGACATGAGAAGGTGTAGTCATACCATGTATCCGTGCCATTAATCACTTTGTCTTCAAGTTGTCTGCTGCCTTTGGATGTCCGCAAAGCTGCACCTTCCTCTCCGAGGTCTTGGTAGTCCCGGTAGTAGGAATCTGTAGCTCTTGGTAGCAGTGACGTATCCTGAAGGAGGGACTCTGGTTGTGGCTCAGACATTTTCGTGGTCCTCGGGATAAGTAACGTCTCGCTCGCTGCCTCAAGTCATGGTCTTGAGACAGCGAGCGCGCCAGGAAACCGAAATCCCCGGTCTCAGGCTGTTGTAACAACACATTTTCTTCCCGGTTGACTATGTACGATTCCGTACTTGCTTGCCTTGCATATATAAACACATATGAAGCAATGTGCATGCATAGATGAGGACATGGAGAGAGCCAGAGTTGCCCCTTCCTCAGCTAACGTTGCCTGACGAAGGAGCTAGCAGGACGGTCAGGCCCAGCTGAGCCCCTCACAAAGATCCGGTCGACGCCGACAGTTCGGATGCAGGCTCGGGAGGTGGCGTATTTCCTACCCAGTACTATACAACTTGCAGTTCACTTGCCCCATGCAGATCCGCACTTCGAGCACACGTTTTTCTCGGGGAAACTGCATCACCCAGTGGAGCCTGTCCGAGAAGCCATGTGCTCCCCGACGCACCGATCTCTGTCAATCCCGATGATGAGCACCGACTCGGAGCAGTGGCCATAGTGCGCCGCAGCGCGTGCCGAGGTCCATGGTTGCCGCCGGTGCGCTGCCATCGCGCCCAGCTGGGATCCGAGTCCCCGAAGTGTACTTAATCAAGGAAGTGAGTTGCCAAAAATGTTGGAGTCTGTGGCCTGGCGTGGGCACGTACCTGAAGGCCCGGGAGTTGCGGTGGCGTCTTCCTGGGTATTTCCTGAAGGTCACGGCGTAGTAAGCCCCACGCTGTCTCCAGTATCAGTTGCTGACTGAGGTTTGTGCGCCAATTTGGAAGAATATCGTGGTCGTGAATTCCTGCTAGCATGGACCGGGCGCGGTCGCTATTGCCTATTTAACGATCGCGCTCGGAATCACTTGTAGAAAATGAGACTGTTTGCACAAACGATAGCTACTTGTACAACCAGGGCCCAGCTATTTCCGGGTGGTCGGACAGGATAGCCCAGAACTCGAGTGTCTGTGAACTCGCAACGCCTAAGAGCATCCGGCATCAGCATACGGGTATGAACATGGTGCGCTGACTTGCAACGCACCTTGCTGCTCAACCCACCTAATCACGCGGGCCTTACACTTGCCCGCCTTGCATCTGCTTTCAGCACAATAGGCCCTCTGGAAGAAAACTCGCTCAGGTCGGCTAGACAGCCGACCTCGATGATTGCCTGGTTTAGGCGCTTTCGGAGGGCGGTGGTGTAAGTACCCAATGCGGAAGATGCCGACGCTGTTCTGTATCGATCAGATCTCTGGTCCATGACGTGGATGCAATGCTCGGGAACGCGTTCGACGTTGAGGACACGGGATATATGTGTGGTTCGAGAAATGTACATGCACTAATGTACATGAACTGAGATGGAATACGATGGAGGCGCCCCCGGCGAGACTGGCACCAGCACCCATCGGAGATCCGAGATCCGCACACCCAGATATCCTGGATACGCAAGCGAACCAGAACTTCAGAACCGGAGAAACTGAGACCAAGTCTACCAAGAGCCCGAAGGCAGGGGTTCCGGAAGCAGAGAGACAGAGATTCCCAGAAGTACGGACCGGACATTCGCGTGCAGAGGAACAGCGAGTGGACAACGATAGCCCTGAAACCAGAGGGGATTAGAAGGAATGCCAAGCCAGTCGGACAGATGCCAATAACAGGAGACGAAGGAGAGTGTTGTGCGGATCATTGGGAAACAGGAAGCACCGAATACAACGAGAGAAGAAGGGTTGAATGGTTGCCGTCGGCTACTCGTGGAGATGGACAGCCTTAAACCATCCCTTGACGACACTCGAGGCCTTCTTCACCCACTGCTTTGACGGTGACGACAAAACCATTCGAGGAGTCGGGGCTGGTCTTCCGGGCGGATGAATTGAGGTCCACGCGGGCCGTCATCGTCACATAGAGGCGCAAGGGTCCGTCGAGCGGAAAGCGTTGAGTCGACTATGGTCACAGCGCAGTCCGAGGACGCGAGAACGTACAGAAAGTGCTCAGACGCGGCTAAGCGGGATTTGCG
Source organism: Sanguinoderma infundibulare (assembly GCA_032821775.1). Classification (NCBI taxonomy): domain Eukaryota; kingdom Fungi; phylum Basidiomycota; class Agaricomycetes; order Polyporales; family Polyporaceae; genus Sanguinoderma; species Sanguinoderma infundibulare. The sequence goes on along the minus strand of JAVLRN010000014.1, from coordinate 87,256 downwards.
TTCGGGCGTTGTGAGCGCGAGCGAGGGTACTTCCGTGAACCGGGTGGCCTCTGAGAGACTCTCGGGATGCTCTCGAACTGCTTGAGGGGGTTGGAAAGAGGACGCGAAGGGACGAGTAGAGGCGTTGACGCGGAAAGGGCGACGAAGCATAGTCTTGAGAACCTCGGAGCCCGCGCTCGAGGAGTCAGAAACCGTCGTCGTGGTGTCCGTAGGAAGGCCGTTCACCTCCACGGAAGAGGTCATTACGGTCCACGGAAGAGGTAAACGCGTCGTCAGCAAACTCTGCCTTGGCAGAGCGACTCTGGGCGACGAACTCCATCGACGACTGCTGAGAGAGAGGAATCCGCACTTCCACGTGCGGGAAAGTACATCCCAGGCACCCTGCCGGTTTTGATCTCCTGAGCGAGGCTAGAGAACATGTACAAGTCGTCCTCCTGCTCCTCCTCGCAAATCGAATAGATTCTCCCGTAAACAGATACGTGGAGTGGGCCGACACAGAGGCTCGGAACCTCGAATGGCTTCCGGAGGTTGGGAAGCGACGAAACCGAGGGCACATCGGGGGGGAACCCATATAGAGCTCGCTAATGGAAATGGACCGGAGGTGATTGGGGGAAACGTACTCGAAATACGGGAAGGGCGCGTCGCCCCTCGAGTACGGCTCGCCCGAACGTTAGTTTCCTGATCTTCTCCGGGATCTGAAGGGATCGACATGAATGCAATGATGCGGCTGAGAAGAGATAGCGCAAACGCACCGGAGGGAGGCAGTCAAGGCCAGTGATGAGTGGAGTGGGGGCTTCCTCCTTGGGGACGACGGCGTCCCAGTCACTGCGTCCCAGGCCAAGTGAGCGGAAGGCGAGGATGGGAGATACATACATCTCGTCAAACCATGGGCGGATTTTGGTCTCATCCCACCCCGCGCGCCGATCAGGGTCCCTCTCCAAAAGCTGCGCGAACCGAGCGAGCCACTGGACCTCGCAAACAACGCCTGTCGTGGCACCTACCCTAGAAAGGAGATCATGGACCTCGTCGCTCAAGCACAGGTCCACAATCAGCGGCGCGTAGAGAATGCAAGTCATCGGATCGAACTCGTCGCCATCCCCATGCGTGAGGCCGAACAGCAACTAACAGGCGAAGAGAAGAGGGGAAGTCAGCTAGCGAAATATACGACAGAGATGAACATACCTTGCGGTGAAGCATCTCGAACAAAATGATCCGAACCGACCAGATATCGGCGGTATACGAATAAGAGCCGTCACCGTCCTCCCCATACACCTCCGGGGCCATGTAGTTGGGCGTTCCGGCGAAGAGCTTGGTCTTGTCCCCGCCCCCTGCTTCGAGGTGACCCTCAATGTCAACGTCCTCAGCGAACTCCCAGTCGGGGACGCCCGCGACACGCCACGGCTGCTCCTCGACTGTGCGACCGAACGTGTGGCACAGTCCGAAGTCGGTGAGGATGATGTCTCCCTGGCCGTTTAGGAGGATGTTCTCGGGCTTGAGGTCGCGGTGCATGATCCGCTGGCGGCGAGGCTTTCAAATGCGACGATCTGACGGTTTGTCAGTGGGGCTCCTGCGGCGAGAATGTAGGGAACAGACGTACGAGCTGGGCGATGCGGTTGCGGCCCTCGGCCTCCGAGTACGCTCGGCGCATTTTACGCATCTCGCCCTTGAGGTCTCCGTTGGCGTAGAAGGGCCGAAAAGACGTCAGCTTCTGACCCTAGCGATCTCGATTACATGCGACTACTCACACGGACAAACATGAAGTGATCCCTGGTCTCGAACAACCCCTGCAGGTCAACGATGAGCAGGCTGCCCTTGACCGCCTTCATGGCATACTGTGACGTGAAGACATCCCCGAAATCACGACCTTGCCGACGGTCGTGGCCCTTGACCGCGTGAGACACTGTTGTGGTGGAGAATGGCGAGGAACATGACGCCCTCGACACTGTCAGCGAGCTTGGAGTGGAAGATGTCGGTGCTGGATTCGCCGCGGACGTCATAGCGGGAGTCGGAGACGCAACTGCGTCAATGTCTCGTCAATCGAGGGGATGCGTGAGACGCGATTGGACAATGGCGTGGGGGTCTCGTCCACCGATGGTGTGGGCGCGACGCTGGCCACCGCTTCCTCGACAACCGGAGCTGGCCAGCACTGAATTACCAACAAAGGACACGGAGACAGTACGCACCGCCGTGTGAATTTCCCATCATGACAAAAGTCCACTTCGTCTTCGGGCAAGAGAGACAAAAGTTGGTGACTCCATGGAACAGTAGATGTACGACAGAGCGTGGCGGTTCACGAATACAATAGGTCGGATACAGACTGGCATGTCAGAACCCTGCGCAAGCTGGTAAAGAATGGCAAGGAAGTGGCAGGAGTTGCCAAAAGGTGGTCCGAGTTGTCGGACAAAGTCCACAGGCGCTTCGTTTACCGTATGTGGAAAAGCCCGTGCTTATTCCATGCAACACGTGCTGCTATGACGTATGCCAATTCCGACCCACTGGGACTCCGAGGGGCCTGCGCGAACATCGCTTCTAGCTCAATTTCTTCCAACTCACGCACGACATCAACCCTTCGCCAATACCGTTCGGTGTTCCTTCCTCCTCCTCATGATCCCCAGAGGATAGATGCGTGGCTACCAGGCTACGCTACCAACGCAGCCGTACCCCAGACCCGTACGTGTTTTTCTGCCTCACTAGAAGTTGTCATTTGCCGCCGCCGCCGTGCTTCTGTCCCGATAAGTTGGGATTCATAAGGAAAATTTCAGAGTCGCAGACATGAGAGGTCGTTCAAGGCTTAATTTTACTGCACGACGCCCCGATATTTGATTTTCCTCGGTGGCAGAAAGTTGGCATGTGCCACCCTACACCATCACTCAGGTTCTGAAAGCTCGTGTTATGCCATCCTTTGCAGACACAAGACGTGCTCAATTTAGGGGTTAGTTGCGCAGTCGATCGTTGATTGGACCGCGCCATCCGCCGCGACCACTACGTTAAAGTTTAGTAGGCGTAACCAAGCGGTGTGGGATCCAATGTTAAGAGCCCGGCGGTGGTCCGCTTACTTTCCTTGCAAGCAGAATGTCATCAGGCTTACAAAAATTTTATGCAGAGGCCTGGTACGGGCTTTTCATGCCATACTCAACTTCGTTTCAGACCTCATTTTCACTGCGCTATTCACATATCGATGCTTACACCGACTGCCTGTCTGTGATCCCAGCCGGGATCGCACTGCTCCGGCCCGGGTAAGGCATGTCTTCGCGATGTTTGTAGCAATACTAACCATACGGCAGACGTCGAGGTCGAGTCCAGCCGGGTCTTCTGCGCAGTCACCCCTTGCGATACAGTGCTTGGCAAGGCTGCAAGCACCCTCTTCATCTTTCGGCCCTGTTCTTGGCGCTCTTCACCTCAAAGCATCATCGACGGACCTTTCTCCGATCATCGTCTTTCGGCGAATGCCTAAAGTTAATATCGTTCCTTCACGTCCTGTCGGCCTTCGAAGACAATCACAGAATTACTGTACTCACACCTTATAACAGGACATTCCTCCTTATTTGGGGTTCAAATACAAGGCCGTTGCGGCGATCGTCATCAAGCATCTTATGCCCGGAATGCCATTTCGGTCCCAAGCTTGCATCGATCGCCGCGGGCAGCTTACTGTGAGTGCACACCCTCATTTTCATGTCCGAGTATGCGCACCGTAGGCTGCAGCGCGTCCAAGTCCTGCTCATCCTATTGCAGCCATGCAAGGAACGCATGGTTGCTAGAAGTTGCTGCGGCGTACCGGTTGGTGAAAAGCGCAGCAGATCGTAACCGGCTCTGGGCAGAGTTGAGATAAGGTCTCCAGCTGCCCTCGCATGTGTCATATGGCTTTTGTTCCGACGGTCCGAGGTCATGCTAAGTACACGTACATTCCGAAGAACGGCGAATGCTTCGCACCCTCTGCAACAGACGCTTTCTCAACGCCAGAAGCCTTGGTGGAGGAAGTTGGTCCCACACAACGCGAGTGACCCCCCACAAACATATGTTGGCCGCCTCTCGCTAAATAGTGCTGGCTACTACTGCGCAAAGGCCGGCCACAAACTGCTACAAGTCTAGACATTGCCACATCTTTCGTTAATCTGGCTGTTGACATCACAGTAACGCCGGAGACATGATCCTCATCATATTGCGCCGGTCGTCGTTTTCTCCCAGAATGATCTGGCTGCACTACGCCGTTCACAAGTCCAGAGCACGTCGCACGCGCTTTTGATACACGGAAGGAAAATTGACGTTCTCCCCTCTCCGAGTTACCGAGGAGGTGCCGGTTACGACGGAAGACCCACTGGACGTCCGTGCCTTGCATCGGCAGATCCCTCTCAATCGGATCGTCATATCCATTGCCATGGGACCGGGACGGACACTAACAACTAAGAACTACTTCTAGCGGCTCCACTGCGGCTAATTGGTCCCGGGCAGAGCTGCGCAGTTGCAAACGAAATCAGGGCGTCGATGGGATCGTGCTCTGTGCTTTAGACCATCCAGGTTGTAGTCTGCGACACCTGCTGTGAGCAACTATAAGCATTGCAGATACAGACATACACTCACCAAAGGCCTTGCGCGATAAGTCGCTCGTGCGAGATAATCGCGGTGGTGGGGGCGGATATAATACCTCTCCGCCTGGGCACGAGGGCGGTCGTGTACACCGACCGACGGGGACACGACCGTCTGTCCAATGAGCGATCGCGAAATAAGGGCCACTTGCGAGAAGGACGAACCTATGAGGACGTTTCTCACCTGTATGGGCGATTGTACGCCTCCACAGGCGTCAGGGTGGCGGGCTTGGTAGCTCTTGGTAGGCTGGCCTGGAGTCACCGATGCTCGGATATACACCGCCACATGGTCGGACGACGAAGAAGTTTGACCATCTGGTGATCTCTGGCTGTTCGATACCGTTCAAAGCTCGAAGACGAGCAAGCACGAGGACAGACGAGGACAGGTCGCGATTGAGCGATGTTGAAATCACTGAGGTGGACAATGATTGTGGGTAATGTGGCGAGCTCTGGACACTTTGTTTGCAAATGATACAAATGGCTTTGTTGGATTCGGAGAGTTGAGGCCGCAGCTAACGGCGGGAGCTCACGTTGGACATTCTGAAACAGAATGAGGTTCCCATGTTGGGCACAGGCAGTCGTTAGCCGGACTCGGTTTACCTGTGCCGCAGGCCCGTCGTTCGGACGGGCTCTTTGTGTGCTCCTCGCGACTGAGATGCGGACATTTTGTCAGCGAGCAGAGACCAAACGGGGGATGACGATGTTCGCAGAGAACCTGGTTGTCGCGGTGGTAACGAAGGGGCGGAGGGTGCAGCTGGTGACGGGGGGGAGGAGTGATTAGATAATGCGGGGGATTGCCGGATGATTGGAAGAGGCGGAATAGGCGCAGTCGTTGCTTCAAGTCGAGGCGCGAGGAGAAAGCATGCAACCGACGCTCTTTAATACCTTCTCCGCCAGCCAAGCCCCCGCCAGTTTTCTCGGACTGCGGGCTGTCCTGGCTTATCTGGTATAGCCTGTCCTTGCTCTTCCTCGTCACTCTTTTTGTGCCTCACCGCTGTCCTTCAACGCTTCAACTTCACCATGTCCGTCTTTGCCGCGATGAACGCGACGAACGGGACGACAGGCACCGGTGCTGCCCCCGCTGCCGCTGCCGGTCCCGCGGGCCCTCCTCCCTTCAACAACTTGCAATTGGTCGTCGACATAGACATCGCCTTGATCTGTATCGTCGGTTTCTTCATGCTTCTGCTTTTGCCGCGCGCCGCCATCCGGTTCACTCACAAACGCGAATGGGACGGCCTTCTTCTCCGCTCCGTCGACATCGAGGGTCCCGCCCGCGCACGCGTTTCTCAACGCGCAGGTGACCAGCGGGCAGGAGGTGAGTTTGGCTTCAAGTACGACTACGCCGACAAGTGGGGCGCGTCCACCGACGCCTCGCACACCTACGTCACCTCCCACGCCGGCCTCGTCCCCAAGGGCTACCCGGCCAACGGCCCCGAGCCAAACGTCCCGACCCACATGCGCGGCTGGTCTACCATGTTCCCCTGGGTGGCTGCCCTCCTCCGCAAGAACGTCACCTCCAGCCTCACCCTCGGCAAGACCATCATCGTCCTCGGCTACTTTGGCCTTGTGCTCTTCGCGGCCCTCTACATGTCCGACCCACTTACGGACAACGTCCGCGAGGGCTATCTTGCCATAAGCCAGGTCCCCGTCGTGATTATGTTCGCTACCAAAAACAACCTTGTCGGCTGGCTTATTGGCTTTGGCTACGAACGCGTGAGTCGCTGTCCCCGGTCTGCTTCCACCTCCATTGTATTATAATTGACATTGAAACGCCGGCGCAGCTCAACTTCATCCACCGCTTCGCTGGCCGCATGATGATTCTTGCCGCCAACGTTCATGCTATTGGTTACTGTGAGCGTTTCCTGGCCCTGCTCTTCCCGGACTTAGACGGGTATTGATCGGTCCCGTCTGTGCCTCGCAGTCTACGCCTGGGCCACTACTGGAACCTTTTGGGAGAAGATCGTTGTACCTCAGTTCACCTGGGGGCTCGTCGCGCTCGTCTGCGCTGACCTGCTCTTCCTGCTTTCGCTCGAGTTCGTAAGGACGAGGTTCTACAACTCCATCTTCATCCCGTCCCACATCGCCGCCGTCGTCGTCATGTTGATCGCGGTGTGCAACCACTACCCCGTCACCATCCCCTTCGTCCTCGCCTCGGTCGGCATCTACGGTTTCGACCGCGTGATGCGCTTCATCAAGATGCGCGTCGCCATGGCCCACCTCCGGCCCCTCCCCGACCTCGGCGTGACCCGCGTCGAGATCCCGTCCGTCAACGCCGGCTGGCGCGCGGGCCAGCACGTCCGCCTCCGCGTCCTCTCCTGGCGCATGGGCTGGCGCGGCTGGGCCGAGTCCCACCCGTTCACCATCGCGAGCGTCAGTCGCAGCGCGAGCGGCGAGGGCCTCGTGCTCATGGTCAAGAAGGCGGGCGACTGGACGAACAAGCTCTACGACCTCGGCCAGCGCGCCGACTACGGCGAGGCCAACGGCCTCGACGGCAGCGTCCAGGTCATCGTCGAGGGCCCCTACGGCGGCCCCGGCCACACCATCTTCTCCGCCTTCTCCGGCGCGCTCTTCGTCGCCGGCGGCTCCGGCATCACCTTTGCGCTCGCGGCGGTCCAGGACCTGATGAAGAAGGACCTCGAGGCGCGCTCGCGCGTGCGCGCCATGGAGCTCGTCTGGTCCGTGCAGGACCCGTCGCAGCTCACGCCGCTCGTGCCCCTCTTCCAGTCGCTCCTCGCGCAGTCGTACGACGCCTACGCGAACCTCCGCATCTCCGTCTTCTACACCCGCGCGCCGACGTCCGACGATGCCCTCAAGCGCTTCGGGAACCTGCCCCCCGGCCTCACGCTCTCGCCCGCGCGCCCGCGCATCGGCAAGATCCTCGAGGGCGTCGTCGACCGGTCCGCCGCGCTCTTCTCCGGGCGCCGCGAGCGCACGCGCGGCGAGGGCGGCCTCACGGGCGTCATCGTGGGCGTGTGCGGGCCGTCGGGCATCGGGCTGAGCGTGCGCCAGGCGGTGGCCCAGTTCGATTCGGAACGCGCGAGCAAGGTCGGTGGGATCGAAATCCACGAAGAGTGCGTGCCTTGCTTCTGTGCCTTGTGCTTCTTCATTGTGCGCGGGGCTGACTTGCGTTCTTACCTTCTTCGTATCCTTTAGGGCCTTCGGCTGGTAAAAACGCACACGCGCGCGCGCTCTCTCTCTCTCTCGCTCCCCCTGGCGGAAGGACGCAGTGCGAAGTTCCGCACGGATACCGTTCGCTCTCTTTCTTGGAGCGTGGCGACTGGGCTGAGCCCGTCTACCACGCGGCATCGCAGCAGTTCTCGGAATCGTTTAGAACACCGACATCCCGACATCGTACACCACCAACCGAACCACCACCTTCCCCGCCCCATCACCACAGGAACCACTAGCTATTCCTCCTGTCGTTTTGTGCCTCGCGTGTATATTCCCTTTGGATCCTGCCTCTCGTTTTTTCCTACTTGCTACTCGAATGCTCCCTTCTTTTTCAAGCGTCCGCAGGTTGTTGTTGTATTATGGCGGGATCACCTCCACGTGCGCGCGCGCGGCAGGGCGGCGTTGACCGCCGCCCAGCAGCTTCCGTTACTCGGTGCGCCACCTTGCCTTGTTGTGACAGCGACGGCGCCGCCTTCCGTAATCCGTGTACATATCTGCGACGTCGGTGTACATTTGGGCGGCTCGTCTAGACATTTGCCAGGCGTTCGTTGCAACGGTCGCTGTACAGTTTCTTCTTTAATGCGCTCGGTTGCGTGCTTGTTCATTTATGGCACTCAGTTATCGCTTCATTTCTGCTTACATCCCGTGCTTGTATGAATTGTGGCGTACACGTACATGTTCACGCGCTGTATCATAGAATAGAGACAAGACGACGAATAGAGATGACGCGATCGTAATGTATGTATCTTCCCCTCCGCGAGGACGATGTGGTTCGGCTTCGATGGCCACGCTCAATGGGGGCTCGAAGCGGTGGTTTCGAGGGGTGAGCCGGGACGACATGGAGACGAGATGGATTCGAAGATGTACATGTGTACCATGACATTTTGACGCATTATCAACGCAGTTCCATACATGGACGCGAGACGAGGCGCCCTCCGACAGGCTGTCCTCATGGGCCCGGGCTGCGATTGGCGTCGTTACTCTCGGACAAGACAACTATCTCCGGCCTAGCCGTGGCGGGCGCGATGCGCTGCTGTTGCTGTCCCCGTCTGACCACACGGGCGGGTAAGGGCCTGATCGGGCGGGCGGTGGAGCGTGCGGGAAGGACGTTGAGGCCGGGGTCCGACTCGTCGTCGCTGTCCGAGTCGTCGCTCGAGTCCGAGTCCGACGAGCTCGAGTCAGAGTCAGTGCCTGGGCTGGAGTTGGTGTTGGGGGCGCCGTCCATCTCGACGTCGTCGAGGCCGAAGTCGACGTCGACGTCCGCGACGGGGATGTTCGAGGGAGCTTGCCCACGGCTCTCGAATACTCCCAGGCCGAGGTTCTGCAAAGGCGGATGGGTGAGACGAGCTGCGGTCAAGCGAAGGTGGAGAGGAGGAGAAGCATAACGGAAGGGAAAAGATCGGTGGGGCCCGGGGCGGTAAAGCGGGCACACTTGATTCGAGAAGGGGGGTTCTTATAGCGTTTGCGGGGCGGGTTTCACGCTAGAAATAGAAAACGCTTGTCGTGAACCGCCTGGGACGTCTCGTCGGCAGTCGTGCATGCAGCCACGCGAGTTGCATCGTGGACCGATGCGCAGTGTTCGTTTCACACTACGGCCAATGAGAGTGGAGCAACACGAAGATCGATGGCGCCGGGTTTGAAACCTGCATGACATATAGACGGCGCGGCTCGAGAGCTCCTGTACAGCGAACTGAGGCTGAACGCATGTTGCGGTCGCCTGTCTGTCCTATGGCATCACGAACGGCGCTGATATGCCACATCTTGCGGGAGCACACACGAATACGCCAGCGTAGATGCCCGCTGTACGACGGCACAACGGAGAGCATAGCGGGGGGTGCTATATGAAAGCCTTGGACGTGGACGTAGGACGCAGGCAGAGGTTGTGAAGGCTAGCCGCTAGCCGACAAGGGCCCTGCGTGAGGCGGCATGCCATTGGTGGCAAACAGCGCGGATTATTCGCTGGAGAGAGCCTTTGGAAGGAAACGGGCAGAAGGACTGGGATCAACTCCTTGTCGTACTGGGGCCGCTCGGCTAGTTGATCACTTCCTATCAAGGCTCTTAGTGCGTCCGACGTCCAACGTCCAGCGTACAGAGAAATATAATAAATTCGGATCCGACATCCTCGTCGGATAGTGACGGAGCCAACTATCACTATGAACGCCTACCGTAGTTAGCACGGTCGCCCAGTTTGCAACTTCGCCAGATCGCAAAACTGACCAGTCACTCCTAACTGGTGGTGCGGCGCTCGAGATTATGGGTCGATTGCACGGTGTAGCGCGAAAGCGCACACAGACCCTCGTCTCCACTGGCTTTCGAATACGATAAGGCAACGAGCCAAAATCACGGCCGACGGAAAATCAACAAAGCTTGAGTACTTACCATTTCGATATATTGGAGCTGATCCTCGCCGACATTCTCAATGTCTACACTCTCGGGGTCGTCCTTCGCACGCTGCAGTAGGTCCGCGTTCGATGCCGCGAGTTCGGGAAGGAAAGCCTGTACACGGGACAACACTGGAGAGACGAATGGTAGACGTGCACAAGGTCGGTTTCTTGGTCGGGCATGTGGGATTCATCATACGCACGTTCTAACGGCGGGGCAACTGGGAATGTGCTCCTGTCCCTAAAATCGAATGACGGCGGTGCCTCTGGAGGAACAGACTTTGCAGAAGCATTCATTCTGGACAGGAGCTCGTCTGAACTGTCGTTTGGTCTTTATCGAGTCTGGAAAGATGGCGGAGGGGACTCACGCATGCGCTCATGGCGCCGTTCCTCGTCCTCCACTTCTAGAACCTCCGTGATGCGCTCCTTCCCGTTACTTGCACTTGCTGTGATATCCATTGCGCGTTACGCAGGTGCGGCCATAGGGGGGAGTAACTAGGGCTAATAGTGCCCGCAGAAGGGATGGTGAGGACAGTCGAAGTGGGGAGCGCCCATGATCCGGCTTGCGTCCCGGGACCGGACCAAGACAGGGCCCGCCTGCGCCTGCGAGCCCAACAACGGCGTGTCGACGACGACGGGATTCGCGCTCTCTCTTGCTCTTCTGGGTGCGACACCGAATACTACCTTCTTCATCCACCACCCTCCAGGTGTTGGCGTTGGTCGAGGGACATTGAGCTTAATTGTTAGTGCATTTTGCCGCTCCGACTTGGTCTCGAGACCTCATATCTGACCCGGTACCCGACACTGTTACGTATCCAGCCTCTTCGGCTTCAGCATGAAGTCCCTCGTGGTATTCCTTGCCACCACCGCCGCCTTCGTCCCGGCATACGCGATCCAGCTCCCGTTCAAGCTTCCATTCTTCTCCAGTTCCTCCCCTCAAACACCCCTCGTCGCCCCCGATGTCATAGAGTCACAGGTCGTCCCCAACCGTGTTGCAATCATTGGTGCAGGCGCAGCGGGGTCCTCTGCCGCGTTCTGGATCGCGAAGGCCAAGGAACGATATGGGCTGGACGTGGAGATTGATGTGTACGACAAGAACGCGTACATTGGAGGCCGTGAGTACCTCAGTCGCGTCGCCTGCTATCCTACTTGCCCTCTTCTATCCAATGCCCGTCTCATCATCAGCCGTGTCGGCACTGCGCTCTGAGAAATGCATGCGGTGAATATGTTGCAGACCGGTCGAGTTATCCCCAAACTCCCCACCTGCCTTGTCGCGACCCGTCACGCTCGTTCTGCGCTCATCGCGCTCACACAAAGTCTCATTCACTAAACGGTGGTTAGAGATTGGCTATATGCGTGGATATGTCTCACTGCAGTGTAACCTGCCACGTACAGAGCACGTCCCACACGCTGTTAGTGGGATGCTCGTCCCTCATGGCACTGCGGATGACACATGCGCGCAGTGTTCATCGCGACGTGTGGCTCGGGAGTCACCACCGTCGTTCGCTTGAGGCCATGATATTATTCAGCCTCCCGTGCAGATGTTAATGGAGAGCTTATGCGTGGCTTCCCGTTTAAACCACACGTATGAAGCCCGTCTATAATGTCTGGTCACATGATTAATACAACGCAATGTCTATTCATTGCCTTTTGGGTCCGACTTGGATCGTATACTCATCAGGATCATCTATGTGGCAGGCAGCACCACCGTTCACCCCTACAACGACTCCACTCTCGAACCCCACGAACTCGGCGCGTCAATATTCGTGCAAGTCAACAAGAATCTGTGGCGTGCAGTAGATGAATTCGGTCTCGAGCGCATCAAGTTCGATGGTGACGACGACGACGAAGGGGTTATGGGCATTTGGGACGGTTATGAATTCGTGCTCACGGTATATAACCTCCGCTTTCACCCCGCATATATCCAGGTCTTATGTCCATGTTCAGACCGGCGGCGGCAGCTTCTTCAGTAACTGGCTCGACAAGGTCAAGATTCTGTGGAGATATGGCTTTAAGGCACCCGCGAAGACTCAGGCACTGTCAGTGCATTGTCTCCTCGCTTTTAAACCGGTCTTCTAACGTGCCTCTCGCGTCTAGCGTCAAGTCTATGGTTCATAAGTTTGTCTCCTTGTACGAGCCATCTCCACCGCACTGGTCAAACATCACGTCGGTCGTGAACGATCTCGAGTGGACGGACGTCACCGTCCAGACCATGTCGGAATACCTCGATTTGCAGGGCATCGACAGACGTTTCTCTCGCGAGCTCGTCGAGGCAGCAACGCGCGTGAACTACGGCCAGGCACGCGCTCTTCTCTTGCCCCTTAGCACGTCACTGACAGGCGTTTGTTGTGCAGAACGTGGACAAGATACACGCGCTCGAGGGGATGTGCTCCCTCGCGGCGGACAGTGCGGCGAGCGTCAAGGGCGGCAATTGGAGGATTTTCCACAAGTTTGTCGAAAAATCCGGCGCACGGCTCTTCTTAAACACAACGGTCAGTGGGATCTCCACGTTGCATTTGAGTGGTTTCGTCATCAGACGGTTCATACCCGGAGAGCGAGAGAAGCAGGGAAATGCGGGTATAAACCGTCTGGTGAATTTCGCCTCAAACGGTGACTACTTCGTACCAAAGAGGGCAGCGAGATGATGTGCTCGTAGATCTAGCCCACGACTCGCTCTGGCACATAAAACGTCGCATGGAGCATCGCGTGTCGAGCGCATACATCCATCGTCGTGCACACTGCGGGTCACCACCCGCGCTGTGCGTCCGTCCATCAGTTGTCAGTGTTGTCTTGGCTTCTGGCTGCGCTCATCGGTATGATAAACATGCGCGTAAGACACGCATGTGGACGTGTGATGGTGCAATGCGTGCCGTGCGCACATACCTGTATCCACGATGATGCAATGAACTTCCGGTTTCACGCACGCAGCCACTAACCCGGGCCCAGACTGTTGTGAGCGCATCATGTAATACGCTGGTCTGGGCTTGAGGAGAAAACGTTGGGTTGCCTCACAAGTGCAGCAGGTCTGGCGCGAAGGAGGCAGGTAGCGTAGGGCACGTTTGCCCGAGGAAGTGGGGTTCCCCCATCCCGCTGCATGGAACTCACCAGGTGTGCCTCCGCCCAAAGACTAATCGAGCACCTGCTATGCCGAATGACTCCGGGGTACCATCCGAACATCACTGAGACGTGTCCGCTTATAGGTGAAGTCTATCTCGAAATTGTCCCCGAACGTCCCTTGGATCCTTCAAACCACCGGCTCCGACCACGGCCGTCTCTATCGCGCCGTCGTTCTCGCAGCCCCCTACCATCAAGCTGGCGTCCGAGTGACCACCAGTTCCGAGTCCCCCCTCGCAGCCGTCCCCCAGCAGCCGTACGTGCGACTCCATGTCACGCTGCTCAGCACGTCCGCGCGCACGCCCAACGCGTCGTACTTCAACCTCCCCTCGAACGCGAAGGCGCCGAACACGTTGCTCACGACGCATGACGGCGTCCGGCAGCGCGGCCGGCCCGAGCCCGAGTTCACCTCGCTCACGTACCACGGGCAGGTCTTGACCAAGGAGGGCGAGAAGCGGCTCACGCCGGAGGGCGAGGAGGAGTGGGTCGTGAAGATCTTCTCGAAGGCACGGCTGGAGGACAAATGGCTGAGAGAGATGTTCGGGGGGAAGGTGGGTTGGGTGCTGAGGAAGGAGTGGGACGCGTACCCGGTCCTGCCGCCCGCGACGGAGTTCCCGCCAGTCAAGCTCGCGGACGGGCTGTATTATGTGAACGCGTTCGAGCCGTACGTGTCGAGCATCTTCATGTTTTCTGGGTATGTGGGTCTGCGGGGTGCTGATGGTCTGGCACAGGTTGATCTCGACGATGGAGACGGAGACGATCGCGGCGCGGAACGTGGTCGAGCTGCTGATGAAGGAGCAGTTCGACGCGGGCTTGTGCAAGGCCGCGGTCGCCGCCGAAGAGGGCGAGCCTGTTCCGGAAAGGCATGACAAGCCTTTCGTATACGGCTGGGATTGCTGAATGGCATATGGCTACGTTCTCAAGGACTGGATGAAGATGGAGTCGGGACGTTATACCTATCATGCCATTTAGTATGTTCTGTATGTGCCTGTTCTCGTGCATATTGACCGAATTGTTTAGGATGCCCTGTATTGGTGTATATTATCGCTATGGTCATCAGAGTGTCTAGTCTGCTTTTACTGCCTTCTCGGATGAACAACTGATCGTGATTTTACACGTTTATGGGCATCATCTCTCCAAGAGTTTCTGGGGTGAATGCACTGACAGGGTGCCATTTGTTATGACGTAGTTTCCCTGCAGGTATCACTGGGATACCTTCACATGTCCAAGTTGTCCCCCGGTGAGTGCACTCTGCATATTCCCTTCTCTTTCTCGCTCCCTCACCAACGACTGTCTACAGGCTTGCATTCCGCTACTCTGCCCAGACGACGACTCGTGGAAGACCCCAATGCCGATCCGGAAGACTTTCGGGTGCCATTCGGTCCCCCAACGAGGCGATGCTCGATCGGCCCCCGCCGGCTTAGCCTCTCAAGGGCGGGGCGGGGCTCTCGACGCCTCCCCACTCTCCTTCCCCGCTACTGCCACTAGGGCAGCTGGTTTTGGGTGAAGATGCAGCTCAACATGCTCCCGCTCTTCAAGCCTCTCTTCGCTTGCTTCGGCAAACTCAAGCCCGTCCCCAAGTCCAAGGCGACGAGGGTCGACGTGCCGAAGATTGCGGTGATCCCGCCGCTCGAGGACATGCGTGTGCCCATGGATGAATCCGGTCTTGGCAGCTTGGTGCGTCGCATCCTCAGTGCTCGTCGGGTGGGGAAAGCTGACCAGTGGATGGTCCACCAGCTCACGCGCGAGGTTCAACGTGGCTCTGTCGTCGACGCCTTCCTCATTGCCAGCCCGTCCTCCCTCATGCCCATCGAACGCCCGGTCCAGAACGTCGACAAGTCCATGCTCACCGTGCCGCCGTTCACCTTCAAGGCCCCGCGAAGCGTCCCGGAACAGTCCAAGCCAGCCACGAAGTGCAAGCCCATCCCCGAGCCGCTCTCCACCCCAGAGGGGCGACGCAAGTTTATTGCCGGTCTCCCGCCCCCGCCCGCTCCTCCTGTCAAGCCCGCTCCGGTCCAGGAGGAGCACCCCGAGTTGCTCAACTGGACGGGCTGGTTCCAAGGCGACCTCGCTTCTGACGACTCCGACGACGACTTAAGCCTCTCGAGTTCTGGCTCGGGCTCTGGTTTGGAGAAGCTGAGCATGGACAACTTCCTCGTCATCGCCACGATCGGTCACGGCGCCCAGGGCAACGTATACCTCGTCAAGCACCGCTCGACGCTCGTCTTCTACGCGCTCAAGGCTGTCTCGAAGCACGCGAGGAAGGGCAAGAACGGCTACTACGTCAACGTGTTCACGGAGCAGTACGCGCTCAAGTCGGTGGCCGGTGACCCCCGCTTCGTCAACTTGTTGGGGACGTTCCAGGACGACGAGTATTTCTACATCCTTACGGTGGGTACTCTTTCCTTGTGTGGTGCGAGACGGCGCGGGGCTGACTGCGGAGATAGGACTTGTACGCCTATGGAGACTTGCGGACGGAGATGCGCGAGTGGGGTCAGTACGACGAGGACGATGCCCGGCTGTATGCGGCCCAAATGGTACGTCCCCTCGCCCGCGCTCATCATGCTTCATCAACGCTCACGAACGGACCAAGGTGTCGTCCGTCGAAGCTCTGCATAGGCGTCGGATTATCCACCGCGACATCAAGCCGGACAACTTCTTCCTTAACTCGCGCCACGAGGTCGTGCTCGGCGACTTCGGCCTCTGTCGTACATTTGGACGGTCCGTCGACGAACAGCCGTGGCGTGCGGCTGGAGTGAAGGCTTGGATGTCGCCGGAAGACAGCCCGGACTACAAGCAGGTCGCGGGCGGAGCGGACAAAGCGAAGGCTACGTGCGGCACTCCGCGGTACATCGCTCCCGAGGTCTACGAAGCGAACGGCTGGTATTCGTATGAGGCGGACATCTTTTCCCTTGGAGTTGTCATCTACGAGTTGTTGTACGGCAAGGTACGTGATTCATCGGGCAAGTAGGTCATTGTTGACGTTAATGTCGCGATAGCTGCCATTCGGGATGCGCAACGACGACAAGAGGGACGACCTGGTCCGTCTCACGATTCACGGAGAGCTCAAGTTCGACGACTCGTCCGTGAGCGAGGAAGCGGCTGATCTCCTCCGCATGGTGCGTCGTTCTCCGCTCGTCTCGGCGTCGTGTCGTGTTGAATTTCTTTGCTCTTGAAGATGTTGGCCAAGGACCCGGGCGAACGTCCTAGCTGGAAGGCGATCAAGACCCACCCCTGGTTCGAGTCGATGTAGGTTTGTTTGTATGTGGCTGCCGGGTTGAGCTAACGAAGGACTACAGTGATTGGCGCAACATCGTCTCCAGGTCTCAGCCTCCGACCCCGGCTATGTTTGAGCATTTTGAACCTGTACGCTTTTATTCTCTCTATTTCTGGATAGGCTGTTGAATGCTGACACCCTCTGCAGACCGCGGAAGCCCGGTCCACCAAGTTCGGCAAGCCTTACGCCAACAACGAGGCACCGTACGCATTCTTCGACTGGACTTCCCCGGAGATCCACTTCCAGCCCTCTGTCTCAACTGCTACCTTGTTGAAGGTCTCCCGCGATTGGGTCGCCACTCCGGACATCCTCGCGGCTTCGGGATGGCCTGTGGCCCCGCCCCAGAGCGACGTTTCGGCACTCCCCATTGTCAAGCCCTCACCCGCTCACGCCATTGCCGCAGCGATTTCTGGACTCATCAACGCGCACCAGTCTGTGTCGGCGATTGTCGTTCACGAACCGTTCGATGGTCCCACTTCCGTGGTTGGCCCCATGGTCTCTGGAGCTCCGTCCTTCGAATCCGATGACGTCGTCAAGGTCCGGGACTTCTCCCCGGCCGTCACTGCGCTTACTGCCGACGCGACCGTGTGCATGCCGGTAACATCCTTCCTCGCGATCCAGAAGGACGTCGGCGCAGACGTGGTCGTCGTCTCCCCCGCTCCCAACGGCACCTCGAACACCTTGGCAACGTCCTCATGCGGAGACCATGCCTTCTGTACCACCCTCGTCAACGGTGACGTGACTAAGAGCATTTCCAAGGTCTCAGTACACCTGAAACCTTCTGTGGTCGTGGTCCGCTCGCAAGGTGGCTGCAGCGACTCTTCGTCCTCGGGCTCCCCGTCCCGTGGCCCTCGCAGCTCGACGTCTTCCGTCACGGACTCGAGCGGTCCCTCGTCACCCCCACGTTCGTCTTCGCGGGGATCGTTTGGCAAGAAGGTGAAGGGCTTGTGGAAGTCACTGGCGGGATCCAAGGGCGCTCGTCGTCGCTCGAAGCAGACGACCGTCTGAGGTTTCCGAGCGTTGCTGCTGCATCTAGGACTCATTTCAGGTTTGTATCTCCCCGAGATTGTGATCCCACACTCGGATTGCCACATGTACCATATCATTTTGGGTTACGAAATACCCCACAGCCTACTAGCATTTAACAACTGATTGTACTTGTACTTGCCATACCCTCTAAGAGGGTTCACTGGCTCATGTATCACATAGCACGCACTGACGGATATAGATTGCATGATGGTTTGGTTCTCCCAATTCGCATCTGCGTCTCCTTTGGAGTGGGGCCCTCGAGGTATGCGCGTGAAAACTTCGCTTGGCGCGACGAAGTCATCTCCCCGCTGCCACCCAGTGTGTATTGGACTATCGGTGGTGAAGCTCGGTTTGTGTCCACGATGCACGCCTCTGCTACCGGGGTGGGTTCCATCCCATGTTGGACGGGGAGACGAACGAAATTCATAAACGGAAGTTACAGGACTCAGTCATTTCATCATAGCGGAAGACTACGAATATGATAACTACAATGCGTGCGAAGGACGAAAATGTAGGCGAGCGTATTTTAGGAAGACTCGTCATTAATTTACAAAGTCAGCGTCCGTCTGTTCCTGCACGTACTCTGTGCGAGTGTTCCATCGGTCTACGAAATTGACATGCGCGAGGCAGGGACTCCCTAGAGATCGGCGGATACATCGCCCTATTTCGCTCGTAATGAGCCGAGCGGAAGTTGACCACCGCATTCACCGGGGCGCGGTGTCTCGTTTGAGTGAATGGAGCGTCGACCGCTGAATCTTGCCGAGCCATGCGCTTGCGGCGTCCTCGCCACTCGGCAATAGTAACAGCAAGAGATGTCCCTTTGGACGTTAACGACGGTCGCGTGAAAAACATGGGGCCCCGACTCACCCTCGACTCTTTCTTGAAGACGGCCTGCGTCCCATCCTGCCGCATATGTAAAATGTCATTGGTTTCACCTCTATTTCTTTTTTCGTTCAGACTGTCTCACCCCCGATCTACCATAGCTGAGAATCGTTGAGCTACACAGTCTGAGTCGTTGCTGATGGACCAAGACGAGCTTCCTAATGGCGTGAGATCCTACAGGGGAGGTATACCAGGACCTGGCGTTTCCGTAGCTGAGAGGATCGGAGATCCGCCGGGCTCGGCACGACGCCAAGTGCATGCGCGTGTATGGTGGGTGCGTATGTCGTGCGGGGGGGCCGGAAGTCGGAGAGGGCAAGGCGCGGAAGATGGGCCGCGCTTCGCGCGCCCTTCCACTCCCGGCCTCCCGCTTAGTAATCACTCCGTTGCCCCAATCGCTCGTTCCTCGCGTTGGGGCAACATCACTCTTCGCTGGCGGATAGTTTAGTGGGCTGAGTTCTGTTCCCGCCGTATCAGGACAATTTCCAGCTATCTGGATCACATGGACGAGGGTACGCTTTTTGGGAAGCCTGGCCATGTCCCTGCGTACTCATGTTCTTTCCTGGCGATCGATGTCAGGGGACCCAGTGGGGCGTTTACATTGGCCACGGGACGTCCGAGGTTGAGAACAGGAAGTATTACCTTCACAAGGTGCTCTTCGGTACGGAGCACATGCGCTTGACCGGCTGGCTCATTTGGCGTGTTAGATCAACCTCGTCGCAGGCGGGACCGCACTCATCTCGCATTGGCGAGTTATCGATATGGCCCGGGCCCGGTCTGACTCGCAAGTCTGACAAAATGAAGATCTCGCCGCTCCTCGATAGGTATGCAGTCCTCTGCTGTGTTAGGACTTTGGTGCTCATGGTGGTCTCTCGTTGCGTTCAGCCTCTAGCAACAAGACCACAGTGCCGGTGGGCGATATCCTCATGAGCGGTTCAAGTCGCGCACATCCTTACGGAGAACTTGTCACCGAGACCTTCCCGTCAGTTGCAAATTCCATCATGCTCATTTGTTTCGATCACTAGTACTGAAACCATTCGTCATTTATTGTCATACACTCGTGGTATGCTCGATAAGGGGGTCACGGAGGAACACTTGAATCGCGCGAAGCTAGGCATCGGGCTACTACTGTGTGGACTGCTGTGGCTGGTCGAGAAGGTTGCGGATTGAGGGAGATGGGGTTTAGGGAGGGCAAGACTGTGTTCGGGTTCTGAGGGGTATTGGCATCGTTATACCGTAAGATAACCTACCCACAAAAGTGAAAATATGAGGGGCAATGTAAACCTCGATACAGTGCGTCAGTCGGATACCTCTCGGAAGCTTCCTCGCGCCACTGCCTCCTCGAATATGGCCTTCGCAAATGTCTCCGACGGG
Organism: Sanguinoderma infundibulare; assembly: GCA_032821775.1. Classification (NCBI taxonomy): domain Eukaryota; kingdom Fungi; phylum Basidiomycota; class Agaricomycetes; order Polyporales; family Polyporaceae; genus Sanguinoderma; species Sanguinoderma infundibulare. The sequence goes on along the minus strand of JAVLRN010000014.1, from coordinate 67,448 downwards.
ATGACGGTCCTCCCAATCACGGTGGTGGCACCTGTCCTGGTCTGCGACGCGACCAGGAAACCTTGAAAGACGGACAATAGTGATACAAGCAATTGAAACACCTGCGGCGTTTGACGATGCGCTTCACCCTTCTCCAAGTGAACCACAGCAAGGATTTTGCAGACAGGCGTCGAGAGGACACAAGGCAAGGCATGGCGAAGGATGACATCTGCCGTGGTTATAGACGTACAACATATCATGGCGACGAGGAATCGTCGGAGCTCCTCCGCGAAAACGACCTCTGAGACGTCATTTGCACCCGCAAAGGACTCCCACGTATGTGCCTGCTCCTGTTCTTGCGTGACGTCGTCTTCTGCACTGGACCACAGTATGTTTCTCCAAAGATACTCTTGCACGCGCCCCCGCTTCGTGCGCACTTGGTCCCTCGGCATTCCCATAGATGGATCGTATATATAGCCGACCACCTGCTGATTGTGGTAGTCCATTGTCCCCATGCACAGCTTGACGATGCGCGGCACCTCCGCACGGCCGAGTTGTAGATCCTCGACCGTGACTTGCCTGCAAACGCAGTGGAGCTTTCCTTCCGCAGCTGATCCGAAGCGCAACAGTGCTCGTGGGATGACGATAAAGCTGTCATATGCCTCGGAGACGTTGTTCGGCTCCTCGAAGATCCACGGCGCCATGCTCTCCGTCAGGGACATCGCCGCCGAGTCTTTCATCATGCCAGCGAGGACTTTCGGTACCATGCGATAACATTGTCGAACCGGAGCCTGACTGAGTGCATTCATCGCCAGGTCCGCGAACATCATCGTGCGCATGTTGGGGGGAGGAATGTAGCCCGGTAGGTCGGAGGAAACAGCCAGGACGTAGTCGCGGGGTTTGGTCGTCGCCCGTGCGCTTCTCCATGCCGAGAGAAGTGGATCGTGTGTAGCAAGACCGATTCCGCGGCCGTACTTCGCCATGTTGAGGTGGCGCCTACCCATGCCACAGTTTGTCAGCACAACCCGAGGATAAGAACATTCTGCTGATGGACGCACCGGTACGTAAGGTCTACATATAACTTATGGAGCGCGCCGGGGAGGGCGAGGCCCGTATACGCAAATTTATCTTCCAGGAACAGAAAGACGGCCGCAGTCTTCCCGGTAAGATAGTGAGACATCCACTCCTTGTACTCGCTATCAAACCGATTCTGCTCGCGAGGGCATGGGATGAGGTTCAGGGGCACCAAGTCTAGGACCTTCCCATACAGGCCCTCCTGACGCGTCCACAGCCGCTCGAACCAGGGATCGAAGCACACCATGTGCGGCCCGCAGAGCATCGCGTGGGCCGCCGCCTCACGGTGAAACTCGCGCTTCAAGGCGTCCTCGTTGTGCCAGTTGTGGCTATGCATAACGGACTCATCCCACTCGGTGCAGATGGGCTGCTCCAGGAGCACTTTGACGCAGCGCGCCGACTTGTACACGTGGGGGATCGACCTGAGCTGGTCCGAGATGGTGATGGTCGCGGACTCGGTCTGGTCGATGCAGAAGAGGTCCATCCAGAACCAGTCGGAGCCGCAGATGTCAGGACGGCGGAGGATGGAGAGGATGTCTCGCTTTCCGGGACTCAGCTTGACCACCCCTGGTGAGCGGTGAAGGGTGAGCGGTGAGGTCGATCCTGCTTTCTGTCAAGTCTCAATCCGAACGCACCAGGGTGACCGTCCACCACTGTATCCTTGACCGACTCCGGTGTGCCCCATACGTGAGAGATCGCGATGTAATCGTCATTCGTGGTCGCATTCAGCTTGCGTTCGAGGTACAGGGAGTGATCTGGTCTCTGGCGAACACGAACAAGGTATATGTGTGCGGCATTATGCTTTAGTCGCGAGCACAGTTGGCCCATAGAGAGGTGTTTTGCTAGGGGGGACGTTCGAAGGGTTAGAGGTTGCACTGCAAGCGACTGTCGAGTACGAAAGGATGACCACAGGCCTGCCAGCGTCCACGCGTCCTCGGATTTGAGGGAGCTGAGCGCTAACCTTGAGTCTTTCTGGGTGGATCTGAGTCGACACGCGCACAGCATGCGGCTCGCACAAACGGAGGTTGGAGACGTTTACGCCGAAGTCACTGCAGATTTTCCACCCCCAGGATTGGTTCGTGCATTAATGGTACCCTTAGATGAGAGAGACAGAGTTAAGGACATTGATTGTCTTAGTTTATTTCCATATCCAGCTTCGATTCTCGCCCAATCCCATCCCGACAGATTTGTATATGGTGTCGACCCTCAATATATAAGTGGCCCAGCAAATTACTCAGACTTCCGCACCTCGAAGTATCCCGGCAATCTCCCCCACACCTCGCGCCATGCCTCCGGGAGCCATTTCCGCAGACCGGTTTCGCAATGGAGGCAGAGACTGTTCCCAGCACCCTGGTAACGTGTTGTAATCGAGGCAGTCCTTCAGCGCCTTCCACAGTCTAACGGGCGCCGCTACCTGGTGACGCACCTCACAGAAGGTTTTAGCATCCCACAAATGGGCCATGAGTCTTCTCCGTGCGTGTCTGGACTCACTGCCGCAGACCAGTTTCTCAATGGAACCGTTCCCGGCGCTCCCCCGTTTAATCCTGGCAACGTTTGTGATCGATGCAGGCCTCCAGCGCCTTCAACGAGTCTCGCATGGCCGGAGACACCTCGGGGAGAACGCAGGAGGACACGCGCCGCAAGAGGATGTAGCACGGGCACTCCTCCGGCTTCCGCTCGACCTCGACATCTGTGCGCACTTGCATCGGAATCTCAGCGTCTTCCCACCACGGCAGGCAAGTTTGACAAAGATATCGTGAACGTGTTGTCGTCTCGCTGGACGTTCTCGACATACTGCGCGAGCTTCTTCGTGCCACGGAGAAGATGCAAGAAGTCGGGGGCCTCAAGGGGCGACTAGCAACCGGGCAAGTCCGAGTCGAGGCGTCGGCTTGACGGAGCTGGCGCACCTGCAGTAAAGCGGACAACCTGATAACCTCAATCTCTGCCTCTATGCAGGCGAAAACATATACAGATGAAGACGTACGCTGGGTTGTACACGAACGCGAGCAAGCCCGACAGCGCCTCGGCCGTGTTTTCTATCATCTCCACCAAGGGCACGTCGTCACACAGCTCTCCGAGCGGGGCGACGTCGAATATCTTTGCGAAGATGGTCGAGTTGTGTCGTGAGACAGGCCTGTGGACGCGGTAGAGCTGATACAGGGGGGCGCGAGTGGGGTTCGGAGTTAGGGTTGGCACCGTTGGTCGACGAGACTTTGGCTGCGAGGACGACGTGGGAGAATTACAGCGCCGGGTGGCGTTCTAGGACAGCAGTATGTTCCCCCATAGTCAAGAGCATACAGAGACGAGATAGAAATGACGAGCAGGCGGCACCGGGCAAAGGCACGTCGACAGTCACGGTCGTCAAAATCAAAAATGGATGCCTTCCTGAGCGCTCATACACTAATCCGGCAGATTCCGACTGCCAGACCGCAGGTGGTGATGCACGTGACTCTCCCTCGTTCTTCCAGTTTGTCGACTCGAAGCGACCGACATGCGAGTTCTTGTATGCGCATTGGCCCCGGACGAAATCATGGCCCAAACGGCATGCACTGACCACCATGAAGTCTTCTCACCTGCTCCCAGTACCAGCAGCTTCAGACACTCGCGCTTCAAGTCGTGCGGACTGGCGGCGATAATGGTCTTGGAAGTCGTCCATGGAGACATCCTCTTGGACAACGGCCTGGTGAAGAAAATCGGCAAAATTAGCCCAGACTCTTTCACTGAGGGGTCCGTATACTGCGTTGACGCAAACGGACAATGGGTGTCACCTGGGTTAGTCCTCGTGTTGCCCTGAACCTTTCGTTCAGCTAGTCTAACTCATTTGCCACAGGATCGTTTACCTGTATACCCATATGTAAGGACATCACCAGATCTTAGCTGACGAATCTTTAAACGGGTTGAATTCCGCTCCCGCCCTCTCAGGTCCTGCGGATGGCAACTCCAGGAAAGATCCCGTCCTTCCGGTGCGCCTTCATTTACGTCAGAAGCTGGACAAACATACATAATCATGTTTGACAGTGGCTGCGTGCGCTCGATGCGCTCAATACCCACGATGATGCATACAAACTCAGCGTTTCCGGCGGCGTCACAGTTCGTGCGGGTCCCCCAGCGCTCTGTCCGTCATTTGTGGACTGACGGAACGTAGACCGCACTAGTTCTCCCCGGATCTGCCAATGCCATCCGCGGCCAAGCTGCGGTGATCAAGCTTCGCCCAACGTCGGAACGGTCTCCTACATCGCTTCTGCTCGAGAACCCGTATGAGAAGAACACGACCGTGTACGATCTCAAGCTGTCCTTCCGGTTCAGGCAGATGAAGTGAGCAAATACGTGACGACATCGGTCATTTGATCAGTTGCTCACGATTGTGGAAGACAGGCTTGCGGAGAGAACCCAGGTTTGTCAAACCCGTATGGTCTATGTAGTTGCACTGATTGTTCTCGTGACAAATAGACAGGGTGTACTCCGGTACTTGCATGGACACTGCATGGGCATTCCGTCAGGCGTATGTTTGTTCTTCTTACTATGGCCTTCGTCTCACCCGCGGGTCCCGCGCAGGTATGAAAAGGCTCGCCAAATCAAGGAAGCCCAGGACGACTACTGTGCTAAGGCCACTCGCGGCGATTGGACCGGACTCGGCGCTTATCCGGAAGACCTCCAGTGGGAAGCTCTAGTCGACGTTCTCCGGGGACGCGTCAAGGTCTGTACTTCGATATTTCTTGTGAGAGCAGCCAGCGGAGAGTTATGGGCAGGTTCACACTCATTGCCATGAAACTGTCGACCTAGACGACCTCGTCAGGGTGCATTTTTGGACTGCGCGTTCGTTTCCATATCGCGGAGTTCGCTCCGATCCTAGATCACCAACGAGTTCAAGTTCTCGATCGCGACCTTCCACCATGCGCACGAGACGTACCTCGTCCCGGACACGCTCAAGTCCGCCTACGGTCCGTTCACCAGCTTTCCTTCCGCCTCGTCCAAAAATGATCCAATAAACCGACTACGACACGCAGGTCGCCCGCCCGCCGCAGCGCTCTTCGCAACGCACGGCCTGTACCAACGCGAGGGGTACCGCGGCTCCGAGTTCGCCCCGCGCATACTCACTGAGAATGGCCTGCAGGTCGTCCTGACGGTCCGTTCTCATGAGCCCGACTCCACGCTCATGTTCCGCGCCGTCCGCTCAGCTATTCGCCGTGCACAGTCCGACCACCTGGTCCTCGACTCGCGCTTCCTCCTCTGGGAGGCGTACGGAATTGGGTTGCCACCCCGGACATCCTCGAGACCACGGATGGCCTATGGTTTCCTCCCAGACGGACACCGCGGCACTTCCGGTTGTAAAGCCCTCGCCCGGTCATGACACCCCCTCTCCGGCTCCAGGATTCCTCGTCACGCACCAGTCTTTGTCGGTAATCGTCGTCGTTCATGCGCCATTCGATGGTATCACGTCCTCTCCCGTCGTTGACCCTGGAGCTTCGTCCTTCGAGTCCGACGACGTCGGTTGACCTTTTCATTGGGCGTGCATGTCTCGCGGATACTGAGCTAGATCAGTTACCTTGAATTATAGTACGGCTAGTGCGCAGGGGTCTACAGACCATCTGATAGATCGCGTATACGGTGCACACTGAGCTGCATGACGTAGTCTCTTGGGAAATATCACCCTTCACACAACCGGTCGACCCACCCCATCCCCAGTGTTGAGGTACGCACGCTCTCAGCCCTACTACGATGTCTTCCGCCGCTGTTGCTGATACCCTGTTCTCACATTCTCTGCGGCAGACGCCTCGTATGAACAATCCGAGCTGGCTGGTCGTTCGGCTGACCGTCGATCCCCTGCGAGCCGAACCGAACTAGCCCCCGGAGCACTGGTCAGCCTCTCAATAGCGAGGATAAGGTCGCCGCCGCTCACCAGTCTCGTTCCCCACTACTGCCACTAGGGTAGCTAGTTCCGGGCCAAGGTTCAGCTTCAACTCACCATCACCATGAAGTCCACCTTCCTACGCCTCTTCGCTCGCTTCCGCAAGTCCAAGCCCGCCGCTGCGGTCGTCGTGGTCGAGTCAGTTCCACAGGCCGTCGTTGTCCCCGCTGTCGAGGAAGCAGATGGAGTCTGCAACCCGGCGGTGCGTCTCATCCTGATGCTAACTGTGGGCAGGGAGGCTTACAAGTGGGTGGTCGAGTAGAGCATGCTTGACATTGAAGAATGTCAGGTCGTCGACGGCTTTGTCTTCGCAAACCCCCCCACGGCATCCGTCCAGCCCCGTACGAAGCGCGTTACTTGGAAGAGCCTGTTCAAGCGAGGCCTCTCGGAGGGTGCTGTGGAAACGCTCACGGTAGACGACTTCCGCGTCCTCTCTGTTCTCGGCGAGGGCGGGCAGGGCCGCGTCTACCGCGTTCAGCACCGCACGAACATGCGGTCGTACGCTATGAAGGCTGTCCGCAAGGGCGAGGACGATTACAAGTTCTACGGGAGCCTCTTCACCGAACTGTTCGTTCTGAAGGCGGTAGCCGACCTCCCGGGCTTCGTCAATGTACACGCGACCTTTCAAGACGACGAACATTTCTTCATCGTCATGGTGAGCTGCGCGTTTTCCTTCATCGCGTTATCATGATTCTGACATTTGCACAGGATGCGTATACTGGCGGGGACCTGAACTCCGAGATGGCTTTTCGGAGGAAGTACGACGAGGACACCGCGCGCCGGTATGCCGCGCAGATCGTACGTCTTCGCATTCGTTCCTCGATGCGTCGCCTCACGATGAACTTCAGGCCGTTGCGATCGAGGCTCTCCACCAGCGTCGGATCGTTCATCGCGACATCAAGCCAGAGAACATCTTCCTCGACGCCAACGGGAACCTCGTTCTCGGCGATTTCGGTCTGTCACGCACGTTTGGCCGCTCAGCCACCGAGCAGCCGTGGCGGAAAGCCGGGGTCGAGGACTGGCAGCTTCCTGAGGACCGCGTGGGGTACATGCAGGGTGGAGGCGACGTCGAGAAGATCGGATGCGGCACCCCGGGCTACGCGGCGCCTGAGATGTACGCGAGGGATGGGCACTCTTACGCCTCCGACGTCTTCTCGTATGGTGTGGTCTTGTTTCGGATGCTGAATGGCAAGGTGCGTTTTTCTAGCCTGTCGCTTTACGGAAAGTACTGATTGGAGTAGTGGCCGTTCGGGATGGACGGCGTGGTGGAGGTCGAGGACCTCGCCCGCCGTACGATTCGGGGCAAGTTGACGGTCAACGACGACATGAGTCCAGAGGCTGCGGATCTCCTCCACTTGGTATGTGGCTTTGTGTTCGCTTTTCACGTGCTCGTTTTTGACCTGTCCTTTGTGAAGCTCCTGGCGAAGGACCCGCGCAAGCGTCCGAGCTGGGGGGCAATCAAGAGCCACCCGTGGTTCCGGTCTGTGTAAGTGTTGGAGTTGCACCTAGCATGCTGCGGTGGGCTAACGAATTCTGTAGTAACTGGGACAACGTCGCTCCCAGTCCTCAGCTTCCAGTTATTGGTGTTCCTTCGGAGCCGGTAGGTCATTGTTATATCGGACCACACATCGCACGCTAACATCGTCTGCAGACCGCAGCGGCCCGGTCCGTCAAGTTCGGAAAGGCGTCCGCCAAGGAAGATTCTTGCTACCCTTTCTGGAACTGGACCGCACCCGACTTCTCCTCCGAGCCCCCGCCTTCCGTGTCGGCAACGCTCAGTGCTTCATTCGTCACTGCCCCATCCGTCTCCTCTGCAGCTTTCGTCACTGCCTCGTCCATGTCCTCTGGATCCTCTGGAGCTTCATCACCGGACTCCGACGACATCGCGAAGATTAAGGCGGTCACTGACAAGGCCAACCCGAGCGTCGATGTCGCATCGACCACCCGCAGTGCCTACTCGACTGCGTGCTCATTGTCCACTTCGTCGCTCTCCATCGCGCTCTCACCGGACTTCAGCAAGGACGTTGTCACGGACCTCTCCCCCAGCACGAGTTCATACAAGGTGGACCACTCAACACTGTGGGCCACCTCCGAGTGCGACCGCGCGTTCTCCTTTGGCTTCGGCCCCAGCGCTACGAAGAGCGTGTCGCCCCCCTCGGTGCATTTGGTTGCTCCCCAGGCCGTCGACTCGTCGCGTGGTTCCAGCGATTTGACGTCTTCAAGCACGGGATCCCGTTCGACCTCCACGGCGGTCTCGAGCACTGCGTGCTCGAGTGGCAACCCTCCGTATTCTCCGCCGTCATTCCCGCGCAAGCCGTGGGGTAAGGTGAAGCGGTGGTGGTCGGCTTTGAGAGGGAAGAAGGGCGGTCGTCGTCGTGACTCTGCAAAGTCCGACGCTTCCAACGCGGGGTCACGGTGACGGAGTGCGGTCTGATTTGCAAGCTTCAGGGCGTTCAGTGCGGATATATTGCTGGAAGGTATAGATCTTTTTTGTGAGGTTGTGGTCTCATACTCGGGTTGGTATATAGCATCTTGGCATACAGACTTTACGTTTACAGTACTAGCAGCATCTACTACACCCCCTAGGAGGGTGTAAGTACCTTACCGGCTCGTGTACTGCTTGATAGTATTCACTGACTCTGACTTGAACGCAGCAATTGTATGCAAGGTTCAAAGACTGGCTCCTGATTGCCAACGGTCCACGTTTGAAGTACTGGGCAAGTTGGTTCTTGAAGCTTGAAGACGAGCGCCACGCGTTTCCTTGTTCGTAAATCGCCCGCGCTTTGCTTCGTTCGATGCTAGGTAAAGGGTGAGAGTGAATGAGGCAGGACTCGGGCACAGGGACGAAAAAATAGCGGGACTCGAGCGCCACGGTCCGCGGTCGTGGCCCGCGACGCTCAGATAAATTACGAGGGACGGAGCCGAGACGCTCAGATAAATTACGAGGGACGGAGCCGACGAGCGGTAGTTACAAATACAATGTACTAGGGAGGGATGGAGGGTAGCGAAAACAATCGAACTATGCACAATGCTGGCGGGCGGTGAGAGTGAGCGAGTTTGACACGGTCAAGAGTCTCGCAGGCGTGCTTACCTGGCGGGCGGTGAGAGAGATTGGGGACCAGCGGGCCCGACTCCACACGACTCCGGAACCTTACCCTGTAGTTACCACTCAGATGGGGGTAACAAAAGCCGGCCCCTGCCATTGAGCCGGTGCCGGCCGGGGCTCCGGCAGTACACCCACTGGGTGTCCGGCCGGAGTACCCTTGGGGGAGGCTGAAGTGTGTGGGCGCTAAAGTGCGGTGCTGTCAGCCGGTGGGTACTCGCGGCTGACCCTTGGTGCTCTACCTGCCCCTCGAGGGGAGGGTTGTCTGTAGCTCCAGCAGGCAACCCCACAGGGCCCTAACTCGATGTCCGGCAGGAGGACCTTCCCTCCATCCAGCTCAAACCCCTTCGGCGCTACATTGCTGTGCTTTTGGAGGGTTCCGGGGCTGTGCTTTCTCGCGGGCAGCATTTAGCGCTCTACCTGACCCTCGAGGACAGGGTCGCTCCATGCACTCAAATTACATCCCCTTGCCTCCGGACCGGCTGCAAACTGAACTGTATGCTCTACTGTGATAGGGAATTATGTTCTTGGGCTTCGCAGTATCTGAACTGGATCTCCAGTGTACCCTTTCTGCAGGACCACCTGTATGACCGGCCACCCATTGGTACGTCCACTAGATGTTCAGCCCGCATACACTTGGTCTAGGCCACGGTATACGAGCGGTGCAGCGCTATGCCGAAGCATAGCTCTGGGGCTGTCCTTCGCGGTCGCCCTAGGGCAGACTGCCCCACCCTCAAGGAGAGTGTTGCGTCATGCACTCAAATAATGTCTCCATCCCTCTGGACCGGACGCAAACTAAACTGTGTGTCATTCCATTGTAGCTAGCTTTGTTTCGCCACTTATACTTTGATTCCCCTGTTGCTATACGAGTCATCCATCTATTCTGTCCATATGCTTCAAAGGTCACGCCCATTCGAAAAGTCTGTAAACTGGGCGGGAAGGGTAGTCCAATACCAGCACGCTGGCCGGGCAGCGGATGCAGCCCGCAACGCCATCGGGCGGTCAATACAAACTGGTATCCGGGCGACCCGGCCGCTCAGTAAATATACATACAATAACCAGCTACCTTGCCCTATAGCGAAAAACTCACTCTGTTATGTCTCGCACCATGCACATAGTACCGGGCCCCAACACGGCATGACTTCGAATGACCTTGCACCTCTTGACACAGGCTGGGCAGCATGTCGCAGTTACCATCCTTCCCTGGCCGGTTGGAGAGGCATATGTACCAGGCCCTCGGCCGGTGAGCATTGCGCAGGTACTATTCCTGTCCGGCCGGTGGGCATTGCGCAGGTACAAGTCTTGTCCGGCCGGTGAGCATTGCGCAGGTACCAGTGTCGTCCGGCCGGTGAGCATAGCGTATGGGTCTCCATGGTATGCTCGCACAAGGTGCCACCGATCTTGACCCTCGTGCGGAAGACATTGCAAAACTCCTCCTGCACCCTTCATAGGCCTCACGCTGCTCCGCACGAGGGCCGTTCCCCAGGGCAGCGTTCACCGCATCCGTGAACACCGGGCTGAGCTGGACGGCGTCCGAGATCGATGCCGTCTCTGTGTTCTTATAGCTGGACTCGTTCGAGTATCACAGGCCGGCTGTCACGGTGAATACGAGAGTATTAGCAATGTTCGATCTTCGTTGTGCAACACTCGTACCTATTTGCGCAACCGGCCGGACGTTCACCACCTGAACGCTAGCTCGCCGGCCCAGTGACACTCTCAGTCACCGGGTACGCATTCTGCGACACTGTCACGTGGGCGCGTTCAACGCGCTTTCAGACGAAATGTCGACGCCTAGTCTCAACTCGGGCGCAGGAAGTGGAACCTCCTGGATGTCAGCTACTGAGGCAGAGCAGATGGTCATGGAGCCGGAGAGTGCAGATGCAAAGCCCAGAGGGAAGCATGGTTGATTGAGGAAGATTAAGGAAGATAGCACCCGCATCACATACAATCAAGTTCTGGCGCTAAACTTCGTCGCTCTTCCTTCTCGCCCACCATGTCCCAGGACGAGTTCGGAGAGCTTTACCACCGCTGGGTCAGTAGCCCCTCTAACCAGTCCTTGTCCGACTGTCCTCCGGAGTTCCTGGCCCTCCTCCGCAGCCGCAGCGACTTCTCCCAACTCCCCGACTCAGAATTCGAGGTGTTCTGGGCCTTCCTCCACAGACAGGTGGCTAATGGCCGGATCTCGCAATCTGAGCTGAACGCCTTCATGTCAGAATACTCTACTATCTCGCGCACCTTGAGGTGCGACTTCTATGCCGCCATCTTTCTCGAAGCCGAACAAGAACTGGAGGCCGCCGACACCAAACTCAATCGCGTCGAACAGGACCACTGCAACGGTGATGACAGCACCCGCTCCCCTCTCGATCAGGCTCGTGCGGCGCAGTGTAACACGCAGGAGAGGTTCAGGGTCGTGGAGGCAGAATGCGACCGCGCGGACCATGCATGTGCATTCATTCTAGTAGCTTATCTCTGTCCTTTTCTGCTGACATTCTTTCACAGACCAAGAAGTCTTGACCAGCCACACATTCGATTCGAGCAGGTTCCCGGTCACCCCCAGGGACCCATTGGGCACGACACCTGCTGCTGGTGGCTCTTTAGAGTCTGGAGCTGCGCCCGGCTCAGTCGTAAGGGCCCCACCTCCACAGTGCAGCTCTGCCACCGGTCCAACCTCGTCGAGGTCGACCTCCGGTCGCCTTGTGCGCGCTCCAGCTGCCGCCACTCCAGACCCAGTTCCTGACGGGGCGCCCAATTCGGAGGACGCTCTCAAGACTGCTCCAGAAGCTGCAGATGATTCAGGGGAACCAGACCAGCTCACTCCTGAGGCGTTGCAGTACGAACAGGCGAATCAGTTCCTCACCTGGGACACCGACACAGTATGTGGTCGCATTCAATTTGTTTGGCATGTAGCTGACACACATCTTAGTGCGACAGTTGCTACGTCCACCGCAGGAGATGTTGTCCCAGCAGCACCAAGGGGCGTGTTGTTTGTCAAAAATGCTGTCAGGCCCGTCACAAGTGCACCCGCTTCGGCCGTAATCCTCGCGGCGAGCTCAAGGGGACGGATCGCAACAAACCCTGGGCTCGGTTCAATGGCAAGGGCCATTCCATTTGGACCGGTCTTCCCAGCCACATGCGGCCTTGGATTGAGAGTGCCCTGCGCGCGATTGAGGGCTCGCCGGCTGCCGGTTGCCCCACCATCCACAATGAGCCCTCCCTCCTTAAGGCTCTCCAGACGGGCAAGTATCTGCCGGTGACCAAGGGCCGGACGCCTTACATCTACGACCCTGCCTCCCTCCAGGAGTTTCCCCTCCGCAAGTTCTCCCGGCCACAAGAACAACCAGCAGCTAGGTCCAAGAACCAACCCCCACCCCCTACCTCTCCAGGCGCAGACACCATGGGTGGGTCCAGCGGTCATCCTCGTGCCTCCAGATCCAACGCCGGAGCTAGCGAGCCCGCACTGACGACTTCCACAAGGACCATGGCAAACAAATGACCCACGGAATCGTCATCGACTCCCCCGCCCCGCCAGCGTCGGCGACTTAACCAAGAGGGGCAGGAGCGCCTCGCAGCTGAGATCGCTGCAGACATTGCAGCTGCCGATGCCCGGCAGCAGGGCGTGTCATCTGGCACCGCATTGGCATCGGTACCCCGCCCACTAGTCACCATCGAAGAGGGTTCCGCGGACTTTGCTGGGCGCATCATTGCCATTCGCTGCGAACACCGAGTCCTACTCGGCCGACAGGCTATCCAGGCTCGCTACCGTCGATTTCTTGAGGATGAGGAGGAACGCTTGACAGGGCTTCCGTATGGCTCATTTCAAACCATCCAAACCCCACCGCAGGCACCGCGCGCGGGCATCTCTGCCTCATCTGAGCCCCAATCGTCCACCTCTGGACTCTGTGGCCTTCCCATAGAAGAAGACTTTGAGATGTTCACTTCCCGCATCGTTGCCATTCGTGCTGAGCGTGGGCTCGTGGTGGAACACCAGCGGCAGTTGCAAACCCACCGCTCGCGTCTTGAGGAAGACGAGCGCCGCCTCAGCGGGCTGGAATTTGCAGAGTTCCAGAGCCCCGACGTGCAAGAATACCATGTCGCTGCGTCTGAGGCGTTCATGGTGCGGTCTCCCCCACCTCCTCCGGAGCAATTGCAAGGTCACACAAACGAGTAGGTGACATCCGGAGCAGTTCAACACCACCGCAAGGTATGGACGAGTAGTACCAACATCAGCCCGGTCATCCATTGTCCCCCAATATTCTTTTTGGCTTGAGCAGTTTATCTTGTCACTGCTTCCCCGAATGCAATCCCTTCTCTCTGCTGGGACCTATGTCGGGGTCGTCGCGCGTAAGGTGCGGAGTAAGTTGTGTTGCTGTCCCGGGAATGCTCCGTGGTCCTAGGTATCTGCACTGACTGTCCCGCCGGTCATTGCGTAGCTGGATCAACTACCCACCCGGTGGTACTAGAGCTATGTGTCTACTGTCCGGCCAGAGGGTACCCACGTAGCTGTGCATCATCCGCCCGGTGGTCCCCGGCATCTGCATATACCTTCCGGCCGGGCATACATACCTGTATCAACCACCCGCTCCGTGGCGCCTTTGCAAATCGCACGGTACCATGCCAAATACATTCTGTCTCCTGCTCACCAACGACCGCTTCACTGCCTGACACAATGTGCACATCTCGATCAAACCGGACTCGAAACCTCGAATGCGGAACCTCAAAAACATGTCCCCTGACCTCAACGCCACTCTCCGTGATATGCCCCGGCCTCCAGCCCAGCTCCACAAGATCGTCTTGCTCTTGCAGAAGTTCCACACGGCTTGCATGCGAACCTGCTTCACTGTGCAGCCATGACTTTGCCGGGTCTTCTTCGAGCCATCCTTTTTTCAAGGGAAACGCGGTGATGCCTCGGCCTCTCTGAACTCCCAGGCCACTTGGTCATTACCGGAGGGTTGGCGCTGTGTGGGGTGCTCGCCAACCCAGAACGTTTGGTGGACTTCGGCATAAACGTCTTGGGATGAAGCATTAGCATTGTTGAGACAAGCACATCGAGAAGACGCACGTACATGCCCGTATTGCCACCGCCACATGATGAGCGACCTCTTCCGCTCGCTGCTGGTTTAAGTGCTCAACGCTCTCGGCAAGAGCCAGTGCATCTTGCTGCAGTGCGGTATGGTTGTGTTGGGCTCGCATAGCAGCGACGGTCTGGCGGGAGGCGCGCACGTGGGCCAACGCATCGCGTAGCTCCTGCTCCACGCTGTCCAAGTAGCGCTTCCGGGACAGCATGGAGTACTCTGCAGCGAACTCGCGGAGCTGGGCGTTCGAGATGCGGTGGGGCTCTGGCTGGTCATGGTACAAGAAATATAAGTCGACAAACCAGTTGTCGACAAGGACGCGAGGCTCCAAGCCCCGGATGGCGGTGAGGAACTTGGCCATTGTGTCTGTGGCATATTCCGGCTTCATGACACCTTCATGGGTGCAGGTATCCTGGACGACCACGTACACGGCGGAAAGGGCCTTCACGTTGACCAGGGTACGGAGTAAAGTCGACATGGCGGTAGCATGACAAGGGAGACCACGCACTGACAAGATGCTTATCAGCGTAACGACGGGCGGGGATACAAGTACATAGGGTTCGTGACTACTCGCTTCCGTCCTCCGGCGTGAACTTCTTCTCCATGCGCAACTTGCTTCTCCGCCAGCCGGAGGACACTCCCCATCATATGCAGTCTGGCCCGGCAACACTCCCAAGAATACGTGCGCACTGGCTGGTCCACGCCCATCGATATGCTTGCACTCCGGTCGGGCAGCACCTCCGATGAGGGCTGTTTGCGGCCGGGGGACACCAACCGATATCCTCACACATCGGCCGGGCCGGTAGACACACAATTGATGCACACAGCCGGCCAACAATTGCGCTTATCCTTACCAGGCAGGCTTGACTGATATGTCCTCAGCGACCTATGCTTCTGCCGCGACACGGTCACGTGGGTGTGTCTGACCAGGTTCTAGAGGACATTTAAATGTGTTCGGACCACCTCCGCAGTCCTAGCCTCCTCTCTGTAGCCTTATCTCCGGTATGGCCAGTCCATCCTCGGCCGGGATGACCTCAGGCCCAGTTTTTAAGGAACATAGAGGAAAATCGAAGATGTGTACATAATGCTCATTGGGCGCTTAACATCATCGCCGCCCTTCCATCTCGTCCATCATGTCCGCTGATCCGTTCAAAGCCTTCACGGATGCCTGGGTCTCGTCGTCTCTATCGGGCCCCTTGGCGGACTGTCCGGCAGAGTTCATAGGTCTCCTCCGTGGCCAAACCGACTTGTCGGTGGTTCCCGACCATGTGTTCGACACCGTCTACTGCTTCCTCGGAACTCAAGTCATAAACGGCAACTTCTCTGCCCCTGCGCTTTCAAATTTTATCACAGAGTACTCGACGGTCTCACGCCAGTTGAGTCTCGATTTCTACACTGCCCACCTTCTCGACAAAGAACAGGATCTCCATCGCGTGTCGGCCACCACCAATCATATCGAAGAACAGGATGGCCTTGGATTTGATGGCCCCGGTTGCCCTCTTGACAATGCTCATGTTGCCGAGGCTCTCACGCAGGCCAAGGTCACTCTCGCACAGTTGCACCTGGCCCGCGCAGAGGCTGCTTGTACGTTCTCTCCCCTCATCCGTCCATTGAGTTATCCGCTCACCTTTTCCGGCAGATCACTACATCGTGAATAACCGGACATTTGATTCCCAAAAATTCCCGATCACCACCGCTGCACCTGTTCTTCCAACTTTGCCATCCGCAGTTGCCCCGCCGTTGACCATCTGGATCCTGCCGAGGCCTTCCAAGGCCGCCGCCCATTCCAGTGCAACTGCTCCCGCCCTGGGCGCTCCTGAGCTCGTTGACCAGGGCACACCAGCGTCAGATGATGAACCCGAAGGTGCTCCTGATGCTGCCCCTGATTCCGATGACGATGGCTACACCTCCGCGGCCATGCGGCACGATCAGGCCAATCGGTGGGTATCTTGGGCCACTGACCAGGCAGGTTGTTGGCTTTGATTTTGGTGTGATGTCGCTGACCCTCTCACTCCATCATAGTGTGACAAATGCTACCTTGCGGGGGCTCGATGTCATCCCAGCCCTGCCCACGGGTGGTTCACTTGTTTCCGGTGCCACCACGGGCATGAGAAGTGTACCTACTTCGGTCTTAACCCCCGCGGTGAGCTCAAGGGCAATGACGGCAATGTCTGGGCGCGCTTCAACGGTAAAGGCCACTCCGTTTGGAAGCATGTCCCCCCCGACATGCTTCCTTGGGTCGAGAGCTCACTGCGCGCGATAGAGGGCTCTCTGGCCACCACGCACCACGTCATCCACAACCAGATCGCACTCCTCAACAAGCTCAAGACCGGCAAGTATGCTCCGGCGACTACGGGCCCAACTCCGTACTTGTATGATCCCTGCATGCTTAAGGTGTTCGACATCCGCATGCTAGGCCCATGGGCACCTCAGCCGGATGCCCGGTTGAAAGCTCTGCCCGCAGGCTGGCTCACGGAGCTCCCGGGGCCTCCGGCTGTCCCGGACACTACCCCCCAGGACCCAGGGACTACGGCCGGTCCCAGTCCCCCACGAGCCACCCGCTCCCAGGGCCAACACAACCTGCCTGAGCCCAAGACCTCCACTTGCACCCCGGTTAAAAAACGCGCGGCAGAGAAGACAACACCGGCTCAACCACGGAAGCGTCGCGCACTTGATGATGCGGCGCGGGTGTCGTCGGTGTGTAAAGTGGCTGTCGACGAGCTAGGGTCCGCCGCTGAGGCTGACGAGCTATGGTCGGCCGACGATGACCACTTCGTTTCCTCGTATATCTTGGCACATGCATCCTCGTCCATCCCCTCGCACCAGACCTCCTCCATCGTGCTGAATATCGTGTTGTCTGACGGTGCATCACCAACCTCGTGGCCCCACCCACCAGTCACCGCTGAAGAGTGCCCTGCTGACTGTGCAGCGTGCATCAATGCTATTCGGTCGGAGCACCGACTCTTGGCCGACCAATGCCACTGTCTGGAAGAGGACGAGCAGAGCCTCACTGGTCTGCCGTTCGGCCAGTACTGGCACCCCCTTGTTGACGAGTACAACATCGCAGTAACCCAGGCTTTCATGGCCATTCCTCCGGGGCCTGTGGTTGCGGAGTATGAGGACCCCGATGGCCCGGAGACGGTGCCGCACGCGTAACCCATGGGCAGCAACAGGCAAGGCGGTTGCGCACCCTCGCACTGGTCGTAAGGTACACCGGTGGTACAAATGTCGGCTCAGTAGTGTATTTGCACACCCACATGTCTTGCAGTCCTCATCCCCACTTGTCTTCGCCTGTTATCCTCATCTGTGCAATAGCGTTATTTTCACATTCCGATCCGTTCATTCACTCCTATGCATACGTTCCATCTGTAATCCTCGGCTCATGTCTCATCTCGCTTGTCCTATTCGCCAGGCTTTCTGATAGTATGCACATTCTCGATCGTGACCCCAGGTCCAAACCCAAGCGTAATATCATTCTTGCTCTTTTCTGGTTTGCTGGAAAGAATACACCTTGTATCTCATTTGTTGCGCTTTCACGTCATGATAGCTTAACATCACAATAATGTTCCACCGTCCTCTGGTACAGTCCCTCGGACGAATGGTCGGCCGGCACACAAGAATCTGGACTCCGGACCTCCGCCAGCCGGGGCCTACGATCGACTATGAGAACAACAGGTGCATGGTTGTGACAAATACATGTGGAACAGACGCACCGGATCACGTTGCGCAAAGCGCGGCGGCAAGCCTCCCACCAAGCATCGCACTCCAAAATGGCCCCTGCTCGTTTCATAGTGGCATCCAGGCACAGAACGGTCACACAAACATTGCGGAGGACAAACCCGCCTGAAGGCAGCAGGGGATACAGGTCATTGTGCCCCGGTTGCGAAGAGGTTTGCCGGAGCTCCGGTCCGTTCCTCTGCGGTGCACGCGTGGGGCACAGTCACGTGGGCGTGTTTGATGCTGTTCCACTATGGGCAGAGGTGGTATCCTCGGAGCGCCGGCCTCATTTCGGAGAGCGCTGCTACTCCGGTCCTGTATGTACGATATCGTAGTGTCGTCCTCGGAGTGGGGCCGCATCTCCAGGAGGGCGGTCTCGGGGACTGGGCTGCCGACTTGATTCGGGGCGGGCGGAAGTACGATACCGCACCGTACGTACCACTAAGTTCAGATGATAGAGTACGACTGCACCCGGGCTAAATATGAAGAGAGTTCGGGTGCTAAATGTCAGCGCCCTTCCTTCTCCCGCCACCATGTCCGCCAGCGATTTCAAAAACTTCATCGACGCCGCCATGTCTGCAGCTGACATGACCCCCTTCGACGCCTCTGCTAAGGCTTTCTTGGATCTCCTCTGGCGCCACAAAGAGGACCTCTCCTGCGTCCCCGACAAGGAATTCAAAGCCTTGTGAATCTTGTTCGGCATCCGGACGATGGACAGTCGCCATATGACAGAGAGCGCTCTTCAGCAGTTCACCGCCGACTACTCAGATATGTCCCGCCAATTTTACCGGGACTTCTGCGGGGCTCAACTTGCCGAGGCCGAACACGCTCTGCACCAGGCTCGGCACGCAGTGCGTGTCCTACAAGACCTCGGGACAAAGGACAACACCATCGGCTCCCCCTTGGATACCGCTCATGCAGTCGCCCAGGCTGCGGAGGCCACCTGGGATCTCGGCAAGCTTGAGTTGGCGCAGGCCGAGCGGGCTTGTAAGTGCATTTGTGTTTTCCGTCCCCATCGTTCTCCTACTCACATTCTCCGGCAGATCATTATGCGCGCGACAACAACTCGTTCGACCCATACAAGTTCCCCGGGGGGCCCATTACCGTGGTGAGTGGATCGCCGGAATCCACCCGAGCAGCGACATTGACCATTAGGATCCCGCCTTTGAACTCCGCTTTCCGCCAGGATCCAACTCCCCGGCCCACTCCGGAGCCTGTCGCTGGTCCCGCCCCACATGGGGAGGGTCATCCGGAATCCGACAGCGGGGCCGCACATTCGTCCGAAGCCGGCGAGGTTCCAGAAGGCCCAGGGCTGGCCCCGGGAGTCGACGATCAACTGTGGGGTCTCACGGCATCGGCCGTGAAGCACACGAACAAGTTTCTCTGGGTGTCATTCGGCACTGACACCGTAAGTTGCTCATTTCCTGTCGGTCCATTTTTACTGACTCTGCGACTCCACCACAGTGCGACTGTTGCTTCCGGCTCCGAGTCCTATGTCGGCCCCACACGACGCTGGGGTTCATCATATGTCACGGTTGCCACGGTGCTCACGAGAAGTGCACCCGCTTTGGGCGGAACTCCCAGGGAGAGGTGAAGGGGCAAGATCGGGGCAAGGCCTGGGCTGTGTACAACACCAAGGGTCACTCCATCTCAAAAAATGTCCCCAAGGACAAGCGCCCTTGGCTGGAGTGCGTCCTCCGGACCATCGAGAGCTCTCCCGCGGGCTCGCAGCCGACCATCCATAACAGGGAGGCCCTGCTCGAGGCACTTGCCAAGGGAGATTACGAACCGGCTACTCCAGGCTGAACTCTGTATTGGTACGACCCCACAACGTTGGACTCGGCCAAATTCGCTATCCGGAAGTTCCCCCGACTGAAACCTCAGCCGAATGCCCGGTTGTTAGCCTCCGCAGATGCTGTGCCATCCACCGAGGAGGTTGAGGAAGTCACCCAACCTTCTGCGCGAGCAGTTCATGCCTCCAAGCGCTCCTCCGGCAGCAAATGTCCCGGCGATTTCTCAGAGAACGCACAGCCTTCCAACAAGGCAGAGGCCCCCAAGCGTCACCACGTCGACCGTGAGCCCCAGGAGCGCTCACTGATTCCCCCGGTTCCGCCACCCTTTGAAGACAACTCTGTCGACCAACTCCCACCCTCCTCTCAGGACCACTTGGCATCCTCCTCCTTCCCCCGGAGCCCGCCCCCCCTCATGGCGGCGAACCCCCTCTCATCCCCACCCCCTTCCCAGCAGAACACCCCGCTGCCCCTGTCGCCCCACCCCATCTCATATTCGCCCCCCACGCTGCAGAAGACACTGCCGCACCAGTCCCCCGACCGCCTCGCGCATTCACCCCATGCACCAGAGACCCCACCCCTGCCTGCGCCCGGCATCCCGGAGAACTCACCTCCGGCCGTGTCCAGCCATGCTGCCTGGTCGGAGCCCCGCTCATCCACAAGCCCAACGACCCCTGTGATGCGCCGCCTCCTCCTGGCCACGTTGACCATCCAATCCACCCCCATGCAGCTCGGAGGTTTCAACTTCCAAGACGACAATCTGCTCTTGTCGGCGCAGATCGCAGCCATTCGCTGTGAGCACCAAGTCATCCTTGGTTGGCAGGCACTCTTGGCTCGTGACCGCCGTCGTCTCAAGCTCCAGCAGCTATCCCGGGTTATCGACCTGCAACAAGACCCGGTCATCGTGGCCGCACAACTTACAGCCCTTCGCACCGAGCGCGCGATCATCATGGCTGACCAGGACCTCGTCGCTGACCGCTGACATCGTTTGGAGTCCGACGAGGTAAACCTCACCGGGCAGCGGTTTGGACAGTGGTCAAACACGTACATTGCGGAGTACGACTCCCGGGTTACGGAGGTCTTCATGGCGGGCACTGTGGTAGGGTGGGAACGTGCCTGTAGTCCGTCGACTCAACCAGATGCTTAATCTGGGGCGGTCAACATGCAGGGGCTCTGGTATACCATGTAGGTCAGTTGTCAGGTTTGTCGTTCCGGATATTTGTCGTCTTGGGTCCATTGTGTCATCTTGCATCATCTTGCTAAAATATATGCCAAGCACCATCATTCTGTCTGTTCGCGTACATCTGGTGGCATCCATAGCCGAAATACCTATTATGTAGTCGATGCCCGGCCATGTGGCATTCGCCCTCACTTCGTGCAGCCGGCCGGTTGGCAGTTGAACATCTGCGTGCTGTCCGGCCAGGCTCCTCCTCAGTTGGTATACAATCGACTTTTCTAGCCTTGTTGGTCATACAATTTGGTGTCGTGCGGCACCAATATATACGTTACATCTTCATTCTATCTATTAGTTTGCGGGGGAACATACATGGTGTAGCAACGCACGCCGGCTAGGTGGTCCCATTGACTATCAGAGTGTCACGGCCGGGCGAGACCGGTAGCTCCTACTGGTCTCGCATGGCTGCATGTCATCCCCGATGATGGACATCCGTTGACCAGGTGATGTATGTGAACATGAAAGCTGCCCGGCCCCGTGACAGATCCGACCATGGACATCAAATTGGGGAGCCACTGAGGAATCAAAGTCAGTCCGGAGTTGGCAGATCCACTACCGGAGCCCCCCCTCCCCTACACCGCTGTAGCACTGATACCTATCACTCTGCCTGAGTTGCGTGCCCGTGAGCCTCACGCCAACGCAGGCAATTGTCAGTCCGGGTCCCCTCAGGCACAAGTGCTCCGGAGCCCTGAAAGATACCCATACCTGTATTAAAACGTTGCAGTTCGACATGCCCGACTGGTTGTTTGTCTGATCCTAACCAACCTTCGTCGACTTCAACCAAATGGGGCTCCGATGACCATGACAAAAAAATTTGAGGAGGCTCTGTAAGGCCCGTGGTGGCAATCAAACCCACAGCAGTTGCAGACAGCACTCTTGCACGTGCGTAGACCACTACACCGCGGGGGCTTGCAGTGGTACTGCGGCCAAATGCCCAATGAGTTACTTTCTCCATTAATTGCGCAAATGTACCCTAGTAATCGAACGTGCTGCATGCCGCATTACAGGGCGGATACACCGGTCGTGCTATTCAGAACAGTTCCGGAGGCCAAACATGTCACAGTTTGGCCAGGTCCTCTGGCGGAATTATGAATTGTGCCAGTTTTACATTAGTTGGAATTTGCTCCGGAGTGCAGAGATGCACTCCGGAAGGCCTGGGTGGGTTGCACTTGGGTGTCGAATGACCACCCCAATCCGACTTCATTGGCGTCCATTCATTGAGCAGTTCCTATCGCGGATTTATAGAATTGGGTCCGCTACACAGGCATCCCATCTGGCGAAAACATCTCCTCCAGATCCTCCATGCGTGTTGCCACACGCTGCAGAGCTGCCCGCTGGGTTTCCATCCGGCGCCTATTCACCGTGTCCACATACTCCGTCACCCTGTGCCACTCTTCCATGTCCTCCTCAAAAATGGGAATAGGAGCACCCTGAAACGGTAGCCCATTAGTATCGCAACTTTTCAGGGAACGTCCGGAGGACATACAGCCCCCTCCGGAGGATCCTTCCACCATGTAGGATACGGCGGCCTCTCGGGCCCAAATTCGTCCCAAGTCCACCACTCCGTGAAGCCCGAGTGATTTTGTTGTCCCTCCGGAGCAGGAAGCAACTTCGTCGCTTCCATATACCTCTCCATATGCATGCTCCCGATGTCGAAGACAATGGTCCGGCCCTTCCATCTGGCCGCGGAGAGCAAGAGGCGGAGCGGCGCAGGAAACTGGTCGGCTAGGTGACTAACATCTTGGCGCACTTGGCTGATTTGGATGGCATTCGCCGCTCCGCTTGCCTGTATTGCGATCCACTGTGTCACCATGTTAGTCTCTCTATCGGTGGGCGTTCCAGGGGGTCAATACGAACCAGCTCACGGGCAATACAATAGTTCCATCGTCGGACTTCCAGCTCGTCCGGAGCCAAGGGAAATATTTCGAATGCCTTTCGAAGGCATGCCAAAACTATAATAATCTCGGCGTGTGCCGCAGATAGTGCCGGGGAGACGGTTTGTTCAGATGAAGACATGTTCCGGGGGGCAGAGCAGATGGGGGTGGAGAACACAGAAGTCCAATATGTATGTATGTAAGTGGAGCACAGAGGACACTCATCAAGATTGGCGATCGATTACATATCTCGGTACGGCGCCCCATACCGAACGAACTACGTCATAGCATATAGTCTCTCCGCGCCTTAGAAAACGCCACCCGAGCGTGGTCCGCAAGACTCCGCCAGAGCGCAACTTGATGCAACGCGTATGCCTTGTGCCCGGGCATCTGGCTTCCCCCGACCCAGCCGTTCCAGCACCCCGCAAAGGTTTTGAAGGTCCGGATCGAAGATTCCATTTCGAACGGGATGAGGATGGTCTCCTCTTCCTACCGACACTTGCGTGCATATGCTCGGAGCCACAACATTCGACGGACTGGAGCAATATGTCAGTGTCGAGATTACACAACGCCTCCCTGTTTGCACTCACACTCCCGCAGCCATCCCGTGGTCTGCTCACTATCCGTGTCCTCCAGGTGCCAAAACCAGGCGGACAGCTTGTCACGAACACCTGGGGTGAAGTGTTCAATGACGGTTGTCGCCACTCCGAGATCTGTCTTCTTGATATCCTGGTATCTGGCAAGGAAGGCCTCGCAGCTCCAGGTGTCCTCCAGCGCGGCCGGGCTGGTGTCGAAGAGACGCGTCATAGCCTTCTGAGCCTGTTGATATACCCGGACGTGCCTCATAAGGGTATCATCAGCCACACGGAGCTCCGCAAAGCTCCGGAGTTTCTTCCGATAAGTGGTCGCTTTGCGGAGCTTCACACGATATACCAGCGACTTGTATCCAATTGCCATCCGAATGCCTTGTAGGGCGTCGTTGAGTTGGCCTTCCCGGAGCTCTCGTTCCTTATCCGCCAGCTCCAGTAGACCCCTTGCGCGTAGATAGTCCATTCCCAAGGTGGAAGGCAATGCCAGAATTCGCCGCTCCACCTGCAATGTGTTGTCTCCAGTCAGAACCGCTGGGCGCCTCGCAACCTCGGGGTCGTTGTCCCAGTCCGCTCCAAAGTCGGTAGGGTCCTCGGACACTGGAAGGCCCCCGGAGGTCACAGACATCCGTAAGTGCTTCTCGCCTGCTTTATTGAATGAGTTGATCCCGGTCAGCAGCCTTTGCCGGGCATGTTCCAGGCTGAGCCAGACGTTGTTTGCAGCTGCTGCTCCGGTCGTCCAGGCAGTATACGCGAGCCCGATCCTAGACATTGATGGTCAGTGCGTTCACCATGTGGATGATCCAATGTTTACGTGCTTTCTCTCCTCCAGCCGCAGCCCGGTTAAGATCCAGGATGCCATGCCTTTCATGTCATCGTCTGCACCAGCGGTTTCTTGTTGAGTCAAGGCGAGCTCTTTGTCCTTCTGGGATGGCACTATATTGCTCGGAGCTAAGTATGTTTCGATATATGATAAATATTGAGAACGTACGGGGTTGCCTGGTCACATCGTATATATCCATTGCCTCCAGATCGGTTCCTCGAGCGGCGTTGGCAGCTTTAGCCTCGGCCATCCATGCCTCGCATTGCCCCACACCAGTTGCGTTGGAGAGCTTCTCGAATGCTTCGAGTGCCGGACTCCATTCCTTGCACGCCCGACGCCACTTGCGAATGAGAATAGTCGCTTCGCAAGGTCAATCAGCCAGCATCACGCCAAGGTATGGCAAAAGTACTTACTAATTTGTGTGAGCTTCATCCAATTGGAGTCATTCATAGTATCGTCGATCACCTCCCTCCGGTGCGCAGACGACATGCCTCGGGTACTGTCCGCGACCGCGTTAATCTTGTTCCACAGGGTCTCGATGATCTCCCCATCCTGCACCCCCGCTCTGGAGATGAAGTTTGATGAGAACCTTGGGAAACAATGGGGAATATGGCCGTGTACATGGAATTGCCCGATGCTGTGCAGCATGTTGATACCGTGCAGAAAACTCAGAGCTGGGCTCTCTCTGAACCGGTCACAGAGGTGGACGAAGTATTGGCACATCACGTCGTACATGATGAGCAACCACGTCAGACTGTTCAGATAGGCGAGTATCCAGTGAAGGATGTAATCCATATTGCGCTGACTTCAGCAGGTTAAAATCAGTCGAGACAGCATAATAAACGGATAACAGTGGGCGTACCGTTCTCCCCCCTGGAAGTCCACACATGCATGTGGGGCAAAGAAGCCGTGGCGAGAACACGCAGCTGCTCCAATCCCAGTCGCCTCCAGTTTGGCCCGACTCACATTGGCGTTGAGGACCGCACGGTGGTCATTGCAGGTTATTCTCTACCGGACACATTCTCATCTACACCGCACGACCTCAATGCCAATGTGGACTCACCTCGTTATACTCCTTGGCAGATTCCAAGTGTTGCTTGTAGGGTGCGTCGGTCACCATAAACGCATGTCCATCCGCAAGCGGCACATCGTCCTCCAGGTTGTGCATGTGACGATGTTGAGCACTGAAGTTTCCATCTAGTACAACGGAGCGCATGTATTTGAACCTGGAAAAGGTTTCAGGGGGTATTGAATGTGACAGCCGCATGTACTTACTGATCCAGATCGTCCTTCCAGTGCTCCGGAAGATTTACACCGGGCTGTGGACAGGCGGGGCACCGGATGGCAAGATCGCCAGGCTGTATTGGGTCGGAGTGATGTCCGAAGCCAGCGGACTGTCTGAGGACAATGTTACGCCACTGCCGGGAGGCCCGAAGCAGTTCCTTGTATTGGT
Source organism: Sanguinoderma infundibulare (assembly GCA_032821775.1). Lineage (NCBI taxonomy): Eukaryota > Fungi > Basidiomycota > Agaricomycetes > Polyporales > Polyporaceae > Sanguinoderma > Sanguinoderma infundibulare. The sequence continues at coordinate 41,833 of JAVLRN010000014.1, read as the reverse complement.
CCTGTGGATGGTTAGCTTTTCGGAGGACCCGTGACTCGAAGGCGCCCGACAGACCGGAACCATGTGCGGGAACGCCGAATTGGTAGTCCTCCGGAGCTTGTTGTAGTAATTCCTCGCCACGGTTTTGCACTCCTTGTTTTCCAGGAGGAAGTCGTCCAGAACACCTCGAGTAAACATTGTGCGCGGGCGGTTCACAGACCCCGGAAGATAGCCAAGGTCGAGCAACTGTAAATCCTCCCTCGCTGCATTCAGACACTGGCAGAATGTCACGGAAAGCTCGTGGATACCGCTAACGTCGACCACCACCATCAGGCGGTCCCCGGAATATAAGATCCCATCCAGCGGCAGCGGGGGTGGCGGGTTGGCATCTCCAAAGCGCGGCAATTCCGACACATCTGGAATGAGAGTGTCATCCTCAGGGGAAAAGTAGAGGTCCGAGTCTTCATCGTCTGCATCCGAAAGAGTGTCCTCCAGCAGATATGGAAGCTCCGAGTCGTCATCGCCATCCGGACTTGTCCCGAATGCCAGAGTCGTACAAGGGTCACTTGGAAGAGATGAATACGGATAGTGTGCGAGTGAGGGACAAGGTGAGCCACCATGCCCGGCATGAAGCTGTATTCCCAGTTGCCGGAGCGAACCCTGCTGGAAGTAATCGCCCATCCAATATTCAACGCGGTGGAGTGAGGTCCGGACGTGTGCGTCCTTGCAGCACGGTGCACAGAAGGTCGGCCGGCCATGGCACGAGACGCAGCACCATACAGGTGCATGCCCGCATGACGCCTTACCATCGATGGGCAGCCCTTCATGGGCAAGTGTTCGAAATATGTACTCCTCGCGTACCTGCACAAAGTCGTGCTGGAAATCATTTTGAGACTGGATATCTGGGGGATCAGCAATTTAGTTCAGTGGCGAATGCATATTCATGTTACCTTTCCCTTGCGTGCAGGCCTTTCGAAGGTGATCTCTTCAAACGCGAGTCCTTGGCCCTGCCCGACGTCCGGAAGAAATATGGTGTCGCTGTTAGGGTCCGCGACCGCGGGTTTCGAGCTGCTCGCTTCTGGGGCTGGTGTCGAAATATTGGGCTCTTTCTCTCGATTGTTTTCAAAAGTGAAACGCGCTTTTTTCGTCACCACCTGTGGTCCCCTCCGAGTGTTCCGTACGGTGGCGGTATACTCTATAAAGGGGTCAATGGTATCAATGGTTTCAAAACGTCGATGAGGCATTGGAAGAAGATACAGTGTAAGGCAACTAACGATGTAATTACAGTGCAGTCCCAAAGCCCTCTTCCTTTCGACTAGACCAGCGCCCCGCCCATGACCTCTGTGTAACTGACAAATCCTGGATTCCCCATGTCCACCCACTTGTGCACATTTTCCACGAGGTAGAATGCGTAGCAAATGCGGTCCACCGGGACGGTGGGCACGCCATGTTCCACCACCCGGGTGGAAAGCAACACGACCGACCCACTGTCATACGGCACAGACACTCCCAGCATTCGCATTTCAAGAACCGCGGTCTTGCCGTACGTTCCAAGAGTGATTAACATGTCGAACCATCCCGGTACGGTGTTGACATCTCGATGCCAGATACTGGAACGATTCACAACCAACTGCATGGAATTGAAACCGCACAGCCAATGTTCAAGGGCGGCGGCGCACTCTGGGACCTGGGCGATCAGCCGGAGGAAAACCTCCTGACATGCGGCATACAGCCGCGGATGAGTGACTGCGAGGATCCCGTCGATGAGCCCCCCCGTCTCATCCAGGGTGGCCATCCAGCGTTGTGCTTCGGGGGTTTTGATCTGCCAGCTTGGCGCCGGACGAAATCGTGTGCCCTGATCGAAAGATTAACAATCGGTTCATCCGGGCACATGTCTACATACCGCGTGCCCTTGCGCAAAGCCCGCCGGGTAAAGTAAAACCATTCCGGAGCCCCATTCCTCACTAGCAGAGCAAAAGGTCTCCACATTCCTCCAATTAGTCGTGTGGTGCTCCCCATCCTTCGCCTTCACAGCTTTCACCCGAGGGCGGAGGTGTTTCGCCGCTTCCAACAAGATGCCCTAATATACGGTGAGCGATAGGATGCATGCTTAAAGTGGTAGTGCACCTGCCGGGCACGTGGAATTATGCCAGGCAACGACCACGCTAGAATATTTCCCTGGACGTCCGTGAAAACTGCAGGACGTGCTTCAATCGGGCATGGCTCCGATCACGCAATTACTTGTTCCGGAGGTATCAGGGGGGGAAACTGCGACAGCCGGTCACGCTCCGAGACAGCACTGTTCACCGCCTTCCTCGGGAAACGGCTCGCATAGTCTTCCGCCAACCAGGACACTGCATCTATGGTGCGTGAGGGGACAGGTATACCAGAGGAATGAAAACACAACATACAGCGGGTTTGAACGGCTGCCGCCAAACCCCTCGCCACTGCATCACAATCTTCCATCAGTTGCAACGAGATCAGCGGAGGCGTTGGTCGAGACCGAGATTCGGGGCCCGGATTTTCCGATAAGTGACTGAGATGGAATCGGTACAGGGCCACCACAAATTCAGCGGTTTGCGCTCGCCGCCGGAAACCGCGAGGAATAGCATCAGTTTTCACGACATTGGAGGCCATGATGTAGACCGCCCTGCGGTGGGACCAGCATGGAAGTAAAGAGCAAGGAAGCGACTGGCCAGCAGAATGACACTGGGGTGCGGCCGGAAAATGAGACATGCCTCGTGATGTGTCTCAGATCAACCACACAGCATTGCCCACGTAGTCGGGTGCCCAGCCCGTCACAGCTGTGGTTACAGTTGTCGTCCGGCCGGTCTTCGTTGTACTGGGGGTGGCGGCCGCACAGGTCAAGCGAGAAACCAGGGATGGATCACACTTGAACAGCCTAAGTTCTCCGCTCCACTGCGGATCCCCCATTCCCCTGCTTCCCGCATACTGGCCGCATGATCCCCCAATGGCTCCTCGTCCCAGTGACCTCAATGAGTGGGACGAAGACCTCTTAACGCAACGTCACGCGGAGTACCGCAACGTCCCAGCCGCAGACAAGCCAGCCTGGCGCGACGCGCTTGCAAGAAAAATCATCGAACGCCGCCAGGTCCCGGAGAACCCCATTTTGTTAGACTTCTTCATGCAGGTACGTCTCGCCGTGCGTTTCATGTTGGCAACGTTCCGACGGTCAATCCCTGTGAACAGAAGGTCACCAATTGGTTCTCCAACAACTCTCCGACACGGAAATCCAAGAAGCATGTCAAGATCGGGCGCGCGTTCACAGGGCAGCGGTGCTGGGCTGCCAACCATCACGAGGAGATCCAAAACGCCATGCCGTCGGACATGGAAGGCAGGGACCCAATGTACCTGTCAACATGGAACGCGAAGTGCAAGGAGCTGTGGGAAGAGCTGTCTCTGGACGACCAGGCGCCTTACATTGAGCAGGCGGAGAGGTGGAATGAGGAGGGCCCGGACGATGCCATGAAGCCAGAGTACGTCGTCCTATTACGCCCGGTTGACTCCGTTGACTCATGCCCCACGGCTGTCGGCAGACACACCCGCCAGAAAGCCGCCAAGTACATGCGTGAAGTCACGGAGCTCTTCTGGGACCAGTTCAAGATGCCGGTCTTCATTTACGAGGTCTTTGAGAATGAGAACTGGAAGATGAATGCCGCGGCATGAGTGTCAAATAATTTTGTCCTTGCCGTGACCGGTACCGATGGAGGCACAGTTATGACACCTCGCAGATGTTTGGTGAGAATGATAAGTTGTATCCGCGCTTCTGGGAGGGGAAAGGATGGGACGAGAAGTTCCGCACGAAGTTCTGAGCGTTCTGGTCCACAATTTTCAAACTGGAAGAGGCGACGGAGGACGCCATCGAGTCAGTAAAGGCCACGTCCAAGCAGCAGCCCGTCCCCTTCGATTTTGATACCTACTCAGATGATGGGGGGCCGGTACTCACCAACAGGGAGGGCGGCCAGATGATGAAGACATGGCGGCTTCAGGAGGTGATCCGGCAATATATGCGGACCATATACGGTGAGGCGTTTGCACATGGTGGTTCCGGATAGAGTGATAATGGTCAAGTTGAAGGTTACGCGTTGGGTCAGGACGTCCCAGCTGTGCCGTGGGCGGCCCTCAGAGAGCATCCCGACAGCTTCTTCGAGGAGGGGATGGTGCCGGAAGGGTTCTCCTGGATGGACCCGGTCAAGATGCAGGAGAAGCACCTGCAGATGTTCTTCCGGCACGTCATGGAGATGGAGAACCCAGTGGACTATGGACTCTCGCGCCCGGCCCGTCGATTTCGCTTCAGCCATTACCTCACTCGAGTCAACAGCGAGGTGGTTTTCGAACCGGTGAAAAATGACGGAGCTCTGGCGGCTTGGCAGCTGCGGAGGCGTAAGCGTGTTCCTCACGCGCTGGGTTTCGCCGCTTCGGCCGAGGACGACATTCTCTCTGGGCGTGAGTCGCAAGGGGAAGGTCCTTCTTCGGGCGGTCGCAGCAAGGTGATAGCGGGTCAGAGTCAGCCCAGGACTGCCGCTGAGCCCAAGAACCCATCCGGGGGAAATGCTGGGTCGTCCTCCAAGGGCCGGAGGTCAGGCCAATCGTCCTCAACGGGGGGGAAGTCGTCGAAAGCCAAGCCGAAGAAGGCCGGTAGGAAGAAGAGGAAGAAGGCAGCCGCGACGGAGTCGGAGACGGAGCAGGAGGAGCAGGAGGTCTTCCAGGAGATCGACTCCCCTCATCCATCGGATGCCGAGGACGAGGACAAGGACGAGCTGGACAAGGACGAGGAGGACGAGGAGGATGAGGAGGACGAGGAGGACGAGGAGGACGAGGACGAGGGCCGCACCGGCGCTGTTCGGGACTCTAGGAACGCCCGAGCCACTGTGGCCGGTGGGTCCAAGGGTAAGGGACGGGCGCAGGAGGTGTCCCTGGAGAGAGGGTCTGACGCCCCGGCCCTTCTCAATCTGAGCCGGCCATCCACGGTCACGGAAAAGGGGGCGAGTCCATACGAGTTCATCAAGAGCCTCTGCGATCGTAAGGAGTACAGCACGATGGTGGAAAGGCTGAAGGACAAGGTACGTACGAAAACACATCGGCGCACTCCAGATACTGACCTCGGGTATAGCTCGAAGTGGCGGACAATCTGTCCGGCAACCGTGGAGTGCCATGGGCGACGTGGACCTACGACTCCCCACACATGCCGGAGGACGTTCACATGAACTGCCACCCTGACTCCCATCTCATAGCATGGCTCAAATTGGGGCTGAACAGCCGTGCAATGGCGGCGGATGCCCAGCGGTACTGCTTGGTTATGGGCATGGTGCTGCGGGATATCGAAATATCCCACTTCATCGAGCCCGGTGAGGATATCCCGGTAGACATACCAGCCTACATCCTCCAGACGCCGTTGGGCTTTCCGGTGCACGAGGCTCTGCTGGAGACGTGTTTGCAGCAGCCGCATCCAAAACCAGTCCCAGTCCCGGTTCGGCACGCACAACCCTCCACCAGTAGCGCTGCCGGCCCGAGAGGGAGCGAGCGCGAGGCGAAACAGGCGACCGCCCTGTCCAGTGCGGTGTCCCAAGCGGTGGCGGGGAGTTCCACCATTCCGGGGACGGCACCTGGCGCTTCAAAGGGACCTGCCGGCGAGCCTCCGGGTGCTCCCACAGCTTCTGCACACGACTCAGCCCCCGAGAGCGGTCATGGAGGGGGAATCGTAGATTCAGGTGTGCCGGCAAGTGGCCCGCTGCCAGCGGAGGATGAGGTTCACACCCGCCCAGGCAAGACCAGAGGCAGTCGCGCAGCTGCATCCACTGAGCAACCGGCGGGCAGTGCGGGTAGGGTGACTCGTAAGCGGGCCCTGAGTCCCAACGCTGTTACGCCCAGTACCGAAGTCGTCCCCAAAAGGCGCAGAAAGAAGGCGGCCAAGGTGGCTGCAGAGGGACAGTTGCAACCCCCACTGGCTCCGATACACATGCCCCTGCCCCCCCAGACGTCTTCCCGGCAGCGAAAGGTCCGAGTCTGCACAAGTTGATCCGCCCGGGCGTAGTTGTTGTCTAGTCGCCTGTATTCCGAACGTCGGTAATGCGAATCATTTTAGAGGTGACTATGAAGCAGGACGAACTGGGTGACCATGCCATCAGCCCTTCAAGACGGCCATGCCCTCCGGAGCATTGTCCGGAGGAGCAGAGGGGTGGATCCCGACAGGTGCTCCATCGAAAGCACAGCGAGACGGTCCCGGCACCCATGACATATGCCCAACCCAGACGCCGGGGGTCAGAGGCCGCAGGGAGAGTGATGCGATTGATGTAAGACAGGTCCCCGGTGGGAGATTGGAGCCGAGTTCCCGCAGCCATATCTTTGAGCACACAGTGAGAGCGGGATAACAATGAAGATTGCGAAAGTACACGATGCTGACATTCAATACTACATGGGGGGGGGGCCACTCCTTCCGAATGCGAACCCGACGTCCGGAGTGGTGCGCCCGCTGCCAGTCAGTGCACCCCCCCAGCCTGTTTGGGCCCGAACGACGTGCTCGCCCAATGCCCGGAGCGTGGAGTCATTGAGACCGCACCCCTCCAGGAAAGCTCGCACGCGACCATCCACCCGTTCGTCGAGTGCTTCCTCTTGGCTGCGTTCGAGAGCACTGATTCGGTCTTCAAGTTGCTTCAAGGCCTCGGTCGGGGGAAATGATGGCAAATGACCAATGCAGCCGGTGCCAGGGTGCATGGTGCGCTCCTCCAATCGGTCGACGTGGACAGTGAGCTCTGTCACATTGCTTGAGACCTCCCCAGAGACAGCGGTGGTCGTGGTGATGTGGCTCCGAAGCCACGCCACACCTTCAACAACCACGGCCAGGATATCGCGGACACCATCCCGGAGGGCATTCGAATCATCCTCGACACCCGCCGCGAGCAGCTCGGTGACGCATTGGGTGGGCCCGGCCATCGTGGACCTGAAGTGCTCGAGTTCTGCGCCCACGGAGGCCTGCAGGTCGAACACCTCCAGGTGGTTGTCCTTGACAGCATGCCATGGAACCGCATCAAGGCGGACTTGGAGCACACGGAGCGCATCCACCAGGTTGTCGAGGTTGGCGAGATCAGGACATGCCGCATTGGCTCACTCGTCATTTGCAGTGCGAAGCTCAAGAACGAGCCCCTGGAGGCATTGCAATACCTCGAGCATTTCGACGAGGGCTGACCATCCGACCGGGACAGTGGGGACATTTCGGAAGGAAGACGCAAGCGTGCTGATATGCTCGCTGAGTGCTGCGACAATCTCGGCCATGTCTGCAACGTCTTTGATGGCGGCTTGGATGTGAAGGTAGCAAGTTTGGAGCACCTCTTGGAAGGACGTCAGGTGGGGGGAAACCCGGAGGGTGTTCTCCCAACGCTCTCTGGCATCGTCAGACAGCTTGCGGAGTGGGACAGCGAAGCTCCGAGCGACTCTGGCCAGCTTCTCGACGTCTTGCAGGTTGTTGCAGGCCTCGTCGAGCAGTCGAAGGGTGTGGACGCCCAGCTGGAACACCTGCTTCGGAGGCGTTGATGCACACCCGACGCTTCCGTTCACAGAAGTCGGCGCGACTACCCCTTTCAGACAGCGACCGCGACTTCGCGCCACGCGACGTCGTGGGAGTTCCCGAGTCGCCGACGGCAGCGGCGGTCGTGCGACACACCGACCCTTTGGCACGAGGCAAAGGCCTAGAATGTTGGCGATCTCCGTCGCCGGTGTGAAGCTCCCGATCGGCCCGAACTGGCGACCACAGCAACCCGGCCTGCCCGTCTGCGCCTCGCGCATGGCAGCATAGCGGCGGGCCACAAGTTAAGTCGTTCAGCATCTTTACAGTCGCATCGCGCGACGGTCTGTGAGTCGTCTCTCACTAGTTGGTCTTAGTGACAGGTATCGGTCACGACCCCCGACTGCGATCGCCGACGACCAGCGACATCGCGCGACCATGCGACGACAAAGCGAGCCGACCCCAAGTCACATGACCGGTCACGGCCTTGTGATGGTTGCTGATGTTCCAATGGGTTTCCGACATGGGTTGTCGCGGGCGCTCATCGCTGCGAGGCAGGCTAGACTATAGTTGTCGCGCGTAGTTACAGGCTCGATGTACTTAACCCAGTCGACGGCTGTTTGGGCACACAATCTTGGATTCCCCCCACCTTTCACCTCTCATTTCTCTGGCGAGCGACCGCGACTCGACATCGTCCTCCTCTGGGTATAGCTAGTGACTGCGATTGCGACTTGCGACAGCGACGGCAACAGCGACGGCGACAGCGACGGTGACAGCGACGGCGACCCCCGACTGCGACCTTGCGGCAGCGACTCGTCACGCGACTTATACCGCGACTTTCGTCCTCCAGCTTCGTTCGACTTTTCTCCCCCCCCTCCCCGGCACTTGTTGCGATCGCGACCAAAGGGAACTCGAGACCGTACTCGCCCTCCACACCGGCGACGTCGCTCCGACCTCGCCTCCCTCAGCCCTCGGTCGTTCTGACTGTCCACAGGCCCTGGGATAGTGTATCAGCGTCACGGGAGGGCTCAGCGGGTTGCTGGAGGGAGCCGAGGGCTCTTGGAGAGGCAAACCCCGAAGCCTAAAGATGTCTTCGAGGGAGTCCATTGGAGTCCCGGGGACTACGGGCAAGGCTGGGTGAGCTGCCTCCGAGAGCCAGCTTAGCTCAGTCCAGTCCCCGGAGCCTACAGGAGAGTTGAGTAGTGCAGTGCATGGACTACATCCATGACGTACCGGGAACAGGTGGTACCTCTTCTGGATATGGCCGCCGGCTGCCGCCCTCCGCAAGTCAGTCAAGGGCCAGCGGAACACGCTCGGCCTCAGGGCCACGTTCTACAGCTTTGCCATGACGGGTCGTACGCTTCGAGGAAGCCTCCAGAACGTCAGTGACCAGTGCCTGCACAGATGGCTGTTTGGACCCGAGGATACCATGGCCGGACGGTGGAGTGGGGGCGGGTGATTGCGGTGGCAGCAGCTCTGGTTGGTCTACATCCATTGGTGCCGCGGGGGACGGTGAACGTTCCACTACAGCGATAGATGGCACGCCGGGGGGGGCAGAACCTGATGTGGCCTGCGCAGACCTCGTCAACACCCAGGACATCCCAGCCGAAGGCATGCCGTGGCTGGCTGGCGCCGGAAGAGCGTCGGTGGATGCCGACGCGGGCGCGATAGATCCTCTCGGGGCCGCGGACCTGCATGGGTGTGACGAGGATCTGCAGTTGGTGGAAGACACCATGGACCCAGGATAGGTCGGACGAGGTGGACCTTTTTGGCGCTGCTCTGTAGAGAACTCCTTGTAGCGTGTGATGTACCACTGCGGAGTGGGAACAGTAGTCGCCGGAGCGGTGGTCGGCTGGAATGGAGGGGGGCCATAGTCGTCGGGGTTCTGGGACATTCGCCAAAAGACCCAGGCAAGATACGTGGCATTCGTGGGCAGGCTGGCATTGATCATCAACGTGCATTTGGTCTTACCTCTCCAACATGCCTCGCAGCAGGAGGCTACGAGCGGGCAGAAGTAGCATGGCCGGTTCACCTTCTGGCATTTTTCGCATGGGGTGGGCTAAGTGACAATGTCAATGGACCGCAATGAGGTGATTAGTGGAATAATAAACATACATGGAGTTGCCACTCCCAAGGAATTTCTTCCTGTCAAAGGAGACTAAGGTCGATGGGTTCGCCCCCGGACGGTTGGGGCACCGGAGCCTTAGGCTTGACCCGATGCAGAGGCACCTCGACAAAAGGCTTAGGGGGAAAGGGAGGGGCGACGGTGGAAGCGACCTTGCTGCCCCTCTGGCTTGGAGACTGGGCGAGGGCGGGCGGGGAGTGGGGCTGCGGAGACTCCGGTTCAGGCCGGACAGGCTGGCATACAACCGTGACAAGCGGAGCCTCTGCCGCAGAGGGGGCGATGGCACCTGATAAGGACTGTTAGCCATATTTGGATGCCGGAGACGTGGCAAGCGCGGTATCCGATCCAAGACATCGAGGCGCACGACAGGCAGGTATCTACTACTTCTGCAGCCCGAAAGGAGTGAGAATGAAACTCACCTAGCCGTGCTTTGTCCCACCAGACATCACAGAGGTCGGACTCCGGCAACAGGCCGATAGCTCCTTCATCATTAGGCATGACATTGATGGGCTTCATGCCAGCCGGCGGCGGGTCAAGGAGAGCTGGATGTCCGGCCTGGACTGGCGTAATGGCCTCAACATCCACTCCGGGCTGCAGGAGGTTGTACATCCTGTTGAATTCCCAGACGACTCCCATGGCCACACGGGGAAGACTACGAAAGCGAGCCCCCTGCAAGATAGTCATCATGCGGTCAGCCGTGGCCAGAAATTGAGTGTCGAAATCACGCCGCCTCGGGGAGTCCGTCGGTGGTTTGGCAGCAAAGGCATAGTGCAGCTCGGTCGCCAACATCCGAACTTGAAGAACTTGTTCGTGGCTTGGCGGAGCCCATTTGAATCTGGCGGAGTGTGAAGAACTCATGCTGCAATGCTGCGAAGATGATGGGAGGAGGGAAGAGGGACGGCAGGTATGAGGATGTGGCAACGATCGAGATCTAATGTAATCTGATAAGGTTGACTCCGACAGAACGGGAGCAAATTGGGCGCTCTGAGAGAAGCACGCCTCTGACACCTTCCACTTCGGTCAAGGTATGCCTGAGAATGGTCGTATGGACAATTACTGACACTACCTGAGCGCAGCTGGTCCTGGTCATTATGGAGTCAAAGAAGCGAGGCCGTGCGGACTCTCAGGCCAGTGGCGGTGAGTATTCTGACTGCCAGCTCACAGGTGAGATGGTGACAATTTGCCACTATTGTGAATTGTAGGTGAACCGGGGCGCAAGCCTAAGCATGTCCGGATGAATGTTCCTGAGCCGGCGCCCATTGCAGTGAGGGAGAGCATCAGGTCCGCACCGGAAACCGGTGCACCAGGTGAATGGGCTGGCCAACGAGGGTAAGTTTGGAATGACGTGTAATGAGAGCTACCTGCCGGCCGCTAACTGTCTTTGTACTGATGTAGATGGAGCAAACAACTGCCCATAGAATACGACTCGGACTCGGCCTTGGCCTCAGATGCAAATGTGGGTGCCCCGGCATCTGACACCAACCAAGCACAGGACACCCCTCCAGCGAATGCAATCGAGTATCCGTCAGACTCGGAGGGGGACTCCGGCGCAGAGGCGTGGACAATCCGGAAGGCCATAGAGTATCCGTCTGACTTGGAGTTGTCAGATGACGTGGAGGAGGACAATGGCGATGGTCGTCCCAAGATGTCTTTCACTGCACTGGCACAAGGTGTGTCTCCGGAGCCCATAGCAAACCCGGAGACCGCATCGGATGTCCTCAAACCGGAAGATGAGGATAGTGGTTTCGACCTATCCGCACTTAGTGGTTTCGACCTATCCGCACTTGAGCACCGGTTGCTCACCTACGAGCATGCAGGACTCCAGGATGAGTTGTCGTACTTGGATGAGCAAGACGACTTACTCCGTGCCTTACGGGGCATGGCCCTGGCTTACGTCCCGCCAAATTGGGGGGTGTACAACCAGATGGTGGCTGCTCAAGCCCCGTGGGCGGACGCCACCTGGCAGCATTTGATGGAGGAGAGGGATGATGGCTACTGGAGGGGGGATTAAGAGAGCTGCATGGTCGGAGTAGATACAGCACACCAATAACGAGTTACCTCTGAAATAATGGATCCCAATAGCATTCGAAGGAAGCATAATTGCAATTGGGCATGTAGGAAGAACTTGGTGCGACCTTGTTCAATGAATGGGAAGACCGTGTATGGTGAAAGAGGCATGGGCCGCAAGGGCATGTGCCACAGACCTGCTTGATCTTACCCGGCTGTGCGCGCTCCATGTTTGTATATTGTCATCAGACCAACGCACGCACGTAGATGAATGAGACTATTGGCCGGCTGGAGCATCGCGAATGCGAGACCTACCCCCCGGCCGGTACACACACATACAGAGGGACAGTGACCGGCCGGTGCGTCCTGGGAATATGCTTCCGGAGGGGGGGGGGGGTTATTAAAGGGCAGATACCCCGGTCGTGATATTCAGGACAGTTCCATGGCCCAAAAACGTTGCAGTTGGACGAGACACTCCTGGGAAGTAAAAATTTGCTGAATGGCGAGGCACCTCCTGTGGTGGGAATCGAACCCAGAGCTTCACTAGCGCATGGAGTGCTTATGGAGATGCATAGACCACTATGCCACCAGAGCTTGTGACAGTAGTGCTATCAAAAGCATATTGAGTCAGGCATATCTTCAAATGCGTAGATGCAATTCCATAGCCGAGTGGCATCTACCATGACGAATATTGCTCTGATGGGTGACAGGAACGAGCATGCATGTTAGTTGTGGCCGCTCTGGAGTGGGCACATCCAGTTCCGGAGTGCCTGGCCACGTGCCATACTTGCATACGCCCGCCATCTGGCCGTGCTGCAGTCCGGGCAATGCCTTCGCAAGAGTTTCTTCAATGCCCGGAGTCTCTTAAAAATTATCAAGACATCGGATGGACTTATTCTATCGTTATGCATGGGACGGCAACAAAACCCTACCCCGCACCTGATGCGAGACGAAGCTGAGGTAGGTCCCAGCGGAGAGAAGGGATTGCAATCGGGGAAGCGGTTACAAGATACATTGCTCAAGAAAAGAAGGATATTGGAGGACAACAGATGACTCGGCCAATGTTCGTACTACTTGTATATATCTCGCAGGACTCTGGAACTGCTCTGGAGGTCACCTACACCTCTGTGTCACTGTCAGATTCCTCTCGAAGAGGTGGTGGAGACACCGCCATGAATGCCTCGGGGACCTCAGTATCGTATTCTGGACCCTCGGACTCCTCTTGAAGAGCTTGTGAAGACAGGGCAATCGAAGCATCCGAGACATCAACTTCAGATTGTTCATCCTCGGATTCCTCTTGAAGAGGTGGTGGAGACAGGGCCATAAAAGCCTCTGCGACATCAATATCATATTCTTCGATGTGGGGGTTCTGGAACTCCCCAAATTCCAGCCCAGTGAGGCGACACTCGTCTTCCTCGAGACGCGAGCAGTGGGTTTGCAACAGGCGCTGGTTTTCGACGACGACGCCGCGGTCGGCGCGAATGGCAATGATGCGGGAAGCGAATGCATCAGAGTCATCTTTGACGAGAAGGCGGAGTCTGGAGGTCGAGGAATGTGGCGCAGATGCGGCGGGGTTGTGCCGGACGGGTAGACTTTGGTTGGACCCCGTGCGCGGGGCCTCCGGCCAGGCCTCGATGTTTTGAAACGTGCCATACGGAAGCCCGGTCAAGCGTTCCTCCTCGTCCTCAAGAAACCGGCGCTGGCGAGCCTGGATGGCCTGACAGCCGAGGAGGACTTGGTGCTCATTGCGAATGGCAATGAGGTGATGCGCAAACAGGGCAGAATCGGGTTGGATGACGACTCGGCGGGGTGGCACAGAGGGCGATGCGGGGCCTGAGGATGGGGGGTTCTGCTGGGGGCCATCGGCGGCTGCAATGTGCCCAGCAAATTGAGCCACCAGGGCCTCAGCAGCGAGGCGCTCACGCGTCTCCAGGTCAACTGGCTGACGCCGACGGGCACGGGTGGGCGATGATGGGGGGGGAGACAATGGGGGGCCCTGCTGCTGGGCATCAGCGGCTGCGACGTCAGCAGCGATCTCCGCTGCGAGGCGCTCCCGCGCCTCTCGGTCAACTCGCCGATGCTGGCGGGGTTGGGTGGGCCATGAGGAATCGGCGGCTCGTTTCTTTCCCGTGATCCATGTGGAAGCTGTCGGGGCACGCTCGCTACATTCGCCGTTGGATCCGGAGGTGCGAGGAGGAGCACTGGACCCACCCGTGGTGTCTGCGCCGGAAGCGGTAGGGGGTTGGTCCTTCAACCTAGCGTGAGGCTGTTCTTCCGGAGGAGGAAACCTGCGGACCTGGAACTGCTGAAGGGAGGCAGGGTTGTAGATGTAAGGCGTCCGGCCCTTGGCTGCCGGCTGATACTGGCCGCTGTGGAGAGTGTCAAGGAGGGCGCGCTCATTGTGGATGGTGGGGCGACTGGCAGCCGGCGAGCCCTCAATCGCGTGCAGGGCACTCTCAACCCAAGGCCGCATGTGGCTGGGAAGACCGGTCCAAATGGAATGGCCCTTGCCGTTGAACCGAGCCCAGGGTTTGTTGCGATCCGTCCCCTTGAGCTCCCCGCGAGGATTACGGCTGAAGCGTGTGCACTTGAGATGCGCCTCGCGGCATTGGTGACAAACAACATGCCCCTGGTCATAGCTGGGCAGACATGGGCTACCATGCAGGTAGCAATTGTCGCACTAGGATGTGTGTGAGCTACATGCCAAAGGAATTGAAAGAGACCACGTACTGAATCGGTGTCCCAGGTCAACAACTGATTATCCCGTTCGTACTGCAATGCCTCAGGGGTGAGCTCGTCTTGTTCCCCTGAATCATCCCCAGCATCCGCGGCGGCCTGGAGACGGTCTTCAGAGTTGGGTGCGTCCCGAGGAACCGGTCCGGGAGTGTGCGCCCCGTGACCGGAGGTGGACATCGATGACGTTGGCCCAGTGGCAGAGGTCGAGGGTGGAGGTGGAGGCCTTAAGTTCAACCCGGGCGCGGCTCCGGACTCGGAAGATCTGCTGGGAGCAGGCGCTGTGTGGGATGGGTGGCTGGCAGTCACCGGGAATCTGATCAAATCGAAGGTGTGGTTGCTCAAGACGTCTTGATCTGCGGAAGAATGTCAGCTGAGAAGGACAGGCATAGGTTACGGGAATGAACGTACAGGCTCAGTGAGCCTGAGTGGATTCCTCGTCTGCAAGCCTAACGCTGTGCTGTGCATTACGCAGCGCCGCACGAGTGCGATGAAGAGGGGAGCCAGTGCTGTCATCGCTGTTGCTATCATCGCTGTTGCTGTCGTCGCTGTTTCTGTCATCCGGTTGGAGGCGATGGAGCTCGGTGTCGGCGGCCTCCAGTTCCTGTTCGGCTTCGAGAAAAGTGGCGACATAGAAGTCGTACCTCAACGCACGTGAGATAGTAGAGTATTCTGACATGAAGGCGTTCAGCTCGGATTGCAAGATCCGGCCATTAGCCACCTGTCTGTGGAGGAAGGCCCAGAACACCTCGAATTCTGAGTCGGGGAGTTGGGAGAAGTCGCTGCAGCTGCGGAGGAGGGCCAGGAACTCCGGAGGACAGTCGGACAAGGACTGGTTAGAGGGGCTACTGACCCAGCGGTGATAAAGCTCTCTGAACTCGTCCTGGGACATGGTGGGCGAGAAGGAAGGGCGACGAAGTTTAGCGCCAGAACTTGGTTGTATGTGACACGGGTGCTATCTTCCTTAATCTTCCTCAATCAACCATGCTTCCCTCTGGGCTTTGCATCTGCACTCTCCGGCTCCATGACCATCTGCTCTGCCTCAGTAGCTGACATCCAGGAGGTTCCACTTCCTGCGCCCGAGTTGAGACTAGGCGTCGACATTTCGTCCGAAAGCGCGTCGAACGCGCCCATGTGACAGTGTCGCAGAATGCGTACCCGGTGACTGAGAGTGTCACCGGGCCGGCGAGCTAGCGTTCAGGTGGTGAACGTCCGGCCGGTTGCGCAAATAGGTACGAGTGTTGCACAACGAAGATCGAACATTGCTAATACTCTCGTATTCACCGTGACAGCCGGCCCGTGGTACTCGAACGAGTCCAGCTATAAGAACACAGAGACGGCATTGATCTCGGACGCCGTCCAGCTCAGCCCGGTGTTCACGGATGCAGTGAATGCTGCCCTGGGGAACGGCCCTCGTGCGGAGCAGTGCGAGGCCTATGGAGGGTGCAGGAGGAGTTTTGCAATGTCTTCCACACGAGGGTCAAGATCGGTGGCACCTTGTGCGAGCATACCATGGAGACCCATATGCTATGCTCACCGGCCGGACGACACTGGTACCTGCGCAACGCTCACCGGCCGGACAAGACTGGTCCCCGCGCAATGCTCACCGGCCGGACGATACTGGTACCGGAGAATGTCCCGAATGCCATCCACGGTCGAAGACGAGGTGCCCCAGGCTGACTGGTATGCTCGGAGCGCATCCAGGCGTTCGGAGACAGATAGGCCGTTGGTTGCGACACATCCGGTGACCAATAGATCAATCCATGTACATCGTTGTGAAGAGCTTCATCACATATAGCACTGCTTCCTTACATCCTGAACTGTGTGTCGCTTCGTCTGCGTCAATGATCTCATATTCGACGCATGGCCTATGACATCACTTTATTCCTGGGAGCAGGCGGCATCATAGAGGCCCTGTCAAACATCACGCGGAAGGTGCTGGCAGAAGCCCAGATCATGTGGATTGCAATATGTAGCAAAATACGAGATGGTCTGTGGTGTCCGTGGTTGCAACGTGGATGAGACTTGCCTGCTCATATGGTCCCCCATCCGCTATAGCCGTTATCCCCGTTCAGCCGGGGGACCTCCCAGGGCCTCCCCCATGGCCAGTCAGCCTGGGTCCTGTCCGGAGGCGGCGTGCCCCACAGCTGGTCAGACTGTATGTGCACCATTGCGTCCCCCCACCCGAACTCCGCGCGCTCTCGTCTCATCCCGTCTACTCCTCTGGTACGGCTATTGACAACTGGGATTTCATTCAGTGTGTCATTCTGCAGTGTGTTGGGGCACGTACATCGGTCTAACTCGCCCTTAAAGACCTCCTTGACATGCAGAAGCTTGTCAGTGGCATTCCTGTCCGCATTGACCACCCTGGCCAACTCCGCCGCAGTCCCCGCCTGTCCCACCTGTCCCGCTGCCCCATTCCGCTCCAGCTCCTCCCTGTAGAGACGTTCGTGTTCTTGCAGCACCGTTGCCCTCAAGAAGTCCATCTGGGCCTCGTCGACTCCCAAGTCCCACGCAGGCAGGGAGTGGCGTCTGCTGTTCTCGTAGACTCGTCCAGCACGGTTATTAACGACTGGGATTTCATTTAGTGCATGATTCTGGAGTGTGTTGGGGCACGTACATAGGTCTAACTCGCGCTTAAAGACCTGCTTGCAACGCAGAAGCTGGTCGGTGGTGTTCCTGTCCACGTCGACCGCCCTGTCCAAGTCCGCCGGAGCCACCGGCTCTCCCACTGCGCGATTCAGCTCCAACTGCTCCTTGCGGCGATGTTCCCATTCTTGCAGGACCGATGACCTCTAAAAGTTCATCTGGGCCTCGCCGAGGGTCCTCTCGCGCGTTTCTGCAGCGTATTGGTTTGAAAAGATGTTCAATAGGTGTTCATGATGCACGGCGCAGCGCTGCAGGTGGCCATAGACGCGTTGGAAGTATTCATCCAGATTAGTGTCGGGCTTAACAGCACGGAGAGCGAGCATAAATTGAGAGATAGCGCTCTCGTAGTTATCGACGCTTTCAAACGTGGGGGTGCTTGTTATCTGATCTATGACATGCCGGAAGGTGTTCAGGGCGGTGATGTCGGTGCCAGCACGGCCGACGATGGACAATCGCGGAGGCTCCATGGGTCGTCACCGGAGGTGGGTTGGGACAAGCTGGAGTTGGGGACGTGTCTTGGGGTAATGACGGTCAACCTGGCCACGGGTGGTGCCTCTATTCCTTGTGTCAGGCACGATGGGCTTCGGACCGCCATGTGATCATCGATTGGTTCCTCCTGTAGCCCACCCCATCGCCATTTACATCAGTTT
Source organism: Sanguinoderma infundibulare (assembly GCA_032821775.1). Classification (NCBI taxonomy): domain Eukaryota; kingdom Fungi; phylum Basidiomycota; class Agaricomycetes; order Polyporales; family Polyporaceae; genus Sanguinoderma; species Sanguinoderma infundibulare. The sequence continues at coordinate 24,168 of JAVLRN010000014.1, read as the reverse complement.
CCATGTTCCGTGCTCCCGACTTCCAGAACTCCAAACCCAAGCATATGGCGACTGCAACCTTTCTCCAAAATGGTTGTTGGCGCCTGTACATGTATCTCAGGTGATCCTCGCATGGAAGAGGCCGACTGACACAATGACGCGCATAGCGACCGGAGCATAGATGCATATACCTCGCGCGGCCGGGCGGGCAGTGGTGACTGCTATGTCTCCACCGACCGGACGCTACCGCCTGGGGTCCAGTGCCCCCGGCCGGTGTGGTTGACCCACCTACGCAATGACTGGCCGGAGGGTGGATGCAGATACCTCAGAATACCGGGTGGACGGTGAGTGTGGTGACTTACTCGGACTGGCCGGACCGCTACAACAGCCCACTGGCTAGCTTGTAAAGTAGGGATGACTACGCAGCGTAGTGGTTTGGGGCGGAGATAGAGACATCCGGCCGGGTGGAGGTATGAGGGAAGTTGTCGCACCGGCCGGCCAGCCTGATCAGGAACCCAGGTGTCCTGGCCGGGCGGTCTGAACATAGACAATTCGTGAGCACGGCCTATCCACTGAACCACCGGGAGCCCAGAGATGCCGTGGCAATGGTTTCGTGAGGTGCTCTGGCCGGATGACATTGTAAAGTATTTCGCTGGACCGGCTGGACTGCAAATATACCTTGCCCCAAAACCGCATATTTTTCAGGCATCCCGGCCGGATGATGCCTGAGAGCATTCGCGAACGCCGGCCGGGCAGAAAATATATTGACACCAGAGCGCCCGGCCGGGACCGTCTGGATGGCAACACCGGGGTTTTGTTATGGCCATCTGAACAGCAACTCCAGTGATTTTAATGGAACATACTCCCGACTCGGCTGCTACACGCCAGGCTCGCGCTCCTCAAGCTCCAAGCTCCTAAGTGACGAGGGAGCCCGCATGTCGGCGGACGTGACTGAATCGGGAGAGGGGCGGGCGCGAGCCGGCACGGCCGGCTCGAGGGGTGCCGCAGCGGGACACCGCATGCTACAGGCGATTTACCTCATATAAACGAAGTTTAACCCCAATAAATCGCCTGCGCTTTGCTTTGTTCGATGCTAGGTAAAGGGTGAGAGTGAATGAGGCGGGACTCGGGCACAGGGACGAAAAAATAGCGGGACTCGAGCGCCACGGTCGCGGCCCGTGACGCTCAGATAAATTACGAGGGACGGAGCCAATGAGCAGTAAAGGACTAATGAAAAAAGAAAGGAAGAGAATTGAAAAAAGCGCGAAGCGCGGAAGATGGTGAGTCGGAGGAGGAAAGGATTATGATGATGCGGGGGCGGGATTTTGATGCGCAAGGAGAAAGGCGTGGGTTAGCGCAGGGTGTTTCCGAACGTAAATCTGCCAAGCGTCGGAGGACCACCGGCCGGTGGCTTGAATGATGAGTGGGGAGGCTCCAGTGAGTGCAAGAGCCGTGGTGCCACCAGCGTGCATAGAGTGGCCGCTTATAGCGGGTGACGAAGGGAGGAAGTGGCGGAGACGCGTGAGGAACCAGCCGCACAAGGGAACGGAACCATTGGCATGGAGCCAAAGCTCGGAGCGACAGGGGAAAAGGTTGTCGCAGGATGCAAGATATGCAGAGAACGTGTGCCAGGGGTCCGGGTCACAGTCGTCCTGTTTTCGGACGAGAATGCAGTCGCCTTTGAAAAATTGATTGGATTTGTGGGAAGGGAGGGTGAAAGCGAAGTCGGACTCGGAAATGGAGACAGAAAGGCAACGGGAAAGCTTGGTGTAAGAGCGGTGGGTGATTTTGTTGGGCCATGTGAGGTCTCCGAGGTGCATCAAGGCGTGGAAGCCGGTGAGAAGAAGGGTAAGGAAAAGGTGGTCGTCGTGGGTAGAGGAAGGAATGCGGGAAGCGATGGAGGCAAGATCGGCATGAGATAGGGGAGCTTTGCGATGAACTGGACAGCTAAAAAGGCGCATACACCCTTTGAGGGTGTTTTTAACAAGGGGAGATTTTCGGGTGTCGCGTACGGAAGGGTAGGCGGCTTCGAGGGAGCTGCAGACACCGGAAAGATAGGCTTTGACAGAGCGGGGTTGAATGCGATTGCATTTGAAGATGATGTATAGAGAGAGGGTGTCAGGGGTGGGTGCAATATGGAGGTGGTGTGTGTCGCAAAAAAGGAGGTAGGAGTGGAGGGCGGAATCGTAAGAGTCACGGGTTTGAGGGTCGAGGGCGTGGGCTAAGGTGATGGCGCGCTCGTGAATGAGGCGTTCGTGCGACCAGGGCTGAAGAGGAGAGAGCCGAGGTCGGGAGGAGCATGGCATTAGATGAGAGGTGCCCCCAACGCATCCCGAGGGGGTGTGAAAGGAAAAATACGAATGCGAGGGTCGAAGTGAATAGCTTTGGTGAAATTGTGGCGTGAAATAGCGTCGGCAACAATATTCAACTCTCCGGGAATGTGATCGACATGTAGATCGATGCTGTATCGAAGGCAAATGTTGTTACGCCAACGGACTAGAATGCATGCTACTTTTTCTTTTTTTATTCACTGTACTAATATGTGACTCATACTATGCAGGATGTAGTCAAGACTTGGATTCAGTCTCTACATAGATCACTAGCTCTAGCTGACTCATTCCGTAGTCAGAATGACTCATTCCGCAGTTGCTGACTCAACATGACTCGTCCCGCAGTAATGTTGACTCACCCCGCAGTCACTGACTCCCTATGAGTCATTCCGCAGTTGATGACTCCACAGGACTCATTCTACAGTAGTTAGTAAGCCCGCAGTGCGCAGCACTTAGACATGTATATAAGGGGTGATGCCTCAGTAGTGACCCCCAGTTTTCAGTCTCCTGTTTTATACACCAAGTTGTATATCATTCTGTCTCTATAGTCAGCAAACTATAAGTCCCTCTAAGCTTTACTTCGATAAGCCTAAGCCTAGTCTAAGAACATGTTAATACTTGTAAAGGTATACAAGTATTGAGACGTAACATTAGACTGAAAACTTCTATGCTCCACTTCTCTAAGTGCAGAGTGCCCACATGCACGAACCATAGGTCGTCCATTCTAAACCTTCGATAAGGAACAGAAGGAACCTATACTCAAAAGGTTGTCAAAACTTCGACAAGTTAGACAACACAGTGAGCCCAACACCGACGAAACCCTCTCGACCCCCACGCAGTAGTAGAAGGCCTCTACTATACCAACAACCAAATGTTAGTATTAATGTTCGACCTCCCACACCGCACCCTCAAGACCTTCGAGGACCAGGAGTCCCAGGAATACAATATCTAGAAGGAGAGAGATTTCCTATTCTCGAACGCGAATCCCCAAGAACTCCGAGAATACCACCAGTTATACAAACCCCCGAGTGGACAGAGTATAGACTCTCATCCAGCTTCGACCCCAAGGAAGAACAAGAGCTCTTACAATTCTACAGAATAGATAATAGGCCCACTATCCCAGTTGCATCAAGTGCTACAGCCAATACAGTACCGAGCTACTGTGAGACCACACCAAATAGTATCTCTTCGACAAGAGGTCTGTTCTACGAAAGGCCACAAGCACCAGTCGACACCAAAGACATGCTACAAGTTATCCTCAACAGCCTCAACGCTATTAGAGACAGTTCGAGTATTAAACAAGAATACGGAATCCAACGCATCCATCAAGCCATATACAACTTCAATGTCGCATTTGACACTATTAGTTGGTGGCCACAACACGAAGACCCGCACTACACACTCGACACAACTTACGCCGCTTTCCTGCAAAACAGGATTAAGCATCTGCGAAGCAGAGTCTTAGATACGAGAAATTGGATCAACCCTTCTTTTGAACGTGAAGTAAGACAACTTGAAAGCTTTTTGCACGCACAAAAGCTTCACGACCGATACCTTCGAGCCCAAAACAAGTAAATGGGCCCACAGCCAAAACTCTCTTGTGAAGGATCTCAACACGCATACTTGATTGACCAAACAAGAGATGTACATTATAACTCGCAGAAAGAAAGGTGGATAATTTGCACACACGCAAGGTGTCCAATCAGATATCACCCAGCATCCGATAAAAAGGAGTTACAAGAAGGACATCTCATTACCCTCAGTACGCAAGAGAGAGATATTCTCAAAGTACACGCGAAACAACCAGCGATTATACCATTGAGTAAAGTCCTAAAGCCCAGCTCACGACTCAGTACTCCGACCATACATGCCACTTTGATAAGTACACAAAGTCCTAAAGGCCAAACGAGTCAAGTAGTAGATCAACCAGAATCCACCATTGCTGAAAGCAAATCAGTGGACGAAACAGTAGCTGTCTACCCAGAAGGATATCAGACCTTTGATCCCATACCAACTACGACTAGTGGTAAAGGAAAGGAGATAGCTCTAGACCCCGATGACGATAGTAACGAAGATAGTGAAGACAATGAGGAAATCACAGTACACAGACCAGCGATGTCTGCAACATATACACAAGATCCCGAAACACATACCCAGCAAGCTTTTACAGAAAGAAATGTCGAACCTGAGCAAAATACCGATCAAAACCCTATGCGACAAGCACTGCCGTCGTTCGCAGTGGATCAGCCAACAGGGCCTTTCGAGTCGGTCAGCTCAGCATATGGTACAACATTTCCACAGACGAGGTTTTCTGGAACCTATCAAGGAAGAGGAGATTATCCAACCTCTCTCGGAACATACCCAAGAGGAACCCTATTCAGTGAAGGACCTACAGGGGGACCATCAGGAGGAGAAGGTCCACCTGACCCAGGACCATCCACTGGACCAGGCTTCAGAGGAGGAGGACCACCTGGACCAGGACCCCCTGGAGGACCAGGGTTGCCTGGAGGAGGACCACCTGAAGTGGGACCACCTGGAGGACCTGGAGGACCAGGCCCTGGAGCGCAGCAACATGCAATCCCCACTCCCGCAAGAGCATCAGCAAAGGGAAAAATCAAGGAGCCTACTGTCTTTGATGGAGATCGCACTAAAACAGAGGAATTCCTTAATCAGCTCTATCTACTCTTTGAAGGAAGACCCAATGACTTCTCCGAGGAAAAAGTTCAAATTGCAACAGCCCTGTCATACATGGAGGGAGGAACTGTGCAATACTGGAAAACAGTTATCATTAAACAGTCTCAAGAAATACTACCCAACGGAACCACACGAGGGTTCGGACAATGGATCGATTTTGAGAGAGAATTCCGAGCGGCCTTTGCACCAATCAATGAGGTAGACAATGCGCTCCTAGAACTTGCTCGACTCAAGTATGGCGACTTTGCATCGTGCCACGATTTCAATGGCAAATTCCTACACCTAGCATACACTAGCAGGGTGCACGACCCAGTTGCACAACTAGCATACTATCGAGCAGCACTGCCTTCATGGATACGAACCCGCATCTCATATTCATTTCCACAACCTACCAATATTGTGGAATGGATGGCCAGAGCACTCGAAATAGATCAGGCCTCTCGAGTAAATCAACAGCTCGACGATAATCAAGGACGAAAACGCAACTTTCGCACTCGCAACGCTAAAGTTCGAGCCGGAAGAACAGATGATCCGGAACCCATCAAGGAAGGATCAACAGGAGTAAACAAGCTTACCACAGAAGAGCGTGCTGAACTAATGAAGTCGGGAGCATGCTTTTCCTGTAGAAAGCCAGGACACCAGGCAAGGAACTGCCCAAATTGAGCAAACCAGAGGAAGCCAAATCAGAAGAGAGGACAAAAAATTAGACAAATAGCAAAGGACCAAGAAGATTCATCTGAAGAGGAAGAAAGCAACAATGGGAACGAAGCAGACACAGAGAATGACAACGTCGATCTCCATATTGACGCGTTCGAAGTAGACCCAGACCCTATGGACTTTCAAATGGATTTTTAGAATGGCAAACAGATCCAATGCCTGATTTGCCAAAAGACTCTGATGTTCAAATAACCATTACAACCAATACAATACAGAGATGACAAGCACTCCTTTTACCTGGTTATATCGAAGTCGGAAACATTGCCATTGGAGTCAAGGGTCTACTAGACACAGGAGCAGATGCAGTCATCATCAACAAATGACTAGTTGAACAATACAAACTGCCCACCGTTCGACTACCTCAACCACTCACGTTTCGAAACACGGATGATAGTATTAACAAGCAAGGCCAAATCACCCATCATATCGAAGGAAACTTCATACTCCAAGGGAGAAAGCTACCTACCAATTGGTACATAGCTGACATAGGATGAGATGACTTAATCTTCGGGATACCTTGGATCAGACGATACAACCCTACCATAAATTGGAGAACTGGCCAAGTCACCTTTAACCCGAAAGTGATTAAAGAGCAACAAACCATTCAAAAATACCAAGACATGCACAAAGCCCCAGCAGGGACCCTATGGGGAATGCCTATCCCAGAACATAGCCCAGATTTGGTTCTGTCATACACCGAAACAGCAAGGATCGATCCAGATGATGACGAATGGCTACCACATAATCCATCAAAAGTCCTAGGACAATTAATGGAAGACGCCACTCACCTTCGACGAATAAATAAGTCCACAGAAATCACTATTGCTGCAAAGAAAAACCAGAAAGAGAAAACATTAAACAAAATCCTACCAGATTACGTCTGAGAGTTCCAAATGGTTTTTGAAAAGAAAGTGGCAGAACGATTCCCTCCCTCTCGCCCATGGGATCATGCAATCGAGTTCAAGAAAGATTTCGACCTAAATGCAAAAAACAATTGGGGAAAGATCTATTCCTTGACAGTCTCTGAAAAAGACGAGCTCAAGAAGTTTATTACTGAGAACCTGAAAAAAGTGTATATTCGGGAATCGACATCACCCTTAGCATCCCCATTCTTTTTCGTCACCAAGAAGGATGGCAGTCTACAACCAGTACAAGACTATCGTTCACTAAATGATGGAACTGTAAAAAACGCTTATCCACTCCCTCTCATCAACGACATAATCGACAGACTTCAAGGTGCCAAGATATTCATCAAGCTCGATGTTCGGGCAGGCTACAATAATGTTCGGATCAAAGACGGGGACCAGTGGAAGGCCACATTCATCACGCCAATGGGGCTGTTCGAACCCACTGTCATGTTCTTTGGATTGTGCAACGCACCAGCCACATTTCAAAGCATGATGAACCATATCTTTCGGGATATGCTCCTTGAAGGGTGGGTTGTCATCTACATGGATGATATCTTAATCTTTTCAACCAATAAAGAGGAACACCACATTCGAACTCGCCGAGTCCTAAAGCGATTACAGGAACACGACTTGTTCCTCAAAGCAGAGAAATGCGAGTTCGATGTCACAAAAGTCGAATACCTTGGTGCAGTCATTAGACCAGGAGAGATCGCCATGGACCCTATCAAACTCGAAGCTATTCAGGAATGGCAAGCCCCTAAAACCGTCAAACAAACTCAAGCCTTCCTAGGCTTTGGAAATTTCTATCGACAATGGATCCAAGGGTTCTCAAACATTGTACGACCTCTAAGGGAACTCACGCATAAATCCACTACATTCCAGTGGATGTCCGAATGTGACAAGGCATTCAATAAACTTAAGGAAGAATTTATGAAGGAACCCATCCTGAAGATCACAGACCCAACAAAACCATTCCAAATCGAGTGTGATGCGTCCAAATACGCATCAGGAGCTGTCCTCAGACAGAAGGGATCAGATAATCTCTGGCACCCCTGTGCTTTTCTCTCGAAATCCTTTACAGGAGCAGAACGAAACTATCAAATTTATGACCGAGAACTTCTCGCCATCATTCGAGCACTTGAAGCATGGCAACATCTACTACAAGGAGCGTCAACTCCAATAGAAATAATCACCGACCACAAAAATCTCACATTCTTCCAACACGCCCATAAGCTCAACTGGCGACAGGCCCGCTGGTACCTATTTCTAGCAGACTTCAATTTCAAAATATCACATCACCCAGGTAATACAATTACACAAGCAGATGCTCTATCCAGGAGGACAGGACATGACGAGGGGAGCGATGATAACAAAGATGTTGTCATGTTAGAAGGAGAACTGTTTGCTAAAGCAGTAAACATAGAACTTAGGGAATGCATTCGAAGTAACAAAGCACGTGACTCGATACTGGTTGATTTCATCACCAGTAACGGCAAAGCTATTCGAAGACCAGACTTCGGAAAACCAGAAGATTGGAGCGATGATGAAGACATCTTACTCTACAAAAACCGAGTTTACATACCACCTGATGACAATCTAAAAAGAGAGATCGTCAGGATGTATCATGAACCGATTGTCATGGGTCATCCAGGAATTCAAAAGACACTCGATCTCGTACAACGAGAGTTTATATGGCCTGGAATGAGGAAGTTCATCACACAATACGTCAAAGGATGTGCAACTTGTCAAAGCTCCAAAGTAAACACACATCCAACCAAACCACCGTTAATGCCGATACCACACGGTGGAGACACAAGACCATTTCGAACCATCACAATCGACTACATCACGGACCTTCCGGAAATAAAGGAAGGATACAATGCAATTCAAGTCGTGGTAGATCATGATGTTACTAAGGCCGCAGTAATGTCACCATGCACAAAAGAAATTACAGCCACAGGAACATCTAAACTCCTATGGAAGGACGTCTTCAGTCACTTTGGACTCCCCGCCAAAATTATTTCAGATAGAGGGTCACAATTTAAGGCAAAGGCGTTTCAAGAACTCCATCAAGCATTAGGGATTGAAACAGCACTCAGTACAGCTTATCATCCCCAGACTGATGGTCAAACGGAGCGAGTGAATCAAGAGATCGATCTAGGGCTCTGGATATACTGTACAAACAATCCAGAAAGTTGGGCAGACCAGTTGCCGGCATTCGAGTTCGCACACAACCAAAGAGTCCACTCAGTTACAGGCAAATCGCCGTTCGAACTCCTGTATGGATATCAACCCCAAGCTGCCAGAACAGTTCGAACAAATCTGAAACACCCTAGCACAGAAGAACATCTCAGAGAACTGATGGAGAATCGAGAAAATACCATAGCAGCACATGAACAGGCCGCCATAGCCATGGCTCGACGATTCTCAGGAAAACCCATACAATTCAAAGAAGGAGATAAGGTGTTTCTCGAAGCCACCAACCTCAAACTTCCTTACCCATACCGAAAGCTAGCTCTCAAATGACACGGACCCTTTACCATCACAGAAGTCATAAATCCAGTAGCATTCAAACTCAACATTCCCAAGTCATGGAAGCGAATTCATCCTGTCTTCCATGCAGGCCTTCTAACCCCATATCGAACAACAAAAGAACATGGGCCTAGTTATTTAAAGCCTCCACCGGAGATAATAGAAGGAGAAGAAGAACACGAGGTAGAAGCAATTCTCAAACATCGCCTGAGAGGAAAGAATCACAAAAGGACAGAATACCTTGTGGCGTGGAAGGGGTGGGAATCATTTGAAAATTCATGGGAACTGGAAACACACCTTAAGAACGCTCCCAAAATCCTTAATGCTTACAAGCAACGACACCACCTCTGATAAACCCCACACATCAGCCATGGCCCAACACATCATCCCTCCTGCAACCTTTGAAGCACTCGCGTCTGGAACCATCCAACCGATCATTCCGCCGCCGCCGCATCTCCTCACGATCACCGGCTGCGAGTGCCATGCAGGCGCTTGGTTTCATTTCAACTCCAACCCTTTCTATAACAGTCAAACGTTTGGCCACATCTGGCAACACGAACCCGCTCACATCGTCATCGAAATCATGCAACGCATCCAAAACGAATACCCCCTCGCTTATTTCCATTTCATGACAGATCCGCAATACCCCGAACTCAAGGACCTGTACGCCGAATGGATCAAGGATGATGGGTGCAACTGTGAGCGTTGCCAGCTGCAACGTCTCCAAGAAAACAGTGCAGACCCACGACATATCGACATCCCTCAACACCTTTTGCGCAAACTACGCAAACGCAAACACGGCAAGGTCAACGACAAACCACGCAAACGACGACGCACCCCAACCTTTAACTAACACGTGAACTGTACTGATCAGGGCACGTGCTGGTGATCCCAAAGGGCGTTCATTCCCCTAACAAATGACAAATGGATAAGATCGAGACAACCTTAAACGGGAGGGGAAGATAGTAATACGATAGGATTTTCATTTTTTTTACAAATGCTATTTTCACCACGAACACATTCAACCAAATATGATGAACAAATAAGGACCAGTATAGTGATCGATACCACCACCAACTATAAGCATAGGGTTGCCATAGCCTTTCCCCTCAGGATCACCTAAACTAGAACGAAGACAGACTTGCGTAATCAGTGACACCACCAACCATGAATAAGCATAAGGTTGCCATAGCCTTTCCCCTCAAAATCGCCTAAGTTGGAATGAAGAAAGACTTTCCGTAACCGCTCCCTCAGTTCTACCCAAATTAGGATGAGGACAGACTTGCCATAGCCTTTCCCCACTTTCTCGACCAATCCGGGTCATCCAAGAAGCCACACCTGAACCTCACAAACCGTTGATACACTATCCCAGGGCCTGTGAACAGTCGGGACGACCGAGGGCTGAGGGAGGCGAGGTCGGGGCGACATCGCCGGTGTGGAGGGCGAGTACGGTCTCGAGTTCCCTTTGGTCGCGACCGCAACAAGTGCCGGGGAGGGGGGGGAGAAAAGTCGAACGAAGCTGGAGGACGAAAGTCGCGGTATAAGTCGCGCGACGAGTCGCTGCCGCAAGGTCGCAGTCGGGGGTCGCTGTCGCTGTCGCAAGTCACAATCGCAGTCGCTAGCTATACCCAGAGGAGGACAATGTCGAGTCGCAGTCGCTCGCCGGAGAAATGAGAGGTGAAAGGTGGGGGGGGGGATCCAAGATTGTGTGCCCAAACAGCCGTCGACTGGGTTAAGTACATTGAGCCTGTAACTACGCGTGACAACTATAGTCTAGCCTGCCTCGCAGCGATGAGCGCCCGCGACAACCCATGTCGGAAACCCATCGGAACATCAGCGACCGTCACAAGGCTGTGACCGGTCGTGAGACTTGGGGTCGGCTCGCTTTGTCGTCGCCTGGTCGCGCGATGTCGCTGGTCGTCGGCGATCGCAGTCGGGGGTCGTAACCGATACCTGTCACCAAGACCAACTAGTGAGAGACGACTCGCAGACCATCGCGCTACGCGACTGTAAAGATGCTGAACGACTTAACTTGTGGCCCACCGCTACGCTGCCACGCGCGAGACGCAGACGGGTGGGCCGGGTCGCTGTGGTCGCCAGTCCGGGCCGATCGGGAGCTTCGCACCAGCGACGGAGATCGCTGACATTCTAGGCCTTTGCCTCGTGCCAAAGGGTCGGTGCGTCGCGCGACCGCCGATGCCGTCGGTGACTTGGGGACTCCCGCGACGTCGTGTGGCACGAAGTCGCGGTCGCTGTCTGAAAGGGGTAGTCGCGCCGACTTCTGCGAATGGAAGCGTCGGGTGCGCATCACCGTATAAAAAGAATGAAGCAAGAATACAATCCCTCACCCCTCACCACTCAATCCCTCACACCGACACCGCCACTCTATCCTTCACAACTCACCATGCCTCGGGCCTCGAAGAACAAGACCAACTCTCACCACAGTCAATGGCCAAGCAGCCGAAGCGGCCTAGGATACAACACTCTGCGTAGCCTGGCGAAAGAAGCTTTCCCCCCTCCACCTAGATTCATCCGAGACAGACCAATCGTCAACTACGACCACCTACCGTGACCCCTCGCTTCTGTCAATCCAGATGGGACCCTCTCCAACAGGATCGGATGGGTCCTCGCTCACCCAGACCTCCACGATCAGGTACGTGCCCGTACCTATCACATACGGCACGCCGGACTTCATATTGGTGTCTATTGGGCTCTGATGGAGCTCGCACCAATCTGTACAGAGCTCGCTTCATACGTCCAGAAATCTGGAGGTCCGGCCTCAGAGAAGGAGCGAGCACAGAGGCTGGCGACGGCAGCACACGGAAACATCGTCAACACCGCTGACTGGGTCATGGAGCATCTCGCTACTGGCCAGATGGCTCGTGCCCTGTCCGAGCTTCTCCCTACCCACATGCAGCACGTTTACACCAGCCATTTCCAGATGCCTCCAGGCCCAGCTAGAGTCAACGACTACCCTATCCCATTCCACGAAGGCGTCACTGCTGCGGCCTGGGGACAGGAAGACGATGCGACGATGGCAGAACCTCCGCCATCTCCCTCACCGTGGGGAACCCTGAGCTGGACCCCATGGGACGATCAGTCAGGGAGTGACTCCGACAAGGAGAACATACCCCCACCAGTGACACCGGTGGCCACACACTCCACCGCCAATCCTAACCAGTTCGCCACCCTGACGATGCTGGTGGACACGGCGATAGCATCAGACACCTCTGGGTCTGACGAAGGATATGAGTTCCTGCACCACGATAACGTGAGTCCCGCAACAACAGGATACGAGATAGATGACGACGAAGACCTCCCTGAGCTCAAAGAGCTCAGCATCTCCTCGATCGACGATGTGCAAGACCAAGCATTCGACGAGGCCGTCCCTACTCCTCCTACTTCACCAACCACGCCCATTCCACCACCCGCACCATGACTGGGGACCACCCCATCCCCTTTCCGCCTCATGTACATTGTCGACCCAACCAACTTCGTGCTGGTACACGAAGACGACTTCCCCATTGAATGCTCCCGTGACCTCACACGGGATCATCTCAAGTTGGCCATGCCCGACATTGATGAGCCGAAGCTATGGAGGGGCATCCTGCACATCAAGGATGCCATAGCCAAGTTTTTCAACCTCCCCTCCATGAAGATAGCCAATGGGAACGTGGAGCACAACATTCTCTATCTACAGGCAGTAGAAGAAGAGTACGTGCCCGGATGGGACGAGGTCAGACGTGACATCCCCCTCGACGTTTTCTATCACTTCGCCATTGACATGTATGTCGTCAGCTACGGAGACGGGCTCTGGGTCAGAGTAGCACCCGCAGTCCGACAGGCAGCCGTTACCCTCACCATCCCTGCGGGCGGAAGTAGTGCATTCGTTCGACGGGAACCCAAGGTCGGGATGACCTTGACGGAGGAGGGAGCTAATGTTACGCCAATGGACTAGAATGCATGCTACTTTTTCTTTTTTTATTCACTATATCAATATGTGACTCATACTATGCAGGATGTAGTCAAGACTTGGATTCAGTCTCTACATAGATCACTAGCTCTAGCTGACTCATTCCGTAGTCAGAATGACTCATTCCGCAGTTGCTGACTCAACATGACTCGTCCCGCAGTAATGTTGACTCACCCCGCAGTCACTGACTCCCTATGAGTCATTCCGCAGTTGATGACTCCACAGGACTCATTCTACAGTAGTTAGTAAGCCCGCAGTGCGCAGCACTTAGACATGTATATAAGGGGTGATGCCTCAGTAGTGACCCCCAGTTTTCAGTCTCCTGTTTTATACACCAAGTTGTATATCATTCTGTCTCTATAGTCAGCAAACTATAAGTCCCTCTAAGCTTTACTTCGATAAGCCTAAGCCTAGTCTAAGAACATGTTAATACTTGTAAAGGTATACAAGTATTGAGACGTAACAAATGTTGATTGCTGAGATAAGGATGGAATTGTAAGGGGGCTTGACTCGGAGGGAGTTGAACATATTGATGGAATTCATATTGTCGGAGAGGACTGCGAGGCGCGATACAGTATGCCCCGCAGCGATCCAAACCGGTAAGCGATGGAGGGCAGAGCAAATGGCAAGAGCTTCGGTGAAAAATATGAGGCGCGGGGCAGCGGAAGGAATAGGGGCATAAAAGGCAATGTGGATCCACGGGAAATAGAGGCCGAGACCGGTTGTGCAGGCGTCAACAAGAACAAGCTCATCAGAAGGGGAGAGTTCGATGAGATCAGCTGGAGACCACGCAGTAGCTGATAAAAAATGTACGCCGGGTAAACGACGGATGTGGTGGACAAACCAGGAGAGCTCATCGATTATGGGCTTGTTGACGTAGAGCTTGGCGTTTCGGATCTCTTTATCCGCAATCTTGGCGTAAAGAGCAGAAAGGGCAGGTTTGAGGAGAGGGTAGACATTCAGGGCCCAATTGATGTGCCCGGCGAGCGCTTTGAACTCCGTGAGAGAGCGGCGATGTGAGCGGGACGAGTCGATAAAGAGACGAATAGCTTCGAGAAGTTTGGCTTTAGAATCTGAGGGAAGAGAGGCGGTAAAGGAATCGGCATCGCAGAGGAAACCGATTACTGGTAGGATAGGGTCTGCTTGCTGTTTTGGCGGTTCGTGCGATATGCCGAGTTCATCCCAGACGAGAAGCATCCGTGTTTGGTCCTCCAGCTTATATTGATGATGGCCAGCATACCAAAGGGCGCGGCGCAGCAGTTTGACTCCATAGTTATCATCGATGTAAACGGCGACGCGTTTCACGCCGCACTTGGTGATAGCAATCCAGGCGACGAGAGAGTAGAACGCGAGCCAGATGCGAAGAGAACCGCGACCGCCGAAGAGATTGCAGCGGTTGACATAGCGTTCGCCGTCGATGGTGACTATCTGTCGGATCTGCCAGTAGGGTGAGACTGGCATCCGGCGGTATGCTTGCGAAACGTCGGATTTCCAGATGATGAGTGGTTCATGGGGGAAATGGCGATGAAGTTCACGGATGTCTGCGCCGAAAGTAGGCATACCATCGAGGACTGCGCCTTTGATGGCTTCAGGACGGATCATGGAGTTGAGAGAGTACTGCCCGGCGCTCTGGTTGTTGACTAGTCGAAGCTTGTCTGAATGTGGTTTGGGGACGACATGGATAGGCATAGAGTACATGCCAGGGAAGAGATCTCTTCCGAAGGAGGGTGAGTACTGCTTAAGAGCGATTTCCTCGTCTCGTTGGTCTTGCAGGAATTGTTGCGCATGCTCGTCCGAGAGAGGCGGTCTAACTTCATCCCAAGTGTCGGGATAGTCTCCTGGTTTTTCATCGGCAAATGGCCAAAAACCTTCGCGTAATCCGCGACAGACAGATTGAACGAAAGGCTGATTGGGATGGTCAGAAAGGAGCTTCTCGAAGGTGTCAACTTTGATGGGGGTTACGATTTGGAAGAGGTCCGGATGAGCTGCTAGTGTTGCATTGACTACGGGATCTGCGCGGACTTCAGGCAGTATGTCTGGGACTGGAGAGTGAGTGAGGGATACGTGCGAGAAACGACGGCGCGGCGCGTCGTGGTCATTCCATACAAAATGGCGGAGGTGTCGTGGGCGAGCGATATCAAAGGGCACACTACTGCGGCCCTCTACGACAGTCGCGGCTGGTGTGGTTCCCTCCACAGGTGTCGCAGACATGGCGGAATCGGCAGTCTGAGGATGCACAGGTTCCGCGGTTCCAGCGCAGGCACGCTTCACGGCTACGCCGTTGATGTCCTCCGAAACAGTTCGTGCCCACTTGCCTAGCGGCGTTTGAGGCACAGGCTCCGCTAGAGTCGATAAACTGTGTACGTAAGTCGGTGAAGTGGTCGAAATCCGTGAGTAAGAGGTCGCGGACTGATCTGACGCGTTTTCGTACAGCGCGATCGTAGTCGATGATCCGCTGCTGAAGGTTAGAGTCGATGGCGGCAAAGAGTCCGAAGATGTGTTGTTGGTAGGTATCAAGCTCTGGTCTTCGATGGGGAAAGGCGAAAACAATGGCGAGGCTAGCATGTTGGAATGCGATGACCCAATCCCCGGCCGACCGGATAGTCTTGATAGGAGCGGCGGTTTTGTACGTGAGTTCGAGGTCTCCAATACTCTCTGCGTGTTTTTCATCGACTGTGAGGGCGTACTGATTGCTGAGGACGTGGTCGAGGTCGATGGGCTTTCCGAGAAGGACATTACTCCACTCAGCATCGGGGAACTCAGGCGCTGCTCCGGAGTTGACCAAGTTGGCTTTGCAGAACTTGATGTCTTTGGTGTACTCGCAGAGGAGCTCCAGAGTTTTCCTGAGCTCAGGTCTGAGCTGCTCGAGAGTGGTGGTGTGAGGTGTGGCCCAGGCGTATTTCCCGGGGTCGGCGCGTCTGCGTTTCTTGTCTCGCTCATCAGCGGAGGACTCGTCAGGCGAGCTTCTAGACTGAGAGCGGGACGGAGAGTTGGTGTGCGGAGCGCCTGCTTCCGGGGAGAGAGTAGTTGCTCGGGTATGAGTGGAGGACGACGCACCAGGCCTCGGCCCATTGGTTCCGCTCTGACCTGCTCGTGGTACATTGGCTCCGCCCGTAGATCCTCCACTGAATCGTTTCCCCAACTCCGAAGCTGCTTTCCTCCTAAGCTCGTCTCCTTCATCCATCTGCTTGAGATAGGAGTCGAGTGTTGACTCGATGGTAGGTTCGTCGAGTCCGGCTTCGGGGGTAGACAGTGCTGTTGTGAGTGAACGCACTGCTGCTGCTCGGGAGATGCGTTGTTTGCGGTAATTCTCGACGACTTCCTCGCATTTAGAGGTGGCCGCGCGGTGCGCGAGCGAAAGTCGGTCGGTAGCATATTGAGACGGTCCCATAGGGGTAATTGATTCGAAAGATGATGGATTGATAATAGCGAAAACAATCGAACTACGCACAACGCTGGCGGGCGGTGAGAGTGAGCGAGTTTGACGCGGTCAAGAGTCTCGCGGGCGTGCTTACCTGGCGGGCGGTGAGAGAGATTGGGGACCAGCGGGCCCGACTCGGCCGCTACACGCCAGGCTCGCGCTCCTCAAGCTCCAAGCTCCTAAGCGACGAGGGAGCCCGCACGTCGGCGGACGTGACTGAATCGGGAGAGGCGCGCGCGCGAGCCGGGAGGGGTGCCGCAGCGGGACACCGCACGCTACAGGCGATTTACCTCGTATAAACGAAGTTTAACCCCAATCAAAATCCGGGACCGATATTCTCCGCCCTGATCGACTGACGCTCTCGTCGTCGCCCTCAGCTCAGAAAGCCTCCCGCGCTGGCAGAAGTTGAGGACAAGCCCTTCCTCCTCCATCATTAACACCACGCACATGCCAACGCGCGTGCGGCTGGATGGGCGGACGGCCTTGAGATCTGGAAGGTCGTATCGTAACCTGAGGAACTGGGCCCAACGCCGCTGGCCCCTGCACAGCCTGTTCCGGCGCTAAACATGGGCGCTCGGCATGCCAGGAGCGGTCGCTTCCGAACTCAACTTCGTAGTCTTCCGCTGCTTTCCCTCGTTGCCCGACCTGCGAGCTCTCCCACATGTCCTCATGAAGGTCAAGGAAAACTCCCTCGAGCAGCAGTCAGTGCAAATATGTAAGTTTCCTCCTGGTCAGTCACTATCTCATGCCCAGCATATAGTTAATCAAACTTACTTCCTACCATACACGTTACATGGCATCAAGTCATATTCTCACGGAAGGAACGGGGACGTTCACTGGGACCCAGCTGGCACCTCGAAGAACCCCATCATTGTTCTGCCGCCGCCCACGACGTCCGCTGGCTTTATACCACTGTGATTCTCGGTCGAATGTATGCTGAAATCTGCCAACTGTCAGATGCTCGCGTGCTTCCATCTTGCTCGCCGCTGCGACATCGCGACGCTGCCTGAAGAGCCCCTTCATCAAGCTTCTGTCACTGCGAAGCTGTTGCGCCGCCTTGTGGTCAACTTTCATTCCTGTCTAGGGACCGGTGAAAGGTCAGAATAGCTATCCCTGGAATGCTTTCTGCACAGCATCTCCCTATGCATCAACTTTGCCGACATCCTCGGTCGTTCGAGGTCCACTCCTTGCTTTTCACTCCTCACGACCAACGCAGGTACCCCGAATGTCGCCTTCCGCACCAGCCATCGCATCTGCTGTGGAACGGCCGCTTCCAGTGAGAGTTTACCCTTGATGTCGTCTGAACTACGCTGACATTATATACCTTGGTCTAATCTGCAGGACCGTCCATCCACCTTGATGTCCTTAGCCATTCGTGACTGTGGTACAACCGCAAACACTCAGTCCTGTGACTCAACAGGCGGTGCTACGCAGCTTACAGCTGGGGTGCTGGGCAATTGGGGAAGCTTGGTTATGAAGGCTAGCAACCACCCGCTTGGTACCATTGATTCCGATCCCTATCCGGGATTATCCACAACCGATCCTTCGCTGCCAACCTCTACCGAAACTCTCCCACTTTCCCGCATTTGGATTGCACCAGGGACCGCGACGACGTCTGCCGCGACGGTCGCTTCGATCGGCTGCGGAGGTGGCCACGCTGGTGAGTTTTTTCAATGGAGCCGGAGACTCTTGTATCATGAACCACTGCGAAGAGCATACCAACAGGCACTCGCAATGTCCTCACCAAGCCGATCAAACCCCTTCGCCTCCCCCCCAACGAACGGCTTCGAATCAGCGTGCAGGCGCGATCGCAGGGGGAGTCCTGGGCGGACTTGCGTTCTTCTTGCTCCTCGCCGCAGGTGCGTTCCTCCTCATCCGACACCGACGCAGGTCCCGTCTGCCGCCCTCGGCAGAGTTCATGCACATCGCGCGTGGCGGGAGCGAGCTCGGGTTCGCGACGATGGATGGGAAGAGGACGCCGACGCCGACGCCGCACGGGCTCATCCCGCTGGCGCGCCGGAGCTCGCTTGAGGACGACGAACGGCCGCCGGCGTTCACGCAAGGGAGTTACGGAGATCCGGTACTGGAGAAGGTGCAGGCGGCAGCTGCGATGCGGGAGAGGTATGGCGGACGCGGGTCGGAGGAATGGGGCTATCAGTGAAGGTTTCATGGTCAGAGGGAAGGCTTAGAAGGTGTTGTATGATTCGTTCCATTTATTTTCAGGATGTCTTTCCACAACGTCGTTCTCTTTCTCTCCGGAACGAATTCGTATATTACATTCTTATTGTCGAGTCGCCGTATACACCGAAGATGCTGAGGATGTTTGCGCTGCTCGCGCTTAAAAACGCGTCTTGTAAAAATTCCCTGTTGTTGCTCAAGCCTCGCTCGTACGCACACCTTCGAAGACAATTTTCTCTCTGATATATCGATGCCCGACGGGTAGCATGGTTGTGTCAGAGGCATAGCACGTGTTGCCACACAGCCGGCGCTCTTCCATATACAGTAACTGAAGTGCCTGTGAGTGTGGATTTTTCTCAACTTTCTCTTCTACCTTCAAGTACTCTTCAACCTCCCATCGCTCTTGTCGTAATCATTTAGCGGCTCGCAGTCCTGAAAGGTGAGGTTGTGATTTGGATGCTAGACGACATTAAATCTGAGCGACACGCTTTCAAGGATGTAATAGGTTGCCTGTCGAGTCATCACCCGAGGCCAGACTGCGGGATCGAACCGTCAGTTCTGATCCAAACCACCAGCCCCATGGCTGGCATCCAGTCGAAAATAGCGGGTAGCAAGGTTCGCCGCACGAGCTGACGGTACGTGCTCTGCTGTATATCTGCCCGTAGGGCACCCACTCGCTTCCCATTCCTTCGCTTCTGACAACCGTGCCCGTACCGTCTATCGGCTCCCACTCCCACCGCCTGTCGTCGTGCACCAAGGATTTACGGCTACGATGTTCTTTAAGGCGCTCCCTTGGGGGAACAAGGACAAGACCAAGGTCAAGGTCAAGGTCAACACAGTACGTCTCACCCGGGAGTTCAGTAGCAGGTTCTCTTCCAAGAAGGATCGGCGTGCTTCTGGAGATCGACGGGTCTCCAAGGACGCTACAGGGCGAGTCGGAGATGAAGCCGTTGCCATTGGGACAGATCGAGCGGTGCGTGTTATCTGCCTATTCAAGTTACCTTGTTCTCAGTCGGGTTCTGACCGGCTCAAGCAGGATGTTAGGGCCGCCGCGGTGGTCGATGCCGTATCGCCTACGGTCACCTCTTTCAAGAGCGGAAAACACGGCCCTCGGGCACATAGCATCGCGCCCGCCCCAGAACTCTCGTCAGCCGCTGAACCATCGGTCGACGAGGCACTCGCGCGATTGTCCTCTGCTTTCGCCGCCCCCGTCTCCGACACCTTCTGTGACGCCCGCAGCGAGCCCAGCGCCGATGACTATATCTTCCGCTTAAAGCTCGGTGACGGCGCGGAGGGCGTCGTGTACCTCGCTATTGGCCGCCGCGACCGGATGCCGTATGCTGTCAAGGCCGTCCGCAAGGCCGCGATCCCAAAGTCCCACTTTGGGAACATCTTCACGTCCCAGTACGCCATGAAGGCGGTCAAGGGGAGCCGGTTCATCGTTGACCTGCAGGCGTCGTTCGAGACCAGGGATCACTTTATGTTTGTCTTTGTGAGTGCTCGCGTGTAGTCGAGATCGCTGGGGTCCGACGCTGACATCTCTTTTCAGCCCTTCTACGCCAACGGAGACCTCAAGGGTGAGATGCGCAAATTGTGCCGAGCGTACTCGGAGGCCGAGGCCCGCAGCCGCATCGCCCAGCTCGTACGTCTGTTCTCTGCATTCTTGCCACGCCAGACCCACTGAAAAGGATCAGATCGTCGCGTTGGAGAGCCTCCACCGCCAGCGGATCATGCACCGTGACCTCAAGCCCGAGAACGTCCTCCTGAACGACCAGGGCGACATCATCCTCACCGACTTCGGACTGTGCCACACGTTCGGTCGCCCAGTCGAGGAGCAGCCGTGGCGTGTCGCGGGCGTCCCCGACTGGGAGTTCGCTGAGGACGTTGACATTGAGGGTCACCTTGAAGCCGGGGGCGGGGACAAGACCAAGCTCTTCGCCGGAACGCCCAACTACATGGCCCCGGAGGTGTATGGAGAGGACGGTGACGGCTGGTATTCGTACTCCGCGGATATCTGGTCGGTCGGGATCATGTTGTTCGAGATGCTTCACCGCAAGGTACGTTCATCTCTGTCGTATCTTTCGCTAGCTGACTTCCCCTCTTCTCTTCGCATGTTAGCTGCCGTTCGGCCTCACGCATGGGGATGGCGACGAGTTCGATCCGATGACTTGCATTCTCTACGCGCCGCTGATTGTGGACCTGTGCTTGAGCGACGAGGTTCATGATCTCCTTTCTAGGGTGGGTGCCACGACAGGCGTTGTCTGCGAGGTCGAGTGGCTCACTCGGTTCGCGCAGCTTTTGGAGAGGGACCCTGATCGGCGCGCAGGGTGGGATGAGATCAAAACCCACCCATGGTTTGACGAGATGTACGTATCTACCATCCTCGCCTGCCTTCTTCTGCTCACACGACCTGGGACGCAGTGACTGGGACGCCGTCGTTCCCAAGGAAGAAGCCCCCACTCCACTCATCACTCGCCTTGACTGCCTCCCTCCGGTGCGTTTGCGCTCTCTTTTCTCAGCCGCATCATTGCACTCATGTCGATCCCTTCAGATCCCGGAGAAGATCAGGAAACTCACGTTCGGCCAGCCGTAATCGAGGGGCGACGCGCCCTTCCCGTACTTCGAGTACGTTTCCCCCGATCACCTCCAGTCCATTTCCACCAGCGAGCTCTACATGGGTTCCCCCGAGTGGCAGCCAACCCCGGACATCCTCGAGGGCTTTGGGTGGCCCGTCTCTTCACCCGGAAATGCATTCGCGATGTGCCCTCCGGTCTCGTCGCTTCCCAACCTCCGGAAGCCATTCGAGGCTCCGAGCCTCGGTGTCGGCCCTCTCCATGCGTCTGTTCACGGGAGCATCTATTCGGCTTTTGAGGAGGAGCCGGACGACGACTCGTCCATGTGCTCTGGCCTCGCTCAGGACATCAAGGCAGGCAGGGTGCCTGGGATGTACCTTCCCACACGCGGAAACGCGAACTCCTCATTCTCTCGGCAGTCGTCGATGGTATTCGCCACCCCAAGTTGTTCTGCCTCGGCACAGTTTACTGGCGACGTGTTTACCTCTTCCGTAGACTGTGGTGACCTCGAAGTGGAGGCGAACGGCCTTCCTGCGGACACCACGACGACGGTTTCTGACTCCTCGAGCGCGCACTCCGAGGTTCTCGAGGCCGTCGTTGAACGCGCTTTGGTCGTCCGTGTGGACGCGCCTTCCGTTCCGCGGCGTCATTCCGTCAGTCTCCTCAAGAGGTCCGAGAGCACCCCTCTTTCAGAGCCGGATGTACCTTCGCTCGCGCTCTCTGGGCCCCACCGCAAGTCTAGTTCCCCCGAATCGGTGGTCGCTCCCTATGTCCTCGCCTCCTCGGACTGCTCCGCGACCATGGTCGGCTCGACAGGTGCTTACACCGACCTTAACACCTCGACGATGACGAGCAAGACACCCGTCAACGTGGATTCGTCCGTTGGGAAGGCGAGCGTCAGCACCTCCAATCGCTCGTTCTCATCATCCCCGCCGAAGCTCTGGGCGAGGAAAGTGATGGGCGTCGTCAAGGGATGGTTCAAGCCTGGCCACCGCCGCGAGCGACGGACCGCAGCTGTTGACGACAACTGAACCATTCGAGCCGCGGCCCCCAGCTGCTGAACAGCAGCCTACTCAAGTTCTCAAGTACATCTTCCCACCGCACCATTGCACCACCGGCCTCTTCCAGCAGAAACTGTCTGACTCGCTTCGAGTACCCAGATCTTCTTATGTTCCGATTCTCTCTGGTCTCAGCTCCGTCTCCGTCCATTCAGCAATGCCAACCTGCAAACGCATCTCGGGTCCGCACGTCTCGGAATTTTTGGTCTCTTCGCTCTCGGAATTCATGTTGTCTGGGTCTCGGTTCGTCTGGTCTGGTCTCTGCGGTTTGTGATCTCTGGTTCCCTCGTCTGTATCCGGGATATCTTGAATTGTGTGTCTGAGATCACTAGTCCCTCTCGAATCTCTGCGGCTCTATCTTTCCGTTCCGGCTTCGAGTCGTCCCGTGCACTATCCCATCTCCGATCGCGGTTACCCTATCATCGTTGCAGCAGGATTCGGATTGTACATATTCATCGTGGGGCGATTTCTTGAATGAATTTCTCTATTCCCTATGGACCACGTTCACGGTGATGACAGCAACGAAGAGCTGCAAGATCGCCTTGGCGTCGACCCCTCGCGACTCGGCCCGTTCAATGAATCCTCGGAGGTGATGTTCCAGACGTTCATGACGAACCTCGACCTCTCTAACTTTCCTGCAGAATACGACCTTGCAGCGCTTCTCGAGCGCGGGGTTAGAGTTCTTATGTACGTTGGTCAGGCAGACTTCATATGTAACTGGGTACGATCAGTTACGTTGCCTTGATATTGAGACAATCATTCACTTTGCTTTGTCAGATGGGTAATGAGAAGATGACCCTCGCTCCGGAGTGGAGCGGGCAGGAAGCTTTCCGGAATGACCCTCTCAAAGAGTGGTCGGTCGACGGAAAAATCGCTGGGCTGACGTACGCTACCATCACCGGTGCACGACATTTGGTGCGCGTTTTCTCCATTTATTGCTGGCACGTGTGGCTCTGACGAGGAGCAGGCATCATACGATAAGCCGATAGAGTCGCTTGAGTTTGTCACCAGGTGGTTGGCTAGAGAGGATTTGTGACGTCGGGACTTCCGATTGTCATCATTGGCGATAGCCATCTTTCGCGCACTTCTCGGATGAACAATTCACCATGCGTATCTATCGGTTTTGGCACGTCATCGCGTTATTCTGCCAGCGTTTTCTTGCTGAACTGAATGGCAAGTGGCGCGAGGTTATGACGTACTTTCCTTGCAGATATCACTCCGAGACCTTCACACCTCCAACTCATCCCCGGTGAGCGAATTCTGCATGTCCTTCTCTTGCCCGCTCCCTCACCTACGACTATCTACAAGCTTGCATTCGACTACCCTACGCCGACGACGACTCGTGGAAGACCCCAATGTCGATCCGGGAGACTTTCGGTTCACGTTCGGTCCCCCAACGAGGCGATGCTCGATCGGCCCCCGCCGGGTTAGCCTCTCAAGAGCGGGGCGAGGCTCTCGACGCCTCCCCACTCTCCTTCCCCACTACTGCCACTAGGGCAGCTGGTTTTGGGTGAAGATGCAGCTCAACATGCTTCCTCTCTTCAAGCCTCTCTTCGCTTGCTTCGGCACACTCAAGCCCGTCCCCAAGTCCAAGGCGACGAGGGTCGACGTGCCGAAGATCGCGGTGGTCCCGCCGCTCGAGGACATGCGTGTGCCCATGGATGAATCTGGTCTTGACAACCTGGTGCGTCCAATCCTTAGCGCTGCTTATGGTCAGAGACCTGATCGACGGGTGGTCGAGTAGGTCACGCGCGAGGTTCAACGTTCCTCCATGGTCGATGTGTTCGTCATCGCAAGCCCTTCCT